>CM027118.1:9333408-9933408 GCA_015476505.1 Urochloa ruziziensis
AGCAGGGTTATCAATAAACTTAATCCTCTCCAGTTCTCCTTACAAACAGCTCGCCTGACCATTCAGGATGCAGGCACAGTCCACATATTCTACACTTATCTATTATCTGCCTCCCTACATAGTATGAAAAACAATAGCTCTTGCATGCAAGGATCCACATTAAAAAAACAAAATCCAGTTCACACAATGATGCACACTAAATTTGACAAGTTCTAGACATAATAACCAAAATCCCAGGGCATGAGCATAATTAAAAAGATCCAGATGCATACATGATGTTTTCATTACAGTTTGCATGCAGGTGGCAGCTAAATTTATCAAAGTTTGAAAACCTTCACATAACAAGAAGAAATGTCCCTCTTGAGCATAAGTGAAATTACGAAAACAAGATGACCAAAGATACAGCTAATTCATTCAGAATCTGAGATCAATTCCAGAAGATCATCGATGGAAATGAGAAACTGAGAAACAAATAGCACTAGTCCACACAGAAGCCACTAGAACATAATACTGACAGCTTAGTTCATTGTTCACTGAGAAAGAACAAACTTTGACATTCAGAGATATTCCACCAATTCAGAAGCCCACAGTAGTACAAGTAGGGGTGGTAATGGGCCATGACCCTTATGCCCTCTTCACGATCCAACTCGGCCCTAATCATTTGTAGGCCAAATTTGTATACAATTTTGATCCGATCCGTTTAGGGCCCGATCCTTAAATTTGCTAGTATAAAAAGTTGGGCCCATTACCACCCCTAAGTACAAGAGGTTACCCCCAAATCATCGATTAGCACGAGGACTGAAAATTAAGTAGCAAACTTACATATACAAGTAAATGCATACAAAACTGACAGTTCCTTCAAGATTTTACACCAACACAACTACTGTTTGTGATAAAAGAAGATACAGACATTACCTAACACAGTGGAATAGCTCCTGGTAAGCAAATATCTGCTCAAAATAAATTAATCAGTAGCCAAGCAGCTCCGGGTCTCCAGTATATTCTGCCATCTGGTCATAGCTAACCCGTATATCTCTATGATATGTCATCCTAACCAAATCCAATCTCCTACTCAGAATTCTTCTCCAACAGGCGACCATACATACCCTTGTGCTTCCCATAGAGCACAAGCACTCGGCCATTTGTCCGAGGAAGTACTGTTTCAAGCATATCCTGCTCCACCCCTTGCACCAATTCCGACCCATCATCCATCATAACATCACATGTTGTTGGCCCAACTACATCGACAACCTTACCCTTCATCAAGTACAGCCGTTTGCTCAACTTCTCGCTAACAACACGAACCCTGATATGGCCTCTGTAACCACCGGACCTTGCTACGTGTATCACTGCCATTACTTGTGCCTTCTCGGATATCCCTGCCATTCCTCTCCCTTTCCACGGGCCTCTTTCTCAGGCCTTTGCTCAACGGATCTCTTCTTCCGGGAACTAGAATCCCGCTCCTCAATCTTATCTCTACTGTCCCTATCTCTCTTCTTCGCCATCCCATTCTCCGACGCCTTCTCTTCGCCAACAATCCAGTCACCAGAGCGAGTCTTCCGAGGGTCAGCCTCAGAGGGATTGTAGCCTAATCCCTGTGTGCCAGCACGGCGGTCATACTCAACAACCTTGGCATCACCCGTCTTGTTGTTCCTACCAATACCCTTACCCTCTGCCCAGCCGTACCCAGCCAGGAGCGCAGCGCCAAATCCCTCCACAGGCATCTCGTTGAACTCGTCAATGCCACGGTGATCTGGAAGGCTGGCCATGTCCTCCTTGTACCGCCGCAGCATGAGGTCGCCAGTCGCGGCAGCATCAGGGGCGGCCGGAGGCGGCGGCGCCTCCTTCTCTGATTCCTTGGCGGCGGCGGCCTCGGTGGCGCCGTTGCGGAGGGTGAGGCCGTAGGGGATATTGGACGACGGGTCGTTGGGGGCGTTGGAGGTGTCGAGGACGAACGAGGGCCCGCCGCCGCCGGATTCCGCGGCGAGGGCGGCCTCCTCCTCGGGGGTGGGGAGCGAGGACGGCTTGCGGGGGCGGTGGGTGAGGAAGTTGCCGGAGTTGGGGAGCGGCGCGATGACGGCGCGCGGCGCGCCGGAGGAGGCTAGGGTTTGGGATGGGTCGAACTCTGTTACGAACTGCTGGGCCGGCGCGGACGCGGAGTGGGGGGCAGCGTCATCGTCGTCCGCGGCGGCCGCGGGGCGCGAGGGAGGCTTGGGCGGCCGCTGTTTCGAGGCGAAGGAGAACGAGAGCTTCTTCTCCTTCTCCATCGCGACGGCGGCGCAGCGGCGGCGGCTGAAGCGAGCGATCCGGGGGGTGCGTGCCTTTTTTTGGTGGAAGCGCGTGGTTTGTGTGGGCCGTGGGTGTTTGGCGAGGGCGGTGACGGACGACGATGGCAATATAGTCGTGGACTCGTGTCCAGTGACCGAGTCGGAGGCGGTGTGCCGTGTCAGAGTCGAGGATATGGGCCGGCCCATCTGGGGAGCTAACTAGTCGGGCCCAGGTTCCGGTTTGCCTACACAAAGCCTCGGCCTCTTCTCACGCGTCACACACACGCAGCGCATCTTCTTCTCCTCTTCCCCGCCGCGTCGCCGCCGAGCAGCACCCGCCGAATCGACGATGGAGGGCTGGGACAAGGGGACGAAGAGCACGGTGGGGGCGATCCCGCTGCTGACGACGCGCGCGGGGCCGCGGGACGGCGAGGCGTGGAGGCAGCGGCTGAAGGAGGAGTACCGCGCGCTGATCGCCTACACGTCGGTGAACAAGGCCAAGGACAACGACTGGTTCCGCATCGCCGCCGCCAACCCGGAGGGCACCCGCTGGGAGGGAACCTGCTGGTACGTCCACAACCTCCGCCGCTACGAGTTCCCGCTCCAGTTCGACATCCCCGTCGCCTACCCCCAGGTCGCCCCCGAGATCGAGCTCCCCACCCTCGACGGCAAGACCCACAAGGTGAGCTGATTCTCCAGCTGATTACTGCGGTACCGCCTGTATGCTAGCTTAATTTATTGGATTTGACAATGATTCCTGATTTGCCTTGTGAATTGTGATGCTGCTGGTGAGCGCAGATGTACAGGGGAGGGAAGATCTGCCTCACCGTGCACTTCAAGCCGCTGTGGGCTAAGAACTGCCCGAGGTTCGGGATCGCGCACGCGCTGTGCCTCGGCCTCGCGCCGTGGCTCGCGGCGGAGGTCCCGATCCTGGTCGACTCGGGCATGGTGAAGCACAAGGATGATGAGACGGCTCCTGCTGAGGCATCTGCCTCTGCTGCTCCATCTTCCTAGTTGCAACTTGCAACAGAGAGTATGGTTATTGTCTGATGAGCTAAGTGATGATTGGAAATTAACTCGGTGGTGACCCACCAAATAAGATTGCCTATCTGCTGGTTGCTGACTGTGAATTGGTGCGCTTTGATGTACTTGTTTTGCATCCAACTTTTGAATTGTCACAGGTTTCATGGTCCATCTGACTAATACCATATGAGGAAACAGAGATGCTTAATAAAACTAGTCCGGATAGTTCCATCAGTTGGTAATCAAGTCTGCTCGTGAGTTTCACAATTGTTTGTGCAGATCCGTTTTATAGTAATTTGCAGTCATCTGGTGGGCATAGCTGTCTTTGAGATTTCCACAGTAACATGCTAAATATTTTACCACAAACTGTTTTCAACATCTAGTCAAGTTTATGTCGTATTTACATGCCTAATTCTCATATGATGCATAGAGCATACACCTGTTGCTTTAATTTTGCATTCTTAGAATGCTGGCGTTTGACACGATGAAGCATGAGTGTCCAAATGTTGTAGTCGGTTGATTCTTCATATGAGAGTGACTTGGATGTTTGAGGCAGCTACCATCAAGTCATATGGTCTGACTGCTTCTGATGCTGGTACTTTTTATTTGCAACACAGAGTATGGTTGCTGTCCCATGTTGGTTTTCTAAAATTTACTTAGCCTCATCAGTTTTAGCGTAGGCTAATGAGTGCAATACTTTCATATCAACATATCTTCCATGTCTGCTAAGTACTGTCTTATCACTTGTTGTGTGTTGATGTATCAGGCTTGTGCCCAACTTTCTGAATTATAAAAATTAGTTCTTATATAAATATATAATATAACATCACTATCTAAGAAAACAATAAACCACTTAGTAAAACTATGTTGGCTTGTCAACATGACAGGATTTCTGCACAATGTTGGCTATGTTGCTTAGTAAAACAGTTTTAGTTTGATTTTTGCACGAATATTCTTACCAGAACTATTTTCAACACCAACTCTGGCTCAAGCTTATGGCATGTATTGTATATCTACTTGCCATGTGGTCAATCAATAATATATGTTCTGCATTACTTCGATTTTTTGTTTGTTAAATGTTAATTAGAACTGACCTGATGATGCATTGGATGTGTTACCTTGTCCAAATTTTGGAACTATTAATTCATAACTTAGTGCTTTAGTGCTGTTTATTCTCATTTGATGTTATTTTTCACACTGGTTTGTACATGAAAGTTCTGCTTATAGCAAAACCCAGCGATATGGTTTTCATTTGGTGAACAGACATTTTGTAGGTCATATCATCAAATGAGGAGCAACGGAGGAAATATTTGCTTGCCGTACATATACGTCTTGATAGCTGAAGTTATTAACTTATCATACCAAAATTGTTGGCTTGAACCTTGAAGTGGTTCCTTATTTGACTATGCTATGCTCCTTGGCTTTATTCTGTTGGTGCATTTGACGTAGGTTTAATGAGCAATCAGGCACGCCCGTGGAGGCTTATGAGCTGAAATCGTGCACTGGTTACTCGCCAGCATTCAGAACTTTGCTAGGCTCGTCGGCACGTTCAAAGACTTCCACCTGGCATCTTTCATCCCATTTGGTTTCGGCTAACACTTCTTCACAAATAAACTCTGTGAAAATAGCGCCCCGCTTTCATAGATTAGGGGACCTGGACAATATATACAGTCAGATCAGAGTATTCCAATGTACAAATTAAATATTCAGCCTGGGATCTGCCTGAGATTATCTGTATACATCATTCAGAATTTCAGTAGGGGTTAGCAGGACTTTTGGTGCTAACAGCAAATCTGAATAGGAGTATGACTGGCCATAATTACAAATGAAAGAGAAAATTGAGTATGACTGGCTTGTCATTGGAGCTTTACATACATATACAATGTGGCCTAAATTCTATTGCAGAGATACATCATTTTTCTTTCTTGACTAGGTTAGTGCCCGTGCGTTGCTACGGGTAAATAAATTCCCTCTATGAGATAATGTCACACAACAATTTAAAATGGGAGGTTCTAAAGTGGAGTTTGCTTGCCACAAATAATCCAAGGAAAAGAAATTAATTTCAGCAGATTCACAGTATGTATTTGAATGCCTTTTTTCAGGTTCTTGAGTGTAGATATTCAAATGGATGAAGTCTAAAGTAACCCACTTCAACTACACACATCGAATTGAAGCTCTAATTTGTAACAGAATGGTATCAGCCACCATTAAGCCTTTCTCATCCAACATCTCAAAACATAATAAGATCAGGAAAAGACCAACAAAATGATTCAGTTATTAGAGATCATTGAATAAGTTGTAGTTTGCAAGTTAAAAACTCCTACGGCAAAAGCTGACATGCACATGAAGTTCTTCCCAATTCGATACTACAAGAGAAATAACATCTTTCCGTGCAGGATAAACAGAATTGCTAGAAGATTCACATAGACATAAGAAAACTATTATAGGTTTCTTTTAACAAGCGAGCCTTCTGTGAATAAACTGGTATAACCTGATTAACAAGATTACAATGTATCAGTCATATTATTCTGAAGCTTATTTATCTATGTGTACTCAAAAACTAATGCCGCATGTGCAGTGCACAAAAATTAAGAGTTGTTACTAAAGAGTAAAACAATCAAATTGGTACTAAAATTGTCATATATTATACAAAGCTTTGAAGTGCTAAGCATCGACGACTCCAACTTATTGGTAATTAAAGTTCACAATTCATTGTAATCTGGTAAAGGCAGTTTAGTAGCATATCCTACCAGCATATGAAAGTATATCTATATTTGCGAAAGCTGAAACCCAACATATCTACATCTATTGGCTAGCGGACTCCTAACAATATCCACACTTAGACATGCGATGCATCTATAACTCTGGGAAACAAAGCAGAAGAGCACGCGAGAAGCATAATTAGTCCCTTATTACGCATATTGCACATCCACTTTGTTCAATCTAGATTAACTATACAAGATAAAACAAACGTGTAAGAGTGTGGTCTAGTCATCAATCAAGTACTGCAGAAATTAAAACATGATCTCCAGATCAATCCTAGGCTAATATATCTAGTGATCTCAAGCATGAGATGTGCCGGCTGACTTGGACTATAAAGGCCCACATAACAACTTTAGATAGGAAGATATGAAAGTGCTGAAAATGAAATAACCTGGACAAAAAAATGCATATAATCTGCATGATGCTATTAGATTCACCGTACCTGCGACACGCCAAGCTGGTCCATCCTGTCCACTATTGCACAAGTGGATGGAATATAGCAGTACATACACATCTCTGCTTGCCATTGATCATGCAAAACTAAAATGCACAACGGAGTGAAATGCATGCCCCTGTAGCAGTGTAGGAAGATGATGTCTGGAAACAGACGATGGGAGAGTTCGAGGCACATTACCAGTAAGAATGTGGGGCACTCGTCAGACGACATCGGCGGCGACAATGGTGCCGACCGCTGGGAGGATGCGGTGAGTGACGGGCACATCGCAAGAAAGATTTGGCGCGCGGTTAGGGAAGAAAACAATGGTGAGAGAGGAGAGATGAACTCGAGAGGCGTGCCTGTTATAATGCCTTCTTGTCGTGCATACGGTGCAGATGGAGGACGTACTCCTTGTAGCAGGCTGACGATGGCGGGCAACAAGTGCATATGACGTTTCAGGCGATTGATCTCCACTGCACAAATATGATCCAATGGCAAACCTAGTTTCTTCTTCCTCTCGCCAGGAACACCCCAAACCCTGAAACTCAGACTCCGTAACCCTGAGGTGTTCGGCGGCGGCTTCGCTGAGCGATGGTGCAGCTTAGCGTTGGGGCCGTCCCTGCGGCATGGCTTCATCCAGGCGATAGTCGGGAGATCGAGCTCCAAGGTTAGGCGGGCTATAGGAAGGAAGAGACGGCCGGGGAGCGACTCGATCGTTTTAACCTACGATCGAGTGTTTTGGAAACCGATAATTCTACAGCAAAGGAGTGGGGTAAACGTGAGAAGCAAAAATCACGGAGCCAATTGCGGAGTAGCAGTTGCGATTGCGACGTGGTGTGCTCGGTGAGGCGGAGGCCCACAAGTCGGCGCAGCAAGGATCGCATCGCGACGCCGGTGTCACGCGGTCGGCGATTCGCCTAATTGTGCTTTTTAGGAGTAGAGATTGACCTTCAACTGCAGTCATCATTGGAAAACTGTATCTACTTAGCTCATCTCTCTAGTTCTGCTAGTGGCGACAATGGTTCACCGGACCAGCTTCTTGCTCACAACCCGGACCCTGATTGGGACCCTTTTCTCACCGGAGGACCTGATCTTGTGCCGGCTGGCATTGCAATTCTTGTCCTCCTCTGTTGTGTCTCTGGCGTCTCTGCCTCTCTTCTTAGCAGTGCCATTCCCGGCCGTCACCTTGGTAGCGCTGAATATCCACTCGCCGGAACGTGATTGCCGAGGGCCATGCTCGGAGGGGTTGTAGCCAAACGCCGGTCTGCCAGCACGTTGGCGATCGCCATACTGGGAGGCCTTAGCATCTGCCTCCTTCTTGTTCCTATGGTTCTTACCAACGCATTGGCCCTTGGACCAGCCGTATCCAGCAAGGAGCGCCGCAGAGAATTCTTGTGGGGATATCTTGGGGAGTCCTTCTTCCCTGTCAGCGGCGTTGCGGAGGGTGAGGCCGTAGGGGGTGTCAGAAGAGGGGTCGTCGGCGTCGGGGAGCGAGGACGGCCTCCTCCTCGGACGTGGGGAGGGATGACGATGAGTTGCGGCGGCCGAAGTTGAACGAGTTGGGGAGCGGCGCGACGACGACGGGCGCCGCGGCGGGAGGTACGATCTGGGATGGGTCGAATTCGGTGACGAACTGCCGGACGGCGGGCGCGGAGTTGGGGTTGAGGACATCGGCGACGGTGCGGGAGGGGGGATTGGTAGGCCGGTGTTTGTAGGCGATGGAGATCGACAGCTTCTTTTCCTCCTCCATGGCGCGGCCGTGGCAGAGGAAGAGGCGGCGATCCGGGGCAACGCGAACGGCAAAGCAATTGCGGCAAAAAGAACGGAGCCGATCGTGGATATATAAAGTTGTGGGCTTGTGATTCCTAATCGGTTTCGGACACGGCGGCGTCCCAGCCGGCCGAGAGGCCTGCTACAAGGGTGGGCCCATCTTAAGTGAGTTGTTTCGGCCCTTTTTCTGGCCCGTGTGGGTGAATGCGAATGCGATCTCCTAGAGTCCTAGGAGCACTGCACGCAATCAGAGATGCTACACACACTCAGCAGTCAGCACTCAGATCTGATAAAAGAACTAGATTGACTAGTATTAGGTGGAAGTTTATGATATTCTCTACCACAAGTGCAGCCAAGGAGACCATTGCAGAAATAGAAACTTCTTCCAGTTACATAGTGCACGAACCCCATAACTTACATCTCAAGTGAAATGTTGCATAGCTCTTTCATTTAGTGGTGCTCTTGTGCATGGACTTGCGTTCATCAGGAACGACGCTCACAATTTGTGCAGTCGGACAGGTGTGTCATGTGAGCTTCTGTTTCAAAGATCTTGGATTTGAAGTCTGTATGCTTTGGAGTACCTGAAAGTGTCTGAAAATGAGTTTTTTCAAATGCAAATCGCACAACTCTCAACGAATCCAAGGATAAAAATGAATACTACTTAATAGTGACAATGTAGCATATAAATATTTTATGAACGTTTTACAGTTTATTATGAGGTTGTTACACAAAGACAAATAGTACAGTTTGCAATTTCCTTTTACTATCGAGGATTGCAGAGTGTATTTCATACTAATATATGCGTGAAGCTTGAAGTCCACCCAGATAAGAATGTCATTGTCTCAGTAGGATAGAATTTCCTCCCATCTCAATTTTGCATGTAGTACAAGATTGCCAATGCTACCTGTTGGCTGTTGCTATCATCTTCCACTTATTTGTAATGGAGATACAAATCTTGCTTTAATATGTATACAACTTTATAAATGATTGTAAAAATGGCCTGTGAACCGACCTGTGTATGTGGGAGGTGGCATCTGCCCCATCAGCTCTTGTTTAGAATTTATCCAGTATCTTAATCCTAACTATTGTACTAAACAATATTGATCCTTTCTTATGCAATTGTAAAATTGTTCGTAGTTATAAGCAAATAATACACTACAAGTCGTCATTCTGTACATTAGCTCTCAGCTTCTCTGTGTTACGTCTCAAAAAAGGAAGATCATTGTCACATCTCACTCACTAACATCTAGTACGACAAAAACCATCAATGAAACCCTTTTTTCCTTGATTAAAACCTGCCTACTAAAAGCCTGTTTGGACACATGCAAAACCATGGAATCTCTCCTTTTTCTCTCTTGACAGTGAGGATTATGCGCCTTGAGTTACACTAAAACACTTTAGAAGCACATGGCCCTAGCTCTAGCTGATGAAATCCAGTGGCCGTTGGGAGACAAGGATGTAACACACAGAAGCCGTCCTACACGCTTGGACCTGTTCTGAAAGTGACGAGATGCTGCCATCCAGTGTCCTCGACCTTGCTTCCGTTGCACGAAGCCCCCGGCTCGATGATTTGTGCAACAACTTGACGATGACCCATTCCAGTTTGCTAGCCTAGCCTACCTAATCAGACCTAATCATTCTCGGCTCTCGGCAGGAAGGAAGGATTGGACTCTGCAGGAGGGAGGAACGCGGAGCGTTTGCACCTGACCTTTTCTTTTCAGTCATTGCGAAATTGCACGAGGAATGAGAACTCCCTTTGACAAAGAAAGCCTGGTCAGATTAGATATCATGGCCATGCCAAGTCAAACACTTTTGCATCTCAAAAGAACCATTAAATTCTCAGACGCTTTTGCTTCGCACAAACCAAGTGCAGGGCCAAGTGCTGTGTGACAAGTACAGAAGGAGTATATGATACATTTATCCTAGCCTTTGGATTTTTATCACCAAAGGGAGTTCTCATTCCTCGTGCGAAATCAAGTTCAGGTGACAATTTCGCAATGACTGCAGTGACAATGCAGGGATTCACAATCCATGTTGCGTCGGTTCCAAATCTGATGAGACATCCAGGTGAATGCTCCAAAAAGCTCCAACTGCTTCTCTCCTCCTCAAACCGACGAGGGCAAGCAAGACCAGAACAGGGCAACTCTCAGAGAGGAAGCCTCCAAGAACTGGCTTGATGAAGCCGCCAGTGGTTAGGTGATTGCTTGATCAACCACCACATTGTTGCTGCTGGATTGTCACATTCACTTTCCTGATACTACCAACAATCTCCAGCTACCAGATGCTGACGCTGTGGCCTAGCTTCATACTGTCCTATACAATCATGAGAATTAAGAAACTCAAGCTAACCACAGTACAGTTGTCTGGTTCGAATCCAAACTAGCACCAGTCATCAGAATGTGGTCAGCAGGATAAGGAAGGTGCCATCAGAACCATATTTAAAACGTTGAAAAAAGAGGGCAAAGAAGAAGCAGTCTCTGAAGTTTCTTTCGTCAACAAAACTCTGAATTGCTCCAGAAAAATTAGGCTAATTAATTAAACGTGATGAACAAAAAAATCGCACCTTTTTACCATTGTGTAGATTGTACAGCAAGCAAAAGATGAACTAAGAAATGGTCTGTTTCTTTCTTTCTTTCTTTTTACAGATTTCAGCTGAGAGGGAGAGAGGGGATCAGCAACTCCGGCGAGAGAGAGAGAGAGAGAGAGAGAGAGAGAGAGAGAGAGTAGGAAAGAATCAAACAGCGCTGTGGCAGAGGGTGGATTTCCACTGCGACTGCCTCGTCTCGACCCACGCCAAGAACCGGTACACCTTGCCGAAGACGCTGAGGAACACCAGCCCTGCCACCATGCTGTACGCCGCGACGCCGGCGGCGCCGCCCTCCGCCGCCACCCACCCGACGAGGTACACCGCGTCGCCGGCGACGAACACCCACCCCACGGCCTCCAGCGCCGACCGCGTCCACGCGCTGAGCCTCTCCTCGCCGTAGATGCGGCACACCATCCGCGAGCAGAGCGCGAAGATGATGGCCAGCGCCGTCTTGGACAGGCCCCTGTACTGCACCGCCGTGCCGCCGACGACCAGCGGCTCCATCCGGCACAGGCACGACGCGCACTCGCCGGAGAACCTCGACCACCGGAGCGCCTCCATCCCCGTGTAGTACGGCAGCACGACGGCGTCCAGGTACAGGCTCGCGTGCAGCACGCCCGACACCGTGGAGGCCTCCAGCACGGCGTACCGGATGTCCCCGTCGGCCTCGTTCCGGAACGCCAGCGCCGACGCCTGGAGGAGCAGAAGCAATGCCGGGCCGAGCTGGGCGAGGGGGAACACGGCGTTGACACGCTGCCCCTTGGCGAGCGCCAGGAGCACCAGCGGGAGGAGGAACGGGCCCGACGGGAGCAGGTACTTCCTCTTGATGCCCCTGACGCCGGCCGCCGCCGGGGAGGCGGCGCCGGTGCCGCGGACAAGGTCGAGGACGGTGAAGGCGAGCGTGGAGAGGAAGCAGTAGGCGGCGAAGGCGGCGACGAGGAGCCCGACGGCGGCGGGGTAGTCGCCGGGGTAGGAGCTGTCGCAGTAGTAGTGGTAGGGGCAGGTGACGAAGTCGGTGGTCTCCTCCAGCTGCCATCGCGTGCACTTGAGAATCTGCCTCGTCACGGCGTCGCCGCCGAAGCCACCGCCGCCGTGCTGGGCCGCCGCTGTCCACGCCGATCGCCCGGCGCCGAAGAGCGGCGCGAGAACCTCATCATAGGACATGGTGGCAGCAGCGACGACCAGCCGCTTCTCGGCGCCCTGCAGCTCTGCTTCTTCTTCCTCTTCTTCTTCTTGTCCTGTTCGCTATATGCATGCCTGCATTTGGTAGCCAATGATGGCTTGCTTTCAGAGGCAGCTGCTCACCCGCCTCCTCCTTGTTCCTCTTCTTGGAGGCCGGTGCGCTGCTGCTGTTGCTTGTAGGTGGAGGGAGGGGGTGGGAAGTTTGGAACTGGATAGGGAAGGTTTAACTGGCAACTCTGTTGGAACATGACAGGGATGCCCCTTTAGCTTGATTTTTTCAAACATTGCGTACTAATCAAAGGATTACCTAGGAAGATGTCTAGGATGACTGATGGCAATAGCATGGATTAATTGAAGGGTGCAGGGGTGTTTTGGGGATATGGCGTTGATGGTTTGCTGTCAAGGTGGTTGGGGTTGAGAAGGGGATGGAAGGGTGAGGTATTTGTTTGACTTTGTTTCTTTGTCATGCATTGGTAGGCCAGCAGGGCAGAGAGGATCAGAGAAGAGGAGAAACGTCTGTTTACATGTACCTAGGTGTTAGTTAAAGGTTGTTGGAGAGTTGTATCTCCTCAGAGTGGTTTGTTGGGGTATTTGGTGAGGATATAGCGACCAAATGGCCAATCCGTCCTTATGTACACTGCATGATTAGACCAGCATGATTAACATCTATTAGCTAATAAGTCAGTCTTGCATGTGTGTATGTAACCTATGGTTCTTCAGTTTCCAAAATGGTTTTAGACGGGCAGAGGCATGATGGTACTATCATTTGGATTCCAAGGCAACAAACAGGATACTCAATCTTTTATTCGCCATGGGGAATTGAGGATGATGATTCCTTTGTTTCGGACTCGGGGAATTATTCTGGTAGTTGGCACAAAGCCAGGCAGGCCATGATCCTGGATCAAAGGAAGAAGTGCTCTGTGGTGGCGCCCCTATGGCGTGGTATCCCAGTCTGACGCTTGGGCACTGCATGTCTGTCCCTGAGATGGTGGCCGGATGTTTCTGCAGCACAACGCGGCCTCTGATCTTTTTGTAATCAAGCCAGCTTTGGATCTTCTTGGGGGATGGATAGCTCTTATGTATGATACTCTCATCCTTTTCATAGATGGCCCAACTTTTCTTTCACAAAAAATAGATGACCCAACTGCTCCGTTTGATATGCATACATGTCAAATGGATATGGGCGTGCATCATGTGAGGTAGGCGTTACTTTGTTTATTTGTTGCCATGACCGAGCCCTGCTGTTCTGTTCTGTTATCTTCCTGTTCACCTTCTTGTCAAACATGTGCTGACACATGAGGAGATGGATAAAGGTTGGCTGGAACTTCGGAGCAGTAGCTTCCATGGCAGCTGTTGCTGCAGGTATTGAGCTAGCTTCTTCTTCTTCTTTGTTTTAAAAATTAGATATTGAACTAGCTCTATCGCAGCAATTTGCAGAGCGTATAAGCAAGTGGCCTATTTCTACTCCATCGCACGAGCAAGATGATTTCAGCAGACTAGAAGCAACTGCGAATTTAAAAGGAAGGGACAGTGAACTTATGCTTACGGCCTCTGCCAAGTCAAAAAATAGGACCATGTCTCTGAAAGTGACCGCGTGTACGTATATTGTGAGACATACTACTCTCGTGCATCGGACCACTAAATCAAGAAAAATGTCGTTATCAAGCGTCCGAGGGATCATATAATATCACATACTTCTAGTTCATAACTCGTTGGTCCAACTCTGCCTGCATCATAGTGCAGTGACAGGCCCATACTTCAATTTAAGCTTACACATCAGTACGTCTAGTTCCAAGAAGATTCAACCTTCACAGGTCAAAAATCAGTTTCGACCGCGAAATAGAGTATACGGGTATGTCGGCCAGTAAACCAGATTTGCTCGATTGGATGAGTGTGATCTTATTTTTTTTTGTGGAGTGATTCAAACAGTATAAATAGTATAAATGGGGTCACGCTCATGGCTATGTTGACCGGCAAATCAGTCTGTAAATTGTCCGATTGGATCATTGGATGAACGGGATCTTATTGTTTTTGTTCGAGCAATCAATGGATCGTCGCTTATCGTGCTATTCGTACAAGGGCCCAGCCAAACGGACGTTTCCAAGATAAGAAAGCCCTTTGCCACGTTCCGGGCTCATGACGAGCGAGGATGCCCTGCTAGGAGGGATTGACAACACGTCAACACGATGCGGCCGCAGGCGGACTTGGGCACCGAAAGATACGTCCACCACCCGGCAAATCTGTTATGGGAGCAGGTAAATCTAAAGGCATCCTACTTATAGCTTAGCTCCAATCAGGCATGGTGATGCAGCAGGCGAGGGCGACCTCGCAAAGGCTTGGAGCCTGGAGCAGGTAGAGACCTGACAGCGAAAGGGCCTTGATCGGTAGGAGGCGAAGAGCCACGTCACATGCTTCGATTCTGGCAGATGGAGATGAAGACAAGGGAGCATGGACGGAGGGATATTTCACTTGGTTGATGGATGTTGTGCCTTGTGGTGTGCGTGCAGCTATAGAACAGTTTCTGGTCGATGCATCATGCATGATGGAAGGATGAAATGACTCAGCCTTTTGATCTGCATCGACCTGCAGGCTTCAGCAACAAAGTCTAAAGGGAGGATCTGCAGATGGATTCGTGATCACTATGCCGATAATAGACGAGATAAAAGAAATGGAAAGCGTGAAGTGTCTGATATGAAGGTAAAGGAGTGGACCGATCGTTGGGGCAGAGTAACAGACACGATCATGCAAAGGTTGACCAATATCCAGAAAGTCTCCCAGGTAGGGTAGCTTTTGCTCAGCACAGCTACGAACAGCATATGAAACTGTTCTTCAGAAAGAGATGTTTTAGGGCTCATTCAGTTTCTTTGGAACCGTTCCACCCGAACCGAGATAGATATAGCAAGAAATTTATGATATGTACAACAAGAGACCGGAATTTATTCCAGACAACGAACCAATTTGCCCATGATAGGTATAACAAAAGACCCGGATTGGTTACACACTTCTCTGACTAGTGGATTGATTTCCGGTCTTTTGTTGTACATATCATGAGCAAATTGGTTCACGACCCGGAATAAATCCCGGTCTATTGTTGTATTTCTTGCTATATCTGCCTCAATCCGGGTGGAACGGTTGCAGAGGAACCGAATGAGCCCTTAAGTAGTCAAGAATCAAGATTAGGTCCATGCTTCCAAACGAGCAATTTGAAAACAAAATATTCCAAACACAGCCCAGTTAACAGAACTTGCTAGATTTTACATAGATGATTGTAGAGTTAGGCTTACACTGTTTGGACGATATAAAATGCTCATGAGATCATATCAAAAAATACCCTCAACATTCAGGTATGCAGGGCTTTCCCAAATTAATTTGGGTTACATAAAACTTTGTTAAAGAAATATCAAAACATTTCGAGATATCAATTGTCTGAATTCTGAAACCAATTTGCCTTCAAGAAATGCAAGAACGGCTATTACTTCATAATACAGGTTTGATGCCAAGTACATTCTGAAAGCTTGTTCCAAAGTTTACCAATCTGCCTGGACTTGTTCATAGCATTCCCATTTTGGCCAAAACTTGTTTTGGATCTTCCCAACTGTGCCAAACTCTAGACAAAAAATAAATTCAATAAAGATTGACAATAAACTATTATATACAAATAATGCTAATATAAGAATCATGGGTAGGCTTCACGGAATTGAAGTGCACCGGCAGTCCTTAAACTTTTCATGTGGTGTCATCTAGGTCCCTAAACTTGCTACGAGAGCCACTAGAGGTACAAAGCTCCCTAATTAACATAAACATGCCTATGTGGCATGCCAATATGGTGCCTGACATGCAGGGGACATGATACTGGCTATGATCCTAAGCACGTAGTAGAGTATGGGGACATCTCAGGATCCACTTAGAGGGTACATACATAATTATTTATTGATTAGGGGAATTGGACCTCGAGTCACACAGTAGGGATCCATATCATTTTAAGAGTTTGTTAGGACAATGGTACCGTGTGACAACTTTTAGGGCCACCAATGCATTTAACTCAACTTCCCATGTATGGCTAGGAGCTTCTGGCTTGAAAGAAATGTAAGAGCGTTCAAAGGTCATGGCTACAAACTTCTGGCTTGAAAGAAATGTAGGACCGATGCAGGAACGTTCAAAGGTAATCAAAATACAAAGTACTGACATTCAGAAGAAAAGCTCTTATTGAGTGCGAATCTACTTCTATCATCAGATTATTGAACAAATATCCATACAAAACTGACGAACATCAAGCCTAACAGGATATTGGCCTGACAAATATCCATGTTTGAGGACTTGAACAAACTACTACAAAAAGGATTTGAACAAACTACTACAGAAAAACATTTCATGTGCTCATATGGTCCCTTCCCCTAAACAAGTTACATCTATGGTACCAGAAGAGTAGTGCTAACCTTAAGGATGTTTACAATAAATTGTATTGCATACTCACATGGATGATAATTTGGTCATTTGGAAGTACCAGTTAAAAGACTTCATGTGACCACACTGGGTAAGGTTGCCACTGTCCACGTTATAGATTATTTGTACAGCATTTTTTAGGTGGAGCGTTACTAGTTCCATGAATTACTAGTTCATCCTTCTACTATTTTGTGTTTAATATTCAGAGAACATCAAAATTCAAAACTTTTAACAATGTCAGACATGATATAATGTAAAAAGTATGGTATAAATATGAAGTATACAGGAGATGAACCTTACAACATCGTGCCACTGCTAACTGCTTTGTTTCTTGCATCCTTACGCTGGTAAGTAAGATTCTAACATCAGTTGTGTTTTTGCATGTTGTGGAGACACGATGTCAACAACAAGGTATGTGAACTTCCATGTGCGGTCAGAATTATCTTTGAACATCTCTGAATACACCTTTCCAGCTCCATGTGGCCCACGGATGAGAAAGTTCACCTGAAAGGATGCATGTGAGCAGTGTAAAAACAGCTATGCAAATAATATGACTTCACATCAATGCAATCTAAGTGCCCCCGTTTCCAATTAGCAAACCAAAACCTACAAGCACATAAAGTTGCAAAGGGAATCTTCTCTGGTGTTGACACTGCCTCAGGATTAATATTAGCAATGAAGTCCAGTAATTCTCATCTTTAGTGCCTCTCCCTACGTCATGATTCACTAGCTCTTTCTATGCTGCTTGCAATTCACTATGGGATTGGCCCATTGTCAAATGCTGATAAGGCACTAATGAACTCTCAGAGAGCAGTTCCCTACCAAGCATTGCACAAAAGACAGCATAATCGGTAAAGTTGTCCCTTCCTTATGGAATTGGCTACAGTAGACCTACGCAAGTAAAATGGCACAATGGAAGCAGACAAAGCAGCAGAGACAAGAATATATGTTACCTCCACATGTTCAACACCATCCTCGTCTGTCCAAACCTTATTTGGAATTCGTTGCCGAGCTGCACGGTTTCTAGTTTCCTGACCATATCCAGTAATAGGGTGGCCAATTCTTGACGTGACCTGAAAATATATAAACTGATAAGAGAGGGAAAGCCTACTATCTACAGGAGAATAACATGATCATCAAAAACCTGGCTATCATTCTGAATTCTTGCCAGAGCTTTCCCAAATATCTTGTACCTGTAGGGTGATAAATAGAACAAGCATTAGCAAATATCCCTTCAGCTTCAAGATTATACATCTATAACTCAGGCACACTTCCAGGAAACAAAAATATGATAACGCACAAAGAGAGACAAGAAGCATCAAGTTATGATGATGGATTTCAACTCTAGCCAACCCCAACTCGCTTGAGACTAAAAGGCTTTGTATTCAGCTTTATGGGGAGCATAACACAGTGCTTAATATTTCTGGTAGCGATGAATCAGGCCACTCTACAGGTGAGGAGAGAAAAAGGCACCAGGTAGGACACACAACAGAGGAACATCAAGAGCAATATTATTTTGTTTCATCTTCATTTTTCAATATAAGTACAAATTTGTTTGTGACAGGTAGCAAACCAACCTAGAAACTAGGGTGGTATAAGCATGGCACATCTTGCAACAATAATAAAGCTTCCTTCTACATTTTAAATGTTATTCTATGAGCCAAGGAAATGAAAAGCATAGGCGCATGTACCCATAAGGCCATAATAGACAGTAATGTCTCCAGATTAAGACGATGACAGTAATGTCTCCAGATTAAGACGATGTATTATATGTATAAATGAGTAAAAAGGACAAAAGTTCCAAGTGCACAAAAAAGGGAGCTAGTATTCCGATATGAAGAATGACCACTACAAAACTGACAAGGAAATGTTGTAGAACTTACCAGAATATGGTGATAATTACTATTTGCTAACACGTTTCGTAATATCAAAATACAATTAGTCATAATTGTATCACTTAGCATTCTGCAAAGTTCAAACAGAAGCCAAATAACAAGTGCAAGGGACTTACTCTTTTGGTTCAAATATAAGCTCTTTGAACACAGCATATCCAGCCAGCCCTGCAATTCCAAGTCCAGCAAGTATCACGAGACTGTACGAAGCACCTTCAGTAAATGTCACTGGTTTCTCGGGTATGTTGTAGGTAATATCATCAAAGGGATGTTCTGTAGTTGACAAGTCTTTTCCCTCCTGAGAACAAAGAGGTCAGTGATTTATAAGTAATAAAACATCACAAAAGTGTACAACAGCATAACTGCACTAAGTAACAAACTACTTTGCTTGCAATATAATGAACAACATTCATTTGACTAGTAGTCATGTCAGTTTACCAATAACATGCAATTTGGGTCGAGAACTAAAGGGCTGAAAGACCCCAAAAAGACTGACTATAGCTGTCTTAGGTGATTAAAACTTTCAAGGGGCGCAACAAAAAACAAAACTTAAAGTCCTCTCCAGTAGAATGTTGTGAACAGAAAACTGGAAGATAGTAAACGCAACATTTCCCTAAATTCCAAGGATACGAGTTGACCCAATACACGCTTCTGTTGAGCCAGGGACCATGTGGTCCTTGTTATTTATTTTCTTTCTCAATTGTAACCGCAATTTTATTTCTCCTTAACATAATGACAGGCAGATCTCCTGCTGGTTCAAGAGAAAAGAAAAGGACACTGTAACTGTAACACTACAAGTACTTCTGGTTTTGGCTAAACGGATAGCATAAGTGGGTCCGCCATATGAGACCACTGAGATTATGAATCCATAAGGTAAGAATCTTGGAACTTGGGATCAGATAATTATAACAATCTTTTCAACATATGCAGGATCACAAAATTTGGAACATTTCTTAACAATCTTTTCTAAAGAAGTTTTGATTCTCCAAAACCACATTACAGAGGCTAATGCATATAAATTAGTCAATAGATGTGATGAGCAGATGCACCAGAATTCAGGTGATCACCATGAACACAGTAATTAAAATTTCATATTGCACTTCAACCAGACCTAGCAGCATGTTCAAAAATCAAAAGATGAACGACATTCGTTGTAATTTGCGCCTGTCGATCAGAGGCTAGTAGCAAGACATACAACAACTTTACAGAACTAAATAAGACAAACCTGTTTTGGATTCTGGTCTGAAGCTTTCGTGGTGTAAGATGCAGATGGCCTTAGTAAAGAAGGAAATGCTTTGCAGTACTCATAATGAGTAGTCAAAGGACCTGAAGTGTTTGATCTGGTCATGTACCGCCTTGAGTTTTTCAAAGATGAAGCTGGATATTTTCCCAAAGAAAATATGTCAGCATTAACAAATACTAACATGGAGAAGATTAGTGCACCGGGATTATTGGTCCAGATAGAACATAAAGACACACAAAATTAGATGGTTTTCAAATGTCTGGAAATAAATGGAAATACTGAGACCATATAGCTGAGAAAAATTGTAATGGCCATGTATGCTCATAAGCCATAACATAGACGCAAGTAGAATCAACCTACAAGACATTGGAATCAATTTTATTTAATTGAAAAACTGTGCAAATCAACTGAGCAATGATGAGGGGAATTGCGAGTAGAACAATCACAACCGTGTGTTCAAATTGTGATTTGTTGTTCCCTACAGAAGCAGATAGCTCAAGTTTTATCAACACCTTTTGACTCTTCAGTTCTGAATAATTCAACATAGTTTTTTTTTTTACCTACAACAAATTGCATTCAACCATATCCAGTGCATGAAAAGATTATCACATACAGTAATACTAGATGCAATGGTGCAGTGGCAGTAATTCTCATGGAAGGTAAGTGAGAGCTCTTTGAAGTATTTGTTGCGGTAAGATCGAGAAATATTGCACGGATATTATGACAACAGATAACGTACCATCGTATCCAGTTTTTATCCTTATTATACAAGCTTATGCTAATTTGGTATGGACTAGCATGGAAGCCACTGAACACTCTACTCTGGTTTGCAATGTCAACATACATCTAAAGAGCTAAATTAAAAGGCCATGATAGGCATCCATAGTGTCTCAACCGTCAGAGATGCAGTATCCATACAGAACCGCAATTAAGGCGCAGAATCACTGGTGGTGATGGGATAATGACAGGAATATTGAGAAAACAATGATTTCATAGTGGCAACTTGATCAACCAAAAACATCTTTTAATCAAAGGTGGGAGTTGACCTTCAGCCTTAGCAACATCCTGCAGTAGACAGAGGAAATTAGAATGTAAAGAACTTCCCAGAGTAAAAAGAATCTATATATTTTCAAATAAGAAACAACAAATCCAATGATAAAGAAATGAAAACGTGAATAATTTGTCAAAGCCTCAAATGAATCTATGCAATCGCGGATCAGAAACACAATGGAACGGTGCTTCCTACTTTCCAGATAGAGTGCCGGCACATGCATTGCTTAAGGCCCCAAGCAGATGGATGTAACAGGACTAGCAGAATAGGCTAGCATAGTGGCATTACAGAATACTACAATACTCCCTAGTGCTAGTAGCTAGTAAGCACAACAATTGTTGCTTCAGTGGAAGCTAACACAGAGCACCCGTTCGGCTTTCAGAAACCTAACCATGCATCACACCGCAACCCCAGGCAGCAACGGTAGCGACGTCGATCGGCCTGAGCATTCCGTCGAACACCTTGAAGGGGGGTTTAGAAGGGTTTAGGGTTGTGCCCCATAGTTGCTGCGGGATTACCTTGGAGATAGCGGCACCGGCGCATGGAGCACGTGGAGCGCAGCGGGCGGACGCCTCCGCCGCGGTGGCGAGGAGGCGGCGGTGCTGGAGCAGCCTCGCGATCCGGGAGGCCATGGGGGTGCGTTTCGTTTACTTGGGGGAGGGGTGGAGGAAAGGAGGGAGGCGGCGAAGAGGAAGAGGGAGCGATTTGGGTCGCGTCTGGGCTTTATTTCGGTGCTCTGCGCCGACGGGTCGGGTCGGAGCTTTTGCGCCTCCAAAACTCGTGTCAGCCGGGTACGTGGTTATCAATTCGCAAGCACATTTGGATTTGTACTTGAATTATCCACCACCAGAGATTGATGGGAATGAAACCTGAGGGAACACATTTGGGCAATATCAGGTGCAGGTTCAAAGTTCGGTTTAGTATTTTATCAGTACGCATTTTATATGCATTTAGCAATAAAAAGTGGACATTATGCCTTAGCATCAATTTTGAGGGAACATGGTTTGAAATAAGTTCGAGCGGCCATAAAGTATATCCTGGTTGAGTTCTACATCAAACTAAACCAAAGTCACCAGCTGCCAACACGCAGCAAATTAGGCCAAAAATGAATTGTCCCAAATAAAATGAAAGAAACAAAAAAAAACATATTATTGCTGTACAGATACGCATTTTATATGCATTTAGCAATAAAAAATGGGTATTATGTCTTAGCATCAATTTTGAGAGAACATGGTTTAAAATAAGTTTGAACAACCATAAAGTATATCCTGGTTGAGTTATACATCAAACTAAACCAAAGTCACCAGCTGCCAACACGCAGCAAATTAGGCCAAAAATTGAATTGTCCCAAATAAAATGGAAGAAACCTAAAAATAACCATATTATTGCTGTTTGAACCATCAATCAACCGTAGTACTCCCGAATCCTGCCTGATCCCGCCGGCGCCAAAATTGCAACTCCGCCGCTACTACAACGACGACTCAGAGCACGGGGACGAAGCAGGCCTTGACGTCCTCGCCCGCCCACTGCACGGCGTTCCACCAGTGCTTGTCGCACTCGATCCGCACGGTGCCTTCCTGCCCGCGCGCCGGGCGCAGCGGGATCCTCCTCAGCCGCGGGCACCCTCTCGTCTGCAGGCGCCGCAGCTCCGGGAACGCGCACTCCCCCTCCACGCGGATGGCCTCCAGCTTGGGCAGACCCAGCAGCGCCAGCAGCCTCAGCCGCGGGAACGCGACCACCTCCTCCGCGGCGGTGCCGCCGTCCTCGGCGCCGCCCAGCAGCGAGGTCAGCCCGTTGCACCCGCTCAGGTTCAGCGACTCCAGGCAGGGGAGGTGCTGCACCCACGTCAGGTGCGTCAGGGAGTGGCACGCGCCCATGGCCACCTCCCGGAGGTTCGACGCGGCGGCGTGGGACCACGCCATGGCGCGCAGCTTCGTGAGGAACCCGAACTTGATCACCTCCAGCCTGGGCACGTGCGCGTCCGCCACGATCTCCTCGACGTCGCACGAGTAGGCCACCAGCTCCCGCAGGCTCTCCTGCACGCCGCCGAGCTCCGGCGTGTGCGCCGCGGACAGCAGTGGCAGGGCGCGCGCGCCGACCAGCTTCCGCAGGTGGAGAGACCGGACGCGCACGCCGGGCGCCAGCCGCGCGAGCCGCTCCACGTCGCGGATGGTGTCCAGCCAGATGCCGAGCGACGCCATGCGCGCGCCGCTGCTCTCGAGGTCGTCGACGACCGGCGAGACGTAGTCGTCCGCAACGGAGACGATGCTCGCGGTGCACACCTCCAGGACCTGCAGCTTCGCGAGCCGCGAGACCAGGCCTGGAGGGATGGTGATCTGGATGTAGTAGTTGTCGCGGAGGTAGAAGTACTTGAGCTCGCTCAGGTTGCCGAGCTCCATCGGCAGCGACAGGATCCTGTTCTTGGACAGGTTGAGGTACTCCAGGTTGACCAGGCAGCAGATCTCCATGGGGAATGCGTCCTGGATGCCGGTGTCCTCGAGGTCCAGGTACGTGAGCTTCGTGAAGTGCTGGATCGCCTGGAGCATCCTTTTCGGGAGGGTGCGGTTGCACTGCAGCATCAGCGACGCCGGCTGCGCCTCTGCAAGGGCGCTGCCCGCCTTCGCTGGCACGTCCTCGATGCTGTTGTGCATCAGGGACACGCGCTGCGCGCCACGCCACAGCGTCTCCTCGCGCGGGGGCTCCCTGAGCCCGGCGCCCGCGCGGACCAGCCACTTGCTGGGCGCGAGCCGGAGCGCCGCGTCGCGCACGACGTCGTGGAGCCTGATGTGCGTGTCGGACGGGGACATGTTGTACCGGTGGTTGTCCCCGGGCTCCAGGAGGCGTGTGGCCTCAAGGATGGCGACCACCGAATGCCCGAACCGGTGGGCCTCGTCGACGTCGTCCGCGAGGCCGGCGGGGAGCAGGCCGAGCCCGATCCAGCTCTGCACCAGCTCGTCCTTGGAGATGTTGTGGTCCTCGGGCCAGAGCGCGCAGGTCAGAAAGCATTCCCTCACCGTGTCGCTCTCCAAGTTGTCGTAGCAGAACTTCACCAGAGCGTGCGTGCCCTTGTCGGAGCCGGGCATGCTCGAGAGCTGGGACGACGCCTTGAGGGTGTCCAGTGCATCGGCCCACTCGTCTGGTGTGCGCTTATTTGACATGGCACGGCCGACGGTGACGAGGGTCAAGGGCAAGCCCTTGCATTCTGCAGCCACCTGTTTGATGCCAGAACAAATTAGCCTGAAGAAATCAAGTGTATAAACTGGAAATTCATGTCCAACGAAAAAACATTTGTAACTGAAAATTCAATACAATGTTGCTGTTTCCTAGATATTTATGCAAAGGAAATATATTCACATAAAGGACCGATTGAGATGTAGAAGAAATGGACCGTGCATTGACTCAATGCCCCGTAGACGTGAGTGTTGCCAATAATTGGCTTCCTGGCACGTTTTTTGTACAGTAAAGATAACTACTGACCAGACATGGTATTTTGTAAAAATGTTCAGCACTAATCCATTTACAAAACCAAGACACTGTAAATCAGGTAGCATTTGATCTTTTTTTTTCAATGATCAAATGTCTTTGGGTCATTGCCATCCACCATAGATGTCCTTGAAAACATCAACCACTTCAACTCGCATGTAGCAGTATGCCAGGATGTTAATCCAAGGCATAGAACAGACTAACAATAAGTTGATTGCATTTACAAGTAATTAAAAATATTAAAAGAACAAACAATTATATTTTAGATGGAGGGAGTGATAACTGATAAGTAGCAAAGCCATGATTTGAACAGATCCAACTATGAACAAGATGCAGAGTAGATCAGTGGATTACCTGTCTCGCGAGTGTGGGAATTTCAGTGTGGCCATGGATGGCGTCCCTGTCAACGTTGGCCTGAAAAAGGCTCCACGCATCCTCCTCGTTCCAGCACTCCATCTTGATCTTGTTGCGGCATCCCATGTCGGCGCACACCGCCTCGCTCCTGGACGCCACGATGAGCTTCCTGACCTTGCCATTGGCCATGCCGAGTGGCTGCGGGATGCCGACCCTCTCCAGGTCGAGGCGCTCCCACACGCCGTCCAGCAGGAGCAGGAAGCTCTTGTCCCTCAGGTACCCCAGGATCCCCGCTGCCTGCGCCTGCTCCGTGGGCGCGTCACGCAGCCCGAGCACGGCCACCACCTCCCTCTGCAGCTTCGCCACCGTGCAGTCCCTGGACGCCGCGACGAGCAGGACGTGGTCGAAGCGCGCGACGCGGGCCGCACGTCTCGCGCACCAGCCTCAGCAGCCGTCGTCTTGCCCACGCCGCCGGCGCCCCACACGCCGAGCGCCGCGTCGCAGTCGCCGAGGAAGCGGAGCGCCTCGTTCAGGCACGCCCTCGCGGTCCCGGCCGCCGCCTCCGCGGGGAGCCTTGTCCGAGGTGCTCGGGGTCGCAGAGCAGCGGCGGCGGCGCCTGCGGCGTGGCGAGCGCGGCGTCGAGGATCGCGGCGCCCTGGTCACGGAGCGCGCGCGCCGACTTGAGCTGCTGCTCGGCGAGCCCCGCGACGGGGCCCGCGGGGAGGAAGAGGTACTGCAGGAGGCGGACCACGTAGAGCTGCCCGCCGTCGTGCCGCGCCTGGATGGAGGACAGCTCGTCCTGCGCCTCCTGGACGCGCCGCAGCCACGCG
The DNA here is from genome assembly GCA_015476505.1 of Urochloa ruziziensis. Lineage (NCBI taxonomy): Eukaryota > Viridiplantae > Streptophyta > Magnoliopsida > Poales > Poaceae > Urochloa > Urochloa ruziziensis. The sequence continues at coordinate 9,358,733 of CM027118.1, forward strand.
CGCACGGCGGGGTCCGACGACGGCGACGGCGAGGGGTCATGGGCCAGCACCTCCGCGCGCTGCCGCAGCAGGGCCTCCACGGCGTCGGCCAGCTCCTTGACGCGCCGGTCGGTGTCGGCCAGCGGCTGCCACCACTTGCCGAAGACGAGCACCAGCACCGCGCCGCCGAGGGCGAGCGAGCCGAGCACGGCGGCGAGCTGCAGCTCCATCGGATCGGGGTCTCTCCGCTGATCGGCCTGCGAACAAACCAAGAAGATCTCCTCGCCGGCGGCGCGCTCCGATCTAATCTATCTCCCGTGCGTTCTACACAGCGGCACGGCGGTGCTTGTGCTAGGGAGACTGCGGTGGCATGCGCGTGCGCGGTGAAAGGCTGAAGGACTGAGACGCGGCTGTGGCTAGGTTTAATGAGGACGGAAATGAGTAGGTGGGGTGGCGAGAGGGGCAGTTAATGGCGCAGTGAATGCGTGAGCGGAAGCGGTTGGACGACGCCAGACGCCTGCCGGAGCGGACCTGGCCGGCGCGAGTCGCGGAGTCACGAGCTCGGGGTTGGAGATCCATCCAAGCTGGCTCGCCGTGAGTGGCCATGCCGTTCGGCAGCTGCACCAGCCGCATTCATTCACGCCATGGACGCGCCATGCTCAGCTCCTGTGCAGCTCTGCTCCCGCTCTCGTTGTTGTTTCGAATATGTGGGTACTTCAGTATGTACGTCGCCAATAAGTGGCCAAGTCCTAAACTGTGTGCAAGAAACCACTCGTCCTCATGCGTCCGGGTTTTTGAGGACTCGTCATGAGAATGAGAACTTTAGAAGTGAGAGAAATGAGCAGGAATGGTAATGATATTTATTCGAAAAGAAAAAAAATGTCAATTAATTTTCCCCACTTTTGGGTGGACGGTGACAACAAATCGAACTTTTTGCATATGAATTTAGCTACAGAATTGCACTTTTGTTCGATCAAAAAAAAAAAAAAGAATTGCACTTTTAAGTTATTGCAGTCTACTATGACGATAAAGAGTACTAAATTATTACAAAGCAGGCATCGAAGTAGTAGTGTGTCTTAACAGAGTAGCATGTGTTTGGAATAGCAGTGCTGATTGCGTTTTAACAGAGTAGCATGTGTTTGGAATTATCACTCCTAATACCCGATCTACTCAACCTTTGATCATAAATATTTTGTGTTTTTAAATTTATCCTAGGAAACTTTTAAAGTTGTACTATCGATTAACTTAAAATCACATATGTGCATTTGCCTTTAAAATTCTTTTAGAGTTTGAATGTGGCAGTTTTCTTCATTTTCTTTTCTCTAAAAAGTGTATTTTTCATCCCTCAAATGATGGTTGTGTAATAGCTAATATACTAATTGATTCTTTATGTAATGAAACTATGCACTGACATTGGCCTTATAGGTGCAGAGGTGGGATGTTATACTTAAACTATCTAAAATAGTATGCTATAAATATTTTTGCAATGGAAAATGATTAGATTTTTTTTCTTTTGAGGAGATATACCATATCATGAGTCTTTTGTCTGAAGAACTGTTTTTGTTTATAACGAATGATAATTTGTTGTATCTTTGATAAGTACCAGTAGTTTTTTAGGTATTTACTTTGAGTGCGTGAAATTGACTGCATATGCCCATGTAAAGCACTTCATTAGCTAACTCTTATGACCTCAAATACATAGAGATTAAATAAAAATTATTGACTCCACACAAATATAAATAAATGAAATTAAGATCAGGGTGTTATAATATGTATATGTCACATCTAAAGCACTTCACAAGCCAACTCTTATGACCTCAAAATATAATAAAATTAAATTAAGATAATTGACTTCATACAAATATAAATAAATGAAATTAAGATAGAGTGACTTTAAGCATATCTATATGTCACATTTAAAGCACTATACTAGCCAACTCTTATGACCTCAAAATAAATGTGACTTTAAGCAATAGTGACTGGCCTCATATACGGAGTAAGAATGATGAAGTGGTCTTCCTTCTTTCTCGGAGTAGGAAAGGGATATGCTCTCTCTAGTCATAGACACTCGACGTTGTTGAACTTTTGTGGTCAAGTTTTAACTTTAACCATCTCCTTTTCCATTAGAATAGTCATATAATATTCCCAAGAGAAGAATCTAGTCACAATATTCCTAAAAGAAGGATAGTTATATTATGACCTATATATTTACGAAAGTTTTTAATCGTCTTCAAAAACAAAGAAGTTTTTTGTACTTCTTAGAAGCATGTTGGATTTTGTTTATATACACATAAATTGACAATCATTCCAGAAAATTACTTTCTCCGTTTTAAATTATAGATCGTTTTGACATTTTTAAGTTCATAGATTTTGCTATGAATCTAGACATAGCACTTATCTAGGTGCATAACAAAGATGATGAACTTAGAAAAGTCAAAACGGCGTATAATTTGAAACGGAGGTAGTATTTTGCAAGGGAACCCCAAAACGAAACAAAAATATACATTGAATAGCTTTTGAGGTCCTCGGACTGTCTTCGTCCCTCCGCTCTCGGAATCATTGTCATTCAACCTACGATCCTTTTTTCTTTCTTTACAACTTACGACCGCTTGAGATATCATCGGAGTGTAAGGGACCATCAAAATATAAATATTTCCTGGGAAGTGTCATCTCAACTTTACATCTTTCATATTTACCCACCGTTGATTCTTACTCTAGTAGCACAAATCTTAGCGTAATAAAACGTTCGTTCGTGTTCTAAGCATGTGACCGGGAAAGCAGTTCGTGACTTCGTGTGTCATCGGTTCACTGGGATACGACGGACATGGACGGGGTCCGTCTCCGATCGCTGACTTGTCCGGTTGTCCCCGTCAGCATCTTTTCAGCGCCATATGGTCACAAACTAAAAACAGAGCACGTCCGGACCTGAACACATCATTTTCGTTCCGGTTGGTACACACGGGATCCCGCTCTCGACGCGCCCTGCCTCTGCTTGGCCCAGAATCTCCGAACTGCCGTGCCCGTCAGCTCCGGCGGTGTGCACCACAAACCGCAATGATTCCCAGCTCTTGGCACTTGGCAACCACCTGAGCTCGGAGATTCTCCACAGGTGAATCCACAGCCACTCCAAAGTCTCCAACAAACAGTGAATATACCAGGTGGCGAATCCCCTCTCGTCAGAGATTCAGTCTGATCTGAGCACCCGGCTGCGACGGCGCGCGCCACCGGAGCAACTCGCGGATGCAAGGGTCCATCGCACGCGCGTCGCTGTGCCCATACCCGAAGGCCCGCCGCGCCACGTTCGGCTGCCCGGTGGCACGCGCACGCCACGTACCGAGAAGAAGCCTCTCCGCCGCCGCCGGCAGCGGTGGCAAATGGTGCGTCCCGGCTGCCGCGGGCGAGAGGGCGCGCGAGCGCGACGTCCCCACGGGGCTCGCGGGCGCGCTTCCGGCGGCTGAAGGGAGGCACGCGGCGGCGGCGCCGCCAAGCGGCGCGAGGAGAGGGAGCGTGGCCGGCGCCGTGGCGCTGATCGTCGGGACCAGCATAGGGTCCGGCATCCTCGCCGTGCCGCAGAGCACGGCACCAGCGGTAAGTTTCTCTCTTCTGCTCCCACAGCGCGAGATCACTCGGATCAGCCTGAGAGGGTGTTTGGGAGGGCTTTAAAAGGGGCTTCAGCTCTGGCTTAGGCGAAGCCCTCCCAAACATGTTTTTTTGGCTGCGGCTTAGGCAGTGAAGCCGGTGATAAAGCCCTTTTGGGCTTTGCCTGGCATGGTGAAGCCACAAAACGTGGCTTCATCCGGCTTCACCCCGGTTTCATCTCTAGAGAAGCCGTTTTCAACTACCTGGTGAAACCGTTTTACCAAACGTTTTACTAACATGTGAAGCCAAAGCCAAAAAAGTCGCTTCACCGACAAAGCCACAGCCGCAGCCGTATTCGGAGAAGCCGCAGCCTTCCCAAACACGCCCTGAATTACCACGCGGCACGCCGTCAACGGAAAACCGCTGGAATTCATTTCCACGATCCGCTGCCGCAAGTTGCGGCCTCGGCAGCTGCAACGACTGCTGCCAGGACAATGATTTCCCCAATTAACAACGGTGCTGTCAGTATCAGTAATTACCACCATGGACCAGCTACGACATCTCTTCTCTTCTCTTCTCTTTCCAAACAATGCATGATGGATTCATACAGCAACAGTGACAGTAGAATACCAGTAGACTAGTAGAGCAAAGAACAACAGTGCGCGGCCCCGTCTGAATAATCACTCATTCACCCAACATGTACAGTACTAGTATACTTGGCAGAGCATAATCAAACCAACTGAACTTCTCTACCCCAGTTATGAGCATTCAATCGGTGGCACGCTCTCTGTTTTTAGTTGTCACGACGAACCAATGTCGAGCGCTCGATTCTGAGCTCCCGATCGATCTGGAAACATTTCCGCAACCGGTAGAAACATCTGCATTGATCAGATCCAACCGCCCATCTCGTCAGGAAAAGCAGCACTACTGACCGCTGCCAAATTGAATCAATGCAGGGCTTCATCCCGAGCGCGGCGTGCATGGTCACGTGCTGGGCGTTCCTGGTGGCCGAGGCCCTCCTCATCGCCGAGATCAACGTCCACCTGCGCCGGCGGCGGAACAAGGACGGCGTCAGCAGCCACGGCGGCGGGGACGCTGGGCGCGTGGGGCGGGCACGTGGCCACCGCCGCCTACCTGTTCCTGTCCTACACGTCCATGGTGGCCTACGCGTCCAAGTCCGGCGAGGTGCTGTCCCGCTTGGTCCCAAGCGTGCCCGAGCCCGCCGCCGGCGCCGCCTTCACCGCCGCGCTCGCGCTGCTCGTCGCCGGCGGCGGCACGGGCGTCACCGACCGGGTGAACCAGCTGCTCACGTTCGTCATGATAGGCAAGTAGTACTCTGCTGCTCTCGCCATCCCAATTCCCCATTTCTCCGTTACGTGTTCCGGACAGGCGTGCATGCCGTGCCATCGATTAGCTGCCATCGCCATTACTGATAACTGATCGTGTGTGCATCAATCAGTGTTCCTAGATCTGCATTAACACGCATCGGGGGAACGAATCTTTGCTTTGTGACCCCGCTGTTTATTCTGGTGTCTCCTTAACATGTCGAGACATGTCAGCAATGCCTTCATGTGTACCACCTGCTATGCCCTCGTATGCAGAATTTTTTCCCCCAATTGAGGCGTCCCATGTCCAAAGGGATGTACTGGTAAGCAATACTGTGCCGAAGTAAAGGCAAAATTCTCAGCACATACAGGCATACAGCTTGCCATGTTCGTCCTTTTATTCAGATTTAACCAACGTCATCCGATCGCCTACCCTGTACTATGATCACCATCGTCAATTCATGAATCCTAGCTGGCTTAAAGAGAAAGGAAATGAACTCGATCGTGTGACCACTGAACCATGATCTGTCTGTCCGTCGCAACAGGTTTACTGCTGACGATTGAGGTGTCAGCAGTGGCGCTCGGCGGTGGCCTGAGCCTGCCAGCGAACGCCAAAGCAGGTCCCGGCGGCGCTGCCCGTGATCATCTTCACGCTGGTCTTCCACGACATAGCACCAGGTACCCACCCAAACCATTTCAGGGCTGCTAGCATGTCACATTATCACTTGCAACGTACTGAACATTTCGCTCATTTCGCAGTGATCTGCGCGTACCTGGAAGGGGATCTGGCCAGGATCCGGCTGTCGATACTCGTCGGCAGCCTCGTGCCGCTGGTGTCCTTGCTGGTGTGGGACGACATCGCGCTCGGCCTCGCCACGGACCTCGGCGGGTTTGACATCCGGGACATGTTAAAGACAGAGTAAGGACACTGCAGTACCAAGAACTAACATACGCATGCATCTTTTTCGGCAATCCGCATCGCTGTTCAGTGCTTGAGGTTTAGCCGTTTTAGATGGACAGTGCCGCCATTCAATTTCAGTCAAGTGAATAGAGTTCTTTGATTTGTAGTTGGAGCTATACGGTGGTGCAGACTTTCTCGCTCCTTGCCGTGGGGACGTCGCTCATCGGAACGCTGCTTGGGGCTTCCCAGTTCTTCATCGAGCAGATGACCAATCTAGCCTCTTCGTCAGCCAAAGAACATGTAAAGATAAAGGTAACTAGGCCACCAAGCGATTTCTATATGAACAATATTTGAAGTGTTCTGATCAGACATGTGATGGCGAGTGCAGGGAAAGATCAACAAAGGCATCTCTGTATTTAGCAAGGAAGATGGATCTGGGCATCCTGGTGCGGTACCAATTCTGGAGGAGAACAGGGTCAGCTACATCGCTACCGGGACGTGGTTATCCCGACCATTGTCATCGCAGCTATTGTCCAGGATTCATTCTCCATAGCTACCGATATCGCGGTAAGTGTACATCAAAACATGTCGCATCTATGTTAAAACTTAAAACTGAAGAAAACATATTGATTTGCTGCACTGATGTCCTGCACAAATGTTCAGGGAGGATACTGCATGACCATCCTGTATGGTGTTCTCCCTCCACTAATGGCCTGGACTGTTGGCTCCAAACTGTCTGACACAAGTGCCGGACTCCCAGGCGAAGAGCATGCGAAAGACAGATTGGGGGAATGGGGCATGGCCATTGCAAGCGCAAAGCCCGTTCTGGTTGGGATGGGGGTGTTCTCTGCCCTCATGGTCCTTGAGCAAATGTCGCAGGACTTGCTCAGTTTCAACGCCTCTCTCGTTTCATAGACTAGGTCAGGAAGCTTAGTTTTGCGCCGCCAATGTTGATCTCGCGTTAACTACGGATTGATGCAATGCAGGACTGTTAGTGTGTTAGGCGGGCCATGTAAATAGTAGCTGGAGACTGGAGTACGCAATACATGAACTGATTAGTGGAAGCATGCTGTCATTTGTTCTGTGACTGTGAGAGGACTGGTTGGATCAGCTTGACGAATGACGACCAGCGTTATTATCGTGGAACCGCGCAAAAGCATGCCAAGTACGATGTCAGCATGAAAGAGATGCAGTTCAGATCTGAAAAGCCCTTGTCCCTGCGGACTGTAGATTGTACAAGAGAAAAGCGCACGCCGGCACATGTTGCATCGTGTCGCACAGGCCGGAAACATTCCCTTTTTCAAAAAAAACTAGCAAGTTGGCCCCCGCAAATTGCGCGGGTAGCTAGTTTTTTTTGCTCATGCTAACACTTGAGCTCCTTTTTACTTCATTAAATTTTTATGTGATTTTTTAAATTTTTAAATGTTTTTTATTTTTATGTTATTTTTAAATTTTTTTGTTGTTTTCTCAAAAGGTTGCCCATAAAGATATCGTCATTTTACCCTTATATTTTATTTACAGCATGCTATATGATCGAGTTCATGATAACATGAATATGTTTTCGTGTTAAAGAGTTTAACTTACTATGATATATTATTTATAGATTTTATAAGAAGATATGTGTGAGTCAGAGCAACTTTTGTAATCTCTTATTTAAAGAATTTAGCTAACACACCACAACCCCATCAACTCAATTAATCCAACATGAGTTATTTCACTTTCTCCTTTTAAAAAATAGATTTAAAAGAAAACATAATATATTATATATAAACATATATTTTTATTTACTAAAGAAAAAATAATAGTTATATATATTTAATAGAAAAATATATGTTTTTGTTCTTGATTTACTTTTTTGTTTGTGGTTCTAATTACCATGATAAACTAACATAGATTTTTAGTAGAATATCTTAGTTGAGTGGTTCAATGTACATAACCAGAAGTAAAAATTAGACTGTACATTTGAATACAAAATAATAAGTATTTCATATATTATCTTACCATATTCTGATGTATTTTCTTTTAATTATTCTTCATTTGCAGGTTGCTACAACATTCCATATTGTCTTACTCCTACTTAACCTTTTTTCTAGCACGAACCCCACACCCGGATTGCCAATCTCTCTCTCTGTCTCTCTCTCTCCCGCTAAGGAGCTTCCCTCAGTTGCAGTCATCAAACATGGACCATTGATTGTGTGTGTCATTTTCTCTTGTTATACACTACATGCATCTTATTATGGTGTACATGGCAAACATATCCTCTTACCATATTCTTATGTCCATTAGATTAATTATTCTCTATTCAAATGTTGCTACAGCAACATACATACATCATCACCAATTGTCTTACGCCTATATTACTTTTCCCCAGCTTGAACTCTTCAGTAACATATAGCGCTCTCTCTCTCTCTCTCTCTTCCCTCAGTTGCGGTCATCAAACATGGATCACTGATCGTGTGTGTCGTTTCCTCTCGTCAAACCCTACATGCATCTTGTTATGGCATACATGGTAAACATATCCACATATATACATCATCACCAATTCCCTTACGCCTAATTTGTCTAGCTTCAACTCTTCACTAACATATAGCTCTCTCTCTCTCTCTCTCAGGTTTCGTTGATTGCCTGAGTCATTTCCTTACGTCCAACACTACATGCAGAGGTGTGTATGCGAACATTGATTTTCCAGTTGTTTTATTCCTATATCACATTGCCATTTTTTAAGGACTACATTGGCATTCTTCTCTTCTAAATTTTTTAGTTTGTCGTCTTCCACTAAGCACAGTGCTACATGGTAAGACATCACATTCTCTATGTTTATTGTCATCGGTGGTACCTAGTGATTGCCATGCCTCGATGGAAGGGACACTGTAGGTTGCGTATCTATTGAACGGTCTTAGGTCTTGTCGTAGCTCTGACATGACCACAAACCGTAATTCTTGTACCCCTAACATTGTATTATGACTATTATTGTCGTTTTCTGGTTTTCTAGTTATAAATAGCTTGTTAAACCTCTGAGATGGTTGTAGCCCCTCCCTTTTTAAACCACCGCTTGAGAGCTAGTTAACCACGCTAGTTTTTATTGCTTCAATATCTTTTTATTCATTTTAGAAATGGCTCTTGGGAGCCATTTTATACGTAGAGAAGTTAGAACAGGAAAAATCATCTCAAACAAACCCATAATCCGGCTCTCTTCTATTCTATTGCGACTATGCTAAACAACGTATATGTTTGATGATGTAGCCTTAACCTTTTTTTGGTCACATGTATAGAAACAACGTGTTTCGAAATACGAAACCTAAATCAGATTGAAAAAAAGTATTAACCTTTTTTCTCCTACGTATGGAGTCCTAATTGGACTGAAACTTTTTTTCAATTCCATAATTAGTAGAAACAACGTAATGGGAGGACAACTGAGTAGAGGTTGTGGAAGTTGCCTAGCGAGAAGCAGAGTTGCATTGCTATTCATGTGATTTGGTATGCTTTAGTATTAGTTGAATTTTAAAATGTTAACAAACAAAAGGGTTTTAATATGTGTAAAAGAATATTTATAAAAGGGTTCTAATGTGAATTTAACGTTCCGTCCTTGTCCATTTCTAGTCAGCTAGCTCAGTTTTTTATGCCATACCAGCACTACCTGTTCAAAAATATTTTGTTTGTCATTTATAAAGATGGAATACTTGTACATAATATGAATATGTACTTGGTGCAGAGCAAGAGAAAACAAAGTGACCAACATGGGAGAAGCCTATGATGTGGTATTAACTTCAGGAGTGTGTAAGGTCGACGGTGTTGATTTTCCAACCGTGTGAGCGTTCTCAATACAGGTATGAGCTGTCTGGGTGATCTCGGCGAGAGGGCGACCGAACCCGGCAATTGCGATAGAGAAGAAGTAAAAAGGTATCTTTGTGACTCGGCGAGAGGGTGATCTATCCAGGCGACTGTGCGAGAGAAGGAAATTTTGTTTCAAGCCAGGCGAGGAAAATATGTGGCCGACAATGTTGATCTGAGTCCACCCATTGTCGCGTTATATTTTTTATGATGGAGTTTTTTTGGTGTTAGAGTCGGACATGAGATCTTTTTCTTTTTAGAATGGACGTTTTTATTTGGACTTTATATATTTGTCCAAGTAACATACAGCCCGACATGAGACTTTTCTTTCTAGAAACAGATATTTTTTCAAGTAATGTACACATAAAAAATAGAGTTTGGACTTTCTATACATTATTTATTATTTAAACTTTTCAAGTCAATTGAACTTTCTATAATTTGCTCAAGTAATATTTGGATTTCTATAATTTGTGTCCATTTAATGTATGCAATCCGACATGTGACTTCACGCCCTTTTCTTTTTCTTTTTAGAAACGGATTGGACCCGTTAGAATTTATTTTTATTATTTAGACTTTCAAAACAATTAATATGGACCGTTAGATCTTTATAAAATCCGACGGTCTCTATTCTTCTCTTTTTGGGATTAACGTGGGATTTTCTAGGCCCTCTCGGCGAATCTGGTGGCTCCTTTTGCTTCTGTTTTAATAAGATAATAGATATATACCTGAAAATCGAATACTACTACTATTTTGTTTGATTTCAGTTTCCGGGAAGGTGGATCGGACCGAACCGAGTTGGACACGTAGGGGGTATCGGTATCGCTCAGCCTCTAAGAGCATCTCAAGAGTGCCTAATATTTACTCTCAATAATTAGTTTTGGGCAAAAATATAAAAAAACGAGCTCCAACAGTGCCCAATTCAGGTCCCAATCTTTTTGACACTCCCAATAACGGATCTATTTTTGTGCAAATTTACACCTCCTTCCTTCACTCCCAATCCTGCATAAAATCCGAATTACTGTTTACAACACTGTTCATGCAAGCCAAAAAATCGCGGTTACTGTTCGCAGGGTGGAAAATCAGTCATGGACCCACAAATAGATGACATGGCTGCCTTTTGGGAGTAAATTTTTGGAAACTGTTGGATGAAAGTGTTTTTTTCTTCTCCTAATAATTTTTTTAGGAGTTCTCAAAACCAGATTTTTGGGAGTTTATTTTTTGGACACTCTTGGAGATGCTCTAAACACAACGACACAAACCTACAGCCAGAGCTGAAGACGCAAAAGGACGCGCGATCGAGATGGCGGCAATGCGATCGTTGGTGGCAGTACTCGGCCGCCGCTGCGGCTTCTCTGGATCTGCGGCAGCGGCATCCATGGGCGGAAGAGGGCTGGAGATCCACAAGGCTTTCCGCCCGGCTCCGCCGGTACCGCCGCTCCGCTCCGCGGCCGTCCGTAACCTCGAGGTGAGGAGACATCACATCAATAGTTGTCGCAGTATATAGCATTGATCTCTGCATACTGAGAAGAAATATGACTTATGAGCCCATAAGCCTTGGGAACCCATTATTCATGCGCAAACGACCCTCTTAGATCAGATCAGTAATCTAGTGCAGTCTGGAAGTCATCCCCTTCCCGGGAAAGCGGAGGGGGATGACTTTACCTTCATTTGCTTTCTATAAAAGCAGGGAAAATCCTTTTTCGAGGAAAGGAAGTCATCCCCTTCACAAACTCCCTCATTTCTGTAACAAACGTCTTGACTTGAAACTTTTGTTTGACTAGGCCTGGCTTGGATAGGTAGAAATTCCCCTCGGATTTAGTAGGGATTATTGATGTACTACTTTTTAAAATTTTACCTTGATATTTTGGATGTTAGCAAAAGTATTTTAAAATATAAATATGGTATTTTCATTTTCATATAACCATCCTTGGCAGTTTCAAACATTTCAATGGCCAGAACTTTTGAAATTTTCACCTCAAGGATTCTGACAGGACAAACAAACAATAACTTTTTTTTGAAAAATACAAACAAACAATAACACACAGATATTTGTTCCTTAATTTTTAAATCTACGCTACAAACTGACATTGGATTTACTATTTTGAGTTTTTGTACACCCCTTGTTATTGGTCATCATATAGGTATTCTGAATCACAAGTGGATAGTGAGCTCTGATGCACCAATATTTCCAGCTGGCATACAGTATACTTGTACCCAGTTAATATATAATGGGCACCTTTTTTTAAAAGTAATACATAATGGGCACTGTTATGGCTATTTCTTGGTACTTGGACATCGATCGTAAGGATAAATTAAAGAATAGCTTGGAAATGGGGATGTCCTTGGTTCAAAAGAAGAAGAAGAAGAAGAAGAATAGCTCCTCCGTTGCTTTTGTTGGATATGCCTTATGGACCATATTTATTTATGTTTCCCCATATATGTGACTTCCATTGTGATTGTTGTCCCTTCAATGCATCGTAGTGAGTTATGCAGTTTGCTTTGGATGCCCTCTCAGCAAAACAATTCTTTTCACTACATATTTAAAATACCTGAATGGTGTAGATAGTGATTGTTTTGTCTTTGCACTCCTATAAATAACCAATCGTGAATTTGGTGACTTGTGAACTTAATCGTTTATCTGTTCAGTCTTCAATTTGATAGCTGTGATTTACCTTTTTACAAATTGCATGGTATTGCTGCTGTTTCTGATCCCACGGATTATGTCTAGTTACAAACTGTGTTTTGGTGCAGTTGAGGTAGGTGTGTCCTTAACTCATTGTCCTTTTTGCATCCATTTTATGTTGGCACTCTTCACAATTTGACACACTTGCCTGTGAGGAGTCCACCATAGGTATGTGAATCAAGTTGTCTTTGTCATATCAAGCAGTAACATTAGCTCTGTGTTCGCCTTAATATTGGTTTTGATTTCTGATTTTTGTTTTCAGTTTCACATAGTTAACCATTCCATGAATTGAAACTTGAATGGTCTGTTTCTGTCCAGAAACTTGAATGGTCTGTTTCTGTCTGAAAACAGTTTAACTCTAAAATTGTGTAAACCAAAGAAGTATAATCTTTTGATCAAATATGGTGCAAGATCATATGATGATGTATCTAGATTGATTTGTTTTTGGCATGCACAATTGTTTTGACTTTCAAACACAACTTCCATTTCATCTCCCATAATAAGCTCAGCTGCAGAATAGAACTTAAGGAATAGATAACATTCTGATCCACATTCCACTGCTCGTTATATTCTCTTAGATTAGTATTTCAAACTTTTCTTAATCAGAATGCTTGTTGCAGAGCTGGCGGCATTTCTCAACAGCAGGCAGGGAGAGGGCAGACAAAACTGAAGGTTTTCTGCATATGTGGTGGCAACGGTGAGTACACAAGAATGTGATTCAGCTGTTGCTCAAAAGAAGAAAAAAAAAACAAAAAGAGAGAATGCAATTCAGCGGTGTTTGCTGTGTTTCACATTTCATTCACAATTTTGATTTTGAGTGTCTGCGTATTCAATCAAATTCTATCCAATATAAAGGACATGCTTTTTTTTAAAAAAAAAAAGTGGATCAGCAAAGATATAATAAGATTTTAGTTGGTCATGGCACTGCCAATAGTAAATTTATAGAGTTGTATGCTTGCTGCAATAAATGAATATTATAAGAAGAATAAAATCATAGCTAGGACTTTTATATTTCAAACTAGTGATTCAATATCATGATGCTATGATGCTATTTGTTTAAATTATTTACCTCAAATTTTTTTGCGGGTAATGTTTACCTCAAAATTCAGTATCCAAACACCTATAACTTTTTGGCCCCTCCTTTGACAGGGCTAGTAACCGGGTGAAAAATGCTGATCCGGAGGAGAGGGCAAAGGCTCTCTTTGTGTACTGATGGGTTAGTTTGGGGGCGTCGACGTGCTATGTGATGAAATCGTTTTGGGACCTTATGCACTGACTACAAGATGCGCACTAGATCGTCAAAGTTGAACACCGGAGGCTAAATCAGTGTTAGAAACTTGTATGACATACTAAAAGGAAATCTCATCTCGTAAACTGAGTAGCGTGTGCAGTGCAATGTGCTGTCAATATGCCGTTGTGATCAGAGAGGAGTTCTAGTTGATCTGGATGGATGAACTTGAAAAAAATATTGCGTCGTAACATATGCACCATATCCCCCTCACTCTCTCAAAACGTAAACGCTCCAAATCAGTTTTCAGTCAGTACCCTAGTATGCTGCTGCCAGCCTTTCTCGATCGAGCAGCCCACGAGAGAGAAAGAGAGACAACACGGCGGTGTTGGGTCTAGATTTGGGCTCTTTGATCTGGTCAGTTGGGCTAGATCGGATTCCATCGCGGTCCACGGGCCCTCGAGAAGCAGCGTCGCAGAAGCCCACCTCCATCCTACGATCAATCAGCTCGCCCCCTCCTCTGAATCCACCACCGCCGATCGCCATGATTGCAGACATGCAGTGATATTCGTGCATGCGTTAATTCACGCACGCCCTGAGGTGAGGCCAGGTACCGACATCTCTTTTGTCATTGCGCTACAAGTAAACCACCGAGTTTCTTGTGTTGTGGGCTTGTGGCCCGTCGATCAGATGAAATTATCACCGGTTTTTATCAGCAGGCTACTTGTCCTTAAACGGTAACAGCGCAAAGCAGGCAACCAGGCAGCGGGGCCGTAGTTGTTTGTCTCCGTTTCGTTTTTGTCCGTCGTCGTCGGTGCTGCGAATGGACGTGTGCGCTAGCCGCTAAATTTCTTATGGACCGTGTCTAGCTTTTTGAGTGACTTATCATCTTGTCGGCTATTCAAAAAGTACTGGCCCTCAACGCCCTTTGTGGCTTTGTGAGTTGATCTCGACTTGATCTCGACTACGATGACTATTACCTAGTATAATTTATTTTCTCTATTGCAAATTATAAGTCACTTTCTTTTTCAATACATAGTTTTTTTTACCGTGTATCTAGACCTAACGTATATTTAAGTTTGTAACTTTTGCTATGTATCTATAAAAGTTAAACCGACTTACAATATGAAGCCGAGTGAATAGCTCTTACAGTGGTATATATGTCACCTTGATCGACCAGCTCTTACAGTGGTATGTCACCTTGATCAACCAGCTCTTAGGATCATGATAGATGCTTACCTTTTCATCTAGGAATTCTTTACAGCGGTATGTTGCCTTGATCCACCAGCACGCTCTTATGATCTAGTAGACGTTTATATATCTTCTTTTTTTTCCCATCTCGTTCCATTACCACTACACTTGCTTATACAACCTACACCGATCTCATAACTTATTTATAACTTATAATATCTCTTGTTGGCATCATTCAGTTAATTATTCATTTTTTCGAATAGATATTCTTTTGTTCTGTGAGAGGTTGCCATGTTAGTCCAACAGAACTCCGGCCTTGAATTTGTCAAAGGAGGTGTACGTGCGGGTGAGTTGGCCTCCGACTATCCCATGCTTCCCACGAGCCAAAGAGAAGTTGTTTTTCAATATTAGCATCGCACAAACTCCCCAATTTTTTCTAGACGCGCGTTATACCTTCATCCCCCATAGCCATATATAATCAAACAATCATGAAGAATTAGCAGGTTATTTTATACTCCCTCCGTCCACAAAAGAATGCAACTATGGGACTCGTGCTGGTCAAACTAGTTCAACTTTGACCAAATTTATAGTAAATTGTACTCCCTCCGTATAGCTTTTAGAAGTCGTTTTGGACAGCATTTAGCATGCCAAGGTGTAATTAATTAGGGTAGAGATTTCCCTGCTTACCCTTATTAAATACGTATCGGTGTGCAACAAATGAGAAATCTTTATCGGCGAACTGGTTAGCGCAGCGATGCTGAGATAAGTCGGCTCGAGTTCGATCCTTAACCGTCCCGAGTTTTTTTTGCTTCTCGGTGGAATTTTGCAGGGTGTTGTTTTTTTGCTTCTCGGTGGAATTTTGCAGGGTGCTGTGCGCACTCGTTGTTTCCCTGCAGGTGCGCTCGTTCGTTTTCAGCTGGCGCGCTCGCATGCGTTTTTTCTGCTGGTGCGCTCAGATTTTTTGGTCCGGTGGCCGCGAGGCGAGCCGGCGCGGCGTCGAGGTGAGCAGCTGCGACGGCGAGGCGAGCCGGCGCGGCCTCGAGTCGAGCAGCCGTAGCGTCGAGGCGAGCAAGCGTGGCGGCGACGCGAGAGAGGCGAGAGGAAGCCCAGTGCCCACCAGGGGCGCGGGCGCGCGGCGCAAGATTAAAAGCGCAGCGCGGCTCAGATGGAAACCGAGGGTCGCGAAGTTAATGCGGGCATGCGCTGATCGAAGAGGTTTATTAGGGGCAAAGCCGTCACTTTTGGCCACTGCAGGGAGAAACGACTTCTATTTTGCAACTTGAACCATCGCCCAGAACGACTACTAAAAGTGATACGGAGAGAGTATTAGCTATTACGCTTTCAAATAAATTTATTATGTAAGTATATTCTATAACTAATCTAATGGTACTTATTTTGTATAATGAATGTTACTAATGTTTTATAGAACTTTAGTCAAAGTTCAAATAGTTTGACTTCTCGAAAAACGAGAATTGCATTCTTTTGTGGACGGAGGTAGTATTTTTTATTAAAAATAAAGTTGAGGACCATCTGTACCACTTGTCTATACACAGATTACGATGTACGGCCTACCGAAGGGACGGAGCAACAGGACCTCGCGCGAATTTATTCTTCGTCCATGCGTTGATCTCAATCATGCAGGCCATGCCTCATCACTGATCCAGTGCCGTGTGGAAGATACGGCTACTGTTCACCACCCCTTCAGGCTTCAGCACCTTGCACACCTTGTTTATTCATTCTGCAGCACTTGTTTAACTATTCCGTTTTTGGTGTGGTGTGAGTGCGAAAGGAGACGGTAGCATACGTAGAACGCACATTGAGAATGAGCGAGCGTATATCATATGAGCCACTGACCGGATCATCCGCTTGCAAAGTTGCAATCGTGTCGACGAGGGAGTGTCTCCTTCGTAACCTATATATGGTGCAGAGCATGCATTTTATTCGCGCTCCACTGGCGGCGCCTGAAAACCTGGAGCTCCCATTTGGCACAATGGCACTGTTCAGTGGAATGGATGGAAGGCATGGGCAACGGGAGCCGCCGGGAGGGAAGAAAGGCATCTGCCCCAACGTGACATCTAACCTAATCGGCTCGTCATAATCAATCAAATCCAGTAATCCACCATTACAAAAACCCTGGTGCTCCGGGAGCGAGTGAGCCTGAGCCAACGGCTCACGCTCAAACAGAACAAAAGCGCTCTCCAACTACAGGAGGAGACCGCGTGGTCTCCAACTGTAGGAGGAGACCGCGTGGTGCATTCGCTGCATTTTCAGTAGGGACTTGTTTGGGCCGGGGTTCCAACCACGACATGTCCAAATCGCAGTATAGTCAGGGAAAGAAAGGTCCCTGTCTACTTGTCCTGATCGCGACACGTGTCTAAACGTAACCCCAACCGGAGGAATCAAAGTGATCTGATCCTCCGAACGTTGCAGAAATAGTACAAAGCAAAAATGATGGAGTACAATATGTCAACGTACACGTCCCTGTCTACCTGCTGTCCAAGGATAATAACAGTTTGGTTTACCCTGACTATACATGAAGCAACGTGTACGTAACGTGTTAGCGATGGAAGTCTTTTGTAACGTGCATGACGTGTGTAGTAGTGCGACGTGCAAATGAATAGTAAAGACTTGGCCAAAAGATCAGCTGTGCACGCAAGCTCTCTCTTCGCCTGGCCAGAACTCAACGTGCACGGCCATTGTCCACTCACAACTTCCATTGCTCGTCCGCTTCTCCTCAGTGCCAACTGCAACTAGTTTTCGAGGCGGTACAGTACGGAAAACTGACGTGCTACAACTGGAGCAAGCTTTGCAAGTCGCAATTCGCAAACAACACAGACTACCCATGCACAATGACCGTGGAGCGGCAGCAACAACGGGCGCCCAGTCCTGCCCTGCCGCTGTGCAACTGGGGCGCACGCACCCCCGTGAGTTCTCGCTTGTTCCCTTCTCAATGTCCGCGGCACACGTGAGCCTCGCCGCGCCAGCAGGCGGAGTCAGAGGCGGGTCCGCTCCCCAGAGGGCGGTGTGGTCGACTGGTCGTGTGGATTAGTGTGGACGGACGCGTGCGGGGAGCCATTGACTTGCTCCTCTTTCTTCCAACGGAACGGAACGGGGCGGTGGAGAGCGGCGCCGGTGTTGGCGGAGCCCAGTCCGAACAAGCATCGTCAGGGTGCCGGGCCCGCATGGCAGCGAGAGGGAGGAGGGGATTTTTCCTTTTTCTTCCCCCCGGAAATGTCTTTGTCGCTGAGTCGCTGACTCGGTGGTGTGGTGGTTGTGCCGTGCCGGGGAGCGTCCATTTCCGGCGGCCCGCCGTCCAGCCCTCCCGTTGCGTTTCACCGACGAAAAAGGAAGGGAGAGCGCGCCTCGTGGACCCTCCGCGGACGGACGAAATCCACTCGGGTGGTTGCTCGAGGTTTAGGTTAGGGTTTTTGGCCCTTGGACCGTCCGTACCTCTCCGCAGCAGGAGCCTGTTTGGCTCCATCTCGCTCTCCGTGTCCGCCGCGCACCGCAACGCGCCAGCCAGGTGGACCGAGTCTTGTAGACCGTCCAATGCTGCTGGCCTGCTGCCGCGTGAATTGATGGCGCTGATTGTGCAGCAGGCCATGCTTAGCTGGATCGTGCATTCGTGCCAGTTGGCCAGTGGCCAGTCGCCAGTGGATGTCAAAAGTCTCGAAGTGCCGGACGTCTGGCTCTGGCCGGCACCTGAAGCCACACCTGGGCCGTACGCGACAGGTAGACGTGTAACGGCGGGCGGCGGCAGGGGCCTGAATCCCGAGCATCGCAGCCGCCTCGGAGTTTGCGAGACCGGAGCAGCAGCGCTGCACGCTGCACTGCCCAGTGCCCACTGCCCGAGCGTGCTGTCAAGTCTTTGCAGAAATACTGCCCCCCACCCCAGCCAGCCAGATTCTTCCGCTGAGAGAGAAAAAAAAAGTGGCCAGTACTACGGCACGCACGACAGGCAAAAGTGTCGGCACATAGTATGGTCGCGTTCCTCGGCGTCCGCGGCAGCCGTGGACCGCGTCCACCCCGTATAATTTTTGCAATTTGGTCTTTTTCGCGAAAAAATTTTACATTTGGACCACTGGAGAAAAGATTTCCAGAAATGGACCTTAAGAACGGCGCCAAACGACATAGCGCCGTCGGTAAGTGTCACGGCGCCTTTACCTTTGGCGCCGTGCCAGGCCACGTAGACGCCACCGTGGCCACGAGCCAAATAGCACTGCGCCAAAGGATATGGCGCCGTGCTATGTTACAACGGCGCTAAGGACCGTCGCGCCGTGCCTGGGGACTTAACCCCCAGTGCGGCCGCCCGCCCCAACCGTCCGCTCTCTGTCTGTTCGAACAGAGGGGCTGCAGCCAGCGCCCGGCGCCCTCCGCCCCTCCTCCGAGGGATTTGCCGACGGTCTGGGGGATTTGCCGGCGGCGGCTCGAGATCCCGGCCTAGCAAGGTGAGCTCCCTCCCTCTACTGAGTTGTTGTCCTTTCCATTGTTTCCTTGACTCGTATTTCGTGGTTGTTTCATATGAAATCCTAGGGCCAAAAGTATTGTTTCTCAATGGATTTAGAGTTAGACTAGGGATTTGAAGTTACATTAATAGTGTAGATGGTTGTAGAGTACCGATTTGGGGTGACAAATCTTGTGGATATTCCCTATGAAACCCTAGTGCAAAATTGCTTCTAGTAGTGTTTACTCTTAGTTGAATTAGAGATGTTAAGTTTCATTTGGTAGTGTTTCGACTTGGTATGACCAAATTAAGACTAGAGTTTTGTATCCATCAAATTTTTAGTTAGATAAGAGTTTTGTATCAATATTTTCCTATTCTAGCTAGGTTGATATCGTTTATGTAATTTTTTTCATGTTAGGTGCAATGGGGTACACCCGTGAGCCTATTCCCGATGGGCTTACCCCACCGATGTGCTTCTGTGGTGATCCATGCAAGGTTGAGAGGTCAGCCGAGGACGACACATGGCGGCAGAGGTACTGGATGTGTGCAAACTGGGCTTTTGATCCTCTAGAGCGGGCGGTGCGGATTGGGAAGCTGGTAAAAAAGCTAATACACAAGTGCATATAATAAAATTGCAAGCTGATTTTGTTTTAGTTTTCAAAATGTTCTTATTTTATTATTTTGCAGGAACCTCCTCCACTTTGTGATTTTGAGGAGTGGATTGACACCGAGATTGACCCACTGGACAAGAGGGTTCATGAAGGTGTGAAAGAGATAAACGAGGAGATTCGAAGGAGGTGCGAACTAAGGAGGAAAGAGGTGGAGGCCCAAAAGCAGCACAAGGAGGAGGAGCGGCGGAGGAAAGCGGCGAAGTGCAAGGCAGAAAGGGAGAAGAAGCTTGAGCGAGCTCGTCGTGCCAAGGCTGCATTAGAGGAGAATCCAGATGCTTTGAGGAAGGGGAAGTGGCCTAGATGCACGCGGTAGCTTGGTTATGTTGTATGAGCATGTCAGAACTTGATTATGTGTCAATGGAACCACAGAAGGGCCACATGGCACAACATGAGGCTCGACGACATCATTTGCAGGTGAATTGTTCAAGTCAAGTGAAATCCCCGGACGCAATGCCTCTGTATACACCTTCTACACAAACAAGTGCAATGCTCTAACCTCACTGTCCATGACGACTCCCATATAAGTCTCCCACTCATCTTGGCCACTAATTAAAATTAACCTCTTTATGCGAGGACCCTTTGAGAACCCAACATCAATTAACCCATCTATTCTGACATCCACATGTTCACTAGTCCACCTCAACCTCTCCTTCACCCTATCAACAATGCCACTATATGTGTGGGACGACATCGCGCTCGGCCTCGCCACGGACCTCGGCGGGTTTGACATCCGGGACATGTTAAAGACAGAGTAAGGACACCGCAGTACCAAGAACTAACATACGCATGCATCTTTTTCGGCAATCCGCATCGCTGTTCAGTGCTTGAGGTCTAGCCGTTTTTAGATGGACAGTACCGCCATTCAATTTCAGTCAAGTGAATAGAGTTCTTTGATTTGTAGTTGGAGCTATACGGTGGTGCAGACTTTCTCGCTCCTTGCCGTGGGGACATCGCTCATCGGAACGCTCCTCGGGGCTTCCCAGTTCTTCATCGAGCAGATGACCAATCTAGCCTCTTCGTCAGCCAAAGAACATGTAAGATAAAGGTAACTAGGCCACCAAGCGATTTCTATATGAACAATATTTGAAGTGTTCTGATCAGACATGTGATGACGATGATAGATTTACTGGATCACTAGTTGCAGATCGAGTGGGTATTGACTTAATGATGTACCTTATGTGATGCCTGTGTTCCGGCCATCGTGCTGGAGTTGATGTCGTGGACGGCGACGAGGTGCAGTGAGGGCCGTCACGCGCAGCGGACGGCGTTGGCTGCTGGCGGAGCTTCCCGTCGCTTCAGCCACCCCCTCTAGATCGGGTTAGGGTTGAGACGGTGGGGAACGGCGGCTGCAGTGAACCTCGTGTCTAGTGCCATAGCCCCCACCTCCTCTATATAGGGCTGCGCGACGGGGGCCAACCAGCCTTCTATTGGGCTGGGCGTCCCCGATCAGGACGCGAGTCAAAAGGCCCCTTGATCTCACTATAAGTTTTCTTACACTTCAGCTCTTCGCTTAGCATCCACTTCATTGCAAACAAGCACATTGAGAATGGGTCATCATGATTGTCATTTCAATCGGATTAACCAGCCACAATACACTTATCCATTTTGAAGGATCATAACTTTGGGCCTTTTATAGTCCAGAATTCACAGGCAATACCATGAACCCATGTCGACTCTGTGTCCTCCGCGCGCACTGGGTGGTAAGCCTTTAATGAACGGATCCGTGATTACTTGATTGTTGCTTTTCAACATGATTCCGGACTTTCTCCTTTACAACGTATGCCTTTCTGTCAATGTGTTTGGCACCACAATTGACTCATTGTCATAGGAGCAAAACTTTTAGATGGTTGTTGCTGTTATTAACCACTATCAACTCCGGGCACAGGTTCTCTCAACCATTTTGCCTGTCCCTCAGCCTCATATCATGCTATACTATATCTTTACATCACATTGATGATAATTGTTCAACTCTTTGGAGATTTTCCACACAAAAATCCCAAATGTGAAAGTTAGCGACAATTGTGGATTTCGCTACACATTTCACAAGTTCTACCCTGCATTCACAATCTTTTGAGAGCACTGGTTATTTCTTTTTAATATAGCATGAGACTGATACAATTAACTCCAGCCCAGTGATCTATATCTGGACTGGTCATTGCCAAAACAACCCGGATATTTGAACTACGTCAAGGTAATGTTATTCTTTTGCATTAAGCTTCAAACAGCTAAAGCATATGGTACCATATTCTTTTAATCTTCTGCTTGTTGGTTCTTGGAACACTATAGTTCCCATAACCATCACTTGTTCATTATTGAAAACACTAAAATTTTCAAAATCATTACCCTTGACTTTAAGGACAGGCGTAGGCTTTCTCGCATGCACATTTTATTTCATCAGAAACATTTCTTAGCGTGCATGTGCGATATTCCTAATACCCCTTTTCTTTCATCTTGGTGAATTTCATCGAGATTGAATCTTTTGAGGACAAAGACTTTCTTGTTTTCATTAGCAGACTGACATCACTGCTAGTAAGTGAGATGTCATCTACATGAACATGATAAGGAAAAAAGATCTCCCCATTCCATACCTTTATACAAATACAATTGTCCTCTCTTTTTCTCTAACCCAAAAATAACTGAGTCTTAACTTCAAAAGCTATTGTCTAGAGACTTACTCTAGCCTATAAATAACTTCTTCAAGTAGTATTTCTTATGTTCTTTTACCTCCATGACAAGACCTTTGGGTTATGACATGTAATTATCGTCACACAAATCACATCTAAGGATGTTGTCTTTACTTTCATCTGATGTAACTCAGATTATGATGTGCCATTACTTTGTGCAAAATCTTTCGATTTATGTCGCACTTTACTTCTCTACATGTTCCCTTTGGAGTCACAATTCGACTGTCAGACCCATCATAGCTTGATGTTTTGGCTCCATTAGGAAATAACTACTGAGTACCAAAACATGTTGGAACTTATCAAGTTCAACTCATTTTCCATGGTCACGAGCCACTTCGATAAGTGAACGCCCTTCATGGCACAAACTCTATCATGTGGGGCTGGTAATGTTCTTTCTCATGAGCAATAATGAGTTTTATCGGCTCCTGAAGGACAGGTTCCAGATTTTTGCTTATTGTTGCCACGAGTAAAGCCGCCAAGACGGCTCCTGAATCATCGAAGTGAGTACGTGCGCCCTCTCCTCCTCAAGATCAAGTCACCATACTCCCCCTCATCATTTCATCACTTATCTCAAGTAGCCAATGAAATGACAGCTTTTGGGATCTGCTTCCCTATATATGGGTTAAATACTTTAGCCTCAGTTGAGCTCCCTCACACACACGCAAGTGGTTTAGCGAGGGTACTTACTTTTTACTCTATTGAGAATATGAATAGGGTTTTTAGCACCTCCATCCACAATCTCAATGGTTATTTTCTTATGTTTCATTCTGCTGAGACTTGCCCAGTATAGAATACTAGGTAACTGCGCTATCTTCCTTGAAACTTTATAGAATTCAGGAATTTAGCTATTTCTTTACTTTAGGGGTATTGTCATTACGACCGTCGTACTCCCCCTGACGATCATGTTTATCATTTATAGATCACTTTGCATTACATTAAGTATTAGGAAAGTTTCATCTATTCTCTTTTTTTTTAATTGATCTTATATTTCTCCCCCTCGAAATGTGGTTAGAATCTTTCTACCACAATTTCGAATCCTTTCAGAACTAATGTGAATGAAAAAACTTTAATTATCTTCTTCGCCTACATGATTACGTCATTTAAAACAAAATGATTACTTAGCTTGTACGGGAGTGCCTTTTTCTCATCTTTCTTCAAGAACTCAACATAGTTCTTTATCCTTAGTCCTATTGCAAGTCACACTCGCATGTCATTCATGTCTTTAGTTTCCTAAAAATCATTGCTTGCTTGATGACCATGACACAATAAATTGCACGATCAGTACTAGAAATAGCATGAATGCTACTCCATACTTTTCTCCCGCTATGGGATATGCAAAAAGCACATGAGTTATAGAAACTTTCTCCCGCCTTGCAGGATAAGTCTTTTACCGACCTTCTCCCGGCATGAGGGATTGTCTAACATAAGCATTATTTCAACTTTACCCCGCCATGCGGATAATTTTCTCAAACTTTTCCCGCTATGCGGATAATTTCCCATGAGGGACATAAATGCCAAAATTGGCTCTTTTGTTTGCATATTCAATTATCAAATTTCAGATATTAAATCTGAATGTTCTATAACACACATGCTTAGACCAACTTTGGTCAAAATTAAACATGCATGCCGATTATTACATCTCATTATGATGACTGAAAATCTGAAATGAAATAAAATTCTTTCTCATAGAGAGTACATGAAAAATACTTCTCAACATTCTGTCTTTCTTCTTGGACCAATATCCAAGAATTCTTTCTTTTAAAAGCACTCTAAAGAGAACACTGTCCCTTATGCTATGGCCTTCATCATATGTCATTTTCTGAATCACAAGTACCCAGATCTCTTCTGAGTCACAAGTACACAGACCACTTTTCTTACTGCTTTCATAAATGAAAGCATGAATATCTATTGTCTGAGAAAATAATCAACAATAATGCTTGTTAGACCTTAAAAACATTTATGTTCTATTAATATATCACCTTTGGGCAGAAAATAGAATAGAACAATATCTCTTTACATTAATTCCACATCACCTTTGGGCAGAAATAGAAATAACGTAAAAAACTTTAAACATTTCTCTACTTCAAGAGTATTTCTTAAACTTTATCTCTACATTAATTTCACATCACCTTTGGGCGGAAGTGAAAATAACGTAAAAATTATTAAACATTCTCTTCTTCAAGAGTTTTCTTAAACTTTATCTCTACATTAATTTCACATCACCTTTGGGCAGAAGTGAAAATAACATAGAAAAACTCAATTATCTTTAAAGCGTTGCTCCTCAAATTAAATTATCCCTTTGGTATGAATTTAATATGAAGATTATCATCAATCGCAACGGAAACTTTAAATATTGCTGTACTTTAAGAGCATTTCATAATCTTTATCTACTCTCTGAAAAATTGATCACTTTGATACAAAATTTATCAGAGATACAAACTATAAACTTTGGACTCATAAAATTATAATACTGTTATCATCAACTTTGGTCGGAAAATAACAATACCATAATCTTAACTTAAAAACTAAGTCATTCTACTCCTCTAATTAAACTTAATTTAGATGATGGAATTTTACTTTGCAGCGGAAACTTTAAAAAAATTATTCAGAAGCAACGTCTCAAAAATACTTTACTTTTCTCTCAAACAAACCATCCCTTTGGCTCAAGATTGAATAGAGATCTTACTTTACAAAAAACAACATATAATTGCTTCTGAAAAAGATCAATAATAAATGCGAAATGTCACTATTCGCAACTTTACTTTTTGACCCAGTCGCATAAACAACCCACATCTGCTTACGCACTTGCGGTCCACTTTTTTTCAGCGCGTCCACGCCTCGCGCAGCTTGGCCCGCGAGCTGGCCAAACGACCCAGCTCGACTTTCTTATTCGGTCCAGCGTGGTTCGTAAAACCTCAACACTCGACCCGTTTATAATCTTAAAACTTAATCCTTCCCGTTTGTTCCAATTACCTTAAAAGGAACATCGGTTTAAACTTCTGCAGTGGAAACTTTACTATCATTCTATTCAGAAGCTACATGTTATACTTTTCTACTCTCTAAACAAATTATCTCTTTGGTTTAAAATTGAATAGAGATCAAAACTTTATATAATGCATCAAATAAATGCTTCTGAAAATGTGTAAATTAATTCACAAACTTCACTGATCTTGGCTTCCTTTTCGGCCCGTCAACCAAAAACCAGCCCGCGGCCTACTCTGGCGCGCTCGCGATCGGCTCGGCCCGATCTGTTTTCGCGCCTTCGGCCCGGCTCAGCTCGCTTCCGCGTCCGCCTGGGCCGTCAGCCCAGCTAAGCGCGCACGCGCATGTGGCCCACGTCGCCAGCTCAGCGCTTGTGTGGCTCGGCTCAGCTTCTCATGGGCCAGAGGCCCAGCTACCGACGACCAGGCCTCCGAATCAGCCCAGCCACTGCTTGCCTCACACGCCCGCTTCGATCCTGTCCGTCCGGGTGATCCGACGGCCGGCCGTTGATCCCGCTGGATCAAAAACGGGACGGCCGCCTCCTCCTGGAAACCTAGCACATTTGCCTTTCCTCCTTATCTCCTCGGCCCGAGCCGGCGGCGCCCCCGGCGGCGCTCCGCTCGCCAGGCCCGCGTTGCCTCTCCGCCGTGCCATGGCTGAGCCGAGCTCGGACCTCTCTCGTCTCTTTCTCCCCTAACCTTCCTGCTGCGCAGCACAGAGGCAAACGAGCGGCGGCCCTTGGCTGCCAGAGGAGATGGTGGCGCCGCCGCCGGTCCCTTCGCCGGCGCGCGCGCTCACCCTAGTGGGAGAGTGCCGCCGTCGAGAGGTCCTGCGTCGGTGCCCTAGGGGGCCTGCGCACCCTGCGGCGAGGCGGCCAGAGGGCCCGAGCCTCGCGCCCGGCGATTTCTCGCCGCACGACGGCGCGGCTCGAGTTCTTCCCGTGCGGCATCCAAAAACCGACGTCCGGCGGTGGTGACCGGCGGCTAGGCAAGTCCAGTCCCCGGTCCTCTTCAACTACGCTAGGGTTAGGGTTGGTTACTTTCTAATCTCATTCGATTCGCGGACGAATCCATTATATTCTGTTCTTTCCCAACTTCTATCTACACACTAGCCTAGCTCTTGATGCCATTGATAGATTTACTGGATCACTAGGTGTAGATCGAGTGGGTATTGACTTAATGATGTACCTTATGTGATGCCTGTGTTCCGGCCATCGTGCTGGAGTTGATGTCGTGGACGGCGACGAGGTGCAGTGAGGGCCGTCACGCGCAGCGGACGGCGTTGGCTGCTGGCGGAGCTTCCCGTCGCTTCAGCCACCCCCTCTAGATCGGGTTAGGGTTGAGACGGTGGGGAACGGCGGCTGCAGTGAACCTCGTGTCTAGTGCCATAGCCCCCACCTCCTCTATATAGGGCTGCGCGACGGGGGCCAACCAGCCTTCTATTGGGCTGGGCGTCCCCGATCAGGACGCGAGTCAAAAGGCCCAGTTGGCCTTTGGACCAACTGGCTGGAGATCAACCTAACAGACGAGTGCAGGGAAAGATCAACAAAGGCATCTCTGTATTTAGCAAGGAAGATGGATCCGGGCATCCTGGTGCGGTACCAATTCTGGAGAAGAACAGGGTCGGCTACATCGCCACCGGGATCGTGGTTATCCCGACCATTGTCGTCGCAGCTACTGTCAAGGATTCATTCTCCATAGCTACCGACATCGCGGTAAGCAAGTGCACATAACTGTAGCATCTCTGTTAAAAATTGTAGCATAGCTAAACCTAGCTTGCTGCACTGCTGTCCTACACAATGTTCAGGGCGGATACTGCATGACCATCCTGTATGGCGTTCTCCCTCCACTGATGGCCTGGGCTATTGGCTCCAAACTGACTGGCAAAAGTCCCGGACTCACAGACGACGAAGAGCTGTTGGAAGAGAACAGGGGGCGGGACTTCACCAGTGCAAAGCCCGTTCTGGTTGGGATGGGTGCGTTCTCTGTCCTCATGGTCCTTGAGCAGATGTTGTAGGACTTCCTCAGTTTTAACGCCGCTCTTGTTTCATAGACTAGGTCAGGAAGTTTGGCTTGCGCGGCCAATGTTGATCTCGCATTACCTACGGTTGATGCAAGACTGTTAGGCTGGTCATGTAAATTGATGGTGCGGTGGGGCACGGGCTCGAGCCGAGAGCCCGAGACGAGCCGCATGGAAAGCTGCTCCGGAACCGTGCGGGGCTCGGCGGACGACGCGGCCGGCTGGCCGGATCCCGCCGCGCGCAGCCGCTGTCCGCCCGCGCGCCCGCCACTGCCTCCGTCGCCCAACTCCGCTACCGATTTTCCCGCTTGGTCGGCGGTAGCTCTACCCTAATTTATGGATGAATCACTGCCGATCTCCCAGGCTTTGCCTACAACTCCTGCTCGCGGTTGCTGATCTTGACGAATGTGTCGTGATTCTACCGCCGGCGCCAAGTGCCCTCTTTCCCTGCCCCCATGCTTCCAATTTTTTGGTCGATTTCCCTCAGGTGCCGAAGATTTGTGGAGGATGTAGTCCAAATTAGGATGTAGGTTGTTGCAATCTGTAGTGTCATGATCTGTCTTTAGTTTTCCCTTCCCTTCCCTGCACTTGTCAAAATTTCTCACTGATTGGTGTCTATCTGCAAGGACCCGAGGTCCATCCTGCTGCTGACGGACGTCCCGCGACAAGCGGGTAATCTTGTTTTACCTCTTGCATTAGGTGTGTTTTGGGAACTGCTGTCTTGTGGGAATTATTTGTTTTGATTGAATACTACTTATATATAGTAAAGGGCGGATTAGATCGACGCGGATGTGCTGAGACCGGTGTCACATGACACCCGAGAAAGGAGGGCCAGGATGGCTCCAAGATTCGGTCCGCTGAAGTAATGAATTGGTGATGTGGACACGGTTAAGCGGGAGGTTTACACTGTGGCACGGCTGAAGGTCACAGGGGTCAATGAGCCTTGCGTGCTCGGGTAGCTCCGTCCACACCGGCAGCAGGAACCGCCCTGAGGCCATGGACTCTAGTTGGCCCCTCTTGCAAGCCAAGCAACAGCTGGAGACTTTCCCCATCCTGCGAAGGAAACCAAGCTGCCGGCCGCCTCAATCGCCGCCTGTCGCAAATACCGCACAAGCCTAAGGGGATGTTCAGATGATTCTTTAAAAATTTTGAATTAGAATCTTTTAACTTTTAAATATTAAACATAGACTAGAGTACAAAACTAATTACAGATTCCATACGTAAATCACGAAACGTATCTATTAAGACTAATTAATCTATCATTAGCACATGTTTATCATAGCATTATTGTTGCAATTTTTTTGTCTAAACATGACCTAATTAGGCTCATTAGATTCGCCTTATAATTTACGGACAGTCTGTATAATGCGATTTTTTTCAACTACATTTAACACGCTATGCATGTGTCCAAACAATTATTTGAAATTTTGGATATAAACACCCCCTAACTCCGTGGCATTCGGTGGATCCAACCACAGAGTCAGAGAGAGGCTGGAACTTCCAGTAAAAAAATTAAACAACAGAATAAACCATAAAACCCTAAACCCTAAAAACCCTAAACCCTAAACCCTAAAAACCCTAAACCCTAAACCCTAAACTCTAAAACCCTAAACCCTAAAACCTAAACACTAACCCTAAACCCTAAGCACTAACCCTAAACCCTAAACCCTAAAACCCTAAACCCTAACCCTAAAACCCTAAACACTAACTCTAAAACGCTAACCCTAAAACCTAAACACTAACCCTAAACCCTAAACACTAACCCTAAACCCTAAAACCTAAACACTAACCCTAAACCCTAAAACCCTAAACCCTAATCCTAACCTTAAACCCTAAACCCTAAAACCTTAAAAATCCTAAATCCTAAACCCGAATCCTAAATCATAAACCCTAAAAAACCTAAACCCTAATATCCTAATACCATAAAATCATACCCGTCACATCGAATGACCATAAACATGTGCTAATTATAGATTAATTAAGTTTAATAAATTCATCTCGCGAATTAGACACGACTTCTGCAATTAGTTTTATAGTTAGTTCATATTTTACCGTTATAATTAGTATCCAAATATTTGATGTGATACCTGTACCTGGATCCAAGCACCCTCTAAATAGGGATAAGGAAGAATCAACTTGGTCCCACCACCAAACCTAGCACCGTCTCTTTGAAAAGTCAGATCAGCACCACCCACAACCAGCCAGAGAACCGACACACATTAAAAGTACCCTGCAACTGAACCAAAAAAAACAACCGCATACAAATGTGAAAAGAACCATCGCGCTAGCAGACTGCCAAGTGATTACCGATGCCACGTCAGAGTCAGCTTTATGCAACGCCAGCCACGTCAACCAAGATTGCTAATCTCAACGTCCATCGCAGCCGCCCGTTTCAGGGGTGTCATGTGACATGGGTCTCACGACAACATTTACGCGGATTAGATTGTCGACCCTGTAACACCCTGATTTTTGGGCATTTAAAATATAGGTTTACCAAAAATTTTCTCTAAATAAACATAACTCCTTTCCTAACAATATTCAAAATATATTTCCTAAATTAACTATGCATTTAGATGGACATGTGTGTTGCATTTGGATGCTTAGAAACTCTTCCATTTCTTTTCGATTCAAAATAATAGAAATCCGTTCAAATCCTTCTCTCGCACATCCTTTAGATTTCCATATACAAATATAATTTGAATATTCATCTTCCATATCAAAACCCTTCCAAAATATCCCAAAATAATATCCATTTCAAGCTTTACCCCAAAACCTTCTCAAATTTGAATCCCTATTCAAATTTGAGCTTAAACCCTTATTCGAATAAATAGAAAAGCCTTTTAATTGATAGATGGGCCGAAACCCCGTTCCCGGCACAGCTTTCTCTTTCAGCCCATCGCTGAAGTCCGGACTTGGCCTCCCAACTCCTCGCCAAGCCATCCATCCACCTCCTCCACCCGGCCACAGCCCAAGCCGCCCCTTCCTTCCTCACGGCCCGCGCGCGCAGCACCGACCGCGGCCCAGCTCTTCGCGGGCCACCTGCCACGCGGCCCACACGGCCCGCGCGCCCGCCTCCCTCCTTTCCCCCTACCCTAGCGCCGAACCGCCGCCGCCGGGGAGCAATTCTTCCGGCGCCGCCGTCCTCCGGCGCCACCGCCGCCGCAACCGCCGCGCCGGCACAGCTCCATCACGCGGCTGCCTTCCATCGCCACCCAACCCCGCCACCGCCGCTGGCACCACCGCCGTGCCCCGGCCGCCGCCGTGCGCCTCCGGCCACCGCGCTCAACACCACTGCCACCAAGCGCGCCAGCACGGGCCCGGCGTTGACCCACCGCGCGCCGTCGCGCGCTAGCCGCACCTCCACCCCGCCGCACGCACCGCCACCGCCAAGGCCGCAAGCCGCCGCCGCCGCCGCCGTCTACGCCCGGCCGCCACCACCACGACCGCCACCACGGCGAACCCGTGTCGCCACCGCCGGCCGACGCCGCCACCAACGTCGCGCACCCCGCGCCACCGTACGCTGCACGTCGCCTCGCCGCACGGCCGACGTCACCAGCCCAACGCCACCACGTCACCTCGCCGCGCCATTAATGGCGCCCGCAGTGCCCATGCCGACGCCTCCTGCCACCGCTCCTCGTGGTGCCCCTACGGCACCGTAGGTTCATCCCCTACGAGCCCACCACCAACACCCGATGACCACCGCACGGCCAAGATCGGAGCTTGGGACGCAGGGGTGCCGCGTGTCGGCTTCATCGACCGCCGCCGCGAACGGAATACGGCGCCGACCACCCGAGCAAGCTCTCTGCCGGCCTCCTCTTTCCCCGCGACGTGTCGAGCTCCCGGACCTCCTCCCGGCCTATAAATAGAAAAGCACCCCCCCCTACCTCGGCGCAAATCAAACCGAGCCGAGCTCATGCACCCCCCATGGTCGCCCCCTCCATCCTCCCTTTCACCCCCATCCAAGGCGCGGAATGGAGCTCCCTCGCCCTCCTCTCCGCGCTCGTACCCTCCACACAGGTCGAGGTGGCCGGAGCCCCAAAATCGGGCGGAGCCCGGAGCTCCCCCCCTTCACCTCCCATGGCGCTTAGGCGCCAGGAAGAAGAAGACCCCCTGGGTCACCTTCTTCCCCGCCTCCTACCGCCGACAGGTGGGCCCAGCCCTGCTACGGCCGGGTAGGCCTGGTCCATGTGGACCAATGGCCCAACAGGCCTCCGGCCTACGGCCGGTCCACGGCGTCCAACCGCCCGGGCCACGGGTGGACTCGGTCCATATGGACCGTGGGGAGGCAGCCCCGGTCCACCGCGTCCACCAGGCCAGCCCACGGAACAGTAACTCGACGGACCCCCATCCCCTTGCATCAGCAGTTGCGAAAATGCTAGGTACACCCGAAAACTCGTACACCAACATTTATTTCAAGCACTTCCTTCACCCCAAAAATTCCCCAAAATTCTCCAAAAATATTAGGAATATTTATAAACCTATTAGAGCTATCTAAACCATTTTAGGATATTTCTTGATCCCAAATCCCAAAAGAGCAACTCTCATCCAATAGAAAAGCCCCATTAGTGTACCTCAAATCTTGCCAATCCAACCCCAAAGCTCCATAAAATTCCCATTATTTTTTATAAATACTAGAGATTATTCTAAGCATTTCCATGTACTTAGTGCCCTAGGATTATTATCCTAACCTTAAATCTTAGTCGCACTACCCTGATGCCCCGCCGAAACCCCGTCAAGGTCCCCGCGGGCGCCGTTTCGCCGCCAGATCAAAACCCTAGGTTTTGGTAACACCGTAGCCGTTGTGCTACTCAAATCCATTCCATCCCACTAATTATTTAGAAACTTATTTCTAAATAATTAATATAATCATCCATTAATTATTCCGGGATTATTGCTTAGCCATCCAATAATCCCCGTATCCACCGTTCTAAACCTTTCTTAGAAGCCATTATTATCCGGGGATTATCTCTTAGGAATCCATATAACTCCCCGACCGTTCAATCACCTCCGGGGAAATTAATTATCAATTTCCCGAAAATTTCATTCCTTAAAGTCCATTAATTATTTATTATGATTAATGGATTATTCCTCAATAACCCTAGCCTCCCCTTTTTATCCTTTATTTCCGTTGTTTGATGTACTGGTTTACTGAATGTTATTTTCCATATTTTATTGATCGATAGGTCGATGACGTGACCAGGCCCCGACCGAGATGCCGAAGCTCCGGAAGACCCAGAAGCCACGCCTGGTCAGCATCGAGCATACATACGCATTAGCGGACGTCCAAGTACCGTTCATGAAGGCAAGTCCTGGCAACCAACTCCTTGGTCATGCCAGTCCCAGTTCCTGCATAATAAAATCAACTAAGTTAATAACATGGACTGCATATTTTTATCAAATCCTAAGGAAAACCCTCCATATTTTACCCCTCCCTTGATTTAGAGCCACTTCTAGCCAAATAACCTATTAATAACCCCGGTCACGATCTATCGATGACCGAGCGTTATTTAGAAGTAGATTTCTTAGGGACTTCTAAACCTTTTGTTATTCTGAAGAGTTTCCGAGAGGTGAGAGAGAGAATGTTGGATTAAATATAAAATGAACCAACTAAGAATAGAACCCCGTAAGGACGGACTTGCGAGTAAGAGAGGCAGCCTCGGCAGAGGATCCTGTCTCAAAGGCTTGCTCTGGTCGTATAAGGACCGGTTCACGGGAGAGTCTTTCTAATGCCAGTACCGCCGTACGGGCCAAAAAGGACATAGCCTTCGGGAATGCCCTGTAATGTGAGGCCTTGACCCACACCCCGCTAGCAGCTCCTAGCCAATCCATCCCAAGGAGCCGCATGATTGGTACGGAGGCCGACCGAGGCAGAGACCGAGTAGCTAGCGGTGCCTGGTCGTGTCCGGTTACCAAGTCGGGAAACAGGTATACTGGAGACAGCCCCAGACAGAGGGCTGGGACTGGTCAGCACGGGTCGCATGTGACTGGGCTGGTAGGGCCCGATGGCAGGATTGCCATCCTAAATGCATGCAAATTCCCCGGGAAGGTCCTTCGCACGGACAAAAATATGGGACCCCTGCGCATACCAAAGTATTACCTGTGGCTGGACCTAGGAAATGCTGTCTGGAGACAGACACCGGCGGATAAGGGACTCACAGGTCGGCACCGCCTTTCGCGAGGGTATGGGCTGACCGCCCGTATGGCATAGGGTGCAACCTCTGCAGAGTTAATAACTTATCCGGATAGCCGTGGCTCACAGTCATGAGCCCATATAGTCAAAGCCCCCATTGATTAGCATTCACCTTTAGTAATAAAATGTGAGACGATGAGATGGGCGGAGGCCCAGAAGAGCAAGGCATAAGCCGGCCCAGAAGGACCCTGACAGTCTCCGGGATGGAACTAAAATGTGGGGACTGGCAGGGATGAGGATTCCCCTCCAGGACCAAAACAACTTATTAATCTCTCTTTTCCACCCCTGTTTATAAACATAACTTTACTTTATATTTTCACTAAATACAACCCTTACACCTTACTCCCTTGCATGCATTATAATTCTTGCTCCAGGCTTGTTGAGTACCAATCATAGGTGTACTCAGCCTTGCTTTCAATTGTTACAATTGCATGCACATGTAGGGCATCCCGGCCCATCCCCTCATTGAATGGGTCATAGTGCCACTTTCCGCTAAGACGAAGGTAGTCATTATTCATTTGCGGCGCTTTTATTGCTTCAGATTCTAATCCTGTGAATAATTTGTATCAGCGCACTGATCCAGGGACTGATACAGGCGATTAAAGGACGTTCGAAGGATGGTCTCCACAGGAGATGGTATCAGAGCGATAAATAAATTCCTAGCACCATATAACACAGACCATACACGCTAGGAAACCCTAAACCCTCTATTCTCCTCATATCCTTCGAGATTTCTCGAAAAATCCCCATGTCACCCACCTGAATTCCCCTTACCTTAACTCCAAATGTTACTCTGACAGGTATGGATCACAGGAATAAAGTTGGTTGATGATCCGAGACTATGGAGAAATTATGAGAAAAAGTCTAGCTACAAAGCTAAGACTGGCAGAGTAAATAGAAGAAATCACAGAGATTTTAGGCACTGAGCCAAAGTATAAGCCTAAAGCCTTGTAGTGACGTATTTTTGATTGAATAATGCTTGGTCAAACCCAGTCATTAGCTCCACCTATGTAGTAACTATAGGATTGATTGGTAGCTGATTGTAGAAATGTGTGGTTAGACTCCCTCGTTTCTTAAAATTTAAGGATTTTCTCTAATCTATACCTATCTAAATGATGTCAGGTTGAGCAAGAATTCAGAGATAAAGGAAATCTCTGAGAAACAACCCTGAAGATCCATCAAGAAATACAAGCTTGGATCCCCTTAAGTGGGTAGATTCCGAAGCAATCGAGATAATACATTTGGAAAACTACAGAAACCAGCTAAAGTGGGCCCATAACCCACGAATTCCGGAAAAAAATACGGAAAAAGTCACATGCGAGGCATATGATAAACTCATATACATGATGTGACAAGGGTCAGTATTTCGAAGAAATTAATGGAAAACGCGGTGAGAGCCTGTGGAAGCTAAGGAAATCAAAGAAGATACAATATGAGGGGTTGTATCGAGAACCTTCATCCACAGGTACTATCCCGTGAATTTACGGAGTCATGAGAACTCCGAATCCATGGGCACCAAAACCGAGTCCAAACCTTCCAAATAGGACCATCTCAAGTCTATTCCTCAAACCGGCTTCTTGACAGAGTCAGCCTTCCTAACACCTCAACATCCAGATTAAATCAAATCCATCACCAACTCTTCCGAGAAACTCGCCTTCATCTCCATCCGGGATAACTAAATGTAGATCCCACATTCATCTGACCATGCCAATCCACAAAGAGCACCCTCCTCTAATAAAGGATATGTCATACAAACTCTTCGACGGTGTTCCCTTACATTGACATCATCTTCCATCGATCCTCGCCAAGTACCCCAGAAACCGACAAATACTTATCACACTTCCCTCCCAATAACACCTAAACCCCATGCATTATCCTTCTCGGAATCCATACATACTCCAAGTATCACAGCCCCAAATATTCCGCGAGATCAATACACGCGTATCCATTTTTCCGACGGTACGCCGCTCTTAGCCAATCTAATACTCCATCTCCAACCTTTCTGAGACACACACAATCTCCCACAAACCAAAAACCCTCTCCTAATGAGGAAATTCCTCAAACCCTACAGATCATTGAGGCATGCAAGTTTCTTTAAAGGAAATGCTCCTCAATTCCATCTTCGGCCACTCGAAACCTGAACCTCTAGACCATCCCGGAGAAATCAACCCACCACATCCTCGACAACTGCAACTACTCGACCCTCTAAATTCTATCTATCAAAGTTACTGCCCGAAGTCATGCCCAAGATAGACCCTCGTAATCTTGGGATTTCCAACAATATCCTTCGAAAGGGGCATGTCTATGAACACCCCGTGGAAACCATCCCACCAAAGGAGTAATCAAACTATGTTCATTCCTTCGAGTATTCAAGGCAAACCACCTGGATAGAAGAACCTTATGGAATAGTGGAATAAATTGGGTGATTGGGTAAAGAATCACCATATAAAATATGGAGGCCCTATTCCGCTAGAATGGTCAGAAAATCTTCCGACCATCCCGTCATATCGGAAGGAGACACTTCTCAAATACCCAAAGGAATCACCATACCGTTGGAATGAGAAGTGGTCACCCAAGTTTTACACCAACTCTGCCTCCACCAATTAACCCAGGAGGTTTTTGCCAAATCCGAGTGGTTATGACCCCAACAACAATCGGAGGCCACCCGAGCCCCATCCCTTAAAATGGAATGGAGCTATAAAGAGATGAATGGTAGGGAGACGATAATTCCAAGCAACACCTCAAGAATAAGGAACCGTGGACTAAACTTAAGGAAATCCTAAGCAAAGTTTTCCTTAAGTAACAAAAAGAATCACAGGAGGTACGTTAGTACGGAATAACTCCGAAGACCAAGAGTGAGTTATCGTGGAAGTACCAGGACCCGATATGGAAATATCAAGATAAAAGAAAATCCTGGATGAGAAGTTTAGGCAGAAACCCCAAGAATCCAGGATATCTACCGGAAAAAGAAAAATCCCATGGTAATGACAAGCTAGCTCTCCTTAAGTGGGGTAGTAACCCCAAAAGAAGAAAGAAAATCCGGCCTCAAGAACTTGAGGATTAAAACAACATAGAAAAGAGATTATCCTCAAGACAATCTAGGTACGGCCGGAAATTATTGGACGTATTCAGGGAATAACAGACGAAAACATCAATATTAATATTCCCTCACATGGAGATAAGGAATAAATAAGTTGCGAGAAGAAATAAACTCCAGACTTCAAAAGGAAGAAGAAAGTCCTCCTGGTAAGTATTGGAAACTCCGATCCTCGTATTCGTTCAGGTCAAACCCTAGTTTTCCTGCTAACTCTCAAATCTCGGGACGAGATTTCCCTTAAGTGGGGTAGCCCTGTAACACCCTGTTTTTTAGGGCATTTAAAAATATAGGTTTATCAAAAAATTTCTCTAAATAAACATAACTCCTTTCCTAACAATATTCAAAATATATTTCCTAAATTAACTATGCATTTAGATGGACATATGTGTTGCATTTGGATGCTTAGAAACTCTTCCATTTCTTTTCGATTCCAAATAATAGAAATCCGTTCAAATCCTTCTCTCGCTCATCCTTTAGATTCTATATTCAAATATAATTTGAATATTCATCTTCCATATCAAAACCCTTCCAAAATATCCCAAAATAATATCCATTTCAAGCTTTACCCCAAAACCCTTCTCAAATTTGAATCCCTATTCAAATTTGAGCTTAAACCCTTATTCGAATAAATAGAAAAGCCTTTTAATTGATAGATGGGCCAAAACCCCGTTCCCGGCCCAGCTTTCTCTTTCAGCCCATCGCTGAAGTCCGGACTTGGCCTCCCAACTCCTCGCCAAGTCATCCATCCACCTCCTCCACCCGGCCACGGCCCAAGCCGCCCCTTCCTTCTTCACGGCCCGCGCGCGCGCAGCACCGACCGCGGCCCAGCTCTTCGCGGGCCACCTGCCACGCGGCCCACACGGCCCGCGCGCCCGCCTCCCTCCTTTCCCCCTACCTTAGCGCCGCCCCGCCGCCGCCTGTTCCCGCCGCCGCCGCCGGGGAGCAATTCCCCTGGCGCCGCCGTCCTTCGGCGCCACCGCCGCCGCAACCGCCGCGCCGGAACAACTCCACCACGCGGCTGCCTTCCATCGCCACCCAACCCGACCACCGCCGCCGTGCGCCTCCGGCCACCGCGCTCAACACCACCGCCACCAAGCGCGCCAGCACGGGCCCGGCGTTGCCCCACCGCGCGCCGTCGTGCGCCAGCCGCACCTCCACCCCGCCGCACGCACCGCCACCGCCAAGGCCGCAAGCAGCCGCCGGCGCCGCCGTCTACGCCCGGCCGCCACCACCACGACCGCCACCACGGCGAGCCCGCGTCGCCACCGCCGACCGACGCCACCACCAACGCCGTGCACCCCGCTCCACCGCACGCTGCACGTCGCCTCGCCGCACGGCCGACGTCACCACCCCAACGCCACCACGTCACCTCGCCGCGCCATTAATGGTGCCCGCAGTGCCCATGCCGACGCCCCCTGCCTCTGCTCCTCGTGGTGCCCCTACGGCACCGTAGGTTCATCCCCTACGAGCCCACCACCAACACCCGATGACCACCGCATATGTTGTAGTTCTAGCTAGATTGGTAAGCAAAACATGGTTCTCATTCAATGCATCTTTAAATCTCTACCCTCCGGTCCAACTCCCGAGGATCCCCACCTTACACGGGTCACACCCTGTCACGATGCTCCCTATCAGTGTAGCAATCACACGAGCACGAACACAAGTCCGTGTCATACTACTCGATA
This sequence comes from Urochloa ruziziensis, assembly GCA_015476505.1. NCBI lineage: Eukaryota > Viridiplantae > Streptophyta > Magnoliopsida > Poales > Poaceae > Urochloa > Urochloa ruziziensis. The sequence continues at coordinate 9,397,222 of CM027118.1, forward strand.
GATCCGGTATGCTCCTCTAGTCACCATGACTACAAGAACACCGCAATCTACGTCGACCATAGATTGGAAGAAGCAAGATCGAGAGAATATGAAATCATAGAAGGAGGCAAATGGATCGCAAGAGAATCAGAACTCATCTATTACTTCACCATGAATGATTATACATCACAAGATGGATGTCCCTCAAGTACCTCGGCTTCTGGTTCGAATTATGGGGTGCCGGCCGAAAGGTGAACTATTTATAGCCCTAGGAAACCCTAGGTCAAAGGGGGAGGCGAGGCGGCGCAGGAATGGCCTGGGCCGGCCGGCCAGAGGGGCTCTGGGCCGCGCGACCAGGCCCTTTCCTGGCCCGCCTCGTGCTCAGCTTTTTCCCCATGCTTCCTTGGTGCTTCTAGAGTCTTCCTTCCAATGCATGTGGGTCCTTGGACATCGTTTGCTTCGGGATAAAATTGCCTTTTGTTGACTTTCCATTTGAATTTCCTTCATCCCGAAGTAACTTGATCTTATCTTCATTTGCTTAGTCCTTAAGCAATCTTGGAGTTTGGTGGGCTGGATCTGGGCATGAGTGGGCTTCTAGTCCATGTCCTGGGCGCCTGGGCCCATTAGGCCTTCTTTTCACGGGCTTCCGGCCTTTGCTTTACGCTTGTCTCCAATTTATCCCAAATCCGTCTTGATTTTATCATTTATCCTGCATAAACTAAAATACTCCAAAAACACATGCATATACGAATATGGTCCGATTATTGAGTATGATCATTAGTTTAGACATTAAATTCATGCAATTATCAAAGTTAAACAGGGGTAAAAGGGTGTCATTTAACAGCGCCAACAATCCCCCCATGCTTAAACCTTACTCGTCCTCGAGTAAGTCTTCGATAGAAATCAGCGTTGCCCTCCGATGTCCAATCCCTGCACTTGATCGTACACGAGAAAACACAATGCTCTCTAATGATTTTTTAATTAAAGTTCAAGTTGTAACTAGCTCTTTCTAGTATGGAGGATAGATATGAATTAAGTGCAACCCACAAAGAATTTAAATCCACATGCTCTCCATTTTAAACAAGTCTCAGGTAAATGAATTTTATTTCAAAAAGAATAGCTGAACCAAGATCAATAATTTAAACATTGCAAATTACTCATGGGAACTCTCAGCTCATCTTGTCTCTCAAAACCTGCTAATCACTCTCAACCTTTCTTTCTCTCATATATATATGTGTAAGGCTTATCTGGAGCTTGGAAAGGTTAGCCTAGCAAAGATATTATAATCAAGATATTATCAAAACAAGAATAGCATCTTACGGATTTACCGAGACTCGTCAAAAAGGCCATGAGAAAATAATCTTTGTGGAGAGGGAGAGAATGGACACACACTTTTTAGATGGTGGACATGTGCAAATGGCAAAAGGATGACAATGAGGCACAAATGAAGTTCTCTATGTCGGATTGCACATGGTTGGAATGATTGAGTATGGAGTAAGTCTTCTAAGCACCAAGAATCAAATGAAACAAAAAGAACTAAGGAGCATCTATTTTCTTTCTTTCTTTCTTCATTTTTTTTCTTTACTTTTCACTTTTTTTCCTTTCTTTCTTTCTTCACACATTTTTTTTTATTTTTGCTCCTTAGAACCTTTTGCAACACAATATCTACTCAGCGGTAGTCAGAGATAATGCGATGACTCTCCCTCCTCCCCCCCCCCCCCATGCTTAAACGATTGCTCGTCCTCGAGCAATGGAGTGGGAAATAAAATGACCGCTGAGCAGAGTATGAAATCTTCCAATCTCGCAGAGAATAGCTTGAATCTTCAGGAGAGGCTTCCACAAAAATTTTCGAGGCAATCAAAGGCAAGAATGCCCCTGGCCGCGCCGCCTGGCCTCTTCTTCCCTCTGTTTCTTATGATTTTTCTCCTGCGCACTTGTAGATGTCTCCCAAAACTATATTCCTTCAATGATGGCTCTGATCCTTCTGAAACTCCGTCGAATTAATTTCTCCATACTCAATAAATGGGTTGTGGTCAAGGTGGTAATCACAAAAGGATAATTTGGGTTTTTGGGTAGATATCCAGCGAGGTTTGCTAAGTCCTCGATGTGAAAACAAGCAATGCATGGATAGAAAAGGCTAGCAATAAGAAAGGTACGCAAAAACAGAATGGCCAGCTTCTTAGTCTCGTACCGAAGAAACAAATCCTGAATTAATGCACTCGAAAATAATTCTTGCACAACTATGGTTCATAATGATATGATATTTAGGCTTTGGATAGGTAGAGCATTTGCAAAGGTATTATTGACAAGGTCAGCATGAATGAATTTCAAAAGAAGTGCAAGAGAAGACCGCCCATTTGCATGGGTATTAAAACGACCTTTGAATTATTTAAAAGAGAGAGCAAGATTAATAATTATGGGTTTTTGTATTATCATAGCCTCCACAAAAGATTGAGCCAGTATTTAATATCAATTTTTAGATCATGTTAGGGAGAGCATTAGTTTAATCATGGATAAATCAAGTACGAAGAAAGTACAAAGCGGCAACGATCATCATATTTCAAATTGCAAGAACAACATCATAAATATTGGCCATATGAAATTAAGCTCCTTGTGATGATCATTTTATTCGACTCACACTAACAAAATAGAAAACATGCTACACACGACAAAACTTATTCACATGAAAATCAGGGGAGGAAGAGATTCAAACCGTGAGTGATTTTTCTTTATTTATTTATTTCTTCTCTATCTTCTTCTTCCCTCCATGGTCGTCTTGTTCGTTGCCTGGCTATTATCCTTCCTTGCGTCCTTGCATCAACTTGAAGAGTGATCGGTGCTCGTCCTCCTCTTGAGGGCTTCCTTGACATGCTCTTGAACTTGCTCCTTGCTTTACTTATCATCTTTTTCATCGTTCCTGCATGAGAGCATAGACAAAGAACACGTCGGGGTTTCTATCCGACGCGAAGGAGCAAAACGAAACACAAAATCCATGGCTCAAAAAATATGATCAATGCTTGGTCGTGGTTTCAATGTTCTCAACATAAAAATTCAAATCTGATTTTTTAGAAATTAAATCATGCTTAGTGCGATCACCAAGACATTATGTAAGCCAGAGATGAATTTTATTGTCAAAAACCAATGTAGAACAAGAATTTCTTGACCACATTAATTTAGGTTAAATCAAAGACACTTAGTCTATTAAATTAGACTAAATAAACTTTAATTTTTACCATAGGGGGTGTGGGATTAGGTTCTAGATTTGGCTAAAAAGAGAGAGAGAATTTTGAAGAAAATAAAACAAAAAGGCTTAAAAACTCTAACTAGAAAAACCAGGATTTTCAATAAGCATGAACCAAAAGAGATTTTTATCCTTATGTTTCACGAGCCTAGCATGCGTATACTTACAAACATGGACCAAGAAAAATACAACGCATGCTCTACTCGAAAATGGGCTCTGGATGGCACAAAAAGGGGTCTGGCCGCCCGGCCTAAGGGGTCTCTGGCCGGCCGGCCAGAGGGGTTTTTGGCTCCTCTGGTTCTGGTTTTTCACAGGTGGGTAAAAGAAATAAAAATGTGTGGGTATATGTACTTGTGTGGTTAATGGGTTCAAAAAGAAACATAAAATGTTAACGACCAAGCAAAGAATCATGTATCAAAGGTGTTCAACAAAAACGTCCAAAAGAACAAGATGTGTCTTGTGTAGCAAAACTCTAAGACTCAAATTACTCTCTGAAAAGTAAAAGAAAATTGGGTTGTCCTCCCAAAAGCTTATTACCTGACTCGACATCCGGGTTGCCTCCCGCAAAGCGCTTCGTTTATCGTCTATAGCTGGACCTTCGGGTTGTTGCTCTGACCAGCGTCCCGTGATGGTGCTGCAGTCCTCTCTTCTTCTTTTTCTACAGGCTTGCGTTCTCCTTCGAGCTGTGTAGCTGGCTTCTCATCTCTAGCTCTTCAATTCTTCTCATCAAGAAGTCGATCTTGGCCTCCATGTCTTCAATATGCTTCTCCTCTTGCACGCTCCTTGCTTTGCCCATGGACGGAAAGAGTTGAGTGTGTCCAACCGATGCCCAAGTGTCGTTATCGGCCACCTTCTTGAATAATGCATAAGCCTCGGTGGGAGTGAGGTTGATGACGGAACCTCCGACGGATGCATCCATGATTGTGCGTGACGACGCTTGCAAGCCACCGTAGAACTTCATAACTAAGTCCGCTTTTGAATACCTGTGATGTGGGCAGGCGAGAACATAGTCGTTGAAGCGCTCGAATGCCTCAGTGATGGTCTCCGTGGTGCTTTGGGCGAAGCTCGATATCCTGCTGCGAAGTGTCTGCGTCTTCTCTGGTGAGTAGAACTTGATGATGAACGCTTCCACTAGGCTCTCCCACTTCTCGACCGTTGGTGAATCCAGCGTGTAGAACCATCGAAGTGCCTTGTCGCTCAACGAGAACGGGAAAAGTCTTGCACGTAGCTGATTGTCGTCGACCCCTTGGATCTTGGAAGTGCTGCACAACTGTAGGAAGGACCGGAAGTGGGAATTGGGATCCTCCTTACCGGTGAACGGGTTGTCTTGCACCATCTCAATGATTGAAGTCTTGATCTCGAACGGGCTTCCAACTTCAGCTAGCTTGAAAATCGGTAGATCGTCGACATTCGGGGTCCAGAACTCGCCAATCTTGCGCTCGGGTTGTTCTCCCATTGCTACTTGTGGTTGATGTTCGACTGGGCTTCTTCTTGGAGTGCTAAGTGGTGGTCCTGTGGCCTTCACTTCCGATGCTCCTTGTTGCAGCTACTCGCTTTGATTGTGCCTGCGATTTTTTTTTTCATACACAAAGACAAAAGAAAATATTTTTGATTTTTCCGAGAGGCACAAGTGCATCTCACATTAGGGTTAGTGAAAGAAAAACATATACAAGAACTATACAAGATCAAAAATATACAAGAAAAATATTCATAGAAAAATTATCAACAAGAAAAATATTTACAGATGCAAAAATCAATCTAAGATTCGATCACTTGTTTCCCCGGCAACGGCGCCAGAAAAGCTTGTTGGCGGCGCAAACACACACCAAGATCCACCGCAAGCGCACGGATCATTGTAGCTCTTCCCTTAGAGTATTCCCCCAAGGTTTATCAATCCATGGAAACAAGGTCACAAACCCTAGATTAACTATGCATCGGAAAGCATTAATCAAGTTGTAAGATGATTGTGAATAGATAGACATGATCAAGCATAAGCACATATGAACAAGAGGTAACTCATCTAGGATAAAGCCTAGCCTATGCATATGTTGTAGTTCTAGCTAGATTGGTAAGCAAAACATGGTTCTCATTCAATGCATCTTTAAATCTCTACCCTCCGGTCCAACTCTCGAGGATCCCCACCTTACACGGGTCACACCCTGTCACGATGCTCCCTATCAGTGTAGCAATCACACGAGCACGAACACAAGTCTGTGTCATACTACTCGATAGATCCGGTATGCTCCTCTATTCACCATGACTACAAGAACACCCTATGCAATCTACGCCGACCATAGATTGGAATAAGCAAGATCGAGAGAATATGAAATCATAGAAGGAGGCAAATGGATCGCAAGAGAATCGGAACTCATCTATTACTTCACCATGAATGATTATACATCACAAGATCACAACCGTGGCCATACCTTCTTGTGACTCCTAGCTCCAGAACTCCGGCGTGATCTTCCTCGCAGGGTGATCCCGCCGGCTAGAGCCTAGCCTAGGCTAGCCTCTAGACAACTGCACGGCCCTCAGCTCTCCGTAGATGGATGTCCCTCAAGTTTCTCGGCTTCTGCTTCGAATTATGGGGTGCCGGCCGAAAGGTGAACTATTTATAGCCTTGGGAAACCCTAGGTCAAAGGGGGAGGCGAGGCGGCACAGGAATGGCCTGGGCCGGCCGGCCAGAGGGGCTCTGGGCCGCGCGGCCAGGCCCTTTCCTGGCCCGCCTCGTGCTCAGCTTTTTCCCCATGCTTCCTTGGTGCTTCTAGAGTCTTCCTTCCAATGCATGTGGGTCCTGGACGTCGTTTGCTTCGGGATAAAATTGCCTTTTGTTGACTTTTCATTTGAATTGCCTTCATCCCGAAGTAACTTGATCTTATCTTCATTTGCTTAGTCCTTAAGCAATCTTGGAGTTTGGTGGGCTGGATCTGGGCATCAGTGGGCTTCTAGTCCATGTCCTGTGCACCTGGGCCCATTAGGCCTTCTTTTCACGGGCTTCCGGCCTTTGCTTTACGCTTGTCTCCAATTTAGCCCAAATCCGTCTTGATTTTATCATTTATCCTGCATAAACTAAAATACTCCAAAAATACATGCATATACGGATATGGCCCGATTATTGAGTATGATCATTAGTTTAGACATTAAATTCATGCAATTATCGAAGTTAAACAGGGGTAAAAGGGTGTCATTTAACAGCGCCAACAGCAGACCCCAGTATTACCTGTGGTTGGACCTAGGAAATGCTGTCTGGAGACAGACACCGGCGGATAAGGGACTCGTAGGTCGGCACCGCCTTTCGCGAGGGTATGGGCTGACCGACCGTATGGCATAGGGTGCAACCTCTGCAGAGTTAATAACTTATCCGGATAGCCGTGGCTCACGGTCATGAGCCCATATAGCCAAAGCCCCTGTTGATTAGCATTCACCTTTAGTAATAAAATGTGAGACGATGAGATGGGCGGAGGCCCAGAAGAGCGAGGCATAAGCCGGCCCAGAAGGACCCTAACGGTCTCCGGGATGGAACTAAAATGTGGGGACTGGCAGGGATGAGGATTCCCCTCCAGGACCAAAACAACTTATTAATCTCTCTTTCTCACCCCTGTTTATAAACATAGCTTCACTTTATATTTCCACTAAATACAACCCTTACACCTTACTCCCTTGCATGCATTATAATTCTTGCTCCAGGCTTGCTGAGTACCAATCATAGGTGTACTCAGCCTTGCTTTCAATTGTTACATGTGCATGGACATGTAGGGCATCCCGGCCCATCCCCTCCTTGAATGGGTCATAGTGCCACTTTCCGCTAAGGCGAAGGTAGACATTCTTCATTTGCGACGCTTTTATTGCTTCAGATTCTAATCCTGTAAATAATCTGTATCAGCGCACTGATCCAGGGATTGATACAGCCGATTAAAGGACGTCCGAAGGATGGTCCCCACAGATCCCCTTGTTTTGCTATGTGAACTAGCCTTTGGTTTGTTTTCTGAAGTCCTGCTGCCACCATCTCTCTTCTTGATTTACGTATTATATTGAACTTCAGGTTTAGGTACTATTGAACTTCAAGCTTGCTGCCCTTTCATTGAGTTCAGATCTTCCTAGTAGGAACAATGTTCTTATATTTCTGTTACTCCCTGCCCATTCCAACTTCTCCACCGTATTGTTTGTTAGCTTCTGTTGGTGAGTATAGCCTCTAATTAAATACACCTATGGCAGTGAACAGAAGGTGAGGATTATATTGAGAATAGGGCAACCTGCTATATATGGCATATAAATGTGGATTGGCCAGTCAGCATCTGGGTGTAATGTGTGCAATGCGCTTACATAAGCTCAGTCTATGGTCTTGCTCATCTGCATTGCCTTCTGCAACATTGCCATGACACATAGATGTGGATGTTGAGGTGCTATATGCAATGGTGTTGCAGAACATATTGCAGCCGCAGCTGGCTGACAGCCATGGTGGTGGCCTATTCCTTGTGGTATAGTTGCAGTGCGCTACACCTGGTCAGTGGAGTAGATTAGGTAGTGGAAAGTTGAAGCTATAATGCTGTTTTTCACGACCACTAATAACCATTTGTTTTGTCAGCAAATTGCCAAAATTGCTCTGTTGCCAACATCATTCTTGTCATGGTTACTCATTGTAATATGCTAATGTTTTAACCAGTCATAGTTAAATCCAAACAAAACTGTCATTTATAGGCTTCAGGCCCATGCTATTTATTCCAGAATGAAGACCAGTCCTTTTATCAAGGTTCTGCACTATGCATGTATTTTTAGCATTTGTCAGCCAATACTTACAAGTCCCAATGACTAATGAGTGACATACCAATTGCAGCATGCAGATTGGAGGATGGAAATGAAAATTGATTTCCCTAGAGGTTCATGATGTACATTGGAGTACAAGAGACTGTTGCTTGTTTTGCGGCAGTGGCTTCCTGCTGACATGAAGGTGTGTTTGTCCTGTAACCTATATACGCATCATTATGCAACTAGGCAAAAGTGCAAAGCAACAATTAGAAACACTACATTGCAATGCGTGGCTACTGATAGCTAGTTCATAGTCCTTTGTAATGTTCACATAATAAAGTATTATGCAGGATGATTTCTCATGCTCATGATCCTCTCATATAAATCCAACCAAACCCTTTATTGCTTCTGACATTTAACATAATTTTAGTAAATAGATGCCTTGATAACCGCTTGATCATAATAGCTAATCCACATGTCCTTCAGATTTGAGTCCATTAATAGTTATACAATTTAAACAAATCATTTGCTATGTGAGCTATATTTAGGTTATGTATTTATTTATTTTTTCAAAATACTAGAGTTTGATTGTTCTTTGCATTCAACAATTGATTTCTTTTTTCTCATTTATCTCTGTCACTTGTGCGTAGTCTGAGAGCTCATGGGTTATCAACGTCGATCAGCTGGTGGCAGGGGAGGTGGCAGGGAACATATTTTATTGTGCCATGCTGCCTCCTTGTCCTGGACGCCACAAGCTCATGGTGCTCCTTGCGAAGCTCAGCCATAGGCATGATAGGTGAGCACCTGTCTATTGTTGCTTGGGTACTTTATAATTTGTTGATTGTTCCTTGGGCAAAGGCACGCTTAACCTGTTTAATTGCTTTCAGTGGCTTTATGTTAAACAAGTCTTTTGTCAGTAGAAAAAAATGTAGTAATTGGATTTATTATCTTTATGTGTTGGCCTAGGATAGGATTTCTTCAGCTAGCACAGTCTTTATATTATTGGAAATCTCATTCAGAATTCATTCTTTGTATGTGCGATATGGAGAAAGAATGTGAGTTCCTTTGTGATGATCATAGCTGTATACTTAGTATGTTTAGGACTTTGCTGCCATATAGTAAATTTCAAATAGTATTGAGCTGTAAATGACTAGTATATGGTGATGGCTATTTGGCTACTGCCCAAGATACCGTTGAGTTGGATGGTTGTAGTGCCGCTCATGGAGTTTCCATGACATCTAAAATGTGTTGCAAATGATGCCTCAACTTTTATCACTGCAAAATGCCCATGAAATTTGAACAGCACCCTGTAGGCAATTCTTGGGTTTGTTGTGGCAACTTCACCTACAAGAAATCATACCTGATTCCTGGCGTAGAGTCCGAGGAATGTACTGTTGGATTCTGTCTTGCTTACTCTCTGAACTTTGTGTTCCTCATATAATTTTGTTGTTAAATGTAACAATTTCATTGTACCTCATTTGAGTTTCTTATTGTGCAACAACTCTGATTCTGAGCTCCGTCACCATAGAAGGTTCTTCAGACTGAGGGTATTCGACCCCTCAAATCAGTCTGGTGGATGAATTTTGCTTTCAGTAAATCTAATCGCCTCTTCCATTCATGTATGATGATTTATTTTGGTTGAGATTACAACGTGGTGGATGGTCTTCACTTTTGCTGGCACTGAAGTTGTATTTGTTAAGAAATTCTTCATGCTACTGACCTTGCTGGTAGTTTTGGTGCAATATACTAATCTTATTTCCAATTCTATCTTTTGCTCCGTATCAGTTCGAACATCCTTGGATGAGCACAGGAAACAAGAACCTAATGGAGCTGGCGTGCTCCAACGGCTGCAACCGGTGCCGGTAAACTATGCTTGTCACCTGCTATGCTGCAAGGCTCCATCAGTGGCAGACGAGCCTGCTTTGTGCTCTCTAGCTCCATCAGTATGCAATCTGCCTCTGCCAGTCTGCAACTCGTACCTAACAAGGTAGTCATTTCTGATCCATTATGTTAAGAAGAATGATAAACTGATTGATAGCTATCGCTTATACATGTTCTGTTCTGAACTTTTCCCATCTTCGTGCAGCTCCAAGATCACAATAGAGTAGATTGGCCAGAACAAACAAGCTTGTGTAGTTGTGTTATGTTTACATTGTGGAAGACATCCAAACAAGCTATCAGATGGTGAAAGCTAGGGATCGTAGAAAGTTCATGTTAGCATGATGGTTCATGTCTTCCTGAGACATCCATTTGTATGCCTGTATAATGTGACCCTGCTTCCTAACCCTTTCTGAGATCCATTTGTATTCCAAAGAAATCATATGCCCATGCAAGCGAATGCCGGCGTACGCATGTGGCTTCTTTGCTTCACTTGTTTATTCAAAATCTTTAAATTCTTTCCTGTTAATTAGTTCTATAGATTTTTTTTAGATCATAATCTTTTTTCCATATAGTTAGCTCTTCTAAACCTTTTAGAGGCTTTGCAATTTTCCAAATTGTTCTACCTAGTGTTGAATATGTGCGTCAGGTATGCGCACATAAAAAACACATCAATTTGTAACGTCCTTCTGCCTGCGTTGTAAAAACCAGAAACATTGAGTGAAAATGATACCAGTAATTTATAATACATCCTACCGGTAGAAGTATATGACAACGACGAGAATTACGAGAAGAATTGGACGCCAGGTTCAACGCGGGTGCCTTCAAGGAAATAACGGAGCGAGGACGTGGCCACGTGGGAGTGACTCGTGCGCAGAGGTGAAAGGAAAACGGGATGGTTCAACGTGTGAAAAAACTGCGACTCGGACGGCAACTGCAAGCGCCGCACGGGATCTCGGGCTGGGAAAAAACCGGACACGGGGCATGGCTGCGGGGTGCTCAGAGGTGGGCGCGCCGGCGCCGCGCGGGTGGGAAACTTCGGGCGCGTCGGGCGGCTCGGGGGCTATTTCGACCCCTGGGGCCGGAATAGCGCTGGCCTATATACAGTGTTGCTCGGAATAGCGCTGGCCTATATATAAAGTGTTGCTCGGATCACAGGATGGTAAGACTAAGAAAGCGTTTAGTTCACCCCTGTAACGTAAACGAATCATGGAGCGCTATCAGTGTAATCCATTACCGTGTAATCAGATACCGGCCTATTGATCCGATTCCTCTAGTTCCCGGCTGTAATCGGATCCCTCGTCTTTTTGCTCCGATGTTCGAAGCCACGATCAATCGGCGAGCGCCGGCGTGGAAATTCCCCTCGTGCACCCCTGGTTCCTATCAGCAACTCAAGCATTCGATCCACTTCCATTGCAGGCTCTCATCAGCCCCGACCTTAATCCTCCCAAGCTGCGAGGAATCCCTAGATAGTTTGATCAAGTAGGAAAAGGGACCTTGCTTTGGGCTAGTAGATCCTTTGAAGTTCGAAGGAACAAAGGCCGATTTAGCCTGGTGGAAACTGATTTCGCGCTGATTTGAGATGTCTCTGTTCTTGTGCGGGAGCTCTCATGTGCAGCAATGGTAAGACAGGGAACTCGATTTTGGGGTATGTTAAATCACTTTGGGCTATGCGTGGGTTCGATTCAAGCTATGAGAGCTCGATTTTGATGGTCAACGACTATATTTGGAGGCACCTGAAGTTCAATTTTGAAATCTGTAGGAACTGAGGAAAAACTATGGACTCTTGAACCAGATCGATTCTCATGAGCTGAGCTCGTAGAATTTCTGGACAGGGTCGTTGGGGGATGCAAAACATTGAAGAGATGCATGAAGATAGTAATTGAACAAGTATGACATCGCCATCAGCGAGCCGCCGCCTGCATCAGTTCTTCGTGATTCAAAGTCTATGTCCTCTGCTTCACGAAACCGTTACATTGACAAACCAAACAGAGTCTGTGCTCATTCCCACGTGATTGGATTACATTTACGTTTGTGTTACCGGTCCATGAACCAAGCCCTATCACTGAAATGGAGATACCACCACGAACTCAACTGAATTGAACATCAATATAATGCAGGATGAAGAAATACTGTAGTGTTGTCTATAGGTTGAGGTGAGGCAAAACACAACGCACTGTGTTAAGGTTTGAAGGCCCAGCTCATAGCCAAGACAGGCAACCTGATCCATTGACTATTGGCCCTTCTTGGAATCAAGCAGGAAAGTTTGAGTGGGATAGAGTTGTTCAACTAAGGATGGAGATGTTCAGGAATCAAGAACAATACATGACAGCAACCAAAGCTAGACAAAGAGGGGATCAGGGGAAGCATTTCCTTTCAGGATGCACTCAAAATTCTTATGCAAATACGGATGTCTGACACACCGAACGAGTATAACTGGGCTATTGGCCATGCTTATAGAAAGGAAATTGGCAAGTTATCAAGCAAACAAGAATGAAAAAAAAAATAAGTAAAAAAGAGTAGAATGTCAAAGCAATTCACCTGCCAACTGCCATTGATCACAGAAATATACTGCAAATGCATCATATGGGTGCACCGACTGAAGCTGCAGAGTAACAACTACTGTTGCACTACCGACGAGAACTGAGTATGTAGTTCATGAAGGCGGATACCATTTATCCGGCTCAAAATTTGACATCTCCCTTGCCTAACTGACCGCCACAAAGTTAGAATTAAAGATAACCTCATACATTTAGACGAGGACTAGCTGTGATCTGCTAGACAGTGATCTGCTCTACAATCAGTACTAGTAGATAGGAGTAATACAGTTTTGAAGTGACTAATAGGCTAAGCTCCGCCTATTCCATCTGATACCAGAAAGGAATTTAAAGCGTACCAGTAATCTGTTACACTTTACTACAAACTGAAAATTAAAACAGGAATTGGTTTATTGTAGAACGAAAAGAGTGCCCAGCCACTGAGATTGATTCAGAGCACCCACTTGATGCTATGGTCTGCACAGATGTAGAACCTGGACTTGTGTTTGATCATCCGGACACTCTCTGGAGACTCGCCATCACAGGAGGGCACCACCTCTATGCCAGTTAAGACAGCAAACTCCCAGTCAATCACATCGGTGAGGTCAATTGATTCATTATCATCATCTTCGTTATCAGAGAAACCCACTTCCAATGGAGGCCTTGTACCAAGGAATGTCTTGACGGTGCAGAACCTGCCAGAGCCCAGGTTGATGAAGTCGAGCTGAAAGGGTTCCCAGTTCTTAGGCAAATCAAGATCCACCCAAGTGTGCTGGACGGTGGGTGGTCGCTGGAAGTCCAACGTGGAGAGGTCAGCCGCGCACAGGTGGAAGGGCCGGGAAGCTGACAGGCCAAACCAGAGATTGAGCTCCGGGACATACTCAGCTTTGCCATAGAATGGCAGCTCCCACTTGCCTGCATGCCTCCATGCCCATTCCAATGTGTCAAATGAGTAAGTGCCAATGCCAGGTACCACAGAAGACACATAGATAGTGGAGCCGACCACCGTGTAAGCGCCTATGTCACCAGGTATCTCATAGGCAGGGCGGTAGATGAAGGGTGGCGGCGGGAGAGATTTCCACCGATGGATCAATGGATAATCGGAGAACAAATCCTCACTGCCGTATCTGAGCTCCTCCAATAAGTACTCTGCGATATCTGAGTCAGGAGTCCGGTTCATGACGAAGAGGCTGTCATATTGTCTCGCATAGCCATTGGCAGCACGGGTGATGCTCATGGAGATGGCATCTTGTCCCTTGGAAGCCCTGAGGCCATGCATGGTCATGATGGAGTGAGAATCTGCGTCGTAGAGCGAGGTCCCTCCAGTGCTATCACCACAGAGGATCTTACTCTCGTCGCCCAGGAGAGTGACAAATTCAAGAGAAATATCACCCCCCATAACCGGTCCGGATGGCTGGAAGTTGATCCTAGCAGCAGGCAGCGCCCCCAAGCTCGTAGCCCTCGCCCGTAAGGACCGGAACCCATGTTTGTACCCGGCTTGCCTCTTCTCGTTCGCCTTGATTGCTGCTTCCGACCGTGCCATTGCTGATTCAGCTGCAGTTGTCGATGGGTAGAATAGATGGTCTGCGAGTTTGATGCGGCGCAGAGAAAGCACGCCAGTACTGTAGGCCTCCGACACCAGATTCAGAAACCGTCTGTTCATCATCTGCTAACCAAACGAATCGAATGAGTTTTCAGGTACTCTTCTTTATCCGGCCTTCACGAAGAGGAGGAGGGAGAGAAGACATCCGGATTCCTCAAAATCAAATATTTAACAGTTTAAATGATATGCGAAGAAGGAAAAATTATACCTTCACGAACAGGAGGGCCGTGATGGCTCGACTCCGCCGACTCCCAGATGCCCGGTTGACGCGAGCTTTACAAAACGAAACCCTCGCCGATAATACCCGAAGCTGATCTCACCGATAATACCTGAATCAGATCTGCGAGATGGGGATATGGATTGTTCCGCTTGGAGACGGTGGAGCGAGCAGATCTAGGTTTTAGATGAGTTTGGAGGGATATTTAACTTTTTACCATTATAGTGGATGACGCCTCCTCAGATATCACTTTAGTGATCGTCGATACAATTTTACCATCACTGTGCAGAAAAGTATACAAAATTGCCATTTTTGCTGGCGTGGCATGCCAGCTACGCATGCCACGTCGGATCCCTGTCCAGTGGGCGAGCAAAATGACCACACCTGCCCCTGGCGCCGGCCGCCGTCCCCGCCACGGCGTTCCCGTTCCACCTTTTCTCCGTGGAGGCGCGCCGGGACGCTAGGAGCGCGCGGGGGCAAGTGGAGCGCTGCCAGGCCGCTCAAGTCCGCTCCCCCGCCTCGCCTCCTCCCTCCTCCTCCGCCGGTAGCGGCGTCACGGCGACAAAGTTCACGCGCCTCCCGCTCCGCGACGCGCTGGAGTCGGCGGAGGTCACGCTCGACCGGTTCCCCACCGCCCCCGCCATCCTGGAGACCCCAGCGCTCGCTCCCGCGCGCGGGAATAATGGTGTGAAGCCAATCCGCCGTGGTTCATGGATTGATTTTTCATTTTGTTGAAAAATTGGAGTTATTCCTTCTCTGTTTCTTTGAGGTGTCGGACTCGATATTTTCTCATGCTTTGACGATACTTGCAGCGCTGCTTGGATTGATTTGTCCATCCTGTTGTTTTCTTTTTGGTTGATCCGATGACATACATCAGGCCATCACGGCTTGGTAGATGGATCTTCAACGAGGAGAAAGAAAGCTTGGGGAAAGAAATCCGGATGGAGCATTTGACCCAAGCTCTGCCCGCGGGGATCCTCCCAGGAGCATGGCGCGGATGCAGAGGGAGGTGCAAGCTGCAGGAGCAGATCGAGGTAATTAGCGATCGATCGGTCTGGTCAGACAGTCACCATTCTGACAGTGAAATTCAATTGGTTGCTGATCAAGCAGAGCATATTGATTCCGTGCTTGGCAGGGTCCGGCGGCACCTGCAGCTGAGGATCGAGGCGCAGGGGAGGTACCTGCAGTCCATACTGTGCCGGGCCTACGAGGCCCTCGCCGGCGGCCTCCGCCGTGGAGTCTAGGTGCATGTCCTCCTCCTCCCTCTCGCCATCCCCGCCGCTCCGCCGCCGCCACCGGCAGCTGCGTCATGTCCCCCTCGTCCTCGGAGCACCACCAACCTTCAGAGCCTCTGGATCACAAGCGCATGCAGACGGAAGGCTCGCTCACGGGCTTCAGCGCCCAGCTCCCGCGCGCGGATAAGGCCCCTCAGGGGCAGCGTGGTCATTTTGCACGCCCATCAGACACGGATCCGACGTGGCATGCGTAGTTGGCCTGCCACGTTAGCAAAAATGGTAATTCTGTATACTTTTTCTCACTATAATGGTAAATTTGTATTGGCAACCACTAAAGTGATATCTGAGGAGGCGTCATCCACTGTAATGGTAAAAAGTTAAATATCCCGAGTTTGGAGCAGGAAGGATGGCGGCGGCGGAGCAGCTCGACGCCTCGACTGGCAGGAATTTGGCTAGCTATTTTGGGCTTCTATATTTATTATGTTCGTGCCTTTGGGCCTCTGGCACGGCCTAGGAGAATAACGCGAGGCCCATTATGCTAGTCATTACGGGGGGATTAAGTCCTCTTGACTGGTAAGTTTGGTTTTCCCCCTCATTGTCCGGGCATTTGAGACCCCACGTCTTTCGAAACCGGTCATTTTTCTTTCCTAGGCGGTTTTTCATCGCTGCATTAGCGGTTAGGACGGCGCTTTCACCGACGTGACAGCGGGCCTCACATGTTAGTGTCGGACCCATTCTCTCCCTTCCTTTTTTTTTCTCTTCTCTCTCCTTCCTTCTCTTCCTCCTCCGGCGGTGGCAGCCATCCTCCACTGACATGTGAGGCCACTGCCATGTCAGCGAAAACCGTCGTCCAAATTGTTAGTGTAGCGATGAAAACTAACCGAGGAGGAAAAAATGACCAGTTTCGTGAGATGGAAGGCCTCAAATGCCCGATTTTAAACAATGAAGGGAAAACCGAACTCGCCCAATAAACAGACTTAATCCTTATTTATGGAGGTTGTGGGCTGGGGATCCGCAACTGCTACAAACGAGCGGAGTGGCATCAAAGGAATTCGATCCGCTACGGCAGCGAGCCAAGACAAGCAGCGGGCTCGTGGTCGAGTCGCACTGTCAGGATTGGCAAAGGAGGATGGGCGACCCATCGTTGTTTCATCAGAATAGAAGCATAGCCTGATGACGCCATGGATACCGTTCATCAGGCAACCAGCGGCTATCGTTGTTTTATCTGCTTTATCATTTTAACCTGCATTGCCAGATAGGCAACAATTATATCTTTACTTAATAGTAAATCGAGAAGTGCTTCTGTCAATTTTTTTTAGTACGTCATCGTAATAGTCTCGAAATCGATGAAAAACGGGAAAAACAATGCCACCGCTGCAAACTAGAAAACCCGAGTCTTGAATGTCCGCGAGGAAAACCAACCGGCCTGTCACGGAACCAGTGCACCCAACCAGGAAACCAGCGTTCGTGCGCGTGAGAAAAATAAAAAAACAATAAGATGTGTACTGTAGCGGGGGTTCTACCTTTTCCCATGCAGAGCTATCACCAGTTAAGCTAACATGCAATTATGTTTTTTAACCAACTAGAGGCTATATGCACATGGAATTGAAGAAATTGTTACACCTCCCCGTTGTTCCAAGCATCTCATGTCTTATGTCATATTTTGTTTCCGATTTGTCACGATTGTATCTGTTAGGTATACAAAACTAAGCAAGTCACTTAGCTGTGACAAGCGGGGCAAATATCTATTTTTTTAATAAATAGTGTTCCTTTCCTAAATTTTTAGTTTGGTCCTTCATTAGTCATTTGACAGGCGAGCCCTGATTTAATGATTAGGTTTAAGAGTCTTCACAAAATCGGAATCGTAAGCTTTAGCGGCATTGGGCTGTCCATCTAAGCTGAAGTCTACCCCGACTCGGAATCGAAGCAACAAGAAATTTTTACCAATTATCTCTCTGTCATTGTGTGCCTAATTCGTGTTGCAAGCAAA
This sequence comes from Urochloa ruziziensis, assembly GCA_015476505.1. Lineage (NCBI taxonomy): Eukaryota > Viridiplantae > Streptophyta > Magnoliopsida > Poales > Poaceae > Urochloa > Urochloa ruziziensis. The sequence continues at coordinate 9,414,648 of CM027118.1, forward strand.
ACCATTCTTCTGCACGATCGATCATATGATCTGATCTCAGTAACCTTGAGCATCATGCAAGCAAAAAAATTATAAAAATACTATATTCGAAAACTTGTTGACCTTGCGTTGCTACAAACATATTTACTAAATGACATCTCTCCGCAAGAGCGTAGCGTGTCTAGGCACAATATGAAGTTTGATTCTAAAAGAAAATTAAAATGTATGATATGATCGTTGAATAACTCTCTAATCTGAGCCCGTTGCAATGCACGGCACGTTTGCTAGTTGTATATATATTCAGCTAACCTATCAACATAATTGCCTTTTTTTTTGACTAAAACGCTAATAAATAAAAGAGTGAAATACACCACATGTCCATTAACGTGTAAAGGAATGCCATTTAAGAGGTACATAAAAATTTTAAGCTGTATCGTCTAGATCCATACTCCACATTGACACCTAACATCGACATGGCACGCTGATTAGGCACCTCCTCACCCATCCCTCACAGTCATTTCGTCGAGCACACCGTGCGCGCCCCGAGCTCCCGATTGTCAGCAGTGAGATTCGTCATCGCCGCCTCATTCGCAGTCCATCGTCATCGTCCTCGACCCCGGCCGCGGAACCACCTCCGCCCTACACCTGCGGCGCCGCCTCTGCGCGTCCCTCGTCGCTCGCCGTCGTGACCCCCTCTGCTCTGGAGTCTGGACTCGTGGAGGAGCACCTGGAGCGCGCCGCCTCGGGCTTCAGCGTTTCCAACTTGCTGACCCCGGTCCGCGACGTCGCGCTCTTCCTCAGCGAGGTCGGCCGGTGCCACCGCGAGCAACACGCCGGCGGCAGCCGTCCGCCGGCTCCTGCCTCCTCGACAACAAGCACGTCGTCGTGTTTTGCCTCGGCAATTCGGCATGCGTGCCTTCACTCTTCACATGCACCGGTAAACAATTCCAGAGCAGAGATACACACGATTCAACCAATCATCGGTGAACCGATACAAGCGGGCAACAAATTCAGCGAGTGCCACTGCATCATCGCCTTCCTCAGCCAGGAATAGCAGGCCTCCGCCTCTTGCGTCGTCCGGGAGCTTCAGCGCCTTCGAGGAAGAGATGTAGTCATGCCGGCGTGCCGCCAGTCGGCCCGCATGCTGACCACCCACGCGTGCCGTCCTGACTCCTGAGCACCCATTCCCCACCTGCGCGCTAGCTGCCCCGGGCACCGGTGGATCGCGTCTTCTTCACCAGCGTGTTCGGCTAGCTGCTCCGGGCACCGGTGGATCGCGTCTTGTTCACCAGCGTGTTCGCTGCTCAGGCTGCTACACCGCCCATGGCCACTGCATGCCGGCAACAACGCCGCTAGCCCACGGCCACGCTCACCGTCCGCGCCTTGCTCGTCTCTACAACTGTGCTATAGTCGCAGCTCGCCTGCGCTAGCGACGCTAACAACGTGCTCGGCGAAACGCCTACGAGTAACCTGTTCATGCCATCCAATACATTTAAAAGTTTATGACCTACAAATGCACTTTCAAAGTTTGTGGACCCAAGTGACATCTCGTTAAGTTCATGGACTCCGATACATTTCACTCTAAATAAAACTTCTCGGCTGTCAAATATAGGACAGAAAGCCTTGATCTTCAGAAAACAGGTGCTCAAAGTAAAAATTAACCCCTAGTATGTTTCGCACAGTACAGGTCGGATAAAAACTAAACCCCTTGAATTCAGTATCTGTGTATCACGTCGAATGAAACCAGTTCGCTGACTGCACCTTGAAGTTCGCTGTCTGCGCCTTGAAGAGCACACCGGTGGAGAAACCAGTTCAAAACTTCAAATAGAAATAACCTACCGAAGGACCTATTCATGCTTTAGATTCGAACATTCTACAGAACAAAATCAGTATGTTTCGCTTAGCAATGGACACATGCACCAGTGGAGCTTGCCCTCATGTCAACAATCTTGTTACCATCCGAGTCTTGGACACCAGCTTTCAAACCCGACTTTAGGTGCCCTAGCTCCCTGCATGTGAAATGGGAATTAGATAAGGCATGCAAAATCTGAGCTCTGCACTGATAAGTGGTATCTAACCATGAAAACAGGCAATAAGATGTACAAGAATGGGTTTATCTTGCTAAAAAAAACTTATACATATGGGGGCCTAGGGATCCTTGATTTGCAACAGCTAAATATGTGTCTTCTAGCTTCCTGGATCTCTAGATGAAGTAGATACCACTTAAGTAAAAATATGATGTGGAAAAAATAGTAGGTTCCAAGTACAGAACAAAAATCCCAATTTGTTCTCCTGCCCAGAAACTGATGCATCTCCTTTCTGGAAAGGAGTGTTGTGGGCACGTAAAGCAGCACAGATGGGGTACTCATCGAAAATTGGGGATGGTAAATCAGTTAGATTTTGGAAAGACCAGTGGTCTGGCAGTTCCAGCCTAGCTATCCAATTCTCGCCAATGTATAATGCTGTAAATGAAAAAGGGATAACCGTGGCCGATGCTTGGGATGGAGTGAACTTTAAGTTTACCTTTAGGAGGACTATGTCTAATCATCTTATGAATCTATCTTGATGCGATTATTTAGAAACTAAATCCTACGGGTATTTACTCTGTGCAATCATTATATGTTGTTGTGAGTTTCATTTATCTCCGAATATGAATAAAACAGGTGGCTTTTCTCTACAAAAAACCTTGTATGCATATTTTTTTATCCTTATCAACTTTTAAAACATATATAGTGTACCAAATAGCTCCTGGATGTGAAAAATGCCACAAGCAACAAGTTTTTCTTGCTGAAAAATTAAAGCTAGCTAACAAGGCACAAGTTTCGATTATCAAGCAATAGACCTCCTAAGAACACTGAAAAGGTCACAAGAGTTCCGGACAATCACTAACATTTTATTGCAAAACAACATCTAATTATAGAAACTGCATACTAAAAAATCAATTACCAGAGATCTAAAAGCCCTCATTGTCTGGTATGCCTCTGTACAAATCACCATTATCAGTGTAATCATTGCTCAGATCAGAGCCCCTCTGCATGTGCAATGGGAATTGGGAATTAGGTCGGCTATGCAAATTATAAGGTCTGCACTGCTTAAAAGCCAATCGATAAGGAAACAGGAATATGATCACAAGGTCTCCATACAATAGGCCATGGATCCACAACAAGAACATGTTTTATCTTGGTAAGAAAACCTTGTATGAAAAAATCTTCAATCCTACTCAAACCTAAAGCATATAGTGTGCCAAATAGCTGGATGTGGAAAATGCCACAAGCAACAAGTTTGTCTTGCTTAAAAGTTAAAACTAGCAGGCACATGTTTCGATCATCGAGCAAATACACCTCCTAAGAACACTGAAGCAATCATAAGAATTTGGGACAATTAATAACATTTGATTGCAGAACTTACTATTGAAGCTCAAACTTAAATTGGAACATGCTAACCCTTTTACCAGAAGGAAAAGATAGGTGACCTCAAAAAAAGAGAGGAAAAGATAAGTGAGGGTAGTCCAAAGGAAGCACAGAAGTAGTATGTGCCTTACCTGAGAATTGCAGCCATTGAAATCATTGTCGTCGTCGTCAGCATCATCGCTGCTCGGTTTAGAACAAATGGATGGCGTCCCCTGCATGTGTAATGGGAACTGGATCAGCCACACAAAATGAATGTGACAACATGAACCCAAGCACTAGATTTCCATAGATCATGGATTCACAACACGAACATGTTTATCTTGCTAAAAAAAGACCTTATATGCAAATTTTGAATCCTACTCAATAGGTTGCAGAAAATATATTGCCCTCACCAAGCGCTGTCTATAAATCCATCTCAAAAAGAAGAAGAAGACGTAACAGATGTGTCATTGCAAATTGCAATGCTGCAGCAGTTAAATTTGCTTATGTGTAACCCTCCCTCTAGCAAAACACACACAGTGGATCATTCTAGGGAAAGTAACAGGACAATAGCACATTCCAGTCATCAAGCAATAGATCTCCTGAGAACACTAAGGTGAAACAATCATACGAGTCTGATACAACCTAATTCCGAAAAAAAAACAAACTATCAACACTAACATGTTAACCAATACAAAACGAAAAGGTAGATGAGGGCAGTCCAAATAGAAACAGTATGTGTTTTTACCTGATAAGCATTGCGTAAGCCAAGCTTCAATAGTATAGCCTTAAAGCCTGCAAAGTGCACCTAAGCGCATTAATATTTGCCACAATAAGAAATAGTGTGGAGCTACTAAGAAAATTTATTTACCAGCAATTCTCAATGGAGTATAATAAGATCTAGGGTGACGTTGCCAGCAATTATGCAACTGCAATCTTTTGAACATCTTTGCACGAGCAAAAATCTCGATTTGTACAGGAAGGTACATCGGATAATTGACGATGAACGTTGCAACCAGAACATCCTTCTTGATCGGCCAAGCTTTGGCGAGCTTATTCCTTATTTCATCTTCAGAACTTAGCTTGTCATTGATTCTTAATGCTTCCAGAAGTTTGGCTTTTAGCTCAGCCTCAGCATAGTGGGCTATCCCGTTTCTCCATAGGGATACAAAACTTTCTCCAGAAGCTGACAGGGCAGCTATTTCTTGACTGTAATGGAGACCCGCCTTGATGCGCTGAGCCTGATCCTTTGCAAATATGATATCAGACCTGCGACTTTGGTTCAAACTGAACTGATACCAATGGTTCAAAGCAGTGTGCTTCATAGCTATACCAACCCATGCCCCCAGGCGACGCGGAGCATCAGCTGACAATGGAATGTTGGGGGGCCACAAATAAGGCTGAGCAGACAGCAACCTCTTAGACACATGTCTTTCCCAATTACTACTACTGTATCGCAGTTCTTTCTTGAGAAGCCTCTCTGTTTCATGAATGAGATATAACAAACCATCGGCAGACATGAGAGCTGGGTGGTTGCAGATGATTTGATCGATGCTGGTTACCAGTGCTGCTTCAAGTCCACCCCCCATCTTATTGAAAAGATCTTTGACAATGGGAGAGAGCTTCTCCACTATGTCGGGGCCTTCAGTTTGCTTTAGAAGTGAGATGAAGTACCGTAACAGAGCTGAATATGAGTCTATTTTGCTGACGACCTTACCATTCACTTCCTCTCCAGATAAAACCACCTATCCTCCTCCAGTCCACACTGACCAGTGCCAAACCAAACAAACAGATTGCCGCTTGTGAGTGAAGGGGCGATGCAGTATCCGCGGTCGTGATTTCCTTGCACCAGCAGGCCTGCCGAGCTGATGAACCACTGTGAGAACCTTGATAGCAGATAAGTATCGCCATCTCCCTTTTCAAGTAGCTCCTCAGTTGGAATGGAGTAGACAGGTCTTCTCAGCCTAAAGTAAAGCTCCGGAGTGACTGATGTCTCCTTTGCACAATCATACTCGCTGTGGAACCTATGGCAATATTGAATAGACGTATAAGTTTATATTGCTAAACATCCAAATGTTCATGTTTCTGGAAAAGCAAACGATGCAAATCCACATATGAGTGCAGAAGCACTTACGTCAATTGGGTGATTGGTGGTGGACCCTGCAAGGCCCTAGACCATGTCCAGTAAAACCTCTGCGGTAGAGCAACAAGCTGTGGGCGTGGACGGGTAACAGATGCTGCAGCCCCCTGTCATGAGGGAAACCAAATTTATAGAATTTCAAAAGCGAGAACTAAAATTCATTTAAACAGAAGCAAGGTCAGGCACATACCATGCTTGTCTTATGAGGTTTCCTAACCTGTACAGAAGTAAGACCATGTTATGTCAGAGAACTCAGAACAGTTTGATACAACACAATTCCAAAAATAATAGTAAGATAGTCATTGGTACCAAAAAAAGATTAATTATACATGATACCAATGCGATGTCAATGGTAACATTTGTTTCTTTTTTGTTTACCCCTAACTCTACCTTATGACTTGTGACTTTTGTGTTTCTCTTATCCTTGTTTCTTTTGGGTTTCATCTCTAGCTTACCCCAACTTTCTTAGGACTAAAAGCTATTGTTGTTGATGTTGTAACATAGAGTCAAATATAAGGTTCTGTTGGTCTATTGGAACAGAGAATCAGCAACAAAGTGAACACATGTATTTCTTTTAGAATACTTCATTCCAAACTATGAAATTATAAATGCAAATGGCTATCAAATCAGATATATTGTCATATAACATCACTTAGAATAATTTATCATGTAGTATGTAACTGAGACTGCAAGTGATAGCAGATAAGGAGCATACGCTATGCACGACTTGGACTTAGGCAGTATGGCATGATTGAACATACATTATGCACAACTTTGACTCAGGCGGTATGACATAATTCGCGGAAGGATGTGATCATACATTTGAGAAGCACGAAAATATTTTGATCCCAGATCTAATATCCTAGCCACTCTAGAAGTAGGAACCCAGGTCAATTTGACTTAGCCACGAAAATATTTTGACTTAGGCGGTATGACATAATTCGCGGAAGGATGTGATCATACATTTGAGAAGCACGAAAATATTTTGATCCCAGATCTAATATCCTAGCCACTCTAGAAGTAGGAACCCAGGTCGATTTGGGGACTACAAAGTGCAAATCCCATTTATTAAACAACAAGCAATTTGCTTAGTCAACACATGAGGGAGGTTGCGGGTGGAGAGAGTGATCACCTCGTTTCGCCGAGACGCGGACGGGCACTTGGATCTCAGGATGGGGATGACGGCGACTGGGGCGGCGGTATCGGGTGTTGCTGCTGGAGGCAACAGGGACCGGGCCGGACTTGCGCAGTGACGTTGATCGGTACGCTCCGCCTCGTGGCGGCGTCGCCTTCGAGTGGCGCGATCCGTAGGAGGTGGACAAACCCTAGCCGATCCCGACGCCCGACGCGAGGAAAAGGCGACGGAGACCAGGAGACGACAGGGAAGCAACGGAGAAGGTGCTCCTGTTTTGAGTAGGCTACGTGGCGCTTTTCTGGTTGGTGAGTACTGAGTGGGTGGAGAGTAATAGATGATTTTTAGGCTAAGTCTGAGCCGGTAGTTTCGGCCCTATTTAGTTTCATTTTACAAAAGCAAAAAATACCATTTAGAATAATAAACGTGAATTAATAATAAAACTAATTACAGATCTGGCTTATAGATCGCGAGACGAATCTAACGAGGGTAATTAAACCATGATTAGCGGATTATTACTGTAGCATTGCCGTTGCGAATTGTGAATTAAATAGGCTCATTAAATTCGTCTCGCGAAATACATTCCATTCATGTAATGGGTTCTTTTTTTCGTCCACGTTTAGTACTTCATGCATGTAAAAATTCCATTTTGCAAACTTTTCATTTTACAAAATGGAAGGAACTGAATAGGCCTTCATTACACAGAGATAATTGTGCCAGGAGAGTTTTATTGAGAATAAAACTCCTATTATATCTGATGAAACTCTCTCTCTTTATTATCTTGTCATGTCAACAAAATTACTGATGTGACATTAAAATTAATGTTTATAAAACTTACACTAAGAATGGACTTGGGCCAGTCTCAGTGGGAGTTTCATGAGCATTAAATAGGCTGCTATGTCAGCATTTTTGATGATGTGGCAGTGTATTAATGAAGAGAGATGTGAAATGAGTTTCATCCTCATGAAACTCTCTCTACACGGTACTCTAGACAGCTTAGACAGCTTGTGTCTTGCATGTTGTCTTGGGAATAACACGAGATGAAACTTTGCATTGAGGGAGGGTGTTTCATCATAGTTTCAAACTTGTTTTAGATGATGTGTCACTCTAGGTAACTGTGTCGATAAAACCTCCATTGAGACTAGCCTTGGAGCTTTTTTTAAAAACCGAAAAGGCTCTCGCATTAAAATTTTCTATATTGGAATCAAATTAACCATAATTTTTGGTATATTTCCGATTTCAAAAGAGGGTCTTAACTACCCCCTTTCATTTGGATTTTGACTTTCCTCTCTGTTATTAGCTATTTTTTTTGCAATTGCACACACCTATTTAGTACTGGAAACTTTGGGCCAGCAAACTAAGGTGGCCCGTTAGCACCTATCACATTGAAACAAAGTATATATACATGAAATATTAAATATAAACTAAAAATGACTAACTACACAGATTGCGACTATTTTACGGGATGAATTTTTAAGCCTAATTAGCCTATGATTTGACATGTGGTGCTACAACAAACATTTGCTAATGACAGATTAATTATACTTAATTAATTTGTCTCGTGGAGTACTAATAGAATCTGCAAAAAAAAAATTATTGGTAACCGAAAATATCGTCTAATATCCTATTACATTTCGACGTGACACCTACTAAAGTTTAACACTGGATCCAAACACCACCTTTAGCTATTTTTTTTCAAAAAATGCAACCTTCACCTTTGACAATAGCAAGGAATTATATCATCAATAAATTACAAAATTAGATTAAGATCAATTGGTTGATATTGGAGAATATATGTCTTCATACTACCACTTTTGTAAGTTTGCAACAAATATTTTCAAATATAGAATATTATCTGGTCTTAAAATAAATTTTTACAAGAGTAAAATCTTCTGCTTCGGGCAAGCAAAAGAGCGCGAGTCTAAATAATTGAATCTTTTTTATAAACTAGGCACATTGAAAGGACTGCGATGTCACCTAAAAGGGTGAATAGGCACACCTACAAAATTCACTCAAATGTAACAGATACTGCCAAGTTGGTGAACTCGGCACTGCCGAGTATATAGCAACATACTTGGCTGGACAGTCTATGTACTCGGCACTACCGGGCTTACCAACTCGGTACTGCCGAGTACACACAGAGCGGAGTGAATGCAATATATCGAGTGCGAGTAAATCAAGTCTAGCTCAAACCCCAGATGTAGATGATGCTAAGGTGATGTTTCTGAGCAGGTTCACACAGTCTCTATACACACAAAAACAACAATCTCTCCAAGAACACAAGTTGACACAAGGATTTTACCGAAGTTCAGACCCACTACATGCCAACAACTAGGCATAGGACTCTACAATATAAGAAAACTAGTCGTTATGTATGGAAAGCACTCGCATAGCGAGATCTGTATGAGCTACTACTCGAACTAGACTAGAATTTCACACTTTCCGCTCTGTAGCCCTGTCCACCGGTATATAAGGTTGGACAAGGACCCCTCTAAAAACATAATGATACAATCCAACACTAATTGGGGATTCAACAAGTCCTATTGATCAATACACAAGATAATAGGGCGACCTTATACTCATATTCACCCTACGTAATACAAGATTAGCAACAGGATGTAAGGGTATTACGCCTAGTTGGGGGTCCAAACCTGTATAAATCTCGTGTCACGTAACCATCAAGTTCCTGATTCTACGAACACTTCACCAAAACTCTACTATCTTGGGATACCCCTCGGTTGGATTGCCGGTAAAACACCAACATCTCGCGCACCAGGTAGAGGTGTTCGCTAAGGATCCTGTGGTGAATTCGATGATTTCAACAAAAGAAGCCATGATTGTGACAATCTAGGTGTTTAATTAACCTAATCACCTGCTAAACCTTTTGTTTTAACCTAATTAGGTTTAATTTAGCCCCACCTAGATTTTGACTTAAGGAATCTTACTTAAAATCCGCTTGCACCTCGGTGAACCTTTGACCTTTCTCGGTTGGCATTGTTCGAATTCGAAATTTCACTGAAGAACTGGAAAATCAGCCAATACAAAAGTCGTTAAGTTTTTAACGGGACACGTTTTTGTCAATAGGCACTTTTCGAGATTTTAAGTGTAACATGCCAAAAACTCAGGCAAAGTCAGTCAAACCCCAGAAGTTCACCCTGGCCGGCACTCGAGTTCACCCAGTTTTCTCCTCAGTTTTTCCGTTGATCTATAGACTTTTTCTGTGGTCACCCTTTGTGAAAGTTGTAGCCTATACTGTGGGACACAACTTTCGTATTTGGATATTTTGAACTTTAGTTCAAAATTTTGGAGAACAACTCGTTTGAATACGTGCCCTGTAGGTGTTCGACGAATTGACGTTCACGCGCCGGCGCTCGCGTTCACGCCCGCGCTTGCCTGCCACGCGGCGCCTCGCGCCTGAGCACTCCCGGCCGGTCCTCCTCGACGTCCACCCGGCTCTCCACACCTGGCCCACGCCTTGCTGGCCCACATCGCCGCTCCTTGCCCGTTCGTCTGCGCCACGTCGCAGCCGCCCATTCCGCCGCGTCGCAGCCCAACCGCGAGCGCCCGGCTACCCAGCCACGCGCCCAGCGATGCCTGGCACGCGCTCGCGACAGCGAGCCCCTGCAGCACGCCACCGTGCCCAATCCCGCGGGGCGGACGCGCTTGGCACGCACGCCACCGCAAACCGCGCTGGCCCTCACCACCTCACGACGCGCCAATAGGCGTCAAGCCTTAGCCTCGAAGCCTCGGACTCCCTCGCCTATAACCCCCCCCCCCCCCCCCGGCGTTCCAAGCTTCTCCGGCCGTCCTTCCCCGCCTCAGTTCGGCCGCCAGGCCGCCGCCGCGGTACTCCACCTCCGAACCCGTATCGACGCCGTCTGAGATCTCCATGGCCTTCCTCTAGCCGCACCGCAGCTTCCCAGCCCCTCAAACCCCCACCATCGCCGCCCCTCTCGCCAGCGCACGAGCAGACTTGGTCTGCTCCGCTCCCTCCCACGGCGAGCCCTCTCCAGGGCACCTCCGGCCTCGGCTCCAACATCAAATCGGCCCTAGGTGAGCCCCTCTCCATCCCCAAGCCGTTCCCCGATCGAATGGAGCCCTTCCCTAGCCGGAATCGAGCTCCCCAGATCTCAGCCCGACCGGGGACCTCCCTGTTAGAATTAGATGAAAGCCAGGGTTGTTGGTGTAAAACTCAGGGACCTGTTCATAAGGTTTTAAAAAGTTTCCAGGGGCCGATCTGAAATCTACGACTTTTGTTTAGATCCAAAATCAGTGAAATTGTAAAATACGTTAAAAATCACAGAAAAATCGGAAAAATGCAAACTCAATTTTCCTGAAATCCATTTGTAGAGCTATATCTTTTATAGAAAGCATGTATAGGAGTTTTGTGAGTAGATTTCAATCTAAGTTCAAATATGTTCAAACACGAATTTGTGCATAGTTCGAAATCTACAACTTTGATTGTGTTGATCTTTTAGTATGTTGTTTCTGGTGACATGTTTGAGCTCCCGTAAAAATTTGGCACTAACTTGCACACTAGATTTTGAGTTATATTTAAATCTAGCTTTCTGCATGTAGTTTAATCTATGGATTTTATTAATTATCTGTTCAGTAATTAAATCCGAACTTTTTGCAGAGGCTTGTTAACTTCATGATGTGTTTGTGGTAAAAAGTAGAGCTTAGTTTGACTTTGCTAACATGCGGTTAGTGAATAAACACCATGCTCGGCCGAAACTAATAGCTGTTTAGAAAACTAATTTTTTAGGAAGATCCTTAAATCTTTTGAAGCTGATGTTTGGCATGGTAGGTTATCTAATTTTGTTAGAAATTAATTCTGTTAGTGTGATTTGATAAGGTTTAAGCATTCTTTTAGTGTCTAACTTGTTTGATTTATCATGATTGATGTGCTTATCCTTTTGGGCTGATTTTTGGTCAGCAAATCTGTTGTAATGAAATCAGCACACAGTAATTTTCTCACATCAAAATCATACACCAATCCGCCAGAATAAAATCATTGAAGTTACAATGCTTAAAATGCTAAATAAAAATAAGTCACCTCTTTAAGCAAATGAAATGAGTTAAGCACATCACCTCACACACCCTTGCTGTTTCGTGTTGAAGTCAAGTTAAATAATTTTGAATGTATACATAATCACCATCAAATGCCTAAGTTTCTTTTATGAGAAAATACACACTCAATTAAAAGGAAAGGTACAAAAATACGTCAGGTGTGTCAGGGAGTGGCACGCGCCCATGGCCACCTCCCGGAGGTTCGACGTGGCGGCGTGGGACCACGCCATGGCGCGCAGCTTCGTGAGGAACCCGAACTTGATCACCTCCAGCCTGGGCACGTGCGCGTCCGCCACGATCTCCTCGACGTCGCACGAGTAGACCACCAGCTCCCGCAGGCTCTCCTGCACGCCACCGAGCTCCGGCGTGTGCGCCGCGGCCAGCAGCGGCAGGGCGCGCGCGCCGACCAGCTTCCGCAGGTGGAGAGACCGGACGCGCACCCCGGGCGCCAGCCGCGCGAGCCGCTCCACGTCGCGGATGGTGTCCAGCCAGATGCCGAGCGACGCCATGCGCGCGCCGCTGCTCTCGAGGTCGTCGACGACCGGCGACACGTAGTCGTCCGCGACGGAGACGATGCTCGCCGTGCACACCTCCAGGACCTGCAGCTTCCCGAGCCGCGAGACCAGGCCCGGCGGGATGGTGATCTGGATGTAGTAGTTGTCGCGGAGGTAGAAGTACTTGAGCTGGCTCAGGTTGCCGAGCTCCATCGGCAGCGACAGGATCCTGTTCTTGGACAGGTTGAGGTACTCCAGGTTGACCAGGCAGCAGATCTCCATGGGGAAGGCGTCCTGGATGCCGGTGTCCTCGAGGTCCAGGTACGTGAGCTTCGTGAAGTGCTGGATCGCCTGGAGCATCCTCTTCGGGAGGGTGCGGTTGCACTGGAGCATCAGCGACGCCGGCTGTGCCTCCGCAAGGGCGCTGCCTGCCTTCGCCGGCACGTCCTCGATGCTGTTGTGCATCAGGGACACGCGCTGCACGCCGCGCCACAGCGCCTCCTCGCGCGGGGGCTCCCTGAGCCCGGCGCCTGCGCGGACCAGCCACTTGCCGGGCGTGAGCCGGAGCGCCGCGTCGCGCACGACGTCGTGGAGCCTGACGTGCGTATCGGACGGGGACATGTTGTACCGGTGGTTGTCCCCGGGCTCCAGGAGGCGCGCGGCCTCCAGGATGGCGACCACAGAGTGCCCTGAACCAGTGGGCCTCGTCGACGTCGTCCCCGAGGCCGGCGGGGAGCAGGCCGAGCCCGATCCAGCTCTGCACCAGCTCGTCCTTGGAGATGTTGTGGTCCTCGGGCCAGAGCGCGCAGGTCAGGAAGCATTCCCTCACCGTGTCGCTCTCCAGGTTGTCGCAGCAGAACTTTACCAGAGCGTGCGTGCCCTTGTCGGAGCCGGGCGTGCTCGAGAGCTGGGACGACGCCTTGAGGATGTCGAGTGCATCAGCCCACTCATCTGGTGTGCGCTTGTTTGACATGGCGCGGCCAACGGTGACGAGGGCCAAAGGCAAGCCCTTGCATTCTGCGGCCACCTGTTTGATGGCAGAACAAGTTAGCCTGAAGGAATCAAGTGTGGAAACTGGAAATTCAGTATCGTCTAAATATTTGTGTCACAAAAAAAACATTTGTAACTGAAAATTCAATTCAATGTTGCTGTTGCCTAGTAGATATTTATGCAAAGGAAAAATAATCACATCTTAAAGGACTGATTGAGATGTTGAAGAAATGGACCCTGCATTGACTCAATGCCCATAGACTTGAGTGTTGCGAATAATTTACTTCCTAGCACATTTTGTACACTAAAGACAACTACTGACCAGACATGGTATTTTGTAAAAATCTTAAGCACTAATCCATTTACAAAACCAAGATTGGCATCGTAAATCAGCTAGCTAGGCCCTTGGACCGACATTTGAACCTTTTTTTTTCAATAATCATCATCCTATGTCTTTGGGTCAATGCGATCCACCATAGATCATTCAGCAAGTAGCTAGCTAGATGTTCTTGGATCAACATCAACCACTTCAACACGCATGTAGCACTGTAGCAGGATGCCAGGATGTTGATCCAAGGCATAGAACACTGACTAAAAATAAAGTTGATTGCATTTAAAATGGTCAAAAACCAAACTATTATATTTTAGATGGAGGGGGTGATAAGCAGCAAAGCCATGATTTGAACAGATCCATGATTTTGAACTCTGAACAAGATGCAGAGTAGATGAGCTGGTTACCTGTCTCGCGAGTGTGGGAATTTCAGCGTGGCCACGGATGGCGTCCCCGTCAACGTTGGCCTGAAAAAGCCTCCACGCATCCTCCTCGTTCCAGCACTCCATCTTGATCTTGTTGCGGCAGCCCATTTCGGCGCACACCGCCTCGCTCCTGGACGCCACGATGAGCTTCCTCACCTTGCCGTTGGCCATGCCGAGTGGCTGCGGGATGCCGACCCTCTCCAGGTCGAGGCGCTCCCACACGCCGTCCAGCAGGAGCAGGAAGCTCTTATCCCTCAGGTACCCAAGGATCCCCGCGGCCTGCGCCTGCTCCGTGGGCGCGTCCCGCAGCCCCAGCACGGCCACCACCTCCCTCTGCAGCTTCGCCACCGTGCAGTCCCTGGACGCCGCGACGAGCAGGACGTGGTCGAAGCGCGCGACGCGGCCGCACGTCTCGCGCACCAGCCTCAGCGCCGTGCTCTTCCCCACGCCGCCGGCGCCCCACACGCCGAGCGCCGCGTCGCAGTCGCCGAGGAACCGGAGCGCCTCGTTCAGGCACGCCCTCGCGGTCCCCGCCGCCGCCTCCGCGGGGAGCTTGTCGAGGTCCTCGGGGTCGCAGAGCAGCGGCGGCGGCGCCTGCGGCGTGGCGAGCGCGGCGTCGAGGATCGCGGCGCCCTGGTCACGGAGCGCGCGCGCCGACTTGAGCTGCTGCTCGGCGAGCCCCGCGACGGGACCCGCGGGGAGGAAGAGGTACTGCAGGAGGCGGACCACGTAGAGCTGCCCGCCGTCGTGCCGCGCCTGGATGGAGGACAGCTCGTCCTGCGCCTCCTGGACGCGCCGCAGCCACGCGCGCACGGGGTCCGACGGCGACGGGTCGTGGGCCAGCACCTCCGCGCGCTGCCGCAGCAGGGCATCCACGGCGTCGGCCAGCTCCTTAACGCGCCGGTCGGTGTCGGCCAGCGGCTGCCACCACTTGCCGAAGAAGAGCAACAGCACCGCGCCGCCGAGGGCGAGCGAGCCGAGCACGGCGGCGAGCTGCAGCTCCATCGGATCGCGGTCTCTCCGCCGATCGGCCTGCGACCAAACTAAGAAGATCTCCTCGCCGGTGGCGCGCTCCGATCTAATCTATCTTTTTTCTCGAAGTAATTCCGATCTAATCTATCTCCCGTGCGTTCTACAGCAGCACGGGCGGTGCTAGGGAGACTGCGGTGGCATGCGCGTGCGCGGTGAATGGCTACGCGGCTGTGGCTAGGCCTTGTTTAGTTCGCGAAATCTTTTCGTGAAAAGATTTTGAGTTTTGATCTTACCGATTTAGAAGTAATAAATGTAGACAAAAAAGTGAAAAGTTATATGGATAGATTGGAAATCTCGAGACGAATCTAACGATGGTAATTAGAGGGTAATTAACCCATAATTAGCAGATGGTACTGTAGCACTACTGTTGCAAATCATGGATTAAATAGGCTCATTAGATTCGTCTCCCGATTTACAGCCTATCCATGTAACTTTTCACCTTTTTCGTCTACATTTAATACTTCATGCATCTAAAATTCTTCTTTGATGTGATGGGTGAAAAAATTTTAGGTGGAAACTAAACACGGGCTAGGTTTAAGAGGACGGAAATGAGTAGGTGGGGTGGCGAGAGGGCAGTTAATGGCGCAGTGAATGCGTGAGCGGAAGCGGTTGGACGACGCCAGACGCCTGCCGGAGCGGACCTGGCCGGCGCGAGTCGCGGAGTCACGAGCTCGGGGTTGGAGATCCATCCAAGCTGGCTCGCCGTGAGTGGCCATGCCGTTCGGCAGCTGCACCAGCCGCATTCATTCACGCCATGGACGCGCCATGCTCAGCTCCTGTGCAGCTCTGCTCCCGCTCTCGTTGTTGTTTCGAATATGTGGGTACTTCAGTATGTACGTCGCCAATAAGTGGCCAAGTCCTAAACTGTGTGCAAGAAACCACTCGTCCTCATGCGTCCGGGTTTTTGAGGACTCGTCATGAGAATGAGAACTTTAGAAGTGAGAGAAATGAACGGGAATGGTAATGATATTTATTCGAAAAGAAAAAATGTCAATTAATTTTCCCCACTTTTGGGTGGACGGTGCCAACAAATCGAACTTTTTGCATATGAATTTAGCTACAGAATTGCACTTTTAAGTTATTGCAGTCTACTAGGACGATAAAGAGTACTAAATTATTACAAAGCAGGCATCGAAGTTCTTTTTTTTTTCCTTTCCACAATAGCAGTGCTGATTGCGTTTTAATATAGTAGCATGTGTTTGGAATACCCGATCTACTCAACCTTTGATCATAAATATTTTATGTATTTAAATTTATCCTAGGAAACTTTTAAAGTTGTAACTATCGATTAACTTAAAATCACATGTGTGCATTTGCCTTTAAAATTATTGGAGAGTTTGAATGTTGCAGTTTTCTTCTTTTTTTTCTCTAAAAAGTGTATTTTTCATCCCTCAAATGATGGTTGTGTAATAGCTAATATACTAATTGATATTCTTTATGTAATGAAACTATGCACTGACATTGGCCTTATAGGTGCAGAGGTGGGATGTTATACTTAAACTATCTAAAATAGTATGCTATAAATATTTTTGCAATGGAAAATGATTAGATTTTTTTTCTTTTGAAGAGATATACCATATCATGAATCTTTTGTCTGAAGACCTGTTTTTGTTATATAACGAATGATGATTTGTTGTATGTTTGACTTTGATAAGTACGGGTAGTTTTTTAGGTATTTACTTTGAATGCGTGAAATTGACTGCATATGCCCATGTCATGCACTTCATTAGCTAACTCTTATGACCTCAAATACATAGAGATTAAATAAAAGGCAACGTATTCTATGAGAACCCAATTCCTGTGAGAACTATGAGAACTCAAATTTGAGCCCTATGATCTTGATCCAAGGGAAATGTGGGAGGAGAGATTTGTAAAAGTATGATTAAGGGAGTGGTGATTTTGCAAATCTCCCCTCCCACCTCTCCCTATGCGCTCACCTTGGATGAAATTAAGATCAGGGTGTTAGAATATGTATATGTCACATATAAAGCACTTCACTAGCCAACTCTTATGACCTCAAAATATAATAAATTAAATTAAGATAATTGACTTCATACAAATATAAATAAATGAAATTAAGATAGAGTGTTAGCATATGTATATGTCACATTTAAAGCACTATACTAGCCAACTCTTATGACCTCAAAATAAATGTGACTTTAAGCAATAGTGACTGGCCTCATCATATAAGAATGATGAAGTGGTCTTCCTTCTTTCTCGGGGTAGGAAAGGGATATGCTCTCTCTAGTCATAGACACTCGACGTTGTTGAACTTTTGTGGTCAAGTTTTAACTTTAACCATCGCCTTTTCCATTAGAACAGTCATATAATATTCCCAAGAGAAGAATCTAGTCACAATATTCCTAAAAGAAGAATAGTCATATTAACCTATATATTTACGAAAGTTTTTAATCGTCTTTAAAAACAAAGAAGTTTTTTGTACTTCTTAGAAGCACGTTGGGTTTTATTTATATATACATAAATTGACAATCATTCCGAATATTATTTTGCAAGGGAACCCCAAAACGAAATGAGAATATACATTGAAGAGCTTTTGAGGTCCTCTAACTATCTTCGTCCCTCCGCTTTCGGAACCATTGTCACTCAACCTACAACCTGTAACGACCCAAAATATTTAAGCATGTCATTGAGCATACATGTGCATCATCTTCAGCATTATTGCATTATTTGAGCCCAATTAGTTTACCATTGGACTTGAATTTTAATTAAATACTTGTCTTTTTGATGCACCTTGTGAACCAACTTAGATTTTGGCTATAGAACCTATGCTGGGAATTGGCTTGATAAATTAGTACCTTTCATAACTTGAATTTAGGTAATTTTTCTCGGATTTTTAGAAGCCATCTTGTGGGTTAACAGCTTACCTGTTGACTCAAATATGTCATTCCGGGAAGAATTTTCATTTGAAACCTGCTATAGCTTTTAGGCCAATTCCAAGCAAAATGAGTCGTATATGATTTATCCTAGTCATATGCAAATTTATAGAATTTTTAAAGACCTCTAGATATCTTGTTTTGATTTAGCAATACATAAGAGAAGACAAGTTCTTTGACTGAAAAAGCTCAGGTCGTTCAGCTCGTTCCCAAGTGAAGCGTGACTCTCTGTACACACCCTAGACAAAACTCTAGAACCTATGCAAAGTTTTCTGTATACCTCAGACATCTTTTGCTTTTGTTTGCACTCCAGAACCTGATCTCTTCGTTACTTTTCCTCTCGAGCTCGAGCAGCTCCAGGCCGCCTCTGCCCGTCGCCTGGGGGAAGCGCTCCCTGGCCGTGGCCACCAGCCACCGGGCCAAGGGTGAGCTTCCCCCCTCCCTCGCGCCATCCTCGACCTTCCCCAGCCAAGAACCAAGCTGCTACAAGCTCTATTTTCTTCCCCAACTCCGGTCAAGAAAGCTCGTCGTCGATCTCCTTCACCACCGCTCTACTTCCACCCGGAGGTCTCTGAATCGTCTTTTTCCCGTCCTTGGTGAGCTTCCTCTAGGGTTTTTCCCTCCTATCCCCTCCATTGGAAGCACCTCCATAGACCTCCCATGGCAGCTCACCTCCATTGTTGTTGCATGTCATCCAAACCCTAATGCATGTCATTGTGATGAGCTAAAACTTACTCCCCATCATCTAAGAAAGCTCTAGGATCAAACCCCACTGCAATCGGTCGCCGGAATCACCGGCAATCGCATTTTCAGCAACTTGTTGAGTTAATTACGGTTCTACCATTCTGAGCGACGAAAATAGAACTAAGTCTTGTGTTGGATTTAATTGCTATATCTTGTTATACATGTCTTAGATTAATGTTCTAGCATGATAAAAATAGTTTACATATTTATCCATGCATCTCACGCATCATTTGCATCCTCTTATGCATTTTATTAATTATGCATCATTGCATTCATGTAGAGACCGAGACGCCGGAACAAGTGGTGGTTGAGACCGAGTCGGAGCTCGTCGCTGACGACGCTTCTTTTGTGAACCAAGGCAGGCACCTAAGCATTCCTCTACCCTATTTTGGATCAATTGATGTTTATGTGTCTTGCTTATGCATAAGTTTTATGGTATAAATGTTGTTTAGCTCCTACTTTATGCATTACCTACCTTGAATTAGAATAAATCCTTCTAGGTGAGTATGCTTGTTTAGGTGTCCGATTTAATTGCTTAGCATTGCTTAGCTTCGGTAGAAGTCGGGAGGTGGCAAGGTCACCATCACCCGCAAGCTATAGACTTGCTTGCTTAATTACTAAAAGTTGAACAACTTGAATATGATGCGGACTTGAGCATGAATGGTAGGGTCAAGTGAGACGGAGCTCACTTGGCTTAGTGATTGTTTTAGTTGATTAAGGTCCGTGACTCCATCGTTTGGGACTTGAGCACATTTGCGTACTAACCACATACCTAATATGGGAATGGCAAGCTAAGTAACATAAGTCACACTTTGCCTTGACCGGATTCGGTGCGGAGTTGGGTGAGGTGTGATCGGCTTGTGTCCGGTGCATCTAACAACGTCCGACCGTTCGTTCATAGTCGAGTGCGGGTATGCGAAAGGTCGAAGGCATGATTCAACCCTTATCCTAGGCCATGGATATGGGCGTTGGGCTTGCGCTTCGAGCGGGCAAATTGGTACACCCCTGCAGGGTTTAGTCTACTGCAATAGCCGGGCTCCATGGTTAAGGAGCAAGCTCTTGTCACTCGCCTTTGGATGTAGAGTTACCGCTTGAAGTTCATGGAAGATTGAACTTGTTCACATGATAATCATTTTATTTATGCAAATGATTGATATATGCTTAGTATGCTAGAGTCTTTTGCTTATTATAACTTGATCAAAATTAGATGCTTTTATGCAAATTAATTACCTTACAAACTTTCTTGCTACTTGACCAAATGCATTCTCCTTGAGAGTCGGAATATATTCCATTTGGGTAAGTCCTGCGGAGTACCTTTTGTACTCACGGTGTTGTCGTTAAGTTGTTGCAGGTGATCCTCAGTTGGAGCCCATCTTTGTTGGGTACTTCATGCCCGCGGACGGAGGTGCGGGTGAGAAGTGATGGGTGATGGCGTATTGAAAGAGCACTATTGGCATATAGTGTTATCTTCTAGTTGTATCTAAGTATTGTATGGAGTGGTTTAGAAATTCCGCTGCAAAACTCTAAGACTTGTAATGTATGAACTTGAACCTTTTATGTAATGTGAACTCTATGTATGAACTTGCTATGGTTATGAAGATGTTCTCAAGTTGTGCTTAGTGAGGTGTGTCGTCCTGGGCATTGTTTGGGACACATCTCAAGGACGACCGGGGTTATTCTTATTTAGTTGAGTTGATCAATAGATGATGACTCGATTAAATGGGTTTAGCTTGGACGGTTCCTCACACAACCCACCCACCCCCCCCTTCCCTTTTTGTACAACCTACGACCGCTTGAGTGATCATCGGAGTGTAAGGGACCATCAAAATATAAAAAGATCTCCTGGGAAGTGTCATACTCATCTCAACTTTACATCTCTCTCGCACGATATTCACCCACCGTTGATTCTTACTCTAGTAGCACAAATCTTAGCGTAATTAAACGTTCGTGTTCTAAGCATGTGACCGGGAAAACAGTTCGTGACTTCGTGTGTCATCGGTTCACTGGGATACGACGGACATGGACGGGGTCCGTCTCCGATCGCTGACTTGTCCGGTTGTCCCCGTCAGCATCTTTTCAGCGCCACATGGCCACAAACTAAAAACAGAGCACGTCCGGACCTGAACACATCATTTTCGTTCCGGTTGGTACACACGGGATCCCGCTCTCGATGCGCCCTGCCTCTGCTTGGTCCAGAATCTCCGAACTGCCGTGCCCGTCAGCTCCGGCGGTGTGCACCACAAACCGCAATGATTCCCGGCTCTTGGCAGCCACCGGAGCTCATAGATTCCCCATAGGTGAATCCACACTTCCACAGCCACTCCAAATTGGCGAATCCCCTCTCGTCAGAGATTCAGAGTCTGACGAAGCTGCGACGGCGCGCGCCACCGAAGCTCCTCGCGGATGCAAGGGGCCATCGCGCGCGCGGCGCTGTGCCCATACCCGAAGTCTCGCCGCGCCACGTTCGGCTGCCCGGCGGCACGCGTGCGCCGCGTACCGAGAAGAAGCCTCTCCGCTGGCGGCGGCGGCGGTGGCAAATGGTGCGTCACGGCTGCCGTGGGCGAGAGGGCGCGCGACGTCCCCACGGGCGTCGCGGACGCGCGGCCGGCAGCTGAAGGGAGGCTGGCGGCGAGGGCGCCGCCAAGCGGCGCGCGGAGAGGGAGCGTGGCCGGCGCCGTGGCGCTGATCGTCGGGACCAGCATCGGGTCCGGCATCCTCGCCGTGCCGCAGAGCACGGCACCAGCGGTAAGTTTCTCTCTTCTGCCCTGAATTACCATAGGCGGGCGCGGCACGCCGTCAACGGAAAACCGCTGGAATTCATTTCCACGATCCGCTGCCGCAAGTTGCGGCCTTGCGGGCAGCTGCAACGACTGCTGCCAGGCCCAGGACAATGATTTTCCCAATTAACAACGGTGCTGTCAGTATCAGTAATTACCACCATGGACTGATGGACCAGCTACGACATCTCTTCTCTTTCCGAACAATGAATGATGGATTCATACAGCAACAGTGACAGTAAAATACCAGTCTGAATAATCACTCATCCACTCAACATGTACAGTACTAGTATACCCTGGCAGAGCATAATCAAACCAACTGAACTTCTCTACACTAGTTATGAACCAACGTCAGGCGCTCGATTCTGAGCTTTCTGACCGATCTAGAAACATTTCCGCAACCGGTAGAAACATCTGCATTGATCCTCCTGTTCATCACAAAGGAAACATCTGCATCGATCCAATCCAGCTGCCCATTTCGTCAGGCAACCAGCACTGACCGCTGCCAAATTGAATCGATGCAGGGCTTCATCCCGAGCGCGGCGTGCATGGTCACGTGCTGGGCGTTCCTGGTGGCCGAGGCCCTCCTCATCGCCGAGATCAACGTCCACGTGCGCCGCCGGCGGAACAAGAACGGCGTCAGCAGCCACGGCGGCGGCGGGGACCTGGACCTGGAGGTGATCTCCGTGAAGAGCATGGCGCAGGAGACGCTGGGCGCGTGGGGCGGCCACGTGGCCACCGCCACCTACCTGTTCCTGTCCTACACGTCCATGGTGGCCTACGCGTCCAAGTCCGGCGAGGTGCTGTCCCGCCTGGTCCCCGGCGTGCCCGAGCCCGCCGCCGGCGCCGCCTTCACCGCCGCGCTCGCGCTGCTCGTCGCCGGCGGCGGCACGGGCGTCACCGACCGGGTGAACCAGCTGCTCACGTTCGTCATGATAGGCAAGTACTCCTACTTTGCTGCTCTCGCGATCGCAATTCTCACGTACGTGTTCCGGACAGGCGTGCGTGCCGTGGCATCGATTAGCTGCCATTGTCATTACTGAGAAATGATCATGCGTGCATCAATCAATGCCGGTTCCTAGATCTGCATTAACACGCATCGGGGGAACGAATCTTTGCTTTGAGACCCCGCTGTTTATTCTGGTGTCTCCTAAACATGTGAAGACAAGTCAGCAATGTCTTCAAGTGTACCGCCTGCTATGCCCTCGTATACAGAAAAAAAAAAAAAACCCCAACTGAGGCGTCCCATGTCCGATGGGTTGTACTGCCAGGGCAATACTGTGGCGAAGTAAAGGCAAATTTCCCAGCATGTACACCTTGCCATGTTCGTCCTTACGAGTATTATTCAGATTTAATCAACCTGATCCGATCGCCTACCCCTGCACTATGATTACCATCGTCAATTCATGAATCCTAGCTAGCTTAAAGAGAACGGAAATGAACCCGATCGTGTGACCACTTAACCATGATCTGTCTGTCACAACAGGTTTACTGCTGACGATTGAGGTGTCAGCAGTGGCGCTCGGCGGTGGCCTGAGCCTGCCAGCGAACGCCAACTGGGAGCAGGTCCCGGCGGCGCTGCCCGTGATCATCTTCACGCTGGTCTTCCACGACATCGCACCAGGTACCCACCCAACCATTTCAGGGCTGCTAGCATGTCACACTATCACTTGCAACGTACTGAACATTTCGCAGTGATCTGCGCGTACCTGGAAGGGGATCTCGCCAGGATCCGGCTGTCGATACTCGTCGGCAGCCTCGTGCCGCTGGTGTCCTTGCTGGTGTGGGACGACATCGCGCTCGGCCTCGCCACGGACCTCGGCGGGTTTGACATCCGGGACATGTTAAAGACAGAGTAAGGACACCGCAGTACCAAGAACTAACATACGCATGCATCTTTTTCGGCAATCCGCATCGCTGTTCAGTGCTTGAGGTTTAGCCGTTTAGATGGACAGTGCAGCCATTCAATTTCAATCAAATGTCAATAAATAGGGTTCTTTGATTTGTAGTTGGAGCTATACGGTGGTGCAGACTTTCTCGCTCCTTGCCGTGGGGACGTCGCTCATCGGAACGCTGCTTGGGGCTTCCCAGTTCTTCATCGAGCAGATGACCAATCTAGCCTCTTCGTCAGCCAAAGAACATTTAAACATAAAGGTAACTAGGCCACCAAGCGATTTCTATGAACAATATTTGAAGTGTTCTGATCAGACATGTGACGACGAGTGCAGGGAAAGATCAACAAAGGCATCGCTGTATTTAGCAAGGAAGATGGATCCGGGCATCCTGGTGCGGTACCAGTTCTGGAGAAGAACAGGGTCAGCTACATCGCTACCGGGATCGTGGTTATCCCGACGATTGTCATCGCAGCTACTGTCCAGGATTCATTCTCCATAGCTACCGACATCGCGGTAAGTGTACATCAAAACATGTGGCATCTATGTTAAAACTTAAAACTGAAGAAAACATTTGCTGCACTGATGTCCTGCACAAATGTTCAGGGAGGATACTGCATGACCATCTTGTATGGTGTTCTCCCTCCGCTGATGGCCTGGACTATTGGCTCCAAACTGTCGGACACAAGTTCCGGACTCCCTGGCGGCGAAGAGCATGCGAAAGACAGAATGGGGAAATGGGACATGGCCAGTGCAAGTGCAAAGCCCGTTCTGGTAGGGATGGGGGTGTTCTCTGCCCTCATGGTCCTTGAGCAAATGTCGCAGGACTTGCTCAGTTTCAACGCCTCTCTCGTTTCATAGACTAGGTCAGGAAGCTTAGTTTTGCGCCGCCAATGTTGATCTCGCGTTAACTACGGACTGATGCAATGCAAGACTGTTACTGTTACGCGGGCCATGTAAATAGTAGCTGGCGACTGGAGTACGCAATACATGAACTGATTAGTGGAAGCATGCTGTCATTATGTTCTGTGACTGTGAGAGGACTGGTTGGATCAGCTTGATGAATGACGATCAGCGTTATTATCATGGAACCGCGCAAAAGCATGCCAAGTACGATGTCAGCATGAAAGAGATGCAGTTCACATCTGAAAAGCCCTAACTGTCCCTGCGGACTGTAGATTCTACATCCTGATTCAGAGTAGGCGCCATTAGCACATCTTAATTGTAGAAGAGGAAAGCGCACGCCGGCACATCAGATTTGCATCGTGTCGCACAGGCCGGAAACATTCCTTTTTTCAAAAAAATATATACCTCGAGGTGAGGAGACATCAGATTTGCGTCGTGTCGCACAGGCCGTAACCTCGAGGTGAGGAGACATCACATCAATAGTTGTCGCAGAGTAATATAGCATTGATCTCTGCATACTGAGAAGCAATATGACTTATGAGCCCATAAGCCTTGGGAACCCATTATTCATGCGCAAACCACCCTCTTAGATCAGATCAGTAATCTAGCGCAGTCTGGAAGTCTCATCCCCTTCACAAACTTCCTCCTTTCTGTAACAAACGTCTTGACTTGAAACTTTTGTTTGACTAGGCCTGGCTTGGATAGGTAGAAATTCCCCTCGGATTTGGATGGGACTATTGATGTACTACTTTTTAAAATTTTACCTTGATATTTTGGATGTTAGCAAAAGTATTTTAAAATATAAATATGGTATTTTCGTTTTCATATAACCATTCTTGGCAGTTTCAAACATTTCAATGGCCAGAACTTTTGAAATTTTCACCTCAAGGATTCTGACAGGACAAACAAACAATAACTTTTTTTTTGAAAATACAAACAAACAATAACACACGGATATTTGTTCCTTAATTTTTAAATCTACGCTACAAACTGACATTGAATTTACTATTTTGAGCTTTTGTACACCCCTTGTTATCGGTCATCATATAGGTATTCTGAATCACAAGTGGATAGTGAGCTCTAATGCACCAATATTTCCAGCTGGCAATCTGGCATACAGTATACTTGTACCCAGTTAATATATAATGGGCACCTTTTTTAAAGTAATATATAATGGGCACTGTTATGGCTATTTCTTGGTACTTGGACATCGATCGTAAGGATAAATTAAAGAATAGCTTGGAAATGGGGATGTCCTTGGTTAAAAGAAGAAGAAGAAGAAGAAAAATAGCTCTTCCGTTGCTTTTGTTGGATATATGCCTTATGGGTGGTAATAGGCCCAACTTTTTATACTATCAAATTTAAGGATCGGGCCCTAAACGGATCGGATCGAAATTATATACAAATTTGGCCTACAAATGATTAGGGCCGAGTTGGATCGTGAAGAAGGCATAAGGGTCATGGCCCATTACTACTTATGGACCATATTTATTTATGTTTCCCCATATATGTGACTTCCATTGTGATTGTTGTCCCTTCAATGCATCGTAGTGGGTTATGCAGTTTGCTTTGGATGCCTTCTCAGCAAAACAATTCTTTTCACTACAGATTTAAAATACCTGAATGGTGTAGATAGTAATTGTTTTGTCTTTGCACTCCTATAAATAACCAATCGTGAATTTGGTGACTTGTGAACTTAGTCGTTTATCTGTTCAGTCTTCAATTTGATAGCTGTGATTTACCTTTTTTACAAATTGCATGGTATTGCTGCTGTTTCTGATCCCATGGATTATGTCTAGTTACAAACTGTGTTTTGGTGCAGTTGAGGTAGGTGTGTCCTTAACTCATTGTCCTTTTTGCATCCATTTTATGTTGGCACTCTTCACAATTTGACACACTTGCCTGTGAGGAGTCCTACCATAGGTATGTGAATCAAGTTGTCTATGTCATATCAAGCAGTAACATTAGCTCTGTGTTCGCCTTAATATTGGTTATGATTTCTGATTTCTGTTTTCAGTTCCACATGGTTAATCATTCCATGAATTAGAGGACACTCCTTTCCACATCTTATCTTGAATGGTCTGTTTCTGTCCAAAAACTTGAATGGTCTGTTTCTGTCTGAAAACAGTTTAACTCTAAAATCGTGTAAACCAAAGAAGTATAATCTTTTGATCAAATATGGTGCAAGATCATATGATGATGTATCTAGATTGATTTGTTTTTGTCATGCACAATTGTTTTGACTTTCAAACACAACTTCCATTTCATCTCCCATAATGAGCTCAGCTGCAGAATAGAACTTAAGGAATAGATAATATTCTGATCCACATTCCATTGCTCGTTATATTCTCTTAGATTAGTATTTCAAACTTTTCTTAATCAGAATGCTTGTCAGAGTTGGCGGCATTTCTCAACAGCAGGCAGGGAGAGGGCAGACAAAACTCAGGTTTTCTGCATATGTGGTGGCAACGGTGAGTACACAAGAATGTGATTCAGCTGTTGCTCAAAAGAAAAAAAAACAAAGAGAGAGAATGCAATTCAGCGGTGTTTGCTTGTGTTTCACATTTCATTCACAATTTTGATTTTGAGTGTCTGCGTATTCAATCAAATTCTATCCAATATAAAAGGACATGCTTTTTTTTTAAAAAAAAAGTGGATCTGCAAAGTTATAATAAGATTTTAGTTGGTCATGGCACTGCCAATTGTAAATTTGGAGAGCTGTATGCTTGCTGCAATAAATGAATATTATAAGAAGAATAAAAATCATAGCTAGGACTTCTATATTTCAAACTAGTGATTCAATATCATGATGCTATGATGCTATTTGTTTAAATTATTTACCTCGAATTTTTTTGCAGGTAATGTTTACCTCAAAATTCAGTATCCAAACACCTGTAACTTTTTCGCCCCTCCTTTGATAGGGCTAGTAACCGGGTGAAAAATGCTGATCCGGAGGAGAGGGCAAAGGCTTTCTTTGTGTACTTATGGGTTAGTTTGGGGGCGTCGACGTGCTATGTGATGAAATCGTTTTGGGACCTCAGCCACTGACTATCATGATACGCACTGGATCATCAAGCTGCTGGATTCGGGCTATTGCATATGTTTGGTCAAAGTTGAACACCGGAGGCTATCAGTGTTAGAAACTTGTATGACATACTAAAAGGAAAGCTCATCACGTAAACTGAGTAGTGTGTGCAGTTGAAATGTGCTGTCAATATGCCGCTGTGATCAGAGAGGAATTCTAGTTGATCTGGACGGTCGTAACATATGCACCATATCCCGCTCACTCTCTCTCTCTCAAAACGTAAACGCTCCAAATCAGTTTTCAGTCAGTACCCTAGTATGCTGCTGGCAGCCTTTCTCGATCGAGTAGCCCACGAGAGAGAAAGAGAGAGAGCACGGCGGTGTTGGGTCTAGATTTGGGCTCTTTGATCTGGTCAGTTGGGCTAGATCGGATTCGATCGCGGTCCACGGGCCCTCGAGAAGCAGCGTCGCAGAAGCCCACCCCCATCCTACAGTCTCCGAATCCACCACCGCCGATTCGCCATGATTGCAGACATGCAGTGATATTCGTACATGCTTAATTCCCGCACGCCTGAAGTGAGGCCAGAGGTATCGATCTCTCTTTTGTCATTGCGCTACAATTAAACCACTGAGCTTCTTGTTTGTGGGCTTGTGGCTAAAGCTGGAAACGGTTCGGTGGTAAACCAGTTATCACCGGTTAAGGACAAGTTGTGGCCCGTCGATCAGATGAAATTATCACCGGTTTTTATCAGCAGGCTACTTGTCCTCAAACGGTAACAGCGCAAAGCAGGCACACCAGGCAGCGGGGCCGTAGTTGTTTGTCTCCGTTTCGTTTTTGTCCGTCGTCGGCGCTGCGAATGGACGTGTGCGCTAGCAGCTAAATTTCTTATGGGGATCGTGTCTAGCTTTTTGAGTGACTTATCATCTTGTCGGCTATTCAAAAAGTACTGGCCTTCAACGCCCTTTGTGGCTTTGTCAGTTGATCTCGACTTGATCTCGACTACGATGACTATTTTTTTAGAAAAGGGAATATATTTCAATATTCCAGTCTCTGTAAGAAATTATGCATGCAACTGTTTATAGTTTTGCTTATTAAAACCACGATGACTACGATGACTATTACCCAGTATAATTTATTTTCTCTATTGCAAATTATAAGTCGTTACGTATTTTTTACCGTGTATCTAGACCTATAGTATATTTAATGTTCATAGTATATAACTTTTGCTATGTATCTATAAAAATTAAACTGACTTACAATATGAAGCGGAGTGAATAGCTCTTAAGGCCATGTTTGGGTACCTCTGTTTTGAGGTGGAATGAGGAGGATTGGAAAGAAAATCAGTTCATTTTAGATCTAATCCTGTTCATTCCCCTCCAATCCACCCCTAAACAAACAAGGCCTAAAGTGGTATGTCACCTTGATCAACCAGCTCTTAGGATCATAATAGATGCTTACTTTTTTTCATCTTGGAATTCTTTACCACTAGCTCTTATGATCTAGTGGACATTTATCTTGTTCTCCTTTTTTCCATCTTGTTCCATTACCACTACACACTTGCTTATACGACCTACACCAATCTCATAACTTATTTTAACTTACAATATCTCTTGTTGGCATCTCATTCAGTTAATTATTCATTTTTTCGAATAGATATTCTTTTGTTCTGTGAGAGGTTGCCATGTTCGTCCAACAGAACTCCGGCCTTGAATTTTGCAAAGGAGGCCGGTGTACGTGTACGTGCGGATGAGTGGGCCTCCGACTATCCCATGCTTCCCACGAGCCAAAGAGAAGTTGTTTTTTCAATATTAGCATCGCACAAACTCCCCAATTTTTTCTAGACGCGCGTGATACCTTCATCCCCCATAGCCATAATCAAACAATCATGAAGAATTAGCAGGTTATTTTATAGTTTTTTAAAATATAAAGTCGAGGACCATCTGTACCACTTGTCTATACACAGATTACGATGTACGGCCTACCGAAGGGACGGACGGACGGACGGACGGACGACGTAGCAACAGGACCTCGCGCGAATTTATTCTTCGTCCATGCGTTGATCTCAATAATGCAGGCCACGCCTCATCACTGATCCAGTGCCGTGTGGAAGATACGGCCACTGTTCACCACCCCTTCAGGCTTCAGCACCTTGCACACCCTGTTTATTCATTCTGCAGCACTTGTTTAACTATTCCGTATGTGGGTGGTGTGGTGAGTGCGAAAGGAGACGGTAGCATACGTTGAACGCGCATTGAAAATGAGCGAGCGTATATCATACGAGCCACTGACCGGATCATCCGCTTGCAAAGTTGCAATCGTGTCGACGAGGGAGTGTCTCCTTTGTAACCTATGGTGCAGAGCGCGTGCATTTTATTCGCGTTCCACTGGCGGCTCCTGAAAATCTGGAGCTCCCATTTGGCACTGTTCAGTGGAATGGATGGAAGGCATGGGCAACGGCCAACGAGAGCCGCCGCGCGGGAGGAAAGAAAGGTATCTGCCCCAACGTGACATCTAACCTAATCGGCTCGTCAAAATCAATCAAATCCAGTAATCCACCATTACAAAAACCCTGGTGCTCCGGGAGCGAGTGAGACTGAGCCAACGGCTCACGCTCAAACAGAACAAAAGCGCTCTCCAACTACAGGAGGAGACCGCGTGGTGCATTCGCTGCATTTTCAGTAGGGACTTGTTTGGGCCGGGGTTCCAACCACGACATGTCCAGATCGCAGTATAGTCCGTGTCTCAGGGAAAGAAAGGTCCCTGTCTACTTGTCCTGATCGCGATACGTGTCTAAACGTAACCCCAACAGGATCGAGGAATCAAAGTGATCTGATCCACCGAACGTTGCAGAAATATTACAAAGCTAAAAATGGTGGAGTACAATGTCAACGTACACGTCCCTGTCTACCTGCTGTCCAGGGATAATAACAGTTTGGTTTACCCTGACTATACATGAAGCAACGTGTACGTAACGTGTTAGCGATGGAAGCCCTTTTTTGTAATAACGTGAATTACGTGTGTAGTAGTGCGACGTGCAAATGAACAGTAAAGACTTGGCCAAAAGATCAGCTGTGCACGCAAGCTCTCTCTTCGCCTGGCCGCCAGAACTCAACGTGCACGGCCATTGTCCACTCGCAACTTCCAATGCTCGTCCGCTTCTCCTCATTGCCAAATTGCAACGTGTTTCCGAGCGGTACAGTATGGAAAACTGACGGGCTGCAACTGGAGCAAGCTTTGCAAGTCGCAATTCGCAAACAACAGAGACTACCCATGCGGACTACTACGAGTACTCCGTACCCTGCACATTGACCGTGGAGCTGCAGCAACAACGGGCGCCCAGTCCTGGCCTGCCGCTGTGCAACTGGGGCGCACGCAACCCCGTGAGTTCTCGCTTGTTCCCTTCTCAATGTCCGCGGCACACGTGAGCCTCGCCGCGCCAGCAGGCGGAGTCAGAGGCGGGTCCGCTCCCCAGAGAGCGGTGTGGTCGACTGGTCGTGTGGATTAGTGTGGACGGACGCGTGCGGGGAGCCATTGACTTGCTCCTCTTTCTTCCAACGGAACGGAACGGGGCGGCGGAGAGCGGCGCCGGCGGTGCGGGGGCACAGCAGGCGTGTTGCGGTGTTGGCGGAGCCCAGTCCGAACAAGCATCGTCAGGGTGCCGGGCCCACGTGGCAGCGAGAGGGAGGAGGGGAATTTTCCTTTTTCTTCCCCGGAAATGTCTTGGTCGCTGACTCGGTGGTGTGGTGGTTGTGCCGTGCGGGGAGCGTCCATTTCCGGCGGCCCGCCCTCCCGTTGCGTTTCACCGACGAAAAAGGAAGGGCGAGCGCGTCGTGCACCCTCCACTGCGCACTCGGGGTGGTTGCTCGAGGTTTAGGTTAGGGTTTTTGGCCCGTGGACCGTCCGTACCTCTCAGCAGCAGGAGCCTGTTTGGCTCCATCTCGCTCTCCGTGTCCGCCGCGTAGCGGAAGCGCAAGGCGCCAGCCAGGTGGAACCGAGTACTGTAGACCGTCGAGATACTCTCACAGGTCAGGTGTCACTCCTATCACTAAGGGCTTCTCCACTGATCCTAGCTACCACCGGCTATTTGAAAATATATTCTATACTCGTCAGGAGAAATCGCCGAGCTATTTGCTCGTCAGTAGGTACTCCTCTTTGGCACTGTTTAACTCTCCTGGCGAGTAGAATCGTCGACCGATGGAGCCGCCCTAAGGGCCTCTCCAGTGGCCGGCTATGTCGCCAGCCCAAGGACTTTTTTATTCCACAAACAGGGGAAAAAGTGCCGCGCTAGCCCGGAGCCAAGAGCTAATCCCGCCGGAGTCCCTTCCATGCTGCTGCACCCATCTTTCTTTTAAGCCCGTGTTTAGTTCGCGAAAACATTTCGTGAAAAGATTACGGTTTTGATTTTATCAATTTAGAAGTAGTAAATGTAGACGAAAAATGTGGAAAATTATATGGATAGGTTGGAAATCTCGAGACGAATCTATTGATGGTAATTAAAGGGTAATTAATCCATAATTAGCGGGTGATTACTGTAGCACTACTGTTGCAAATAATGGATTAAGTAGACTCATTAGATTCGTCTCACGATTTACATTTTATCCATATAACTTTTCACCTTTTTCGTTTACATTTAATACTTATGCATTAAAGATTCTCCTTTGACGTGATGGATGAAAATATTTCGGATGGGAACTAAGGGCATGTTTGGTTTATGCCCCGTCTAGCCCTACCAAATTTTGGTTATGACCAAACCATGGGCATGGCCAAATCGTTGGCAAAATATCGTTTGGATTGTAACCTTACCAAATTCATCCAATCTCTTTAGTATGACATGTGGGGTCTACATGTCATTATTTTACTTTTATATTAAAATATAGTCATGTGATATCTTGTTTTGTAGATTTAATTGCAAGTAATATTAATATGTAAACGGATTCTAAATTACTTAAGCCATTAATAAGATATTAGTGCTTTAGTATAGCAAATCAACTATTGTTGGATTACGTGCAGCAAAACAGCTTCTGCCACGTTGCTTCCTTCTGTGATGCTGGCCGCCAATTCTTTGGCGAGCATTTCGCCCGCCCAATTCTCGCCCGCAGCAACAACTAGACTTCTGTTGGCGTGTATTGGCCTGCCAACCTTTGGTGCCCATCCAAATGAAAGCCAAAATGCAAAGGCACACCAAAATTTTGGTCAGGCAACTATTGGCAACAAACCAAACGTGCCCTAAACATGGCCTAATTTTTTATTCTCTCTCCTCTCAATCGGTTAGCGAAGTCGATAGAGCCTCTGGAGACGGCCTACTCTAAATGCTGCTGCCTGCTGGCCTGCTGCCGCGTGAATTGATGGCGCTGATTGTGCAGCAGGCCCTGCTTAGCTGGATCGTGCCAGTTGGCCAGTGCCCAGTGGACGTCAAAGGTCTCGAAGTGCCGGACCTCTGGCTCTGGCCGGCACCTGAAGCCACACCTGGGCCGTACGCGACAGGTAGACGTGTAACGTGCAGGCGGGCGGCGGCAGGGGCCTGAATCCCGAGCGTCGCAGCCGCCTCGGAGTTTGCGAGACCGGAGCAGCAGCGCTGCACGCTGCACTGCCCAGTGCCCACTCGCGTGCTGTCAAGTCTTTGCAGAAATACTGCCCCCCGCCCCAGCCAGCCAGATTCTTCCGCTGAGAGAGAAAAAAAAGTGACAAGTACTACGGCACGCACGACAGGCAAAAGTGCCGGCACATCGGATGGTCGCGTTCCTCGGCGTCCGCGGCGGCCGTGGACCGCGTCCACCCCCCGCTCGCCGCCTCGATCGTGCTAATCCACCAGGCTCTAGAACGGCCGTGCTCTGGAATCCATCAGATTAATTACTGCTCCGCTCTGGCTTCCTGGGGCCCACCCCGCTGGATTAATAATTAGTCTTAGCTTAATCCAGCACGAGTCCAGGTGACGACCGCGCCGTGACGACGCCAGCTTCCTCCTCCGACCTCCGTGGACGCATTCCAGTGTTCCACGGCACCCGTCTCTTGCCGCACGGACCCCGAGGCCGCGCGCTCCTGCACCGGGTGCATCCATCCGTTACGGCGCAGCAGCCAGACACGATCAGAGCCAGAGGAGAAGAGAAAGAAGACGACGAGTCGGTCGACGACCCGCTCCCCCTCACGCTTTTCTTCGTTTTCCCTTTCTTTCTCCCCGCCTCGTCTCGCTCGACAAGCCTCATCAGCTTCCCCCCCTCTCTTGTTCTCTCTCGCTTGCGCGCGCGCGCACCTTTCTGTGCTCGCTCGCTCCTTTCTTTCTCCGCGTGCTCTGGCGCGCGCAAGGATCAAAAGGCGCCCGCCACTAGCGGCGACTGGCAAGTAACCGGGCGCTGCCGGACGGCCTGCTGTGTTGTGTGTGATCTTAAAAGAGGGCGAGGGACAAGAAGGCGAGGCAGCAATCTTTGCGAATCCGCGCGAGATTCTGTCCCTTGCCCCCCTGCTTTCCCAAGTCGTTTCATTCGCCCACAGAGAGAGTGGTTGACTGTATTGGCGGCGGCGGGGGAAGAGGGGTGGACATGGACGAGGCGGAGGAGATGCAGGTGGAGAGGCTCCAGCACGAGGAGGCCGACGCGGGGGGCGCCGACACGGACAAGCTCAGCTACGAGATATTCTCCATCCTCGAGAGCAAGTTCCTCTTCGGCTACACCGACCCGCACCAGCTCTGGCTGCCCAAGCCGCCGGCGGAGCAGGCGTCTGCGGCGGCCGTCGCGCCAGGAAAGGCGGCGGCGCAGCGCGGGAAGGTCTGCGTGCTCTGCGTGGACGGCGGCGGCGGCGGGCTGCGCTCCCTGCTGGCGGGGCGCGCGCTGGCGCACCTGGAGGCCGCGCTCCGGCGCGCGTCGGGGGACCCCACCGCCCGCGTCGCCGACTACTTCGACCTCGCCGCGGGCACCGGCGCCGGCGGCGTGTTCGCGGCGATGCTCTTCTCCACGCACTCCCGCGGCGCGCCGCTGTTCGACGCCGGCGACACGTGGCGGCTCGTCGCGGACCACGCGCCGCGCCTGTTCCGCCGCCCGGCGACCTCCTCCTCGTCGCCGTCCATCTTCTGCGGCGGCAGGAAGCGCCGCCCCCTGGCGGCGCCCACAGCGGCGCTGGAGGCGGCCATGAAATCGGCGTTCGGGGAGGAGCTCACCCTCCGCGACACCATCAAGCCCGTGCTCATCTCCTGCTACGACCTCAAGACCTCGGCGCCGCTGGTGTTCTCCCGCGCCGACGCGCTGGAGAACGAGAGCTACGACTTCCGCCTCTGCGAGGTCGGCCGCGCCGCCTGGTCGGAGGCCGGCCGCTTCGAGCCCGCCGAGGTGTCGTCGGTGGACGGCGCCACGTCCTGCGCCGCCGTGGACGGCGGGCCCACCATGGGGAGCCCGGCGGCCGCCGCCATCACGCACGTGCTCCACAACAAGCACGAGTTCCCCTTCGTGCGCGGCGTCGAGGACCTCCTCGTGCTCTCCATCGGGGGTTGCTCCGGCGGGGGACCCGGCGCTGCCGCCGACGCGGACCTCCGGCGGATGCGCCGGTGGGGTTCCAAGGAGTGGGCCCGACCCATCGCCCGCATTGCCGCCGACGGCGCCGCCGACCTCGTCGACCACGCCGTGGCGCGCGCCTTCGGGCAATGCCGCTCGTCGAACTACCTGCGCATCCAGGTGAGGACAAGCAGATTCTTCCATTGTTTTAATTGGTTTCGTTCACCGTCCGTACTAAAACTCCATTAAAATGGGTGATCAGGCGAAGCGGGAGAGCATGCCGCCGTGCGGGCCGGACGGGGAGTACGAGCCGACACCGGGGAACGTGAAGGCGCTGCTGGCGGCGGCGGACGAGATGCTGAAGCAGCGGAACGTGGAGTCGGTGCTGTTCGAGGGGAGGCGGGTCGGGGAGCAGACCAACGCGGAGAAGCTGGACTGGTTCGCGGCAGAGCTCGTCGCCGAGCACCGCAGCAGGGGGTCGCGGATCGCGCCCACCGTCGCGTTCAAGCAGGCGCCGCAGAAGCCGTCGGCGCTGGGCTGAGCTGGTGACCCGTGGACCGGTGGGGTTGAGAACATGTAGGCCTGTCTTTCTCCTTGCTTGGGCTCCCGGCTGGAATCCTCTGCTGCATATTTTTTGCGCGGCAGCGTGGCATGGCAATACGGCATTGCTCCCGGAAGCAGTTGCCGCTGTGAACTCTGTTGAACAGGGGGGAATATCAAAGGAACATTTGCGACATATTTTATTTTCAGTTGAGCTTAGGAGATAAATAATGTAGTCATCTTTATGCAGAATTTTACTGTCCCTTTCAGTGTCCAATTTCGCTAGGGATTCCACTTTTATAAGTGTCGGTAGAGCTTGCTACAAAAATAAAAATGTTGGGAGTACAACGGAGACACCTGAACTCTTGCGTTGACACTGCAGACAAAAACTCGAGTCTTCAGTGTTTAGTGAAGACAAACTGCACATCAATAGTGCGCGCAAATATATTTTTTTTCTCAATTGTTGAACTATCATCCTTGATCCTTGATGTTGGAATATACTCGAGAGATCTTGTATTACTGGTTTCTTGTAGGGCTCTTGGATTAATTAATTGAAAATCGTTAGACGTGTAGTGCATTTGTCTTGTTGAGATATCGTAATTTCCAGGCTAATCCGTGCTAAATTTAGCGGAAGAGGACATCCCCAGACATCTTTTGAGCCTGATGAAAAGAACCAAAGCAAGGACCTGTAGTTGCGCAAGTGCCGTCGCCATCTTGAAACTGGTCAGGATGTACCTCTGTCGAAACGAGGCGCCAGAAAAGATTCCTCCACGCGAAGCTAAATCAAGTAACCTCTGCTTTGACAGCATGCCATAAACACGCCCAGGAACAGGCGCCTCAAAAACTAACCTCTCTTCTCCGTGACAGCGATAGGACTACAGTCTCACCGATGGCTGTTTGCGCTCGAGTTTTCCCAGCACTGGCCGGACTGGACTGTGCGCTCCCGTCGTGTCAGTCGACGGCATGCAAATGCAATGATGCAATTGAAGCCGTCAAGCCTCGATCCGCAACAGTTCCCGGCGGGCGGCAGCTCCCATGGACGACGGCGCGCCGCGCGAACGGCACGGGCCGGCCGGTCGCCGTCGCCCGCCGGGCTCCACGGCTTTCACTGATCGCAACGGCACGGCGACGGCGAGAGGCGCGCGCATCTGTGTCGTTGAAGCTCCTCGCTTATTATCCTCTAAACCATGCTGATTTGTTGCTAGTCCGGCTGAGACGGGCTTGAGAGTGAGAGCGTGAGCGTCGTCTCGCCGTCGCTTGATGGGGGCTGTCAGGGAACAGGCGCCGCTGCATGATTGCTGGTTGTTGGATTTGGAGTATCTACCACCTCGCTGTCGCGGACGATCACATCGCCCCGCCACCGGGATCAGGGCGTCGCCCCCGCGCCCCCGTCCCGTTAACTCTGTCAACCGACAGACATGGATCATTAGCGGCGCAGGGTGTGTGGTGCTGGCGCGGCACTCTTCTTCAGAGTAATCATCAGTGGTGAAGAACACTTACTACAGCTGTGTGCGTTCAGTCAGGGATTTCCGACGCCCATCACGTACCAACTGGAATCATCGGGCCATCCATCCGAATGGCGGTAGGTTTACGCTAATACTGATGCGATCTTGAGAGGTAACAAAACACGCACTTCGATCGGCTACCGAATTTTTTTTTATCGCGGCAATATTTCGTGATGTGCGTAGGCTAGGACCTGAATAAATTGAGTCGTGCCAAAGTGTTCTCTGCGAGCGTGCGTGTAGAGCACAGCTCCTCCCTGCTACGGCAGCGTGCGAAGTTATGGAGGTGCGCACGGAGTTTGGTGCGCCGCCTTTGTTCTGTTCGGGGGGCGGCGGGTGTGCGCTAGCTCCAGACTTGCTGCTCCATTTTGGTTGGGAAGCAGCGGGAGGCCGGCACGGAGCGCGTCGCGTCTGTCTCCGCGCCCGTGCCCCCGTGCCGGCCGGACTCCGCCTCCCTTCCCCGTCGTCGTCGTCGTCGGTGGACGCTGGAGTGCTCGCTCGACCGGTCGTCCATGACGCCGGGGCACGAATGATTACCGGCCACGACCCCGTTGCTTTCTTCGGCCATCTCGGAGGAGAGACCGCTGGGTGGTTGGTTAGGTCGGTGCCCTGTTGTGCCGGTCGTGACTCTGCCTTAAATGGACTCAGATCCGGTGCAGTGGCTATAGGCACTGCACGTTAGGCAGTGGAGAACAGTGAGAGGATTTACTGTTCATCACTGTAACCGAATCACCGTGGCAACACTGTAGACGAAAATACTGTAGACGAAATCACTGTGTAGCACTGTGTAACACTGTAGCATCAATTCTAGGCCGTTGATCACAAAAACGGACGGCAGATATAGTGGCCACTGCCTAAGTTGCAGTGGCCACTGCATTTGATCTGAATCCGCCTTAAATGGGGGGTTGCTCTCCGCCAGCAGAGAGGGCTGTTCGTAGTCGTACAGGTCCTCTACTCGACTACTCCTGTTCCTCTAGATGGATTTGACCCGCATGATGGATTTTGTCATGCATGGCTCGGAGTCTGGGAAATGGAAACTCTCCAGAGTGGGGTTAGTTTGTGAAGTTGCTACCAGGATCAAATCAAAAGAGGCCGTTTTGTAATTGGAATGGCATGATAGCCCGCCTCCGATCCGTTCACTTCTAATATCAAATGGTGCTTTAGGATCCATGCAGTCAGCATTTTGTGGATGGGCCATCACTACCAGGATCGAGCTTACTAAAACCGTACCATCAACGGGCAAGTCGCTGTTACACTTTCACGATATTATATCTCTATATATAAAAAGGCAGTAGGCAAGGCCGTGTCCTGAGAACCTCCCTAAAAAAACGATGGCATCAGACGTGGAAGACAAATTAAAGTGGAGAACAGTACGGACCATAAACTATTCTTGCGACAACAACCATTGACCTAATCCAACGTCTTAATTCCGTTGAGTGTCGGGTTGCATTGCCGTTATCGCAAGCTTGAGTGCTACCAGTAAGTTCATTACTGCGTCGCTGTGCACCAAAAGTAATATTCGAGCTTGTTTTGCTTTATTTTTTCTCACATAATATTACTAAATTAACCAAAATTAACCCGTTTTTCTACCGGCAGAACAAATCGGTAAACTTGTGAAAGCAGCTTCAGTAGTACATTTGACTGTCCAGTAAAGAGCCGGAACATACTGGAGTAAAGGTCTGATGGAAATTGGAAAAGGCCAGGCAATTGAGGCCAAGCCTGCCTGCCTTCTGTGTGCCGTAGGATGTGAAATCTGGTAGGGTCGCCCTCGCTGTAATATTTCCTCCATGGATGTGCAGTGCAGAACTGCAGAACTGCAGATGCGCATCTCCGGAGAGAAGAATGGTCCCAAAATTCTTGACGTGGAGTTGACCACTCGATGTTAGTTTGTGTTGTCGAGTCATATAAAAATGCGTGTGGTTTTAAACGATGTGAAATGACTATGCAAGTAATTGCATTGCATGGGTGTTTGGATCCTGAACTTTAATAGATGTCACGTCGAAATGTGGGACGGAGTTTTGAGTTATCAATATAAATACAAATTACAGATATCGTGAGTACTATACGAGACAAACTAGACCGTAGCATCACATTATCAAATCATAGACTAATTAGACTTAAAAAATCCGCCTCGCAAAATAGTCGCAATATTTGTAATTAGTTATTTTTCAATTTATATTTAATACTCTATACATGTAAAATTCTCTTCGGTGTGATAGATGCTA
Source organism: Urochloa ruziziensis (assembly GCA_015476505.1). Lineage (NCBI taxonomy): Eukaryota > Viridiplantae > Streptophyta > Magnoliopsida > Poales > Poaceae > Urochloa > Urochloa ruziziensis. The sequence goes on from CM027118.1 coordinate 9,453,616, forward strand.
AACTTCAGTAGCAGAACCAAACAGGGCCACACATGTCCAAGATTTTACTAGCGTTGGCATGATGGCTTGTATTTTTTTTTGTCCATGTATTTTTCCATGGGCCCGTGCTAACATTATAAATATCCCTATTCGTTTGACTGGGTTATGCTGAAAAGTCTGTTAATTTAGTTGATTTTGGGCGGATTCAATAATATTATGTAAAGAGAAAAATGTGCTGTGCTGGGCTCATTGAACAAAAGTATGTTACTGCTACGTGATAATATTGAAGAATATAGAGGATGAAGGGAGCACGGGCCTCTTCTGATTTATTCTATTTTTTTCCATAAAATATTATTGAAACAGCTAAAATCAGTCACAGCTAGCCAATTTTTTCACCAGCGGAACACAAGTAGCCGTACAGAAATGCAACGAAACAATGATATTTACATAATACAGTAACCACTAAATTTCTTAAAATGGAAACAAATTTGAGTAGGCGAGCGCCATCCAATGTGGACAGACAAAGGAGGGCTCAAGAACAAGCATTAAGGAATTGGGAAATTTGTCCACAGCACATCCTAAAATCGTGGTTTTGTATGCAACACATTGTCAAACCTATTTTTGTCTGCAGCACATCATGAAAATGCAATTTTGGCTGCAACACACCATTCGGAATAACATTACAATTTATATAGCTGACACAAGAGAGAGTGAATGTGAATAGACATTTTTACCCTTGACAATGGGACCCACATGCCATCTTCCTCCTCTCCTTTCTCCATTCTCGTTCGTAAAATTCAAAAAAATAAATTTCTCGTTGGCAGCAAAAGGAAGAGCTCATCCGCCTCCAGCCAGACCCCAACTCCAGCTTCTCTGCGCTCCCCGCTGAGGCGTTGACTCCCAACTCCACCGCCTGCGTGTCGTTCTACCTCCCGCTAGGATCCTCCCCGTTTGGGATCTCTCGCAGCATTGGCACTTTGGCAGCTTGGCGCGCATGCGGCGGGGCATTTGTGGGCAGCGGCGGCGATGCTGCTCGTCGGGCATGTGCGGGCAGCGGCGGCAGGGGAGCTCGGGCGGCGCGGCTTGCGGCGGCCAGGGGCAGGGCACATGCAGGCAGCGCGCGCAGGCTAGTTGACATTCGCAGAGAGGGAGGCCGCCTCGGCGGTCGGCGCGGAGCATGGGGGTCAGGACGGCGGAGGAGGGAGTGTGGGATGACGGACATGGAGAGGGAGCAGGATTAGGCAGCAGGCAGCTCAGCTGGTGGCCAGCGGTGGCAGCAGGGAGCTTGGGCGCAATAGCAGCATATGAGGTCAGCGGGGTAAAAGGATAAGTCGATAGGAGAGACAGGTGTGAGCAAGAAGAAGAAGATTACTGGTGGGCCCAAGGGTAAAAGAGTCTTTTTATCTCTCATCCATGTCAAAAAAGATTAGCTTATTCAATTCAGTGTGTTATGGACCAAAGCGTTCTTTTACAGTGTGTTGCATACAAAATCGGATCTGACGATGTGCTGCGCACAAAACAGCACTTTCACGATGTGCTGTAGACAAATTTCCCTAAGGAATTTCGCCCTTTGGTGTGTCTCCCGTAAAATCATTTGGATAGGAAACCATTGATGGACATTGATTTGACATACTCTATTCGGAATTTGAAAAGCAAGCTGCAGTGTTTTCCTTGAGCTTGAGCGGGTTTGATAAAAGGGGGAAATCAGCCGGTGAGTTTTTGTTGCTCTAGTAAAGGTGTACCGCAAATTTAGCCCTTTTTTTATATCTCGAGAACTCGGATCCTCACACATTGTGGCCTGTTTGGTTGGCTGCAAAAATGTGTCAAACCAAAATGCGGACAAGCCCCATAAACTTTGGCATTTAATTGGTTGAAAGTTATTTTTTGTCAAAGTTTCTTAGCAAAGTGAGAATGTTAATCTCGTTCATATTTTGACACCCAATCAATTCTTCACATGTGTACGTCATAAACCATAGACATTAGAATTAGTATTTGCCATCAAATTTATTCAGTGACATAATTTAAACTATTATATTTTGACATCAAATCAAGTGCTACTTTAAAATTCCGACCCAAGTCTTGGCAAAAAAGTGTAGCGTGACAACATTTTGGCCTGTCCATATTTTGGTTTGCCACATTTTGGTAGCCAGCCAATCAAGGCCTGTGTGCCAATGTGGCTCGGCCGTGTGTGTAGGACTGTACTGCTAGGCTTTAGGCACTGTGGTGTGTCCGTGTGTGGCAGCGCGGGCGGTCAACAGCCAACAATTTTGCGCCCAGTGAGACAGTGAGACCTGCCTCCATCACGGCCACCGGCCATCGCCGGCCACCAGCGTTTTCTCTCCCTTGGTGAACCGTGAATGGTGAGTGTGTGGCGCCCAAGCCGGCCACGGCAGCTTCCGTTCCTCCTATCAGCCTATCAGGTGCCCCAGCTGTAAAAGTGAACTGCCTGCCTGCCTGCCTGCTGCGGCTGCAGCAACAAACAGGCCAGCTCTGCTGCTGCCATTGTTCATCTCCACTTCTCCAGTCCGGACGACTCCAGGCAGTCCAGAGAGCTGGTTCCTGCTACTGCAGCTGTCACGAGACAAGATACAGCAATGGCCCAATGGCTGTAGTAAACGCAAGGCGACATACTCCGTATGTGACACTTGGTAGTGCGCCTCATGCACGAGGACACGGGTACCAGCGTCCAGCGGAGTGATCGAACGCGATCTCGTGCGTGCAGGCCGTGCGTGTAGTACGTCGCGCACCCATCTGGCCATCTCGCGAGCTGAATCAATCCAGGGTATCGCTAGTTCACGGTCGCTCGCCCACAGGGCTGCCACCTGTCGATCTCCGACAGTCGTATTTCCGTTTTTGGCAGCGACAGCGATGGTACCCGCACATTCCCCTTTCGGCTTCCCCCGCGCGGGCGACGAGACCGTCGGCCTCCGAGGCTCAGAGGCCGTTTACGACGCCGCTTGCTTGTAGGTTCGTTCCCTCCGCTCCTATCATTGTTAAACTGTTTTCACAAAATTTTAGAGAAGTTTGCTATAAAGCTTGTGTAAAAAGTTTCTACAAAGTTTTCATAAAGTCTTTTGTAAAAAAAGTTTTTATAAAGTTTTTTTTAGAAAAGTGTTTAGCAAGTTTGTTAAACTGTTTTCACAAAGTTTGTTACAAAAATTTCTACATAGTTTTGTTAAAAATAGTTTCTACAAAATTTCTGTAGAAAAGTTTTTTACGAAGTTTCTGCAAAGTTTGTTATAAACTTCTGTAAAAGTTTTGTACAAAATGTTTGCGGCGAGGAGCAGGCCGATTCTAGACGAGCGGCGGGGAAGCAGGCGGCGGCGGCGTGGTGTCGAATCGGGAGGAGGGGAAAGGACGGGTCAGTGAAGGATGGGAAGGAGGAGAGGACGGAAACAGAAAAAGAAAATAGGAATGGCAGGACCCACACATGTGGTGTGCTCGAAATCAACCGTCCGGTACGGGCGACGGTAAATTTAATATCCCGATCAATCCATCTCCACTCACGGTTTCACTGATCCAGGACAACGCTGCCACGCTCCGTGCCCCAGCTAGCAACATAGTAAGCGGCATGGGTGGCGAGGCCTGGCCGAGTGGGGCGCTCACGCGCGCGCAACCGCTGGAGTCGATCGCAGCGGGGTACGAGTACGACGAGGTACCCACCCGATCGGCCGAGGCTGCATGCTCCGCTATTGGGACGCTTGTCCCCTCTTTGATTTTCCAGCTCGATGGGGGCCACGGGGGAGGGCGAGGAATGCCGGACGCTTTGCTCGTTTTGGAGGTGGCACTAGCGCCTGCCCCCACCGTAATCTTAGCCTCAGCGGCGCTGCCGGCCCGGCAGGGGGTAGCTCTGCACTGCTTTGCTGCCGAAAGCGCTGTCAGGAACTCAGGAGGCGTGGTCGCGGCGGGGCGCCCGGACGGCTGAGCTAGCTAGAGTACGGCTAGTACTGGCTACCCTATATGCTGCTGCGTCCGGCAACCAACTGCCAACTTGTCTGGCTGCACTGCATGCGTGCCATTGGGTTTGTAGCGTGGTGTGCCGCTGACTCCAACAATGACACGCAAACCCATATATGCCTCCGCGCGCGGCACTGTGCATCGCTGAATGGAGCTCTAACAGAATAGGTATACGGTGAGGAGAGAGGCGAGCTAAAGATGGATTGTCTCTCTCCTCAAATGCATTCGGGCGCACGAATGGACGAGCGACACGAGGCGCGCCATCCTGTTGACCATGTCCTCGCCCGTGCTTGCCTCCTCACTTTGCCGGTTCTTGTTGGAGATGGGAATTGTAGACGTGAGGCAAATGAAATTTTGCCTCTTCAATTTGCCTCTTATTGTTGGAGTCAGTCTTAATGAGATACGGTGGATGGCTTTGGCGTGGGAGTGCATGCAGGCGAGGGGAAAGGGAAGGGATCTCAGGCGCATCTACCGTGGCTTTGGCGCAACGGAGCGACGGCGGCAACGGCGGTGCGGAGGGATCGTTCGCCGGCGGCGATTGCGCGGGCCGCTCGTAGTGGGCCAGGCTACGCGTGCGGGAAGACGGTGGCCCGTTTGATGAATAGTGGGCTTCAAATATTTGTTTGAATCCCACCTAAAAAAACTATCCGTTTGAAGGGTTTTTAATGGAACCTTGTGCATTGTATTCAATCTGGAAAATATTTCAAAGTTGAATAATGATGAGACTTTCTAGAAAAGTTTTTTACGAAGTTTCTGCAAAGTTTGTTATAAACTTCTGTAAAAGTTTTGTACAAAATGTTTGCGGCGAGGAGCAGGCCGATTCTAGACGAGCGGCGGGGAAGCAGGCGGCGGCGGCGTGGTGTCGAATCGGGAGGAGGGGAAAGGACGGGTCAGTGAAGGATGGGAAGGAAAAGAGGACGGAAACAGAAAAAGAAAATAGGAATGGCAGGACCCACACATGTTGAAAATAGTATTCAATCTGGAAAATATTTCAAAGTTGAATAATGATGAGACTTTCTAGAAAAGTTTGGGATTTAAGAGAGTTTCGATGCTTCTAGGGTTTGAGAGATATTTTGATACAAGATTAAGTGGGGTTAACCTCTACTATATAAAGCACGAGTTATCATCCGTTTACATCCTCCCTCCGCTTCCTAATAATTACAAGAAAATACAAAAAAGCACCGAGAGGAAAAAGGAGATGACAGCACACCGCGATTCAACCTCCCCGTGTAATTCCTCCACAATCCCGTTCCACACTTTCGTGGATTCCCAGCCTACCGCTCCCGCATTGTCTTAATTTGTATCATGCTCTCTCCGTCTAGAAATGATAGGTGTATTTTGATCAACTAAAAAACAAACTTTACAAACTATGACTAACAATTAGTTAAATTATAAGCATATTTCGTATACAATTTTTGCATCAATATATTGGTAGTCAATATATTTTTACTAATTGTTAGAACAATTAGTCCAAAAACTTTGACTAACAATTAGTTGGAATAAGCATTGATGGGTGCAATATTTGAATGTTATTCTAAGATATGTTTTATCAGGAAAAATATGTATAGTATAGTGAGATGCAACAGATATGGATGTGAATATGTGATCTGTCTAAATCTCATTTCATATCTTGTAATTGTTCGAGGTACTCTATAGATGTAAAAGGAGAACAGATTCTTAATCTACTACTTGATGCTACGAAGTGCGTTGTTCAACAGTCATTGATTAAATGTATTTAAGATGTACGTCTGAAACAAACACCTTTATTGCTACTGAATCCTAGATAATTTATAGAAACAATTATACATTGATTGTCTGATTACAATTAAAATGTCATGGTTGTGTGTTCCTAAGAATTTCAATTGGATAGTCAGAATGAACATGGTTAGGACGGTGTTGTGTGAGCCTTGTTTTCTAATCACAATAGACGTCTTATAAGTTATTATCCAAAAAAATAGATGACTTAGAAGTTGGAACAATATATGTCATTTGAATTGCATCGAGGATGACACTAATATGATTGGCAGCACATATTAACTTGTTAGCTTTAATTTTATTGGCAGATGCCACTTTCAAATTTTGCAGACGTGGTATGCTGAAGCGCAGTGAAACAAATGCCAACAACAAGTCACTTTTCTTATAATTATCTTCCCTTGGTCTTTATTGACAGAATCTTTTGTTCAGAATATATATATGTACCTTAAATGACAGTTCTTAATTCTGATTCCAAAATATATATACTAAGCATCATTATTTTCTTGCTTCTATTAGGTTTTCTAAAGAACCTTTTTTTGTCATGTTTATCAATGCGATGTTAAAGTGAACTGTATTACAACCGATCACAGTGCATCATCACAACACATGGTGTTTTAAAAAATGTTGTGATGCGAACCGTAATAAGAATCATGCCTTGACTTGAAATCACTAGAGCAGATCCAGCAGAGGAAGAAGAAAAGGAGAGAAGAGAGGATGAACGTGTTTAATTTCGATGAAAAGATTAAAAGTGATGAAACTTTTTGCGTTGAGGTGCGTGCATAAAGAGAAGAAATGAACTGATATGGTTCTCTAGGTGAAAACTTTTTCCACTTTTCGTGGAATTGAACGCGCCCTTAGAGATCCGCCACTTTTTGTGTGTGTCTGTGTGCTGGTGACTTGGTGAGTGTGGTGGTTGGACTTTTACTTAGTACATGCATGATGCTCCACACCTCTAGCGCTTTCTGCGCGCTTTATTTGTGAGAACATGTCGCTACTGCTTTTCAACCGCATACACTTTCGACGGAGTAGGGCTGTAGGGGTAGGGGAGCACAATCCGGTCACCTGTCTTATCGCGCCACCGCCAGCCGGTGATTTCACTGTGGTGCACGGCAGCAGTGACTTACTAAACGGTCGTGCATGGACCCGAGCACATTACACATGCGACTGTTGGGAAACTCAGGTACCGTCACGGGCTTGGTCGGCTGCCTCCTACTACTGGGTACTGGCAACATATGTCAGGGGCATCTTGCCGTGCGTGGGCAACGCGCCCAGGGGCCAGGGCCATCCCACGGACGCAGGCCACCCGAGCAGGGTACCATGCGACTGGTTGACGCCCAGCGGGGTCTCGCCAGCCGCTGCAGCGCCTCCGCGTGCGTCGCGGCTCGGCAAAGCAACGGATAGGATATGGAGGAGGTCGTGGAGCCGCGAAGGCCGGCGCGCGGGTGGCAGGCCGGCTGAACCCCACCCAGGCCAGCACGAGCAGGCGGCAGTGTCGTCGTCCATCCCGGACCGGACCACAGACCAGCGAGATACCGCGTACGACGTCGTACGTGCTTAGCTAGCACGCACGAAGGCGTGTACCGGCGCACAGTACGTGCTAACGTGCAACGACGCATATTACAGAGCGGGGCAGGCATGGGTGCATGGCCGGTGGCCGCTTTCTTCCAAGTTTCCGCCATGCGCGCGCCTGCCCAGTGCGTATTGGGCTGGGCTGCCCGTGTGGTGTGGCTCACCTGCTCCCTCACAAAGTCACATCTCACATGTGGGGATTACTGACCGCACCGCCGGCCACCATGCATGACACCACTTGCTTTCTTTCACCACCGTCCACCGAGCTGAGCTGAAACTTCTGTCCTCTGTTTCAGCGTCTCCTTGCTGAGCGCTCTCCTCCATCTCGCAGTGGCAGTAGCCTCGTCGTACTAGTTGCATGGCACGCACAAGCCTTTGCCTGCCACGAAAGCTGTCAGACAGGCAGCCGCATTCAGAAAGTGCAGCGAGTACGTTTTGTTTGCTTGCGGGGTACGTCAACCGTCTCCGCCCGCGTACGTACGTCAGGATGGGCAGTTCTGTAACCAAAATTTCCTACGAACCGGAGTCCAACGAAGCGGTTCGACCTTCATGACAAAAACGGGCCATTCAAAAGGCAAATGAAATGCGACAATTCCACTACTAGTCATAAATGCAGGTAACAAGTACAGCCAAACTGACACTCGCACCGGTCCTTATCTACTGATAAAAACTTCTTTTCACAGCACGGACAAACAAAGCAAAATGGAATACTAGGACTAATTCCCTCCACTCAATACAGTCAATAGAAAGATATATAAGGATCTTAAAAACTGATAAACTGCTGTTGAGCTTGCTTTTATTGAGCGCATCGTCCATTGGATCCTTGGAAGCAGCTCGGCCAAGGTTAGTTGCCCACCCTTCGAAGCCCATCTGCAGAACAGAACAAGACACAGGTTATAAACAGAACAAATATACTATTCCATGCGAATTCATATTCATGGTGTTTTTCCTTTGGTATTCACTAAACATCATGGAACATTGTTGGACAACAATAATTCTCTCAACAAAATAGACACATAATTATTACTGCATGCAAGTATGTCAATCATGTTTCCACCTAAATTATTTTATTTATTAACTGCACTTCTAAAGTGCAAATGATACATAAGAATACTCTCCGCATAACACAGCAAAGAATTTAAGATTCAAAGGCAACAGTTTGTTTCATTAAGTTTTAAGGATACCTTGGTTAGTGACTCATGCCACAAAAACTCTACCAACTTCTCATTATTATCTTTCTGGCTGATCTGAACTTGAAGCTCCATTAGGAGGCGGTGTAGACATGTTGCTCGTGGACCCATTCTCCGCTGGTGGAGGATTTCCCCATTTTCTCTCAGATTCCAAAGGCTCCAATACATAAACACCACCGTCTGTCAATCCTAGAGCAAACTGGCTTGCTTCCGAAGGGTGTGCCGCAACCACAACAGGATGAACATTTGAACTAGTAGAAAAGAAAGGAAATGTATCAGCAATTTGTCCACACTCCACAGTACAACACTAATATGTCAAGCATATGACTTGCTAGTTCCAAAGACACTCGCGAAAAATAAAGGTGGGCGCTCGAAAATGTTACTGCTACAACTATCCAATTTGATGTACTCAGCAATTAGAAGTAAAAAGTGCAGTGGTAGAGCCTCACCGCCTCAGGGCTCAAGCCCCAGCCTCTGCACATTTATGTGTAGGAATGGTTGTGCGCTAAACACCTGCCCCTAGACCCCGCATAGTACGGGAGCCTACGGCACTGGGTGATCTAAGGACTACGACAGGCAAGCAGTAGCACCCTGAACCCCAACATTTGTGTTGAGTTTCCTCCCCCAAGATCTTTCACAACTCATCCTAATACACCTATTTGACTTCTTTGAATTCAAAACAATACAACTAACATGAGCCAAATCAAGAAGCTTTCTCATGTAGTCCAGATTACAACAGGCAGGCAGGAGCTGTTCCCCAGGACGGCAGTAGCACATGGACTAAATTCAATCCTAGCTTTATAAATCGAACAAGAATGCCAATTCAGCACAAAACTTTACAAAACAGATAAACATCATTTACCAAAAAATGAAAAGAACAAATTCAGTGTTCCAAAGAATACCTGATATTTGGAGGAAGATATGAAGCTGGAAGGATTCGACATTGGAGTCTCAAACTCGATGCATTAAATATGCCAACAGTAGCATCCATAAAGCTTGCATAGATTAGTTGACTATCACACGAGAATGTGGCATGTGTAATTGGAGGTGAATTCTCTCGAACAGGCCACTGCAGGTAAAGAGTTAGGGAATGAGACAACCTTCATACCAAGGGAAGAGTTTACCAACACAGCAAGTGTAATCTGCAAACAAGAAAGGGAGACTTTACCTGTTTCACCGGTTCTAGCTTTGTAGTTTCATAGATGGCAATCTGAGTTTCATGCACAACAAGAAAGTGCATTTGATCTTGGTGGAACTGGACCCGGGTGTCTAGTATGTTGGATGGGCGGCCTGATGGTATCTGCAAAAATCTGTTCTTTTGCTTCTCCCACCCATCCGTGTTCCAAACACACAACTAAAAGAGGAAATAATTAAAAATGGTCAAAATAGAACACAATTAGCTTTCAGATATGATCTAACAAGACAGTTCAGTAAATAACCTGTGCATCAGCTCCAGATGAGACCAGCACATTTAGCACATTTGAAAAGGCAAGACCCGTGATTCTCTTAGAGTGACCTCTAAGCTTGCTTTTGACCTGTACGACGAACAAAGAAATCATGTTTTAACTGTGTTCTATTATATCGAGAGGAAACCTAAGTTAATTATGCGAACAAGGCCAATACCTCATCAATTCGAACATTGTAGATTTGGATGGTCGAATCATCCATTCCAATTGCAATTATATTGTTATCTTGAGGGTGAAATGCAAGAAAAGTTGCTGCCGGTGGTGGAGGCATAAATGTCGTCATAGTCTGCAGTAAAATAAACGTAAAAGATGGTTTCTACACAAAAGCTAATATGTAAACCAGCGTGAAGATTTACCAACCTTGAAAGTCATCATGTTGAATAGAGAGATTTTTCCTCCAGAAGCAGACATGACATATGAATCATTCTTCGACAAAGCAAAGCAGTGAACAGCTTCTTCTGGATTATTGTCAGTCATGTCATTGGTCATAAAGATGCCACTAGGAGGTTGCCATAGTTGAGGAGACACACTTGCAGTAGCCTAGAAGAGTGAACAGCAAATTGAACCAATTTAGTAACAAAAGACTGCACAAACCGTACAACTATGATGCGCAGAGAAGCAACCTGAGCATTACTGATACATGTGTACAGGTAAAAAGGAAAACAGATTTTACCTTGCCAGATGAATTCCGGTCACTGCGTGGCCATTTCCAGAGTAGATGAACTGCGCTTGCGGTTAAAGCCAGGATAGCAACACCGGAATTTGTGTAAATTAGTCTCGAAATCTGCAATTACGAGATAAATATATCTTCAAACACCATTATGAAATCAGCATTGAAATTGCCAAGTTGAATGTAGGAATCAAGAATACAACAAGCATCACAAAGACTGAACTGAAAAAAAAGGGTAAACATGCAGGCAAAGAACTTAATGCAACTAGAAGTACTTGAAGATGAATACATGGAAATAATGTACTGAAGGTTAATTTCATGCAACCACATTAAAATGGATCATGTCCCAATAATGATGTGCCCAACTCCATAAACAAGGTTGTGATATAAACTATATGGATGCAAGGATCAACATGAAGGTTGTACACGAAGGAAAAGAAATTATATAGATTCAAATACTTTACCTTGCTTGTTCTCATGTTATCCGCCAGTTTAATTGATCTGCACTGAGTTGACTCAGTTATCTCCATAAGTTTCCATACCTTTGACTTGTCCAATGACTCATCAGCTATTCTAGGCTTTACATCAACCAAATTTCTGCTGTCACCATTCTGTATATTTTTCAGAGTATGCCATAGTTAGTCAGGATGACAATGATGTTTTGTGATAGAAGAATACAAGATCAGCTGAAATGAAACAGAGAATATATGCAAACCATTGCAGTTATAGCTGCTGGAGCAGGAGTTCCTGAACTGCTTGCTGCAGCCGCATTTGCCGCAGCAGTCAATGGATTTATTAGAGGCTGCATAAACAAGAATCAGATGGATCATGCTTGCAGAAATTATTGAGAAGGCTACAGTCATAAGGACTTACCTTTGTTACAGTCTCAGTTGCATTACGGGAAGCATCAAAAGAACGATTTTCCAACGTGCGCAACAACCGAAGTCCATCAGCGTTTGCTAAAATCTTGATACCGCTGTCAAGAGTAGAAACAGCCAACAGAGTCCCCTCCTTGTTGAAGCGTATCCGTGGACTTGCCTGATGAATGTGAGGCCGTGTTAAAACAATAGGGAATTTCATATTTCATTTTATGCAACCGGACATTCACCAAAAGGAAGCATACAAGATTTAAAAAAAAAAGATGAACTCACAGGTAAGCCACCGTCAGCATCAATGGTAGTCAGAAGACCTGTGTTGTCCATGTCCCATATCTTAATCACGAATTCATCTCCAGCAGCCAAAAACCTGTTTCGGGTGGTATCAAATTGCACAACACCCATGGATCGCTTACGGAACCCCTGATATGTCCTCTTCACCGCTCCTTCACTTTCATTCCATTCTACTAGATGTGATTCACCATCCTTGCTAGTCCCACAAGAAAATAGCCTTGAACCATCCGCACTGTATGCCATTGTAGTGCACCAGTGACCTGGTGCATCATAGTCAACTCTAGATCCCAAATTATCATATAGCCATGCCTTGATCTTTCCATCTAAAGCAGTTGAGAAGATGAACTGAACAAAGGAAACATAACACAAGGTAAAAGTATTAGTTTCCGATAGTACAAACTAGTCTTAATTGGGTCTCATTTAGTCAGATAATGGGCACACGAATACCTGAATATTTTCCTTGTAATGTGGACAAACTGAATAAACAGGAGCTTCATGTCCTTCAAACATAAATTGCCTTGTTCCACTAGTGGCCTCCCATACCTAGTATACATACTCAAAGAGCTTCACATTTGAACAAATGGATTAATCAAATCATCACAGTAACTCACCTTAATTGTCTTATCAGTCTCCACAAGTAATTATACATAGCTGCTTATTTGGATGAGCAAATGCAATGTCATTTACACCACCAGCATGTGCATCAATCTGAAGAAAGCAAGAATTAATAAAATTTATGAACCACAATATCCAATCATACACAGGATAGTGCATCAAAAGAAGCATGACGCAGAAACAACTAAGAACATGCAGTCAAACCTCCAAGTGTTGCCTAATATCATCACCACCATGATAGGAATAAATCTGTACAATATGCCTTGAATAAGCAACACCTATTAAAATGAAATACACATTAGAAAGCTGCAGCCGCAAAAGGACAGCAAGAAGACTGATTAAATCTTCTTGGCTTACCAAACAAGGTTCCATCAGGACTCCATATTATGCGATTAACTGACACAGTAGGATCCTTAACGAGTGATGCCTGCGTTGATGAATTACACATTATACGAAGGTTACTTGGCAGTAAAGGGAGCCGAGTTACTGAATCACATAACACAACAAACAAACCTGGAGGGTCATTGAACATTTTGAAAGCTCCCAAACCTTGAAGTTTCTTACTGCCAGTCTATCTTTCGTACCAACATCCCATAATCCAATGTCACCAACATTGGTACCAACTGCAGCAGACCCCGTAAAGGTAGCACAGTGAGATGACAGGGAAAGGACAACACTGATTACTACATAAGAAAGCAATAACGTACGATGAACTTACCAAGAAGAAGAGTTTGCTGAAGTGGATGGAAATCCATGCTCATCGGGGATGATCCTTGGCTCAAGGTCCGTGCAACAGTTTTATGGAAATCATCTTGTTGGTAATTATGGCTCTGTGGATAAGTCACAGGCAACATGTTCACAGGAAGATTCACCTGCTACATTAGATCATCGTAAGGCGTAAGTGCATGATTTGGCATAATGGACAGTATCGGATTTTAACAGCAAGAATCTAGTAATGGCAACATAAATTTCAGGACAAGATATCACAAATACCTCTTCAGCAATGCCAACTGGTCTAGATCTCTTGGAGACATGGTCAGAATCTCCTGATGGATAATCCATACTAGGATTAGCTGTTGTCGGCGTCCTAGGATGCTTCAATAAAGCGGCTACAAGATGTTAATGCAGAAAGATGTTAGTCAACAGCCCCATTCCACTTTAATTCAGACCATTGCATAATTCTTTTCAACAAAGATAACGTAAGTACCGGGATTCGTAGGAGTACCAAATCCAATAGCACCACCAGACACAGCAGGGTGTGTTACTGCTGGAGGGTTTGACATCCACCCAGCCAGAGGTGGGACAGGTGTTGGTGCAGGTTGAAAAGGCTGAAAAGGGCATATATCAAGTTCTAAACAATTGCCCAAAGCAAGTTCTAAACAATTGTATCAAAAATACATATGAAGCATCACAATGTGCTCAACAGACTTACTCCATGAGCACCCAATGGAGGGAAACCTCCTGGTTTGGGTATAGACCCAAGTAATGGATTGTTTGCTGGCGATGGAGCACGTGCACCATTTGGTTGTCCACATGAATGGTCAACAAAAAGAGTCTTGATATCAGGATTAGGCCTAGGATTTTTGCAAAGCTGATGCTGCCAGTTCAAGCTGTCAAATATGAACAAAAGTAAGGTTACCACGAAAAAAAGTCCAAAAAAAATCTCAAAACAGATTTCTTAGTTACAGAATTATAATATATTTTGTGCTAATTAAAACATATATGAAAGACCAAGAGACAACACGACATGCCAATTTGAAACTGAACCCAGAATCAGGTAGCACTACCTCTGATCTTCTAAGAAACCAGCCACATTAGATCTTGTATGTATGAAAGATAATGACTGCCAACATAACAGGAAAACAAAGGAGCTAATTCTCTATGCGAAGAAGAAAACTGAAATACAAGAAGACAACTATACAGATACCCGTAAGAATCAATATGCAAAATTGATATTGTTTACAATATATAACAGTACAAATAAATCAGAAGCTAAAAGGTTTAGCTAAAACGAGCATTTGCATGGATAATTATAAAGACCCCATATACCAGACTGGATTCTAATATATGTTGGAGGAAACCTGTTAAAAATAAAGAAGCTAATCCAAATACTTATTAGAAGCTTGGTCTGTAACCTTCCTGTTACTTCTCAGCAGATCGAAACTCCTTCTGAAGCCCACTACAGCCTCTTAGCTATTCTTGTCTTCTAAAGTTGACATGTCTTACAACAGTTGTTTTACTAAATCAATATTCTAATCCTAAAAAAGGTTAACATATTCCCATTTCCTCATAAGAAATAATTGACCTATTCTTTAAAAAAAAAACATGTACGAATGTATGCCACATTAGTGGTATTAAAGAAATGGCAATCTCCAGTTCAACATATCTTTATCACGTATTGGTTCTACCATATCTAGGCAACCTAGTTTAAAACTTTCCAGTTGCTAAGGTTATATCCTTATTACTCACATTTGCATAACATTACAAGAAGAAACAAGAAGCCATAATTACTGAGTAAGGAGCACAGAGATGACTTTTCACAGGGGGCTACCTCTGGTTGATAAGTGTCCGCAGCCTAGAATTCTTCAGGTTGGGAAACTGTAGCTTGTCGCGAAACAAGGGATTAGCTTCGATCAGCTTCTTCAGCTCAACAAGCATTATTGCTCTTGCAGATTTTGTATCCCCATACTTGGAGAGCTGCTCATTTTCCCTAACAATACAAAAGAAGAAATCACATGTTGACAAATCCAGAAACAACTAAGCGTCACGACAAAAAAATAATATGACAGCAGACCCATGCATAGAAAAAAAAGGTGGGGGTGGGGAGGAGGGTGTTGGACAGGCTAGCACTTTACCTAAAGTTCTCCAAGGTCAGAAGCTGTGTAATCTCCTTAAACAGCTCCTCATTAAAGGATGCAAAGACCTTCAAGTCCTTGACCAAGATTTCAACAGCCTTTGACCGATCATGCCTGGCAGGAAAACAGAGAAACCCTTCGGTCAGCAAGGCCACTCAAGCATGATAAAAGCCGCATTAACTCTCGCCACTTACTTATCAAGAGCCTCGAGATACTTCTGCTTGCGGATCTCAAAGAATATCTTCATAGAGTAGCGGTTGTCATCAACCTTGGTGAAGCCACCAAGGTAGCGCTCCACCTCGTCCCAATTCCCATTGATCACCTCGTCCTCAAAGTACTTCATGTTGAAGTAGAACCCTGACTCCTGCTCGAGCCTAAGCAGCAACAAGATCGCCAACCAAGTAAGAAATTGACACGAGGCAGTCCATTTCCTTCTTATATAGTTCAAATCACTCACTTGTGGACAGTCTCTTTGAACTTCTCCTCATCGAGGAACTGCAGGATGAGGAACACCAGCTCCCGGCTGAGCGACGACATCCTCTCCCCTCCGCCTCACCCACGCGGAGGCGGATGCGCCTAGGATCGTACCCTATGGGGTCTCTGCACAGTACCAGGGCGGAGTTAGAGTAGCACTCACCAGCTTTTCCCCAGGAAAACCAGGATCTAGTTGCCCACGGCAGGCAAGAGATCTCCCGACACAAATAAATCTCGAGGCGAAAAAACCCCATCGAAGCATGTTAGGGTTCCTTACCAGCAACCCTAGGACCGGACGGATCGCCGCCCCACGCCAATCCAGTGGTAACCGACGCGCCAGGGGCTAGGGGAGGGCAGCCCGCCGCCGTTCTTCGGTGGGAGGGGAGGCTGGCGGCGCGGTCGGCGGCGACGGAGCGGACGAGCAACAGAGGGAGAAGATGCGGTGCGATCGAGGCTTTGAGGTCTAGCGCAGGTCCGGGCCTGACATGGTGAGCCCGCAAGCCCAGAACGGTTAGTGCTAAATATTTTTTTCCTCAGTATTTTTCGGGAAAATGTCCGTTTCCAGGTGGAAGAAAAGGAAAAAAACGGAGTCACCCTATCTAATCGGAAAGCATAAACAAAGAGAAATTTTCCATGGAAATATTCAAATCGAAGCCTGAGCTGGGCAGGACCGCAGGAGGCTGAAGCTCCAGCAGACTGCGATTGACCTGTTTTTTTACTTCAGATCTGAATTTTATTAAAAAAAATACCCAAAACCAGCACGCATCAAAAAACCAAACGGAATTATGGCAAATCACCTAGGAAGCTTTGCGCGTGGACCGATCCGATCTCGCCGTGGGAACGGCCGCCGCCGGCGAAGATCTGGATGCCAGTGATTAGCGAGGAGACGCCTGATTAGGGAGAGAGAGGCCACCAAATCGCCGAGGCAGGTCGGAAAGAGAAGAAACTATTTGGACGCCGAGTGAAGAGATAACCCTCAAATTTATAGGGCAAGGACATCAGATAAGGACCCTAGCTTATCGATCTGTTACTCTGCTTATCTCATCTGATAAGTACCTGTGGATGTGATAACTGATAAGTCCAGTAGGAGGTGGTGGTGGGGCCCGCTGGGCCATCGCCATTCACGCAAGGGGAATCCGAGGTGCCTGTCGATGGATTTGCTTTTAATGAAGATCTTTTCGACCGAGAACAAAATGATTTTTTTTTCCAAAAAGTCCAAGGGACATTTTAATTTCAGAAAAGAAGGAGATGCAACGAATGAAATTAAAAAAGAGGTGCCCCCCTAAACAGAAAGAAGCACATCTAACAAGAATTTGTGATCAGCGGCTCTAAACATATGCTTGATTTGATGTCCTAAGCCCAAGGATAAACTTGCGGTTTTGTTGTCGTGTCACGAATAATTCGATCATTTTAATGACTATCTATATATCTAAAGATTTTTTAGATATATACACATACGGAGTATATAGTTAGATTTTGACCTACGTGGAGGCGTGAGAATGCGAAAAGCAAAACGCTAGCGCATGCCAGTGTTGCTGCTTTAGTCTCACGGGCAACACGACAGCATTTATGGAGCCCATCTCTAACGCATACTACTTCAGTACGCTTTAGGCTGTACCAGTATCTGACCTCCCATGATTCTCTAGGGTGCGTTTGGATCCTAAGCAAGATTTACTCTAGCCTTGCCAGGCTAGGATGGCAGTTTGGACCCGTCAAAAAATTCTCGCTTACGGGGCAACCTTGCCTTGAGGGGCCAGAAAAGGCTCGCTTTTGAGGGAGAGCCGATTTCCCTCGCCTCCGACGGCAAAATCGGACTCGCCTGGAAAAATTGAGCGCGAAGCCGACTCCATCCGCAACAAACTCCACCACTTCAGCAACTCTCGCGATCCACGCCGGGAGTGACTAGGAGCCGCATGTGCGGTGTTTCCCCATCCACGCACGGTCTCCAAGCACAGCCCCTTCCCATCTTCACGCGCCATGCATAGCCTCTGGGCCCACAGAGAATATTTTGAAAAACTATCTATATTTCATGAACTAATTAGACAAATTAAATTCCGATTGCACCACTACATTTCTTATGACGAGATCTATAAAACTAGACCACACTTGACTATATTTTGATTAGATTTTTTCTGCAACATATTTTTGTAAAGACGGAACAATTCCGTCAACGGTTGGAACAAATCCACCATGAACATGGTGCAATTGTTCCAGCTTCACGATAAAATGTTCCAGCTTTAAAAAAATGTTCCAGCAAAAAGATCATCCAAACATAGTTGAGTGTAGTCTAGTTGCGAAGATCTCATCGTAAGGAATACAGTGGCGCAATCAGAATTTTATTTGGACATTTAATTTAGAAGGCATGAATTCTTTTGGTTTGAACTTTATTTACACGAAATCCCGTACCGCATGCATGGAGGCAAGTAGGAAGAGAGGGCATGCGTGGAGCCTACTCAATAACTGATCCAACACCATTCATTTATTGTTGGGAGAGAGGTTGTACTCGTACTCACAGATAAACGGGTTGCAATGCGCTGCATGCGGGCGTCCTGGAGCCTATGCGGGGACAGGGGTCGTACCGCATATGCGGCATATATACTTTCCGTTCCACGCCGCCCAATCCCTGCGCCTTCCCGAGCGATTTTTGCTCCACTACTAGCCGCTGCTCTATAAATCGAACCAGATCGAAGAGTCCACTCCACTACGCCATTAGAAATCCCGAAACCTGGAAGGTTCCCTGTCTCTCTCCCCCTCTCCCTCCTATCAGATTGCTACAAAAGGCCGTCGATTGATCTCTGCTATTGTTCTTCGGGTGCAGGCAAAGTCGATTTCTGCATTTGTTCTTCGGCTGCAGGCAAAGTCGATTTCTGCAGGTATTCGTTGGCATCGGGCGGAGTGGATCTCTGCGGGCTGCGGCTGTTCTTCAGGAGGAGGCTGACTCTTGACTCTCGAGAATACCCATTATTTGTTTGACTTGAGTTGCAAGAGTACCTAGCAAACAATGAGAAGATAGCTAGTATGTTGAAGGGAAGGCCATTGGAGGCCATCAAGGAGTATGTTCAGAGATGGTTTCTGCGTCAATATCCATCTCCCATATGATTTTATATTCTTATCAAATCTTTGCTTTTAACCTTCCGATGGTAGGAAAATAATGCATGTATGATGCACTACATTAGTTTTTGAACTATCAGCTTGTAGCTCCTAATTAGTTGTTGCTTTGTAAATTGTAATAATGCACTTCAATATATTTTTCGTTGGAATTATCTCTTGTTCTCAGTACATAGCCTGGCAATTACTACTTGACGTGTTTTGATTTCAATGCAAATTTTCACATAGGCATGCAGTGTTAATTTGTCGGCAAAGCAAGCAGCAAGGCCGGCAAACCTTTTATCAATACCAAATGATGGCTCTAGCTTAGCAAACTAACCAAACTTGCTGCCGCTCAGCTCAGCTAGAACACCAAACACACCCCTAGTTTTACTTGTTCTCTTGCCTCCACGTCAGTTGTCGATTCCCTCTCTCAGGTGTACTCCCTCCATCCCTTATGATGGGACTATTTTCAAATCTTAAAAATCCCTATATGATAGGACTATTTGGCTATTGCCTCGGGTCCAATGCACAACAATGTTTAGTCTCAATCCTAATTACTCCACCACTTGCACGCACGGAAAAACAAGAATGGAGGGAGGAAATGAGATTGGTTGAAATGATTTTTAATGTGGGTCATGGTGTTAATGTTGTTGGCACCGAGGAGTTTTCATTAAAACTTGTGATGACATGTTTAAATATAAGAGATAAGTAGTGTTTTTCTTTTATTATTTAAGCCAAGATCAAATAGTGCTATCATAAGGGGATGGAGGGAGTACTACGTAGCTGGCTGGGATGGTATTTATGGGGCCCGCTACCTATACCGCACATGCTTCTTGGCTCTAGTAGCATCAAACCGTCCATGCTCGCTTTCTGACTCAGCTGGCGGTGTCAATTCCGGACGCTTCTATGCTCTGTACCTTTTTCTAACGGAAAATATAGATTATAGAATATATGAGAATGTTGTTGTCATTAGTGACTTTGATCCAAATTATAAAATAAATACAGGCACAACTTAATGGATGCTTCAATTACTCTGCGCCAAAATGTGCAAACAATTGATACTTCAGCTCCTCAATATTTATTGTCACTACTTTCTATTTTTGAATCGAAGCGTGGTGGTATTTGTCAATTGTCACAGGACTAAAAAAATATATTAGCGCCTTAGAGAATCATTTGAGTAAAAAAATGTTTTCTATATCTTTATACTCTCCGATATACTCTCCGATAGCTTTTCTTTATCTTTGTGCAGTCTACAGTCTCTATCAGTCTCTATCTTTAGCTAACGAGAAATCCGGAATAGAGGATAGATATATTTGGATATCCAAATGAAGAAGTTGTTAAAGGGTGTTTTTTCATCAAAATCTTTATTTCCGCAACTTAGAAAAGATATAAAAAATCTCATTAACATTTGTTTTTGTTCCCTCTAGTATACTAATTGAACAACCAAAGATAAGTGTTATAAATACGGAAGGTATATTTAGACCTTTTCTTTTCTAAAATGACTTTCCATGGTTTAAAGTTTAAACCCATGAGGCTAATCTCAATGGGAATTTCATGGAGAGTTTCGTGGCATTAAGTTTCATGCCACATTATCAATTTTGCTGAGGTGGCGAAGAGAGAAGAGTGAGTTTCATGGGATGAGAGGAGAGTTTCATCCGTATAAAACTCCACTGGCATAGTTACCAAGTTTACATTCTAGATAAATGTGCAATGAGACTAACCTGATGAGATGCAAGTGAGCTTAAACATGATTGCAGTTAGCTAACCATTCCAATCATACATTGTCGTCACTGTCTTTATCTCGTGGTGGGAACCTACAGTATTTATAAACTCAACTGCTCCCTCCATTTTTTTCAAATTATAAGTCGTTTGACTTTTTTGACCTCAAGTTTGACCACTCGTCTTATTAAAAAATTGTGTTTAAACTATAAGCATAGTCAAATTGAAGTCATTTTTTGAAAAACTTTTATTAATAAAGTAAGCTACAACGAAAAAATTGTGACATTTTGTATACTTTTGGACTAAGATGAGCGGTTAGTAAAAAAAGTCAAATGACTAATAATTTGAATAATTTGAAACGGAGGGAGTATTACTTAGTTGAATCCTGTTGTCCGTTGTCTCTGTTGGACGCTAGGCTTACATATTTGTTCATACCCTCCCTAAAAATGAAACGGTTATCAAATCGGGCTCACGCGACAGACATGAGGGATTGACAGGAAGCATAAAACCACCGAAGAAAAATCTTCAGACACCCGCAACAACTGATGTCCGATCACGCTTAGATTTTGCAAGACAAAAGAAAATCACTTGCTGCTCATCATACGGTACACAATATTATCTTCCCCAAATTGAAAAAAAAAACACTTTTATTTGCTCAAACGACTGGATATCGTACATCCTCTCACCAAAAAGGAAAAGGTAGACTTCCTGCTGTAGCACTACACAATACAATTCATCAATGTGTTTCTATCTTGGTATTCACTTTATGATCTCTAGGATACAATAATCAAGGGTGCATGCTGGTTCAAAACTGCAAACTCCTTAGCGAAGTCCAGAATCCAGAATTACGGCTGACAAAGAAAGAAACACGGCGGGCAAAAACCCAAATAGGGAATTTTTGTTCCAACACAAACATTATGATAGGTTTGGCGCCAATTCAGATGCACTGCTGGCTGATCCAATAGGTTCTTGTAGGGCAAGGTTCAGCGGAAACATTTCACACTGAGCAATATGTGCCATGAGCTGGTCCATGAGGACCAATGCAGCCATAGATTCCACCATAGGAACAGCTGCAGAAGTAACGGAAAAATTGGTCATAGAAACCAAAAGTGATGAAAGGTAGGAAATTTTAGGTGGAGCCATTACCTCGAGGGACAACACATGGGTCATGGCGGCCCCTTGCCAAAAGTTCAACATCCTCGTGCTCCCTTGATACAGTATTTTGTTTCTTCTGGAAAAGTGAAATCAACATCTCAGACAAATGGCTATACACCATTTTACAATTAGTATGCCTGCTGAACTGTAGCTTAAATTATGTAAACAGAGCATACCATAATGTGTAGTGAACCAGATAAACATTCTAATATTCTTGGTAGTTGCAAAGAAGTGAGACTTTTGATAAACTGGTGGTTCTAATTGTATCCACAAGATATGCTTATCATTCAAAAGGCTTTACATGCCAATGATGCTACAGCTCTTGTTTTAGGGAAACAAAGATTTGTTTTGAACAGGGATGCCTTACCCCAATAGTTGCTGTTGGCTTAAAAGCCACTTTGAAGTAAATAATTTCACCATTTGATATCCCCCCCTGCATTGCAACATGCAAATTACAAATACTCAGTCAACAGTTTATACTAACTAGGACTAACTATATCACCAGAAGGAAAAAGGTAGCATAAAGCAATAGGATTTTAGGAGGAAAAAACCTGTACACCGCCCGAGCGATTAGTTCGTGTTCTCACATTTCCAGCCTCATCCATATAGAATTCATCATTATGCTCGCTTCCAGTAAAGTCGGTACCTGGGTACAAGTTCCTAGTACTTAGTCAAGTTGTAAAGCAGGCTGCATGGCCCAGCACCTATTTGCGAGCAGCGCCAACTTAGCCCTATGCAAAATGAAAACGATTCCTTACCAGCGAACCCACTGCCAATCTCGAACCCCTTGCTTGCAGGGAGTGAAAGCATAGCTTTTGCCAGTTCAGCTTCAAGTTTGTCAAAAACTGGAGAGCCAAGACCCTACAATTTTTTGTTACCCCAATCAGACCGGTCAACCTTAAAACATACGATGTACTCAAAACTATGAGGAAAAAAAAACAACATAAGCGCAGAGACTCAATACTTACACGTGGAACATTTCTTGCTATGCATGTGACAACCCCACCAATTGAATCCCCTCTAACTCGTACTTTATCAATGGCAGCAATCATCTTCTCTGCATATTCTGGATTAGGACATCTAACAATGTTGCTCTCTATCTGAAAAAATAAAAAATAAGATAAAAATTAGCAAATCCTGTTCAGACTATCCCTGTAATGCTGAAGTGGAAGCAAGTGGAAGCAAGTGAAAGCAAGAGACCTGTTCCATGGTTACAGTTTCATAATCAACAGCATCTTCTGGAAGTATGACTTGATGCACTTTGGAAACAAATGCCAAGATCTGCAAGCGTATGATGTTCTTCCATTAGGATTATCTATAAAGGGAGAGGGAGGGAATGCCTTTCTTGTAGTGGAAATGAAAATACAAAAGAGCAGTCTACTACTCTAGCAGAAATAATCAACATGATTGTCACATTTATGTCAAGCAAGAATCAGGATCCAATTCAAAGCAATCTGAGCAGGACTGTGTAACCAGGATATAACAATGTTGCTCTCACAGATTTAAAAAAAAGGCTTAAAACTTATACATATGTGTCTCCAAGACATGTTTCCTTTTTTTTTTTGGCATTTCTATGGGGAAGCAATCAATCTAACTACAATGGTTGATCACAAGCATGTAATAGTTCAAGAAAAAAAATGGCAAGTAGGGCCAAACCTCAACTCCAGATTTGAGCTTAAGAATTTTCTTAGCGAGAGCTCCTGCAGCCACCCTGCCAATGGTTTCTCTGGCTGATGATCTCCCACCTCCCTACCATTCAGCAAGGACAAATATTTATATTTCAAATACTAAGTAAGAAAAAAGCAGATGCTCCAAGTTATAGCAGAAAATGTGCAACAAGCCAACAACTAGTAGTACAATGTGATAGTTTATACTTGTATGTACATGACAAAAGGTACCTGCACAGCCCTAACACCATATTTGAAGTCATAGGTTGCGTCTGCATGGGAAGGTCTGTACGCCTTAGCCATTTCACTGTAATCCTGTATAAGCGAATATGTTTATGAATTCTTGTCCTTTCAGCTTCCCTAACAAAATATGTATCCAGAAACGTGGATACTTACTCCGCCTCTTTGATCTGTGTTTGGGACAAAGACGTGAATTGGTGTACCAGTGGTCATACCTGCACAAACCGAACAGAATTTTCATGCCACTGAAAAAAGCTAATACACAAATAGTTTATCCTCTATTTTGGTAGGTACCATACCTTCGTGTGTCCCTGATAGAATTTTGCATGTATCAGTCTCCTTTCTCGGGGTGGTTATTCTACTCTGACCCGGACGTCTGTACAAATCAAACTTTGGCATCAATGAATATTATTGAAACAATTTAACAATGTATGTCAGGGGAATTCAATCATTCTGTATTGAACGCAGCAAATATAATCTAGCAATGCACATTAAGGATATGCTACTACACCAATATGACTATAGAGTTTTATGATGGCTTCTCCACATGTTACTAACATGTTAGAGAGACATGGGAGTGGCATATGTCAAAAAGTACTACTTGGCAATCATATTAAGGTAGAATTTAGCAAACAACTTGAAATTAATGAAATGTGAGAGAAACATACCTTCTGTCAAGCTCTACTTGCATGTCTGCCTCAGTGATAGGAATTCTGGGCGGGCAACCACTGATAACACAACCAACACCCCCTCCATGAGACTCTCCATATGTTGCAACCTGGAAGTGGTTCCCAAAGACATTTCCTGTCGCCTTCACCTCTGTTCGCCAATTTCAGAAGCACGGAGTGTAAAGAGTTAGCTCCTTTTCAATTATTGTTCTAAGAAAAGCAGCAGTCATGTACTAGCAGATTAATTAACGAGCCATTTCCAGAGCAACATAAGAGTTGCAGTATACAAATCAATGATGGAAATGCCAGAAACTAGATCTAAAACAGTCGCAGATGAATCGAACACTGAACTAGAACTGAAATTGGGAAGCCTTGTGCTCATTGGACTCGTTCCTACGGTAAAAACGTATCCACGTCAACAAATAGGCGGCGATTCCCCCTCCAGGGCGGGAAGGTCTTTCAGAACCCCTCTAGCCACCAATGATGGACATCCTGGTAATCCCCAGCAGCCGATTGAGCAATCCCCAGCTCCCGTCCCGGGGACGTCCTCGGCAATCTCCAACCCATTTGCGACAGAAACGCACCAGACTCGCCCGCCTCTCAACACCGTCGATGAAATGAATTCGGATAACACGAGTGAAGGGGAAGGCAATCCGTGCGGACCTAGGCGAGCGGCGCGGCGGCGGCGGCCGACGGAGAAGCGGAGGGAGGCGGGCGCGGATTCCGAGAGCGCGCCCAGCCCGCGCGGGAGGAGCCGCGTGGACGCCCTGGAGGCCACCGGCGGCTGCGACACGGGCGCGGCCATTGGAGGGTTTGGTGGTCTGGTTGGTGAGAAGAGAACGGAGCAGTGGGGGAGGAAGGTAAGCGGGGAGCGGTTTATACACGGCGCAGCAGAGTCGCCACCTACCCCGTCGGAGAATCGGGTCCAGCCGCCCGGGTTCGTGGCGTGCTGCTGCAGCAGCACCTACTACGGGCTCCGGTCCCATCCGCCCGGTTTGGTGTCTGACTGAGGGCTCGTTCGGTTTCATTGGAATGGTTCCACCCGGATTGAAATCAATATAGTACAAACTTTATGATACTTACAATGAGAGACCGGGATCTATTCCAGGTGAAGAACCAATTTACTCATGATATGGACAACAAAAGACCTGGATTGGTTCCCCACCTCTTGACTAGTGGATTAATTCCCGGTCTCTTCTTGTCCCTATCATGGGTAAATTGGTTCTTCACCTGGATTAAATCCCGGTCTCTCATTGCAAGTATCATAAAGTTTGTACTATATTCATCTCAATCCGGGTGGAACCGTTCCAACGAAAGCGAACGAGCCAGATTTGGGGTCGAAACCGGACGTCTCCAACAAAACCGACCTGATAGTTCCAGATCGTTGGACCGGCTCCGGTTCCGTGCCCTTTGCCTACGGAGTACGCCACGGCAGGTGCCGATCAGACGTCTGAACCTGCCAGGCATTGCGACGCCAGTTCGCGGGATCCGATCTGGTAACACCAACCAGCCCAGAACGCCATGCGTTGCAAAGAGGGTAGAAAACAAGGACCAGCCTAAAAAAAAATCGTCCTTTGCTGCCACTCGATTTTAATTCAACCAGCGGTAGCCATCGACCCGTAGTGCTATTTTGGGCTAACCGCCATAGATCATAGTGATTGTGCCTAAGCTGCATTAAGGCGATGTCAACGTTTATTCTTAAAAAAATATATTTCGACGTCCTTAAAAAGGCTAGAATTCACCTTTTATCACACGCAGTCCTTAAAAAGGTTTTATCATACGCCCAATTTGACTCACGAGACAACTGGCAAGTGTGAAACATGATGTCAGCAACACACAGGGACACTGCAGAACGATTTTGGCCACCTCGCAGCAGGTTATTCCACGCAGGAGAACTCACCACCAGGCAGGTAAGCTCTCGCAGTTGCAACTGAACATTCTCAACTTTATTCACTTTCGTACACGAGCAAAATACTCACGGACTCCTTCAGAATGACATGGCAGATAAATGAATGACATTAGGTAAAAATCCTAGCTAAACAAAGAGGTCAGCGAGGTTGTGGCGGTGCTCGGGTCACGGGGAATCGACCTGCTGGGTTCGGACACGGGTGAATCGACATTCTTCCTCTTTTTTTAGTTAACCCAAACCAGATGCAGAGTCTTTTGGAGATACTCTTACCAAACCAAATAATGAACCGCTATATTTTCACATGTGTGCAGTTTCATTTAGATGCTCTGTCTGCAGACATGAGAGCAATCTTATGCATTATTTATTTCATTATTACTATATCACAATGGGGAACGAGAAGTACGACACTCAAAGCACCTTTAATTTCTCACGCAGTAAAACACTCATTTTGTACAAATTGGTTTAATTTGATTCATATACAAGCAGTGGCCATAGTGGTGAACTGGTGATAGTGCCCTCACTGTAATGAAGGTTATTGTTCAGCGTTTCGCGCACGCAGCCCTCAAAAGGAAACGTTTATCACGCGCATAATTTGACTGACGAAATAAGCAAGAAACATAATGTCGTCAACAATAGACAGGGACATGCCGCGCACAAGGAAAACAGCCAGTCTTGATAAATTGCTGCCTATTCAGGTGTCCCGCTGGCAGAGCCAACTGGTTCTTGCAGGGCAATTTTGAGTGGAAGCATCTCGCACTGAGCAAGATGCGCCATCAGTTGGTTCATAAGGACCAACGCAGCCATGGATTCCACCACAGGAACAGCTGCAGAAGTAATGTCAAGACAAAAATCAGATCGTATAAGGAAGAAAAAAATTAGGAAGGAGCATTACACTGTGGTACCATTACCTCTCGGGGCGACGCATGGATCATGGCGACCCCTTGCTAAAAGCTCAACATTCTGATGCTCCCTTGACACGGTGTTTTGTTTCATCTGAAAAGGAATGGAACATTGCAGGTAAATAACTACATAGACTATCCACAAATACAAAGCCATATATTACCCGAGGTAAGGCACACCCCACACATAGTGTTCTGTTATCCGAGAAACATTCTGTTATCAAATATATTTCGACAAAATTGTGGATGCAACATTGCATCAACAATATCACCTTGCCCATGGTCCCAAAAACGTTACATGACAATGACACTAGTTTTACCAAAAGGAAGTGTATTGAGCGGGAATGCCTTACCCAGATAGATGGTGTTGGCTTAAAAGATACTTGCTCCGTTCCAAATTATAGGTCGTTTTAGTTTTTATAAGTTCATAGATTTCGTTACGAATCTAAACATAGCGTTACCCTCTAAACTTTGTGAAACCGTTCAATTTACCCATAGGTGGTTTTAATGAGTGATTTTGCCTTGTTGGCTTATTTAGGGTCCACATGTTAGTGCCACGGTGGCATGGCAAAATTCAAGTGACCAGGATTGAGCTAGATTGAAGGCATCAAAGAGTTTTAGGGGAGATTTCACAAAAATACCAAGACACATGAAAACACTAATTAGTTACACTATTTTGTGGGGGTCTGTGTGTAAACTATCCAATCCTCATATAGCGCTTCTTCTTCCTCGCGAACTCGGATCAGAGCGCTGCAGCGGCCGTCTGCTGCTCCTGGCTCTACGCCGAGCACCCTCACGCCTGTCCCCCCAAATGTGCACGACGTCGTCGATCGCTTCCCCTTTTTGAAAGCTTCGTACTTCCTTCAAACTTTAGTGAATTATACGTGTCAGGATTTTTTTTTTTTTGAAATCACGGCACGTCGGCACCGCTTCTTTCCCCGTCTTCTTCTCATGTCTCTCGCTATCGTCCTCTCGGGCGGAAGAGGCCGGCCGGCGGCTGCAAAGTGCAAACAGCAAACTCCTCTCCCTGCCGACGCGAGCGCGCCCCGCGCTCTCTCATTTCTCTGTCCTTCGTACCAACGGACCAGCCAACACCCGCGGCGCGGCGGCAGCTCGTTTTTGCCCGCGCGCCTTGCTCAGGCAACGCACTAACGATGACGACTCCGTCTCTTAACGCCACATAGAGCTCATATGCTCACGTGGGGCTGCTCGGAATCTCGCCATCTCGGATGGTGTGGGCCCTCGCCAGTCGACCCCGACCGTCCTGCGCTGCCTCCCTCCCCTACGCTCAGCCGAGCCAGCTCGGGTGCGCAATAATGGAGTGACGGGGGCACAACTGCGCAAGGCAGCGCATGTCGGTCGTCCTAGCTCGCGAGTTGCGGTGGGTGGCATCGGGGTCGGTCCACCTAGCTCGCAAAACGGAACAGTGTTCTCCATGGTTGCCTGGTGTTCCGAAGCTACCACTTACTAACCGATTTCTATATGCCGGGTTAATACACAAGTCATGATGTTGATTGCAAACAGATCGTCAGATTTTTAACTGCTCGCGGCAATGGAGGGGTACTGGTTCGTGCTCAACGTTGTATCACAGGCCTAAGTCTGGTCTTTACCACTACTCACAAATCAAGTCACAAACGGAATGCCGACAGCAGCAGCAGAGAGGTACTGGGCACACAAAGCTTTTCCCAGCCAGGCATAGCCCAAGCTACTGTTGCAGTTCTTATAACACCCGTACACAAGCAAAGTACTCATTCACTATTCAGGCATAACAGAGACGAGGTACGTCATCAAGGTGAAACACGAGCCATTTTTGTACAAATTTAAGAGTCTACCTTCTCTTCCCTTTCTTTCCCTGACGGAGGAAGTCAGTCAGGCATGAGTCCTCCCTACACTTTCTTCAGGTAGCCATGGCACACGCAAGCATGATGTATATGGTACACACACTCTTCATGGCATCTTGGTCTCCTCCGACCTCCAGATCAGTGAACAGTGGAGGGTCGGCGATCCTCGCGCGATGCCAGAAGCTTTACATATGCTAAAGATAAAGTTTTGATTACACTCCCCGTTGCTCTAATGTAAGAGCAACATTCAAGGGAAGGCACACAGGCCGCAAACTAGACCCATATAATTTTCAAACCGCTGGCTCTGATCGTGGCTACACCTCTTCCTGCTGCGGGGTTGGGGGCGGGAGCGGTGGTGATTGGGGCGCCTGCTGCTGATCTTCAGATTTGTTGTTGACTTTGATTTCGAGGAGACGTTCAACAGGCTGCCTGCAGATGGGGCACCGAGTCGTTTGGTACCTTAGGACCTTGGCACACTCACTGCACATGCACTGTAACAAAGAGAGGAGAATGCCATGATTTAGCACATGTGCAAATGCAGCATTACATCAGTTCAAAGAAAATGGAGGTCGCACTTTTCTGAACTAAGAATCTGAATATGGATACTGAAGATCATTATATAGTTGGGAATCTGAAAAACATATATATAATCGGAAATAACTCTGTGAGGTTATTGTTTTTAGAATATAATACAATAACAAAAGCTTAGATCATTTTTACTCCAAGCACAGATCATAGTTCCAAATAGAGTACAGTCTTACCATATGCCTACATGGAAGGACAGTAGTATCCCTTGGCTCTGAGAGGCAAATAACACATTCTTTCCCTGGATCATTTGCATCAGCATCACCTTCCATGGAGTTCCCAATTCCATATATTTCTTGCAGTTCATACCTAGTCCCATTGACCCACAGGATCTGACAAACAACCCGTACTTGATATTCCCCATTTTCTTTCTTCTCAAACACAGCTTGTGTGATCTGTGAATTAGGAGTTTTCATCTTTTGGTCTTCCCCTTCTGATGGTTGATCAACAGGCAATGCTGTTTCAGCTTTAACTGCAAGAGGATATACATCCATGTCCCCTTGTTTTAATAAATCAGATTCCTCAAACACTGAAAAGTCGATTCCTGTCCCTGAAGGTTGCCTGAATTTCTGACCAAGACCCTCTTTGAAGCTAACAGTAACAGGCTTAATAAGGTCTTCTTTCACCGCTGTTAAATTGCAGTTGAGCTCTTCCTTTGCAAAAAAGTAAACTGTCATGCTGTTCAAAGAAGCAGGAAAAAAAATGGTAAATCACTTTTGTTAGTAATAAGAAATTTTGGCTGCAAGGTTTGTCCCATGCTATATAGAGTGCAAAGATACTACATAGTAAACAGCTGTGCAGCTTTAGCACAAAGCACTACAACTAAAAATCATCTAGAAGTATACCGTTTTTGAACAAAGGATAAGTTAGTTGAATAGGGAATTACACTCACGCTATGTGTAAGATGATCTAAGAAACATTGCAATCAATCCAAATGCACAGAATCCTCTGCCATTATAAATTTAACACCCCATTACACTGTAAGCTTTAGGATAAATTAAAACAATTGCAACGGCAACAATCATTAGAAACTTCTAGCACATGTTGCAAAAATGGTTCTGAAAGATTAGAAATTAAGACAAAGCTAAGGTTTATGGCTCTGCAATGCCTTATACCCTATAATAACAATTAATGCTCAACTACAACACTGGCGACCGTTGGAAGCAAGTATTTAGTGGATGCCAAATAATCCAGAGAAAGTACATGAACGCAAGGAAATAAATATTTAAACATGGGTTTAGTTAAGAGCCAATAAACAGGAAATGATACACGAGTGGCAGCCATTAGGGCGCGCAGAATGGCTAATGTTAACTATTTGAAGATTTAATAGCATAGCAACTGGTGCAGCTTTGGCAATTGACATCAAAATTCCAACATATTTACTATGAAAAAGGACTTCCAAATGTGAAGTGTTCTATCCCCAGTCAAGTTTTTAAGGCATAACACCATACAAGACAATGTCAGCAGAGCTTAAGCAAAAGGTGACCATAGCTACGCATAGAAATATAGAATGTTCCACTACTTGTCTGCCAGAATAATACAAAGTCCTTTGCAAGGGCCACTTGTAACAAGGATCAATACTTGGACTGGGAAAAGAGGACAAGCTAAGCATTAAGGCAACACTATGACAGCTCAATAAATAATGAAGACCTCATTGATCACTTGGATGTTTTCAAAACTTTTCAAAAAAAAAAGTACTCCCTTTTGTATAGTTTTGTCTCATTTCTTCTACTCGTTACAATCAAGAAATGGAATTGTCAGTCAACAAACAAATGAAGGTCAAATATCACTAAAAAATCCCCAACCTCAAGGACTGAAAGCATCAACATCATGAGACGCTAATTCCTCAAAGCATCAACATCAATACACAACAAATCGATGACAACAATTTCATACATGTCCTAACAAAGTAGATACCGGCAAATGAATTTCTCACACATGCATATAAAATACATATTACAGAATAGAGAATATATCTGATGTTAAGTGAACTGAATAATCACCTGCCAGCGACCGTGGCATCAAAGGTGAAGGAGACGAGGAAGCGCCCAGGACACTCTTCATCAGGCTCAATCCGAAGCGTTTCCTTCTTGAGGTTGACATCATTGCGGATAGTGACGGCCTTCTGGTGCTCGACGTAGGGCGTTGGCATAGGCAGATGCGGTCCGTAGGGGGGATACCGCCCAGCCCAGCCGGGGTAGTGGTGGGGGTGGGCAGGGGGCGGCGGCGGGAAGTCCCCGGCGCCGGCGGTGGGCGGCCTATGGTGGTGGTCGTACGGCGCCGGGAGAGGCACCGGCACGGACGGCGGGGGCGGTGGGTAGTAGTTCCCATACTGCGGGTAGTACTGCGGCGGATTGGGGTTAGGATACTGGGGCGGGTACGGCGTGGCGGCCGCGAACACGTAGCGGTTGGGCGCAGCCTCCTGCGGCGGGGGAGGCGGCGGCGCCTGGTGGTGGTGGCCGTGGCCGGAGCTCCGACGGCGGTGACCAGGGCCGGCGCCTCCACCGTTGCTACCCGCGTTACCCATCCTCTTGCGCAGATCGACTCGGAAAGCTTGGGAAAGACCTCAAAATTGGATCTTGAGGCTTGGGTGCATCGGAATTCGAAACTGCCTCTTCTGCTCTCGAAAAGCTCGAACAAATGAGCGAGAAAAATCGGGGGGAAAAGGCTAACGAAGAACTCCTTCGACTTCGAGGATCACAAGCTCGAACGGGAAGGGGATGGAATTGGATCCTCGCGCAAACCTAGATCGATGCGCAAACCAGGGAATGGTTCGAGCGATTCGATCGGGGCTGCGGGGAGGAAAGGAGGAGACGATAAGGAAGTGCTCACGCTTCTTGCTTTTCTGCCTGTATTTTTGGGTGTTATAATGGAAGGTTGCGCGGAAAGCACCACCACTGTCCTCCGTTGCTTTTCTGGTGGTTAAGGTTTTGGCACACGCAAAGAAAATGTAATTACCATGAGCCCCTCATTATTTTCTTCACATCACATGCGTCTTGTTTATGACATGCGAGCGGAACTTACGGCAGAATAGATATTTTAGAAGGCAGAACATTTTAATTCACGTGCGGAAATGGAGTTTTTATTACTGGATAAATATAGATTGCGTAATTTTGTGAGTGAAGCGCGACGTAAGCGGAATGGAGTTTATCTGAGGTAGAATGAGCTTCTAATAACCATGCATGCAATTTTGCGACTAGCATCTGAGCTAGGATGACTCACGGGGAGTTGCTTGTGCATCCAAGTGTGACGCGTCAACTGAGAAATAGTATGACGCTGGTTCACAGCACAGATTAGAGGAAAATCGAGTAGGATGCCACTCACCGAAACAAGTTCTATTTTTGTCTAACGGAATACTTTATTCCTTTAAGTTTGCAAGAATTTCATTTTTTAACTCTATCTATTTCTATAAGTTATTTTTCTATCCAGATAGACATAGCGCCGTGAAGAGTATATCCTTACCGGAAGGTTGATGGAGAAAATGTTATACTAGGATTGGTTTGTCCAATAATTGGTGTTAATTGTTGAGGGGTTAGCATCCATAACACAAATTCACGAAGTATCTGAACATAATTATATCCAACAGGCTGAATGAAAAACTATGGCATCAATTTTTTTTTATAAGTTTGCAAGTGGCAATGCAAGTGAATGCAATCATGCCTTAAACTTATACTTGCTGCAAGCATTCACATTGCCAGCTTGATATAGTTGAAATTAGAGGTGCTAGTTGCATACTGTCTTGGGTGTGTTTCCCATTTAAGCTTTATGAAAAGATGTATTTCTAGTGGGAAGTGGTAGTGGTCAGGTTTGAGCCAAACGAGAGGTGTCCTTGTTCTGCTTTTACATAGTGGGTGTCAAATTATGACTAAAATACACAACTTTATTTTGGAATAAAGCCTTTGTGCAATGGTAATACTTCATGGTTGAACAAGCTTGACCGAAGCCATTGGCGCAATATAATGGTGGTGCTCTGCCAGTTGATTGACGGGGCATACGATAAAAACCTGGAACAATTGATGCTCATAGTACGTTGCATGATTAACCTTGTGTACCTGACATAATTAGCATCCAAAACGCACTTTCCACTTTATGCTTGCCGTTATGATAAGTATGGGCCTAGAGAAATCATAAGTCATCATCCTAATTCCTAACAAAGGCTGGCCCCGCATGTTCAGTGCCTCATCATTTTGAAAATTGTGTGTGTGTGTGTGTGTGTGTGGGGGGGGGGGGGGGGGGGGGGGGGGGGGGCACCCCCAGCCCCCATGTTGGATTCGCGCCTGCATGTGTTTCCAATTTAAGGGACATGATAGATGAAATATGACATATGTGCTTTTATATCTTTCTATGGTGTTTGATATCACAAGTACGTAAATTATTCCGTTTTGGTGAGACAGCCATTTAACTCGTGCTCTACTGCAACTTGTTTTTTCTTACCCTTAAAAATTGCAGAGATTGATTAAATGTTGGCACAATGAAAAAATCTTGCTTCATTATCCTTATAAAAATGAAAATTTAATCGGCACTATAGTTGTTTTAGTGAAATATTAGAATTTAGAATAGATTTTATTTTTAGATTTTTATCTCCTATAACTATATAGAAACACCCCACTACAAGAATTCTCTCAACTCTTTGGAAGCCACATCAACAATAGCACCTAGCACCTCTTTAATTAAAATGTCAGCACAACATATCAAGTGCCTCCTCCCCCTCCCCCTCCCCTCCTCTTCATTAACTCTATTTTTCTCAAAATGTAAGCTATCCATCATTTCCCACCAATTCTTTCTTCATGCAACTATCCACATCATCTCCCACCAACTAAGGGTCATTATATAAATTGGAGTTGTTAAATACGAAGTTGTCATAACGTCAGATTTAATTTTAGGCATTTTTTTGTTTTGTATTATTTGGAACTGGTAGTAGTTCATAGTTTATCGAAAAACTCTTTCAAATCTTGCAACAACACGTGGAGAGTCACCTAGTTTATCCTAATTACCTTATCAGAGAATCAAGGTCATGCACTTTTATCTGTAATAAGCACCCAAAAGTTAACGGATTAGTTACAAACATATTTACGTCATGCCGTCTTTCACTTCTGTCGGTGGAAACAACTTCAATTTAAAGCTTGATTATATACAGTGAAACATACGCTAAAAAGATGTTATCTTTTTTGCACGTGAAACACAGAAGAGATGGTTCTACGTATACCTCTCTTGATTTCATCCTTTTTGCATGTAATCTTGCTTTTACAAGCGAGCCATAACTATGGGCAGATGCAAGAAACTCCATTTCAGTCCACTTTGCAAAAATACGTAGGTTCACAAATGGTTGGGTTTACATCTTCTCAAGCAGTTAGGTTGTATTTAATACTTATACTCACAATTTTATATGTTATCATACATCAATAATTATTTTCAAGACACCGACTTTCATCAACTAAAAAATAATCTATTAGATGCTTATTGAATGCCTCTCCATTTTTTACATGTCAACTTTTGTTTTTCTCAAATCAAATCTGTCTAACTTTAATCAAGTTTACTGAAAAATATAACAACATTTACAATAACAAATTTATATTTTATTTCAAACATATACAAAACTCCATGGACACCACCTCCCCTGGTTGGATCAGACTTAATATGGATGCCGGCTTTGATCTCAACTCCAAACATGTTGGGCTCGGTTTCATCGCTAAAGATCATTCAAACGATGTTATTTGCCCTGTTTGGTCTAGTAATCATAAGTTGAAGAGGCCCGAATGTCTAGCTATCCTTATAGGAATCCGTCGAGATCTTTTTGTCTTCCAAGTTTCTATATTTGGAATCCAATTGTCAGGCAATAGTATAATCATTCAAAGTCCCTCCTCCAAGCTAGTCAATCAGCTGTCATTCAAAGTCCCTCATCCAAACTAGCCAATCTATTGTTTCGTCAGAAAAAGAAGCTAAAAGAAATACTCCATCCATCCTGAAATATAAACATTCTAACATTCTTGTAGAGTGAAAGTTTTTAAGTTTGACGAAATTTATACAACAAAGTAATAATATCTATGATATTAAATATGTATCATTAGATTCTCCCTTAAATCTATTTTCATAATATATATTTGATATTATAAATCTTTATGATTCTCTCTAAATTTTTGGTCAAACATAAATAGTTTAACTTTTTAAGAATGTTGGAATGCTTTGTATTTCAAAATGGAGGGAGTATGTGTTTTTTAGGATTCTTGAGCTTCTTTTTGCCAGCGGCCATCCCAACCCAAATGAACACATGTGTTGGCCCCCAAATGAGTAGGGATTTTGTTTCTAAATTGTTCCGGCCTTCACATCAGCAGCTTTAGAATGTGATCATAATCTATTAATATTAAAATCATATAAGTTATCCCTAGTTAGGAAAAAATCCTATAAACTGTTATATCTCCTCGGTCCGACACCGTCAGTCCAACATTTCTGTGTCGCTCATGTTCGGAGGCCTGTCAGACTGTGCCTGACTCGGTGACTCCCATCTTCGGCTTGTTTAGTTTCCACCCGAAATCTTTTCACCCATCACATCAAAGGAGAATCTTAGATGCATGGAGTATTAAACGTAGACGAAAAAGGTGAAAAGTTATATGGATAGGCTGTAAATCGCGAGACGGATCTAATGAGCCTACTTAAGCCATGATTTGCAATGGTGATGCTACAGTAACCATCCGCTAATTATGGATTAATTACCCTCTAATTACCATCGTTAGATTCGTCTCGAGATTTCCAACTTATCCATATAACTTTCCACCTTTTTCGTCTACATTTACTACTCCTAAATTGGTAAAATCAATACCCGAAATCTTTTCACGAAAAATTTTCATCAACTAAACACGGCCTTCACTCTATAGTTGCAGGCAAATTTTTTTTTTTAGTTGCAGGCAGCTGATCACGAAATCCATCCGGCGGCGAACAAAATTTCATTCGAGCTAGAAAAACACGTAGGGCGACGGAAAACACGTGACTACTCCGTGAGCTAAGGAAAATCCTGCGGGAACACAGCATCCACCGCATCACCAGCAAAAGGCCAAAGGGGCCGACGTGTCAGACAAATCCATCCGCCGATCCGCGGCGTCACTCTCATCCGCCACATCCGCAGCCCTTCCGGCCTTCCCCAGAGGCGCAAATCCTAAGCTCACCCAGCAACTAGCTCCCCGTCTTCCTCCCAACACCACACACACATCCTCCTCCCCCAAAAGCAAAAGCAACCCAGCCGAGTCCCCCCAAATTTCCCTGCTCTTCCCCGGCGACGTCCCCACGCCGGCCGCCCCCGCCCAGATCGGCGCCCCCGCCGCCGCTACGCTGCCCCTCCCGCGCCCCACGCCAGCTCCCCCGCTCCCCCGTACCGCCGCCCGCGCCGAACCCTCGCCATTCCGCGCCGCGAGGTATCCGCCCCACTGTACCTCTAGTGTTAATACTTTTCGGGGGTGCGGTGGTGTGGCGCGCGCGCGCGAGGGAGAGCGGGTGCGTGCGTGTAAATAGCTGGTGGGTAGAGCATGGGGGCGGGCTCGAAGGGGCGGGTCACCAGGACCAGGTCTCAAAACCCTAGCCTCGACTCCGACGAGGAGGAGGAGGCGCGGCGGGTCAAGGAGGAGATCGCCGACGACCTCAACGGCGATCCCGCGGAGGACGACGACGATGAGGAGGTGGTTGTGGAGGATGAGGAGGTGGTCATCCCCTCCGACGACGAGGAAGACGGCGGCGGCGGGGCTGTCGACTTCGTCCCGTGCACGCTGGAGGAGGCTCTCGTGCCGCGGGTGGGCACGGTGTTCGACTCCGTGGACGAGGCCTTCGCGCTCTACAAGGCCTACGCCTACCGCACGGGGTTCCATGCCGTGCGCCGCACCTGCCACAATTATGAGGGGCTCCGCTACCGCTCCACCTTCACCTGCACCTACGGTGGCAAATCCCGGGCGGGCGCAGCCCCCTCTGACGCCCCAGGCAGTGCAGGCACCCGCTACCCACTCCGCAGCAAGCGGGGGGCGGCCGCCCAGGAGAAGAAGTCTCGGCGTGGCGCTGCCGAGAAGACGGGATGCAAGGCGATGCTGAGCATCCGTGACAAGCGTGTGGATGGCAGGTGGAAGGTGGAGTCCGTCGAATTGGAGCACAACCATCCTTGTACTCCAGATATGGTGAGATTCTTAAAGGCGTACAGGGAAATGCCCGAGTCAGCCAAGAAGAAGGCCAAGATCACTGATGAGATGGATGAGATGGTGGAGAAGTCATTGAGCGAGATTGCTGAGACAAGGAAGTTCCCGACACGCCCCAAGAGGGGTGCTAGCGGTGGTGCTGCTGCTGGCAGCCACAGGGTTAGTAGGATGGAGAGTTTTGTGCAGCGTTTTGGGGAGGATGACCTCACTGCGCTCAAGAAATTCGTTGAAGCGATGCAATGCAAGAAACCAAACTTCATCCACAGCTGGGATCTTGATCAGGAAAGTCGTGTGAAGAATTTCTTTTGGACTGACTCTAGGGCCCAGGCGCAATACCGCTACTTTGGTGACGTCATTACACTTGATGTGATGTATTTACAGCATTCACGCTCCACCCTCCCATTGGCTACATTCCTTGGGGTGAACAACCATGGTCACCTCGTGCTTCTTGGCTGTGGTCTCCTGTCCGGTGACAGCAAGGAGAACTATCTTTGGCTGTTGAAGAGGTGGTTGAGCTGTATGAATGGTAAGTCACCAGAAGCGATCACGACCAGCTACTCAGATGTCATTGCAGAGGCTGTGGCCGAGGTGTTTCCAAATGCAAGGCACCGCTTCTGCTTTTGGCATATCTTGAAGAAGCTACTTGAAAATGTGGGACGCACACATGAGAAAGAGGCAATTTCCTCAAGGTTCAAGGAGGTTGTTTATGACAGTGTCACTCTTACTGACTTTGAGAGAGAGTGGGGAGCGATGGTTGACCAGTACAATCTCAAAGACAATGAATGGTTTTCTGCTTTGTACAACTGTAGGAAACAATGGGCACCTGGGTATGTCAATCATTCTTTCTGGGCTGGCACCTCTGCTATCAGGAAGGTTGAAAAATCTGATCCATACTTTGATGGTGTCGTGACTAAAACTACTCTTCCAGTTTTCCTTGAGCAATACGAGACTACCCTGAAAGGGAAGTTGGAAAGGGAGGCATATGATGATTTGCGCTCGTACTATTCTAGACTCACTTTGCTGTCAGGATTGCCCTTTGAGGAGCAACTTGTGGAGATCTACACAGTAACCATGTTTCAGGCGTTCCAAGATGAGATCAAGCAATTGATGCATGTTATTTGTAAAGAGGTAGATAGAAGTGGGGGCTCAGTTACTTACATGGCCAGTGAGTTAATACAGGGCAAGAAGGTTGACTACACAGTTGTCTACAACAATTCTGACAAGGATGTTTGGTGCATTTGTCGCTCCTTTCCCTCACGGGGCATTCTTTGCAGCCATGCTCTGGCTGTTTTGAAGCAAGAGAATGTGCTGATGCTGCCATCAAAGTACATCCTGAACCGCTGGAGGAAGGAT
Organism: Urochloa ruziziensis; assembly: GCA_015476505.1. Lineage (NCBI taxonomy): Eukaryota > Viridiplantae > Streptophyta > Magnoliopsida > Poales > Poaceae > Urochloa > Urochloa ruziziensis. The sequence continues at coordinate 9,492,612 of CM027118.1, forward strand.
TTTAGGATACTCACTTCATCTGCAAACACAAGTTGTACCGAATCAGATAGAAATCTGGGTATTTATGATGACCTCTATTGTCGTGGCCATGAGTATTTTGAAGATGTCATTGATATTGGAGCAAGAGAACCTGAGCTGAAGGAGTTCGTGTTGTCAGCCATGAAGGAAGCAAAGGACAGACTAATTAGGCCTGATCACACCCAGCAAGGTGATCAACGGGTTGATGTAAATATGACTGTAACTGGTTCTATGTCCACAGATACAAGAGTTGATGTGAATATGGCATCACACACCTCAGCCCTTATTCAGGGGGGCAGAAGGGTTGATGCGAATATGGCATCAAACACACCAGCCCTAGTTCATGGTGATACTATGACATCAAATGCTACGGCCTTGATTCACAGGGATAGAAGAGTTGAGATGAAAATGCCAACTACCCACCCTATTCATGGAGAGGGAAGAGTCGACATGAACATGATATCTCCTCACTTGATGCATAGGGAAAGAGTAGTGGACATGAACATGACGTCACCACACCTGATACAAGGGGACAGGAGAGTCGATATGAACCTGGCATCACCCCACTTTATACACAGTGATAGAAGAGTTGATATGAACCTGGCATCTCCACATCTGATGCACGGGGACAGAAGGGTTGATATGAACATGGCATCCCCTCACCTGATACAGGGCGACACCAGAGTGGATATGAATATGGTATCCACTTCTCAGAATGGGATGCACACTTTTGATTTGGTAAATATAAACCTGGAGAGCGGCTCCTTGCCAATGGCCGCAACAGATTTTATGCAAATGCATCCGCACCCACCAGTTTATCATCCAAAGCAACTTCTTGATATGAGGGATCAGGTGATGGATGCGAATAAGAGACCGAATATGGAAACCAACACTTACTTTATGGGAGGTGGTATGCATGTGGGGTAGTTTGTGTTAGGAAAGGAGGCATCCTTCCTTTTCGACATGTAATCATGTATGTTCTTAGAGCAGGCAGTACAACTAAACAGCTAGGTTCTAGTATTGCAGATCGACCTTGACTGTTGGTAACTCTATTGTATCCTGTTCCCTTTTTTGGCAGTTGTAGCAAGCTGGATGCGCTTACCTTGTGCATGTGATAAAAAAACGAATAACCCATCTTATCCTCTAGTTAGCAATTTGTAAGCAAGACACTTTCAGTTGCAATATTGTGCTGACACTTCTGGGTTCAGCTGTTGATTGATGATATACTTCTGCTGAATGCCTACATTGCCTCTTGTTCTTTATGAGCCTCTGACTTGTACATGAGAAATAAAAAATATTAATAATATGTTGACATGCTATACAAGTTAACCGGCTTCTTTCTTTTTCTTGGTAATGTGTTCTTTCTGATACAACAGTGATCAGTTTTTTCCCTGTTGCTATATCTGTGATTATCAAAAGAGGTAACCTTGTGTGGTTTAGGTGCATGATAACATGGGCATCAGCCATCTATTAAGCTCCTGGCATGTACAGTACATGGGAAATAAAAATATTAATAATATTTTGGCATGCTATACAAGTTAATTGACTTGTCTTTTTCTTGGTAATGTGTTCTTTCTGATACACAGTTATCAGTTTTTTAACATATATGCCTGTGATTACCAAAAGAGGAAGCTTGCTAACTGTTATTGTTCAGAATGGGATTATACGGTTCTCGTTACAGATAATGGAAGGCTCAAGATCATCGGTGGACATGTCCTGTTATTGCTTGTAGTTGATTGTTTTTTTTACGAGCTGTGAGGCAATATTTGTCCAGATACCACCTTTTGATCTGTTTCTGGATAAAATTGACTGCTATTATCGTGTTTGGTTCAAACTATTGCTCTTGATTCTTGATGGTTTGCTCAGCCTAGATCAATGCGAAATGGAGGCTGCAACAAGTTGAATGTATATGATGTCGTTGACCCCTTGTCAGTTCCTTTTGGAATTTTTCAAAATCCCCCATTGCAAATAGAAACTTATTGTCAATTTGTGTTCTTCTGTCATTGAGTTTTGTAGCACGAAGGAAATGGATGATCATCATGTTGCCTGCCCTGTTAAATATGCTTCATCGCTATGTGAAACAGTCTTTCCGTTCCAAACGATCGTGAGATCTGTCCTATGGTAAGCCACTTTTAAGAGGCTGAAGTAAAGTACCGCGAGCTAAACCATTATGCCACAAACATCATGGGAACCTCGGAGTTATAGTAAGGTATATTTTATTGGAGTCTGATAATCCCTTCCATTGTTTTTCTGCAGCACAAAACCAACTACCTGCAGACTGTAATAATTACTTGGTCTCCAGGATTCCAGGTGTGTACTTTTGGTATAGAAAACTGTCCAGTTACTGAAAAGTGTAATTCATTTTTCATTTTTTTGGCGAAGATTTGTAATAAACTTGATGAAATACAGAGGTCTTTTTTCTTAATAAGGATTACAAAAGGATCGCCTACCTTCGTTGTCATGATGGATGAATTTATCATCTTATCAAGAACAACCCTTTCTAAGCGTACTAGCTACTAGCTTGGATGTAGCAATTTTGGGAATATTTATTCCTTTTGACCAGCATGGGAACATTTATTCCTTTTTTGCCTGCTTGCCTACACAGAGAAGATTTCACCTTCTCCCTACTGATTTTGCTTCCTACGAAACAATATTTATCAGACATGTCATGAACATGCAGCTTCGACTGCAAGGCTTTTTGTGACCCCTGTGCATGGATCTCCAAAGTAATTCGACGACACTGGAACACTGCAGCTGCTCACCCCGATACAAGCCTACAGAGATCCTAGTATCAGCGACCCATATGAATCTGTTGACATGTTGAGAAATTAGAATGGAGCAGTTTGTAGTTACCTCCTGAACAACTGAGAGAGCCTGAGTGCTGCTGCATTCACCATGGTTGTAGCTCCCACATGTGCCACTTGGTGTCCCAAAGCTTGCAAACTTGATGCTGCTGATGACCTGACCTTCTTCCGGACATTCCAGGCGAAGTGCAGGTCCAGATCTCTGCAACTTCTGCTGAGAAGAAATCCAGCTATCAATTTGGGCTGGATGCGCTTCTGACACTTGTGCGCACAGACTTCCTGTCTGCCTTGTCACAAAGGATATCTTGCTTGGGTCACCACCGAACTGCTCGAAAAGGACTAGATCATTGCTGCCTGGTTGGAGAAACGAACGGGGAACATGGTACCTGTTTAACAAGGTAAGAAATCCAATTAGTCAAATCCATTCAGTTCTTGGAGTTGCTATGTTGTTCTGCATCATTGGAACACTGCCAGAGTGCTCAGCATCACAATGTGCATAATCCAATTAGTCAAATCCATTCAGTTCTTGGAGTTGCTATGTTGTTCTGCATCATTGGAACACTGCCAGAGTGCTCAGCATCACAATGTGCATTAGTTTGCAATTTTAAAAGTGCATGCCTCTCTGCGTCTTAGTTTCGGTATTGAAAAATTTTGAAGTGTTTATGTTGGTGTATATAGCACATGTAGTGTAATGGCCCAGCTACAGGCCCATGTACTTCATGTATATAGCCCACCCTAGAGGGGTGGAGGAATAGACAGCACATTTTTCACCTCTGTTTAACACCACCCCCCCCCCCCCCCCCCCCCCCCCACCCCACCCCTAAAAGGATCCTCAGAGGAGAACACATAAAACCAACATAGATGAAATACTAAAACTAGCTCTGCATGCTGGAATTCTTACAAAGTCTGTGATGGCTGCCCACACTTCTTGAGGCATTTGCTCGAAGAGTAGGATCCTCTGTAGTTGCATGTGTTAACACAGCCGCTCTGTGGAGCCAGATTTGTTGGCCAGTATCGACCAATGCTCTGACCATTCACCCATGCTTCGCCTTTCCCCATTCCCGTGAAGTCGATGGCAACAGGATCATCACCTGCAGGGGCTGTGAATTTTGTCTGCATTTGGAGAATTGCAGTTAGCGAATCGACCCAAGATAACAACTTGAGAAAATGGATTAGCCAAACAAATTGGCTGTATAATATCTTGTCTTTTGAGCCCGCACTGGGTGCATTCAAATGCCATAGATTAATTGGTTTCGAGGTCAGATGATCATACTGACCTTATACCAAATCAGTGGTTGATTGATCGGATAAGCATTGGATGAGACCCATTCTGGTGAGGCCTCTGAAGGATCATATAGGTGCAAATCTTCTCCTTTGAGGCCAGTCTGAAACATCAAATTATGATTAATAAATGTGAATCGTAGTACGCCTTTGGTCTAATGGAGCTCAAAGTAGAGTTTAGGCTACCTGGTATGTCCATTGTGCAGAAGACAGATCGAGTGCACCGTTTGGTCCGCTCAGCTTTACTGGCCCAGTAATTCCAGCACCTACCAGGTCAAAGAATGCACCATAATTCTGTACAAACAGATAAGTCAATGAGAAATGAATGTCATAAAACTTTTTTCACCAAATCAAATATTGCAAAAATGGAATGGAATATTTGGTGTTGCATCTTTTCCAAAGTGAAGGTTAATTACCGACAGTCCAACTGTTGCACTCAAAAGATCTATTTTGTTCTTCCCAGGTACAAGTGTAATTGGTTTCTGCCAGGAGATGAGTGAGCTGCTAGCACTACCTTGAGCACTTCCTGGTAAGATTTCCGCACTTATATTTCAGAACACAAATATAATTTATGTATGAAAGACCAATAATCTTGAAAATCAGCACCACAAACTCAAATGCTAGGTATGAAGGAGTTTGTGCTATCATCTCTAGCCTCACCTGCAATTTTACCATTGATGTAAACCTGAAGAACATGCCCAAGTGAGTTTATAAGCAGATTGGATTGGCTGCCATTTAGATAAGGTTCACCACCTTGAACAGTAATGCTGCACAAGTTACATCAATAGCACAAATGGTGAGTAACTTTTTTTTTTGTCAATGCACGTTACCATATGCATAATTAGAGCATCTCCAACAGTCTCTCTAAAAATCACTCTCTAAATCATTATTTAAAAAGTTATTTGCATAAAAATTGTTTTCTATATCTTCGTGTTTTCCAACAGCTTCTCTATATCTTGCATGCACTCTAAAGAGCTATTCTCTTTTCTATATTTTGCTAGCGAGAAATCCGGAATGGAGAGTGACTATGTTTGAATAACCAAATAGGGAGGCTGTTGGAAGGTAACTTTTTAATCAAAATCTCTAAAATTAACAATGATGGAGGATTTAGAGAGTCTCTTGGAGTTGCTCTTACAATAAGGCATGTAAATCATGTACCTTGTCGAGTACCAGAGGAAGTCACTGGCATCTGCTGTGGTGTTTATCTGCTCCATCAGTCCAGCTTTCGTCAATGCATTGTCCTTTGTGATACCAACAGGCTCTATGGCATAGCTCCAGCCAGATACCGCGAGTTCTGGCGTGGTGAACGAGCCATCTAATGCTACAGCGCTCGCTTCCAAGTACCTCATTTCTGAACTCGTCACTTGAGAATTGATCTGAAAATTGTAGCCATGCGTATCTCTGAATCAGATTAACGGTCGATTCTCTTTCCCAAAGCAAGTGCAAGCAAGTTATGTTCAGTTAGTTTTATATACCTGAGCCGTGTTCAGTACCACATTCTTGCAGTCAGGAAGGATGCTGACGGACCAGGCAGGGAGCTTATACATCTTGCCATTGAAGGTTACAGTTTTGTCTGTTTGACCATCTATGTTGGCAAGGAATGCGGCACAAACTGAACCGGACTTGTATACAGCTGCCTGAAGATGGAAATGGAGATGATGTTATTTCGCGACCAGACAATGAGGGTAAATGTTTTCTCCAGAACAAGATTTACTTCATTTTTTGCAAATACTGAATGTTTATCTCTCTTTTGTCATTTGAAAGACGCTTTTCCTCGAAAACGAAGTATTCTTTTGCAAAGCAGGCCTTACCTCTGCATTTGGACCTAGAGAAGTGTATGATGGATCGGTTGCTATGAGTGCTGGTTCGCAGAGCTTTATGGCCTTGTGCACATCCCTCAAGTGGCCCCACTTTGGCTGCCTGACTAGTCCTGAATCACATATTGAAAAGGGAGCGGCTAAATCATTAGCGAATACTTTTTTTTTCTGAGGGAAATAAAATATCTATCTCCTTGACCCTAACATAGAACTTATTAGGTTATTTGTCATCACCCAACATAGTTGGGAGTAGCTAAGGCATTTTTACACAGGCTTTTCAATAGCCATATACTACAGGTGATGCAATATCCTACCCAAAATGTCATATTCCAGTAGGAGAGGTACATGCTCGAAAATGTTCAATTGTTCACGAGCTCAAAACCAAAGTAGCCCTGTCGTGGCAAAACCGAAAGCTTCTTACCGTACTCGTCGATGGGAGCATCGTAGTCGTAGCTCGTGGCGATGAAGGGCCCCCCCGTGCTGCGGTCGAGGTTGGTCCCGCCATGGTACTGCGAGGACAAGATCGAGAGTTAGAAATGCTCCAGCAGGGCCGACTGGCAGCATCAACGCGCACCCTAACTGCTCCTGCATTTGGTCGTGTGGAGCAGGCTGGCGCTCAACTGCATAATTTTGCACGGCGCAGTGCAGTGGAGTGAGGGAAAAAATGAGAATAAGAAGTTACTGTACCATGTAGTAGTTCTGGAAGGTGCCGCCGCGCTGGTAGAATCTTGCGACGGCGAAGGCGAGGTCCTCGACGGGGCGGTAAGGGACGGCGCCGCCGAAGGAGAGGAACCAGCCGCTCCAGTTCTCCGTCCACATCTTGGGCTTGGCCGCCGAGTTGGGCGTGAACTGGTCGCAGTAGAAGCCGTTGCAGGTGTTGATCTGCATGCATTCACCTCTCATTCATTCCATGCCGTTCGTTGTACAAAATAAAGACGATCGAGGGCACTGAAACTGAAAGCGGGTGAGTGAGTGATGTATACTGTAGTCACGTACGAGGGGGTCCGGCGCGTCGGTCTGCTGGCACATGACCCATGGCACGCCGGTGTCGAGCGAGACGGCCATCCCGGCCGCCCACCGCATGTACGCCTTCCCGGGCGCCCCGTACGCCGAGTCGATGTTGCCGTACTCGTTCTCGATCTGCCGCGGCCACGCACGCCACACACACGTCAGCACTAACACGGACACATGGCCGCCCGCCGCACACGGCGGCGGCTGCAGCTGCAGGGCAATAATACGAGGAGCATGCAGGGGCAGGGCGAGCACGAGGGGCACGGGGGATTCAGACCTGGGACAGGATGATGGGCCCGCCCTGCGACGCGTAGAGGCCCGCCCCCTTCATGGTGTCCACCACCTTGGTGGTGAAGCGCTGCATCTCCGACTTGAAGGGCTCGTTGTCGGTGCGGAACTTGATGCCCGGGATGAAGTGCAGCCACAGCGGGAAGCCCCTGTTGTGGAACACAGGTTTCATTCAGTTCATGTCACGAGGCTGCTTCAGTAGCCTTGTTCTTCGGAGACGGAGAGTGAGCTGCTGCCGTACCCGTAGTTCCACTCGGCGCAGACGTAGGGCCCGATGCGGAGGTGCACGTAGAGGCCGGCGTCGGCGACGGCCTTGACGAAGGCGGCCAGGTCCTTGCGGCCCTCGAAGTCGTACTGCCATGTCGGTAAACCTCTCGCCCGTCAGACTTTTTAGAGGTGTGTAACAATTCTTGAAAAGGTTAATTGTAACAAGCACGGCACGAGAGGCAAAGGAACCACAGGAGTAGCAGAGAAAAGAGAATAAAGCATAGGGTGCAGAGGAAGCAAACCCCGGGCCTTTGACAAAGTCGATGATGGTGGGCAGGAGCAGGAGATGATTAGGAAAGGTGGAAAAAAAGTTTAACAAAGATACTAGTAGTACTTCTAGAGAATAACATCACTGAGTGAGAGAGGTCGATTGATGAAGTAGCGTGGTGTGTCTACGTGCCTGTCCCCGGACGGGCTCGTGGATGTCCCAGAAGACGTAGGTCTCGATGACGTCCAGGCCGCCGTCCTTGGCCTTCTGGATCAGCCCCGGCCACATCTGCAAGCATCACCGCCGGCGACATGCCGGTGTCAGTATCAGTGGCTTACCAAGAACAGAGCCGCGTGCTCAGAGAGAAGGCTAGAGAGAAGAATGAATGGTGCCTGACGTCGGGGGTGCTCCGCGGGTAGTGGATGGACCCGGAGACGAGGACGCGGCGGACGCCGTCGATGACCAGCGCGCGGTGGTCGTACGTCACGTTGGTCGCCCGCGACCCGCCGGCGAGGCAGAGCAGCAGCACCGCCGCCGCCGCAGCCGCCGCGGGAAGGAGCACCGCGGTGGCCGCCATTGCCGCCCTCCGCCGCGGGAGGAGGAGGGAAGAGGAAGGGAGGGAGAAGAGACAAGGAGCACCGCCTCCTCCTCCGGGACGTGGCGCGTTCGGTGTACTAGCTAAAGGCACCGCCCGGGAATTCGTATTAGTAGTAGCGGCAGCAGCAGCAGCTGGAGGTGGAGTGAGCGCGCGGGTGGCCGCCAGGCCGGGCGTGCGGAGTCGCTCGGCTCCGGCTCGGTGGTGGTGGTGGGGGCGGCACGCGCGAGAGAGAGAGAGAGAGAGGAAAGCAAAAGAAAACCCCCTCGCGCGGCCCCGGCTGCCAGCCACGGGACGGAGCACAAGCAGGTTGCGATGCTCCTGCGCTCGCCGTGGCCGATCCGATCGCTTTCCGGCTTTGTTCTTTCCTAGCGGCGTGTTGCGGTGGATGTGGAGGTGGTCGACTGGTGGTGGTGACGCCGCCGCTGCTCTTTGTGCCGATGCGGCGCGGTTAAAAGGGGAGGCGGTGGTGGCGGTGGGCAATGGGGGTGGGTGGGTGAACGTTTCCCCTTGCTTTTCTTCTTCTGGGCCGGTGATCTCTGCTTACCCCGGCGTCTGGGCAAGCAGAAGGATTTGTTTGCGGCTAACTTGCAAGCAACAGCAACTAAACTGGCTGCTCCTGCCGATGAAACAAAGCAAGAAATCACCGGGTTGTTGGCCTGCTGCGGCGGCGAGAAGAAATGGAGATTGAAATCAAGGAGGGCCAGTATACCAAGTTTAATGGTGGCGGGGCGTGATGCCGTGATGGTTGGGTGGTACACACGGCGTGGGCGGGGTCTAGTCTAGTAACGCTGCCACATCTTTGTTGCTTACTAGTACCGCAGTGGCGCTGGCTGCTCCCCTGCATGTGTCGCCGCCCGCCGGGCGGGCGTCGCCGCGTCGGCACTGGGCCTCCCTCACCTCACACAAGAATAAGAGAATAAAGAAAAAGAAAACAAAAGGGAGAAAGGGCTACTGCTGGGGCCGGTGACCGACAGGGGTCGCGAGCCATGACCGGCCGGCGTTGTCGCTTGTTTACCCTTTGCTCGCTCTGCTCTGCCGAGGGCTCTACTCTTGCTAGCACTAGATGGTGCCAAGGAGTCAATGACCGGGCGGCGTTGTCGCATCCCGTTCCCGTCGCGCCTAGCTGCTTGCTAGTGGTGACGCATATCATACGCCGCATCGTCTGGTGGTGGTCGGCTGCTAGTGTTGCGAGCTGTGGCACGAGCTCGAGTCTCATCTTGGGGTCTGATTGTCTGAACTTGGCCGGGGACCGGAGTGAAAGGTGGTTAGGTCAGGTCAGGGGCGGTGGGAAGGAAAATGGCTACCACCGCAGCGTACGAAAGCAGGGCCCCGGTTGTCGCGGCGCGCACTTGTGTGTCTCGTCAGATCAGGGGAAAGAAAAGCGGCTTGTGAAGGGTGACACGTCCACAGGGCAGGAGGAAGTGAGATGACGCGGAAAAGATTGTGTGGGCGAAGGTCCGCCCGGGAGTACGACTTCGTGATTTCATTCTCCGTCCTCTGCTCACGCACTTAACTTGCCCTACAATACAATATGCAGATACAATGCCCGTGTTTAGTTCCCACCCAAAAATTTTTCACCCATCACATCAAAAGAGAATCTTAGATGCATGAAGTATTAAATGTAGACGAAAAAAGTGAAAAGTTATATGGATAGGCTGTAAATCACGAGACGAATCTAATGAGCCTACTTAATCCACGATTTGCAACAGTAATGCTACAGTAACCATCCGCTAATTATGGATTACTTACCCTCTAATTACCATCGTTAGATTCGTCTCGAGATTTCCACCCTATCCATATAACTTTTCACCTTTTTAGTTTACATTTACTACTTCCAAATCGGTAAAATTAAAACCCGAAACATTTTCACGAAATCTTTTCGTGAACTAAACAAGGCCAATGTGGATGTGGATTTGGCCATTTGTGCCGCTGCACTTTTCTAGTGCTGCTTTTGTATCTTTTACACATACAAAACGGTACGGCTCTCTTAAGGTATTCTGATCAAAAGAAGCATTACGTTGCAAATCACAGCACCAGGCCATATGTTTTTTTTCTTCGGCCAGGGCATACTTACTTGATTCTTTTTTTTTCGTCAGCACCTGTGTCTCTATTCATGGGAATCATGTGAGGCAACTGCTACTCTCAACGAAATACTTATTTCCGAGGCTGCGAAAATCCTCGATCAACACACGAACTCGACATGAACTCTGTGGTTGCAGACCCAAACAAAAACGCTATGGATTTATAGACCAAGAATTCCGCTAATGGAAGTCCGACTGTGTTGCTATAAACCGTAGAGGTCTGCTTCGGTGATCCATTCTGCCCTATGGTAGTATGGAGCATTGAGGGATGGGAAATTTTGTAATTAGACTGTAATATAATTTTGATAAAACTTCGATTTTCAACCTTCAACTATGACAAAAGTCCGATTTTCAACCTATACCACTATACTACTCGATATATACCCACTTATAGCACATGTTAAAAAATACTTTTTCCCATAATACCCTATACTACTATACTACTCGATTCATACCGCCTTATACTACAGGTGATGTTCTAGTAGTATATGATTAATTTGGACCGTCAGATCCTTTTATACCGGTCCTTTTTGAACACTGGTATAAGATACTACGGAGCACCGAAAAATACCTCAAACCGTAAATCTACCTTCATGGCAACATCCGTTACTTGACGGGAAATATCCAATTTTGTGACGTCGTGTCTAACCGAACCGAAGAAAAGCCAACAGGTAGCAGCTCGATAACACTAGTCAAAAGCACATCTCCTATTGTCAACTGATCACTTGATCAGTGGCTCTCTTTATCTCATCCCGATCATCACATTGACTTGCGACTGAATTTAACACGGACGTGTCTGCTTGTCCCAAAACTGAGAATGGCAACACCGAATCCTAGCCTAACACACTGAACCTGATTCCCCAGAGTCAAATGGCACCATTTCCTCGCCCAGAGGTCAGAACAGGTGCGAGCCATGGTGGTTGGGTTTGCTCCTCCCAACCAAGTTAATGGCGGTCGGTCGGTGCTGAATAGACAATCCCATACGTCTGAAACACCACATGCCGCATGCCGGACTGCATCCACGTCCACGCAGCCAAAATTATCCACTCCACTGCGACTAGTGACGACCACTCGCCCCACAGTGGAAGTCCTGATGGGATCGCCGCATCCGAATGCGATACATGGTCCAAATACCAAACAAACCAGTGTGTCAGATTTAGAGAGTTGAGGTTGAGGCTGGAGGATGGGCTAGATATCCTGATCGCCCCGAATCTCCCCGAGCAGGGGGCCAAGATCCGTGACAGCACGTTCACCCGTTTGTGATCTGTCCCTGCAGTTCGTTTCTCTCTGCCGAAACGGATAAAGCCCGAGTTCGCGAAAACATTTCGTGAAAAGATTTCGGGTTTTGATTTTATCAATTTAGAAGTAGTAAATGTAGACGAAAAATGTGGAAAGTTATATGGATAGGTTGGAAATCTCGAGACGAATCTAACGATCGTAATTAGAGGGTAATTAATCCATAATAAGCGGATGATTACTGTAGCACTACTGTTGCAAATCATGGATTAAGTAGACTCATTAGATTCGTCTCACGATTTACAGTCTATCCATATAACTTTTCACTTTTTTCGTTTACATTTAATAATTCACGCATCAAAGATTCTCGTTTGATGTGATGGATGAAAATATTTGGGGTGGGAACTAAACATGGCCAAAGAACGCGACGTGCGCAACAGAATGTTCAGAGCTCGCACGAGGTGCCCTGCTGCTGCTGCTGCAGATCAGCTGTGGGTGCTGCGTCGCCGTTGTATTCGGCGCGGCGTCCCTGTGCCTCGCATCCGCTTCGGCTTCGCGTCCTGACCCTCTCCCGAGTCCTGACACGCGTATCTGAGGCAACACCCAAACCCTTGTGTCCTGTGCGTTGGCGTCCTCTCGATGGCGGCGTCGCGTCGTGTACTCGTGTACGTGTACACCGCCGTGCGGGCGGGCGAGCGCGCTCGGCAACGAAAGGCGCCTGTCAGGTCTCGACTCGGGTCTTGTCCCTTGCGGCGTGCGCGCGCCGACGATGCCGGCCGGTCAGGGTCGTCGATGCCGCACGTCCGAACGGAAAACCCTCCGCGTGGTGCGGTGCGGAGGAAGACAAACGCCGGAGCGAAGTGGCCGCGACCGGCCGGCGACCCATTAACCTGGATGTTTTTGGATCGTTGCTGCACGTCACCACCTTCTCTAGATGCCTTTTGTTTTTGGTTATCGCAATGCGTCTTTGATTAGCTATAGGTACGGAGGTTTGGGCGTGGAAGCAGGGGCAAGTGACGCCGGTGAACGCGATTAGTCGCGTGGATTGGATCAGAGGTCAGAGCATCGGACAGCTTTTGCTTGGAAGGGTTAGCAAGGACGGACAGCGGTTAATTGAAACACTCCCTTTCTCGCACGTACGTACCAAAATAGCATCCCGACCTTGAATTTTGCAGATGCGGATGACGCCGCGGCCGAACCCCGGATGAGCACGGCGACCGCGCGTGACGCGGACACATGTTTTGCAGGATCATCCGGGGCGATGCCGACGCGGATGGGCGACCGTGACGGGTGGCCGCGCCCGCGCCGTAGCACGGCATGGCACGGCACGGCTGAGGCTAGCGTGCCTTGGAGGCCGCGCGGCGCGCGACAAGGAACGGCGCTGGCCGCTGGTGCTGGGTGCGTGACAGTGACCAGCGCCGTGCGCCGGGACGCGCCGATCGCGATAGCATCTGACGAGACGAGCGGCCTTCCACGCTGAAATGGGGACGGCGAAAAACATTCGGTGCGTGCTCGTCTTCTTCGGTGGATGTCGCTGAAAAACATTGGGTTTCTATCTACGGTGCCGCACTACTAGTGCCTGATGAGGTCCGTAGGCCAGGAGCACTGGAATGGTCAGAGAACAGAAAGGTGTGGCCAGATCATTGACGGCGACGGACGAGATCGCTTTGGTGGTTGGTGGCCATGTGGCAGAAGGTGTCGCCGCGGTAGCCGAAAGAGGGGAAAACAAGGTAGCAGTTGAACAGATTGCATCTGGATTCTGGACGTCGCGCCATTGCAGGTTGCATGTTCGTTATCGCCTCCATCCGACGCTTAAGTACTGATATTATCTAGTTTTGGAGTGCACATAACATCTTGGGACGTACAAAAATGATACGTATCACGCAGCGCAAGCACAGCTAAGTAATCTAGCCGTGCATGTTCTCAAAACGTGTTATGCACGTCCTTCTCTCTTCTACTTAATGACAAATATGCTAGGCATGTTCTCAGAAAAATAAGGACTCTAGCCGTGCAAGATGTGCAGCCTGATAAGAAAGCAATGTGCTTTATAAAAAAATAAAAAATAAGAAAGCAATGTGCGCGCATGCCTATCGTGTGTAGCTGTCTTGCCACCGAAATATGGCTGGAATATGCATGCCATTGTATCCAAAGGAGAGTTCCACGATGATATGTCACTGGCCAACACTGACATTCGTCAAAGGCAATCTGCATCCGACGAAGCGTTGAAGATTCGAGCAAGGATCACAAACGAGTATAGGACCACGGAGAGCCAATGTGTCAACAGAAAATGCAATTCGATCAACGAAAAGAAACCACTCCTTTTGTTAATTGGATCATTGGCAGGCAGGTGCGGAAAGTAGCTGACCAAAGCGAACGCCATTGTGTGTGGCAGCTATCCTCTAGCATCCACACTGCTTGCTTGTTAAAAAACAAGATGTTCTTAGAGCCAGATGATTGGTGACGGGGGAGGACCAGAGGACACCCTTCACTACGACTGACGCCTATGCAACGTGCCACTACTGAAATGCAAGAGACCAATGCGTCAGCATCGGCGTCTTCTGCGACACCAGGACATGCCTACACATGCAGCAGGCCTGCTCGCCACAGATCACAGAAGCTATTGATTATGCCCTAGATGGACCATGTGTTAGTCCATTAGCAGCCGCGTACCACCAGCGACATTATTATACACACCAAGTGACGCAATAGTCTAATGAGTACATCGGTGATCTTTATATATAGGCCGGATCAGGCGATTTAATTAATAGTCTAATGAGTAATGACAAGCCCCACCAGTACTAAGTGGCACCACCTTTCATAGTGAATTATTGATATCTGAATTGTTCAAGACATAATTGACTCCGAGTCACGGGCTTCACAACTCTGGCCGACCCTCAGTAGAGAATAGATAGCTGCAACAGATGACGATTCGCCAATCACCAAAGCCAGCACATTATGAGACGACAAAGCCGGCACAACAACTCAAGTGATACCAAGATCAGATCAGGCGTAGCAACCTAACATATTCTTCCAGTTCCCATCTTGCAAATGCAATCAGGACAGTTGAGCAGGAGCATTCAGTACCGAGGTGACGTGAGGTCGATCCAAAAACGAGGGGACAGAAGCTTACGTCAGCATTTTAATTCGGATGGATATTATCTCATATGGTCTAATCCAAAAGCAAATTGTGCTTAACACATCAACCAAAATGCCTACAGGAGGTGTTAGAGTCACTGCTTAAGATCTCAAGGACCAGGGCAAAAAGGTTCTACATCTCACATTACAACTACTTACTCACCAAGGAACTACCATTTGCAACTCGAAAACAAACAAAGAAGCAGATGACTGCAGAGTTATCCAAAGTAGGATACCATGTTGATACCTGCCGCAGGACTATAGGCTAACATTGAAATATGAAGTTCTCTTACTTCAGGAAGGTTGATGATATGAAAAGGAGGGCATATGTAACACATGCTGTGCTCACTTCCAAGTTTCTTGGTCCTGGCAGTATAGGTGGAATTACAGACACCATCAAGAAGGTGCCAAGGAACCAGGAAGCAAAGAAAGATCCAAACCTGAAAGATCACATAAAACCCAGGGTCAGGAATTGCTCACCCGTGCATGCACAAAAGGTAATTAATTACCAAAAGAACTGAGAACAATACATGCTAATCTCAGTAACAGCAATTATACTTAATTGACAGGAAATGTAGACAGACCACTTAGAACATGCTGTTATCACTTATCAGTCAACACTGCTACATTCTACTTCATAAATCTCTATGATCAGAGCAGAAGATTATGATAAGCTTAAAAATGACCCAAATCAGATTAAGTGAGCTCTAGAAAGTGCAAGATGTGGAGTACTCAATCACAAATTGCTACACTCTAGCCCACACCCACTAACTGTCTCATAATACTGGTCTTTTTGTATGCTTAGTTGCTTACGCATCAGCATTCTGATTTATTGATTGAACTATGAACTGGCATTATTGGCATCAGCAAGTTGCAGCCCACACCACTAACCAGGCAGGCAGTTCTTAATATGGTGATTGATGAAGGAACATCATAAGATATATTGGCGAAGAGACTGTTGGGGACCATGGATATGATAAAAACAGGTCCTCACAAATATTCTGGTTAAGCAACCTTTCATAAGAGAATCTGATTAAAGTGGGAGAAATATGTTTACAGCACAAGGCAAGAAGGTTTGTGGTTTGCTTCTAGTATGCAGTACGACAAAATTATATACTCTATTTAGGTTAAATTACCTATTTCCCACTCCATAGAATGGCCATTCAGGATTTGCAACTACTCCCATTGAATTTATATTTGCCACTCCACACATTTGCCTCTTAACATCTATTGTGCAGCTAAATCCTTTACTCTTAAATATCATATGTTAATCTCAGCAATATCAATTCTACTTGATTAAAAGGAAGCATAGACAGGCCCACTTCTGTCATCAACCAACACTGTCATATTCTCCTTCTTAATCTCTACTGTCAGGTTATTATCAGAAAATGCAAGCTGTTACTTCGCAAGGTTGCAGTGTTCAATCAACCTGGGATGATGGAACATGTAAAACAGATGCTCTTGAAAATTCTGGTTAAGAAACTAACAGTATAATAGAGTTTGATTAAATGAGGAAGTCTGATTTCACCACAAGGACAGGTATGATATCTTCTATTAGGGATAATCAACGGTTTACTACTCCATAGAATAACCACTTAGGATTTGCTAATATTCCCATCGTAAACTATTATTTGCCATTTTATACATTATGTCCTAACTTTATATTTCAACAGCTAACATCTTTACTTGTAATTTGCAAATATTGAGATTTCACAAGATCTGCAGTACAACCTGCATTGCTAAAATGTACATGTTTGCATTACTCCTTACTTCCACACCAAGACGCTAAAATGTTAGATGTACTATGAGTTAACCAAGCAACCCAAGTACTGCATTCCAACTCCTTCTAATCCAAGCCTCCATCTATTTACATTTTAGTGGACACTTGCTTACAAAACTATATGCCACTGCATATGTAACTTGTACAGGATGAAGAGTGAAGACATGTTTATTGGGTGCAAATTACGGGCATAACCCGGTGTTGCTGAAACAGAATTGACTTAGCACCACTAACAGGAGGTACATATATGTATGTCAATGGGGGCCAGTGGTAGTTAGCTACTAGGTTGGAATTTTGGGTTTGTGATGAAGAGAAACTTTTTTGAATGGAAACAAGAATGCTAATACATTAACACACTGCAGCTGTAGACCAAATGGTGAATATGGTAATATACAGACTAAATGGATCAGAGGAGCCCTAAAACAAATTCTGTAGCACTATGAGGGACAAATCACAGATTAATGCATCTATATCCTGAACATATGAAAGGCGTAAAACAAGCAATATAACAAGAACATACCCATAAAAGAATGCTCGCCATCCACTTTTGACCCTCTGATAAATGAAATAGATATTTGCTGCACAAGAGATGGCCACCTGGAGAGTTGGGCCATCTTCAGTAGGAAAAGCAAGGGTAAGCGCTCCAAGCAAGATAAAAGTAATTGCTGTCTGCCAAATAACTTTGCTACGTGGTGTTTGGAATCTGCCTTGAACAGCCTTGACTGCGCGTGACTGACTAAGTTCCCTAAATTTTTTCTTGATGTCCATTTTTGGTTTTTTCCTATCTAAGAAACTCTGCATGATAATCCTGTCATGGGCAGACTCAATTGCATCAACACTTGGCTTATGGCCTGCATACTTGCTTATCAGATAGTTCCTGGCAGCTCGAATCTCTTCTTCAGATGCTTCCCTGCTGATACCAAGACGCTGATATGGATCCTTCACATGGATTCTAGGAAAGATGGCTGAAATAAAATCACGTAGTAAAAAGGATTTTCAAGGAGTATGAACAAAAGGACTGTTCCAATTTCCAAACAGCACAATTGAAAGGCCAAGTAGAGCTACACGTGATTTATAAAACAGGGTAGGGACAAACATGTGATACTGATTACCAAATTGCTTGTTATCACTACATGCATAACAAGTCAAATATGGTACACTTGGCAATGATGACATTCAATGTTTATTTTACCACCTAAGATCAATTATTCTGGAAACAAAATAGTAATTTGATCAACTGTTCCTTAGAAAGCGATACCTCATGGTTACTAAAATTAAATATGAAAAAATGTTACAGCATCCAAGTGTACGAATTGATTATGTAAGATTTTGTGTCATAGACATGGTTAGCAAATACTCACGAGTTGAAGAATCAGCCATGTCACCAAACGATGCAGTTGCCTGTGGTATGATTCTGGCATTTCTCTGTGCATAACAGAAAGGAGTACTGTACTTTGTGTATCTGCATCGGAAGATTTTGAAGAGAATTTGCATTTCTCACAGCAGGAACTAGAGGAAAGTTTTGACAAAAGGCAGTAGTCACAAGAAATGTAAGATGCCATACCTATCCACATTGATGAAGATATTGTTCTTTTCCTTGCGACCCCTGTTGAAACTCAACGAAGAGACAAGTCCCAAGGGTGCAGTTGACACCCTCGAACTAACTGGACATCGCAAAGTCCTCGATGGATCGGTTGCTAGACCATGGGACAACATCCCTAAAACTATTTGAACAGCTTAGACTCTGAGTGAATTTCCCTGTGAAGCAAAACAATACTATACCAAGAGTAAGTAAAAAGGAAAAGGAAAATGTCCAATATCAACACAATGTCACCACCAATTGAATGCACATCCATTTTTCTCTATTCTAAGGAGATTGTGGGCTTAATCCATGACCACAAACATCAAAACCTTTACTGTATCACATGGTTTCCCCCGAATGTACATCCATTATGTAATATATGATTCTTAGATCAATCAATCAATGTAACAAACAAGCGGCGATTTAGCAATCCGAAACGAACAGGGGCATAGGGTTCATTTGAACCCGTATTTGTTCACCGGCACCCAAAGCTCCATAACATCAACTGAGATGGACCTAATGCGCGCAGAAGAAACTAATCGAACTCAACCAGACCAGGATCCTAGATGGATTACGTACAAGTTGTCCACCAAGCAACAAACAAATTCAAGGAACCGATGGAGAGAAACAAATGTTTGGATTTCATTGCCCATCGCAGCGAATAATCTCGCGGAACACAACGCAACTATGAGAACAAACCGTCGGAGCAAGCTAGGGTTTCTTACCACCGAACGAACCCACTGAGTGCGGACGTCCCCTTCCGCTCCGCGCCGGGCCGGAGGTGGAGGGCGACGGCGTCGGCGAAGGCGACGATTGCAATGGGGAGTCCCTTCGGGGCGGCTCAGCGGATGGCGTGCTTGGTGGTTCGCTGGGGGATGATGAGGCAGGTAGCAGGTCAGGGGCCGCAGTGGGCCGGGCTCGGCGCAACCTTCAATTTGCGGCCCATTCAACAGCTGGGCCGGCCTACCGAAGACCGAATTTTCAATTTGCAGATTGATCCGCTTGTTTCCAGCTAATTCAGTTCTCGTCGGCGGAGAAAATTCCCCGAAAAGTGGGGGGCGGCTGACAAGGACGGATTGCACGACGACGAGGCCATCCGTTTCCCCGTCCCTCTCTCCCTGCACGCGGGCCCCGCGCAGTCCACGTCAGCGCCATGGCCCGCCTCCACACCACTGTCCACGACTCGTTTATCCACTTGGCCAGCCGCGCCAACTTGACCCGAGACCGAGACGGTTCCCCTCCCGCGCGCGCCTCCTTGGCACATCATCGGCATCGGCGCCCTCCGCTCCCCCGCACGCACGCGCGCGCGGCTCCCCGCCGTCCGTTTCGCGCTCCGGGAGATCCGGCCTCATCCGCCCTCGTCGTCTCCTCCCCCACTCCCGTCTCGTCCGCTTTCTTTAATCAAATCCCCCGCGCCCCCCACCCCCAACCCCAAGCGCAACCTCCACTAATCCCCTTCCTTTCCCTTTTCCTTTCCGTTGGCAACAATGGACGGCGGCGGCCATCTCGCATCGCCGGGTTGCTGCACCGGCGGTTCTTGCGGCGGCGTGCGGGTTTCGCGGCCGCTTGTGGATTCGGTTTGATAGCTCTGACCTGGTCTTTGTCTTGGTTGCTGGTTCCCGGCCCTTCTCGGTGTTCTTGGTGGCGCTGGTCTGGGTTCTGGGGCGATCGGGACACGCCTGAGTTCCTGCTTTTCGAGGTACCCGACGATCTTCGCCGGAAAAGGTGAGGAATTGATCGTTTCTACTTGCTCCCTTTGGTTTTGAACAGGTGTTGATTGTTTTTCCTCATTTCTTCTGCTCATAAAAACCGTTGCTTTCTCGCTTTAAGCGTGATGTCTTCGCTCCATGCATGACAATAAATATATTTTTTTCTTCAAAGGTCCATTTATTTGACTCCCGTGAACATATGCAAACCCAATAGAACAGTTGTTGAGTGTTTGATCGATTCTGTGCTTCTTGATATGAACTGTGGAGCTGGAGACAGGAGGGACGATGTTGTCCTGTTTTGTGGTGCACCAGAGTAACGTACCTGTTGAACAAGTGCCTGTCCAATTCAACCTTACAGAATCATGCAAGTTGCAACTACTGCAATTCGACGGACTAGTACACACATCCGGTAGCAGTGACTTTCAGGAAAAGTAACAGGAAAAGGGTGCAACTTCAATATAGTAAGGGTGTTTCCTCTGTATCTTTCCTAGAAAAGCCACCCGAAAAACATAAATGGCCTTTGATGTAGACACTGTCCCGTTCAAACAGAATCATGATGCTCAAACTGAAGACTTTGAACATAAACTTTTTGCATCTCCACCCCCTTTACTAAAACTGGCAATTGAAATCGAGACCTTGTAGTCTTTATTAGTGGTAAAAATGAAGCGAAAAGGTGATTTAACTCCGTTGCCATAGGATCGTCTTCAAGGTGCGAGCTACAGGGTGGTCGTGTTTAGAGTAGTTCTCTGAAATGAACGCTAAATCAGCAATCCTTTGTGACAGTAGACGCAATGTGCCTCTCTCCTTCTTTTTTTCAAACATTCTAGTCACGAATCACGATGTACATCAATTCCCCAGTCTAACATTGTTGCAAGTCTAAATGATGTAGTTTTCAATTAATAAAGTGTTCAGCGGCATATGAGCTCCCCAGCTGATAAAAAATATTGTTTATTTTCTGTTCTTTGAGTCCCAAATAGATTTTACGAACTGAACTACCATTTCCTTGCTACTTCAATGTGTTTGATCAAAGTTATGGTTTATAGCTATTGAATTGTTACCCTTTACTTTGCAAGGCTTGGTGCCACTTGGCACTTGCTTCAATATCTGATAGATACCATTTAATTTTTTATCTTTTTACAGCGCCCCGCTCCTCATACCATTGAGACAAGTCTGGACGTGCAGCCTCTGAGCACAGGGACTGTCCTTATGTGTAACTAAGATCCAATTTTGGTGATTCTGGACTTGTGTTTTTTTTTTCTGGGAGTAGTTGAGGGAGAGGTTTAAGAAAATTCACATAGTTGGTAATCATGGAAGGGACAGTAACCAGAATAGCTAGTGAGTCAAAACCGGGCAATGAGCAAGACTCTTTGACAGAACTGCCCAAAGCTATGGAGGCTTTGGTAGCACATGAACATGAAGTAGAAAAGTTAATTGGACTTGAAGATGACACAGAGCTAACACCTTGTGAAGGGATGGAATTTGAATCTGAAGATGCTGCGAGGGATTTCTACAGCACATATGCAATAAATGCTGGTTTTAGGATCCGGATCAGCCGATATACTCGCTCAAGACGTGATAATTCAATCATTTCTCGTCGTATTGTGTGTTCAAAAGAGGGGTTTCATGAAACCCGTGCTTGCGATGGCCTCCAGTCTGAACAGAAACAGCAAGAACGGGCAGGTACTAGAGTTGGTTGCAAGGCCATGATAATGATTAAAAAGTTTGGTCCCAGCAAATGGATGGTTACCAAATTTGTAAAGAACCATAATCATGGACCAGTTCCACCAAGAAAACTTGATTCTAGGCCAGCAAACCAGGATGAGAATCCAATGGAGATGCCACATTCTACTGAGGTGGGCCCTATTGAGGAGCCATTTGAGGGTATGGAATTTGAATCAGAAGAAGTTGCAAAATTGTTCTATGTAAACTATGCTAGGCTAAATGGTTTCCGTGCACGTATTAGCAGATACTGCCGTTCAAGGCGTGACAATTCAATCATTTCTCGCCAGATTGTGTGTTCCAAGGAAGGCTTCCGTGAAGTTCGAACCAAGAAAGTGATGGCAGATGAAGGGAAAACAAAGCGCCCGAGAATGATAACTAGAGTTGGTTGCAAAGCTATGATTGTAGTGAAAAAGATGAACTCTGGAAAATGGATGGTTTCTAAATTTGAGAAGGAGCATAACCATTCGCTTTCATATTCTAAAATGGCCCCTATTACCTCAAACATTACTTCTGGAGAAGTTGCTGATTTCGTTGCAAAGAGTACAGATCCTAATGACGTAAAAAATGAAGGATGTAGTGCAGGAACCCAATGTAATCCTGCAGATTCCCTCACTGTCCTCTATAACAACTTATGTCAAGAGGCCATAAAATTTGCAAAAGAAGGGTCAGTCACAGAAGAAATTTATCATGTGGCCGTTTCTGCCTTGAAGGAGGCTGCAGAAAAGGTTGCTGAAGTCAAAAGGAGTCGTCCAACATTGCCACATCCTGATTTTATTAGTGACAGCAAACATGATGTCTTTCAGCTTCAAACTATGAGTGCTCTGCAATGTTCAAATCAGGTTGAACTGAAAACATCATCATCCAGGTCCAGGCCACTCCAAGAGTCTGCTTCCAATCTTCTGCTGGTACCAACCAACATTTTAACTGATTCAAGGTTATATAATTGCATCGGCAACGTTCCTCTATCAAGTGCTTTCCCCACAAATGGTAAATATGCTATGGTAATGATCAATTAATCCAATGTCTTTCTACAACTATTGTTTTTATTTATAACTGTTGGCTGTTCCATCAATAGGGAGACAAGGTAGGCATGCAACAGAAGGTTCTTTTATGCATTTTGAGAATATAAAGGAAACCTCTACCCAAAAATCTCAGGTAACTTTGCTACATGCTTACCTGACTCAGTGTTTTTTTTATGCATCCAGCAGTTTTGGGTACTTCATTTTGGACCAGAAGATTCTTATTTCTAGTTCTAACCGCAGAAAACTAGTTCTAATCAAGCCACCCGTGGAAAGGATGAAAGTATCCATGGATCTTCTGGAGAAACCATGGTTGCTATCCCTGCGATACCTCTTGCGCTGTGCATGCCTGTGTCGCAGAACTTGCATGGATCTTCTACAGGTAGCTATAATAAACTCAAGCTTCCTGATAGCACCATGTCAATAGCTCAATTCCTTCTGCATTGCTGTAGTCTCAGATCTTCTGGATGATATGTCTGTTGATTGCTTCCATGGTCTGCTGTTGCAAACAAAAATGAACAAAAACAATGGAGGTTTCAAATGGTTTGTTATATATACAGATGACTATATTCAGCATATTTCGTGACTAAAAGATATCTGTTAGTGTCCTGTCTCCTCAACCCACCAAACCTTACAAATTTGTAGTCCCTTATAGACTTACTACATGCAGCAGTGCTTGATAGTATAGCCCATTATTTCAGCTGTGTGTTGACATTTCCCAGTGTACACATCTTCCTTTTTTGGAGAATTGTCACTATGTGGACCCTGGAAGTTTTATTTGTTTAGAGAACATAGGATTACTACTGATATAAGATGGCCAATGGAAAATTTAGCGCCTTGATCGATCATCATCTGCCACAAGTACTATTCTGATACCTGTTCATTTTTTGACCGCAGATGGGCCATACAGATTGTTGGCTGCACCTATGAAGCAGTTCCAATTTCATACCGTCCTGCAGAACCCATCAGGCAACCACAAAAGGTGCTTGTGCTTTAGGTCCATTTGCAGGTGCTCTGTCTGAACTGAACAAGCGAGGAACAGGTCCAAACTCTGTGGTTCATGCTACAGCTCTTGCTTGTGGTGCTCGTGTTGTTCCTCTTGAGGAGGCAGCTTCACTTATCAATGCCATTGAATCCAAGATCAGATCTGGTGGGGCCATAATAGCAAAGCTGCCTTCAAGCAACCTGACATCTCAGTTTCCTCCAGCTATCGCCATGTCATCTTCCAGTGAGGATGAGGAGACTGACCACAGTGAGCCTCTAATGGTGGATGCAGATCGCAACTGCCACGATAGCTCTGGACGAAATGAAGCTGCAAAGCTAACCATCGGAGTTGGAAACTGAAGCTGGCAACTGATCTGTGCGACCTGAAGATGTAAACCATGATCATATTGATTGCTAACAGCTACGAAGTGAAGGACTGAAGCTGTTCTAAAGATCAATGCTTCGCTGTAAAGTGTGGTGTATTTATTCTGTGAGTTACGAAATTTTTGTAACATGAATTAGGATTCTCACCACTTAATTCTTTGAGTCTATGTTGTACTAATTAGATTAACTGAAATCAATACCTCCAATGGAGAATTTGTAAAAAATGAACTAATTAGAACGCCGTGCACTTCACCATGAGATATGCTGAACATGATTACAATAACCAGAGGGGGAGGCACCCGTGTGAGGATTTTTTTTTTCAAGTAATATTATTTTATTGAAAAATTGCGAAAATAGATGGCGAAATCTAGAAATTGTCGACATGCCTAGGCTATACGACACCTTATCGGCGAGTTGCAGGACCTTGTCGGCCCTCAACGGCCTGATATCCAGACCGTTGTTAAATCACCGCTATAATCTCATCTGTGAGATAACTGCATGCCTCCGTAAACCCGGAATGCTAAATTTGCGCTCGCCCGTTCCGAACGGTCGACGACCACGCGCTTCCCTTTACTTCAAAGTTTTGAAAAACTTCTTGAAAACTTTAACTTGAAAAGTTTTCGAAAAACTTGCTTGAAACTTTACTTGAAAGACCATTACTCCTTTCCTACGTCTGGATCTCCGCGCTCCCCTTTACTTCAAAGCTTCGAAAAACTTGCTTGAAAACTTTACTTAAAAAGGTTTTGGAAAAACTTGCTTGAAAACTTTACGTGAAAAGTTTTCGAAAACTTGCTTGAAAACTTTACTTGAAAAGTTTTCGAAAAACTTTATCAAAAAGAAAGAGGAAGGCGGACGCACAAGCTGAAAACGGGCGGCTGTCGGAACCCTGTCCGGGCGACCGTAAAATAGCATACCCCCGTAAACTATGATACCTGACTCCCTGCATGCAAATCCAATGGTGACCCCACGATTCATCTGATCTCCGGTTAGATTTAAGGCCGTCACGTCTCGATCATCTTCAGTCTCACCCTCTTGCACTGGTCAATAATCGATATCGCTCCATGGTTTTTGCACGCATGTGCATTCCAGCTATCGAATACAATTACAAGTAGCTAAATTTTGAATAATGGATCTGAAAATGACAGTTTGATTTCATTTGAGTTCAGAAGCAGAAATATGTTACAGATATAAACAATTCATGTTAAATACAATTAGTAATCGTTAAATTTGGACTTAAAAATAATGACAGAGTAGTTTTTAACTTTCATTCGGATTACAAAGCAGAATGACATCCGGGAAATAAAGTGCAACTTGGTTACATGGAAATTTTGATGTGAAATATTGTCATCTACCTGCTCTCATTTTTGGCTCGTTAATTGTTTTTGGTGGTAAGCAATGCATAGTGTGTTAGTGGTGACTTTATTATTGATTGAACACCAAATTTACTCATAAACTTCGAACACTTATCTATTATCTTATTAAACAGAAGCAAAAGAAGCCACCAGATTCACGGAGAGGGTCTAAAAAATCCCACGTTAATCCAAAAAACAGAAGAATATAGATCGTTGGATTTTTAGGAAGATCTAACGGTCTAGACTAATCTAAAGAGTCCAACTAATAAATATATAAATTTATCAATCTAAAGAGTTTATATCAAATACGACTAATAAATATTTAAAGTTGTAAAAGAAAACCTAACTATAATATGCTATGGCATTGAAACGGACTCCACCATATACGGTAACATGTCATATGGTAGGCTATGGAAATAAAGAAGAAATATGTTTATCAATTACAAAAGGAATCCCGTATAGACAACCACAACTCATTTTTAAACATCTTTTTTGCATTCTTGCATGACGTGTGTGTTTTCATGCCAAAGATTTTTTATTTTCAAATGGCAAACATTATCTTTGCACAATAAAATAAGAGTAACCCAAACACAATTTTTTTGCCTTTACCATCTTACGTGACATCCACATGGTATGGTCTTGAAATAAAATTGGGTTTAATTAGAGATGAGGGATCAATATGAAAACGACCAAACAATTTTTAATATCTTTATTTTTATTTCTAAATACCAACACTTTTCTCTTTTAGACAACAATAAAATAAAAACACAACATACACATTTTTTTTCTTTATTGTGCCTGCATGATTCAATAGCCTAGAAATTACCAAATTAATTAGAAAAGCAAAGAAACATACAGCTAGTTCTAATCATATGTAAGGCAAAAATAATTATCTGGTTTCTAATCATATGGTTATTTTTGCCTTGATCGATTTAGAACCAGATGAATTAGTACTGTATGATGTTATAAGAAGAGAACGTGTGTAACCTAATCGCATCTGGTTCGAATCCATATGTAGCTTTTACAATGGGATCAAATATACATTAGTCGTCAGTAGCAATAACGAACCATCCATATGGCCATATACAAGGGCATGTGAGAAGGGCCTTGAAAAGAGCATGTGAGAAGGAGAACGCTAGGGACAAATCTAACCAATGATGTAGCGGGCCACCACATATGACCACGTACGATTGCAGCCACAACAAACATCATCATTTGAACTAGCTATATATGTTAACACACATCCACAATGACTAAACCTTGAGTCCTTTACCAACATAGAAAACGCACTACCGTTTATGATTTAATTTCATCTATGCCTTGCAAAAGATAGTTGTTAATTAAGCGTCGTTGTCGACCTTTGTCGCTGCTACAAAGCTGGACCAGTGTGTGGTAGTTTGCACTTGACCATTGTCATCTATCTCCAAAAACTCAATGAGTGATTGTATCATTGCTGGCTTCAGTGGGAGATATAGCGCGTCAATTGGATGGAGTAGTAGTCGAGCGAAAGCAATTGATTTGGCACACGGAGCACTCAAGGACATCAACAAGGTGACAATGAAAGTTGGGAGAGGAATGTGTAGGGCAATGAGGTGAGAGAGCCAGCGTATGAGAGAGCTTAGGAGGCATTGTCCCATACAAAGTAGGTTAGGATTAGCAATTGATGGCCACAAATATTGAGAGAGGTGGTGTGCACCCACATCAACATGCATAGACATTGAAATGAGAAAGAAAAAAATATGTCTGAATTTGACAGCAAGACATGGCTTCAAAGTGTCAAGGTTGTGGTTTCCATCTAATCAAAGTAAACTTGCTTAAACACTAAATTACTTAGCAATAAACTCACTCTGCCAAAATCCCTATAATTGTACCATTTGCTTCTGCCAAATGAACTAATTTTAAGATGGGATAAGACGCTTGATAAGGCATGAGATCCAGTATCATAAGGAGCAAGTTTTGGCTAGAAAGAGGATGTATCTTGCTAGCGTAAAAGTGAATTGATGGTGGGGAAAAAACATAAACCATAAGAAAAGGAGAGCATGTATGGATAGGATTATATCAATTGGAGACTGGGTAGAAAAAGAAAGAAAGTTAGATATGTTCAGGTGTTACATATATGATGGTAAAAAATAGACGATACCTTGATCCTGATCATTAGAAAAATATATAGTAATTGGGTTAACCCAAAATATTTATATGTGATTATTTAAAATTAAAACTAAATTAATATGTAAATGCTAGCTTCCGAGCAATTTGCGCAGGCCATTCACTAGTTTTTTGAAGGAAAAAAGTATATTTCTATTATATTGCTAGTCTACGTAGGAGCACATGTTGATAGATAGACCAGTGATGGATATCAAGATACCATATATTCAAATTCTGAAACCAGAGGGAGTACACGGGCAAGATGCCAAAGCACGCCCAGATTTATACCAGGACCAGGCGAACAAAGCTGATAGAACAAACCTTATAGGTAATAGCAACACCACACACACTGATAGCATCCAGAGCTAGTCATGTTGGCACATCAGTCCAACATTTTTTTTTCGCCATCATCATCACTCAATTCATAACACACGCACGCACGCACCACACGCACGCACCACCGATTTATTCTGACCAACTCCATCGCCTCGCCGCTCCGGATCCATTGCTTGGAATCAGAAGTTGGGGCCTGCGGCGAGTATCTGGTCCTCAGGCTGCTGTCGTCCCCGATCTTGTAGCTGGCGAACACCTCGAAGTTGTTCTTGAAGAGCCCGGCAAGCTTCAGGAGCGTCTCCTTGTACGCGCCTTGTCCGTCACTGCACGCAGCAAAATTGGTCAGTGCATATTCTGTTCTGAACAGATTGTGTCAGTTTAAAATGATCGCAGAGCGCTTACGGTGTTGACGGGGTCGATCGATTTCCGACGGCACGCCGTCGATCCCGGTGGGGATCTCCAGCCCGAACACCTCGGTCTTCTTGTAGTTGGCGGTGAGGAGCTCGCCGGATGGATGGCGTCGATGATCTTCCTGGTATAAAATAAATACAGGCACAACTTAATGGATGCTTCAATTACTCTGCGCCAAAATGTGCAAACAATTGATACTTCAGCTCCTCAATATTTATTGTCACTACTTTCTATTTTTGAATCGAAGCGTGGTGGTATTTGTCAATTGTCACAGGACTAAAAAAAATATATTAGCGCCTTAGAGAATCATTTGAGTAAAAAAAAATGTTTTCTATATCTTTATACTCTCCGATATACTCTCCGATAGCTTTCTTTATCTTTGTGCAGTCTACAGTCTCTATCTTTAGCTAACGAGAAATCCGGAATAGAGGATAGATATATTTGGATATCCAAATGAAGAAGTTGTTAAAGGGTGTTTTTTCATCAAAATCTTTATTTCCGCAACTTAGAAAAGATATAAAAAATCTCATTAACATTTGTTTTTGTTCCCTCTAGTATACTAATTGAACAACCAAAGATAAGTGTTATAAATACGGAAGGTATATTTAGACCTTTTCTTTTCTAAAATGACTTTCCATGGTTTAAAGTTTAAACCCATGAGGCTAATCTCAATGGGAATTTCATGGAGAGTTTCGTGGCATTAAGTTTCATGCCACATTATCAATTTTGCTGAGGTGGCGAAGAGAGAAGAGTGAGTTTCATGGGATGAGAGGAGAGTTTCATCCGTATAAACTCCACTGGCATAGTTACCAAGTTTACATTCTAGATAAATGTGCAATGAGACTAACCTGATGAGATGCAAGTGAGCTTAAACATGATTGCAGTTAGCTAACCATTCCAATCATACATTGTCGTCACTGTCTTTATCTCGTGGTGGGAACCTACAGTATTTATAAACTCAACTGCTCCCTCCATTTTTTTCAAATTATAAGTCGTTTGACTTTTTTGACCTCAAGTTTGACCACTCGTCTTATTAAAAAATTGTGTTTAAACTATAAGCATAGTCAAATTGAAGTCATTTTTTGAAAAACTTTTATTAATAAAGTAAGCTACAACGAAAAATTGTGACATTTTGTATAACTTTTGGACTAAGATGAGCGGTTAGTAAAAAAAGTCAAATGACTAATAATTTGAATAATTTGAAACGGAGGGAGTATTACTTAGTTGAATCCTGTTGTCCGTTGTCTCGGTTGGACGCTAGGCTTACATATTTGTTCATACCCTCCCTAAAAATGAAACGGTTATCAAATCGGGCTCACGCGACAGACATGAGGGATTGACAGGAAGCATAAAACCACCGAAGAAAAATCTTCAGACACCCGCAACAACTGATGTCCGATCACGCTTAGATTTTGCAAGACAAAAGAAAATCACTTGCTGCTCATCATACGGTACACAATATTATCTTCCCCAAATTGAAAAAAAAAAACACTTTTATTTGCTCAAACGACTGGATATCGTACATCCTCTCACCAAAAAGGAAAAGGTAGACTTCCTGCTGTAGCACTACACAATACAATTCATCAATGTGTTTCTATCTTGGTATTCACTTTATGATCTCTAGGATACAATAATCAAGGGTGCATGCTGGTTCAAAACTGCAAACTCCTTAGCGAAGTCCAGAATCCAGAATTACGGCTGACAAAGAAAGAAACACGGCGGGCAAAAACCCAAATAGGGAATTTTTGTTCCAACACAAACTTTATGATAGGTTTGGCGCCAATTCAGATGCACTGCTGGCTGATCCAATAGGTTCTTGTAGGGCCAGGTTCAGCGGAAACATTTCACACTGAGCAATATGTGCCATGAGCTGGTCCATGAGGACCAATGCAGCCATAGATTCCACCATAGGAACAGCTGCAGAAGTAACGGAAAAATTGGTCATAGAAACCAAAAGTGATGAAAGGTAGGAAATTTAGGTGGAGCCATTACCTCGAGGGACAACACATGGGTCATGGCGGCCCCTTGCCAAAAGTTCAACATCCTCGTGCTCCCTTGATACAGTATTTTGTTTCTTCTGGAAAAGTGAAATCAACATCTCAGACAAATGGCTATACAACATTTTACAATTAGTATGCCTGCTGAACTGTAGCTTAAATTATGTAAACAGGAAGCATACCATAATGTGTAGTGAACCAGATAAACATTCTAATATTCTTGGTAGTTGCAAAGAAGTGAGACTTTTGATAAACTGGTGGTTCTAATTGTATCCACAAGATATGCTTATCATTCAAAAGGCTTTACATGCCAATGATGCTACAGCTCTTGTTTTAGGGAAACAAAGATTTGTTTTGAACAGGGATGCCTTACCCCAATAGTTGCTGTTGGCTTAAAAGCCACTTTGAAGTAAATAATTTCACCATTTGATATCCCCCCCTGCATTGCAACATGCAAATTACAAATACTCAGTCAACAGTTTATACTAACTAGGACTAACTATATCACCAGAAGGAAAAAGGTAGCATAAAGCAATAGGATTTTAGGAGGAAAAAACCTGTACACCGCCCGAGCGATTAGTTCGTGTTCTCACATTTCCAGCCTCATCCATATAGAATTCATCATTATGCTCGCTTCCAGTAAAGTCGGTACCTGGGTACAAGTTCCTAGTACTTAGTCAAGTTGTAAAGCAGGCTGCATGGCCCAGCACCTATTTGCGAGCAGCGCCAACTTAGCCCTATGCAAAATGAAAACGATTCCTTACCAGCGAACCCACTGCCAATCTCGAACCCCTTGCTTGCAGGGAGTGAAAGCATAGCTTTTGCCAGTTCAGCTTCAAGTTTGTCAAAAACTGGAGAGCCAAGACCCTACAATTTTTTGTTACCCCAATCAGACCGGTCAACCTTAAAACATACGATGTACTCAAAACTATGAGAAAAAAAAACAACATAAGCGCAGAGACTCAATACTTACACGTGGAACATTTCTTGCTATGCATGTGACAACCCCACCAATTGAATCCCCTCTAACTCGTACTTTATCAATGGCAGCAATCATCTTCTCTGCATATTCTGGATTAGGACATCTAACAATGTTGCTCTCTATCTGAAAAAATAAAAAATAAGATAAAAATTAGCAAATCCTGTTCAGACTATCCCTGTAATGCTGAAGTGGAAGCAAGTGAAAGCAAGAGACCTGTTCCATGGTTACAGTTTCATAATCAACAGCATCTTCTGGAAGTATGACTTGATGCACTTTGGAAACAAATGCCAAGATCTGCAAGCGTATGATGTTCTTCCATTAGGATTATCTATAAAGGGAGAGGGAGGGAATGCCTTTCTTGTAGTGGAAATGAAAATACAAAAGAGCAGTCTACTACTCTAGCAGAAATAATCAACATGATTGTCACATTTATGTCAAGCAAGAATCAGGACCCAATTCAAAGCAATCTGAGCAGGACTGTGTAACCAGGATATAACAATGTTGCTCTCACAGATTTAAAAAAAAGGTTTAAAACTTATACATATGTGTCTCCAAGACATGTTTCCTTTTTTTTTTTTGGCATTTCTATGGGGAAGCAATCAATCTAACTACAATGGTTGATCACAAGCATGTAATAGTTCAAGAAAAAAAATGGCAAGTAGGGCCAAACCTCAACTCCAGATTTGAGCTTAAGAATTTTCTTAGCGAGAGCTCCTGCAGCCACCCTGCCAATGGTTTCTCTGGCTGATGATCTCCCACCTCCCTACCATTCAGCAAGGACAAATATTTATATTTCAAATACTAAGTAAGAAAAAAGAAGATGCTCCAAGTTATAGCAGAAAATGTGCAACAAGCCAACAACTAGTAGTACAATGTGATAGTTTATACTTGTATGTACATGACAAAAGGTACCTGCACAGCCCTAACACCATATTTGAAGTCATAGGTTGCGTCTGCATGGGAAGGTCTGTACGCCTTAGCCATTTCACTGTAATCCTGTATAAGCGAATATGTTTATGAATTCTTGTCCTTTCAGCTTCCCTAACAAAATATGTATCCAGAAACGTGGATACTTACTCCGCCTCTTTGATCTGTGTTTGGGACAAAGACGTGAATTGGTGTACCAGTGGTCATACCTGCACAAACCGAACAGAATTTTCATGCCACTGAAAAAAGCTAATACACAAATAGTTTATCCTCTATTTTGGTAGGTACCATACCTTCGTGTGTCCCTGATAGAATTTTGCATGTATCAGTCTCCTTTCTCGGGGTGGTTATTCTACTCTGACCCGGACGTCTGTACAAATCAAACTTTGGCATCAATGAATATTATTGAAACAATTTAACAATGTATGTCAGGGGAATTCAATCATTCTGTATTGAACGCAGCAAATATAATCTAGCAATGCACATTAAGGATATGCTACTACACCAATATGACTATAGAGTTTTATGATGGCTTCTCCACGTGTTACTAACATGTTAGAGAGACATGGGAGTGGCATATGTCAAAAAGTACTACTTGGCAATCATATTAAGGTAGAATTTAGCAAACAACTTGAAATTAATGAAATGTGAGAGAAACATACCTTCTGTCAAGCTCTACTTGCATGTCTGCCTCAGTGATAGGAATTCTGGGCGGGCAACCACTGATAACACAACCAACACCCCCTCCATGAGACTCTCCATATGTTGCAACCTGGAAGTGGTTCCCAAAGACATTTCCTGTCGCCTTCACCTCTGTTCGCCAATTTCAGAAGCACGGAGTGTAAAGAGTTAGCTCCTTTTCAATTATTGTTCTAAGAAAAGCAGCAGTCATGTACTAGCAGATTAATTAACGAGCCATTTCCAGAGCAACGTAAGAGTTGCAGTATACAAATCAATGATGGAAATGCCAGAAACTAGATCTAAAACAGTCGCAGATGAATCGAACACTGAACTAGAACTGAAATTGGGAAGCCTTGTGCTCATTGGACTCGTTCCTACGGTGATTATAACAAAAACGTATCCACGTCAACAAATAGGCGGCGATTCCCCCTCCAGGGCGGGAAGGTCTTTCAGAACCCCTCTAGCCACCAATGATGGACATCCTGGTAATCCCCAGCAGCCGATTGAGCAATCCCCAGCTCCCGTCCCGGGGACGTCCTCGGCAATCTCCAACCCATTTGCGACAGAAACGCACCAGACTCGCCCGCCTCTCAACACCGTCGATGAAATGAATTCGGATAACACGAGTGAAGGGGAAGGCAATCCGTGCGGACCTAGGCGAGCGGTGCGGCGGCGGCGGCGGCCGACGGAGAAGCGGAGGGAGGCGGGCGCGGATTCCGAGAGCGCGCCCAGCCCGCGCGGGAGGAGCCGCGTGGACGCCCTGGAGGCCACCGGCGGCTGCGACACGGGCGCGGCCATTGGAGGGTTTGGTGGTCTGGTTGGTGAAGAGAACGGAGCAGTGGGGGAGGAAGGTAAGCGGGGAGCGGTTTATACACGGCGCAGCAGAGTCGCCACCTACCCCGTCGGAGAATCGGGTCCAGCCGCCCGGGTTCGTGGCGTGCTGCTGCAGCAGCACCTACTACGGGCTCCGGTCCCATCCGCCCGGTTTGGTGTCTGACTTTGATTTGGGATCGAAACCGGACGGTCTCCAACAAAACCGACCTGATAGTTCCAGATCGTTGGACCGGCTCCGGTTCCGTGCCCTCTGCCTACGCCACGGCAGGTGCCGATCAGACGTCTGAACCTGCCAGGCATTGCGATTTTGACTTGGATGCTGACCCTGCCACGCCAGTTCGTGGGATCCGATCTGGTAACACCAACCAGCCCAGAACGCCATGCGTTGCAAAGACGGGTAGAAAACAAGGACCAGCCTGGAAAAAAAAATCATCCTTTGCTGCCACTCGATTTTAATTCAACCAGCGGTAGCCATCGACCCGTAGTTCTATTTTGGGCTAACCGCCATAGATCATAGTGATTGTGCCTAAGCTGCATTAAGGCGATGTCAACGTTTATTCTTAAAAAAATATATATTTCAACGTCCTTAAAATGGCTAGAATTCACCTTTTATCACACGCAGTCCTTAAAAAGGTTTTATCATACGCCCAATTTGACTCACGAGACAACTGGCAAGTGTGAAACACGATGTCAGCAACACACAGGGACACTGCAGAACGATTTTGGCCACCTCGCAGCAGGTTATTCCACGCAGGAGAACTCACCACCAGGCAGGTAAGCTCTCGCAGTTGCAACTGAACATTCTCAACTTTATTCACTTTCGTACACGAGCAAAATACTCACGGACTCCTTCAGAATGAAATGGCAGATAAATGAATGACATTAGGGCCTTGTTTAGTTCCCACCCGAAATCTTTTCACCCATCACATCAAAAGAGAATATTAGATGCATGAAGTATTAAATGTAAACGAAAAAGGTGAAAAGTTATATGGATGGGCTGTAAATCGCGAGACGAATCTAATGAGTCTACTTAATCCATGATTTGCAACAGTAGTGCTACAGTAATCATCCGCTAATTATGGATTAATTACCCTCTAATTACCATCGTTAGATTCGTCTCGAGATTTCCAACCTATCCATATAACTTTCCACCTTTTTGTCTACATTTACTACTTCTAAATTGATAAAATCAAAATCCAAAATCTTTTCGCGAAATGTTTTCATCAACTAAACAAGGCCTAGGTAAAAATCCTAGCTAAACAAAGAGGTCAGCGAGGCTGTGGCGGTGCTCGGGTCACGGGGAATCGACCTGCTGGGTTCGGACACGGGTGAATCGACATTCTTCCTCTTTTTTTAGTTAACCCAAACCAGATGCAGAGTCTTTTGGAGATACTCTTACCAAACCAAATAATGAACCGCTATATTTTCACATGTGTGTAGTTTCATTTAGATGCTCTGTCTGCAGGCATGAGAGCAATCTTATGCATTATTTATTTCATTATTACTATATCGCAATGGGGAAAGAGAAGTACGACACTCAAAGCACCTTTAATTTCTCACGCAGTAAAACACTCATTTTGTACAAATTGGTTTAATTTGATTCATATACAAGCAGTGGCCATGGTGGTGAACTGGTGATAGTGCCCTCACTGTAATGGAGGTTATTGTTCAGCGTTTCGCGCACGCAGCCCTCAAAAGGAAACGTTTATCACGCGCATAATTTGACTGACGAAATAAGCAAGAAACATAATGTCGTCAACAATAGACAGGGACATGCCGCGCACAAGGAAAACAGCTAGTCTTGATAAATTGCTGCCTATTCAGGTGTCCCGCTGGCAGAGCCAACTGGTTCTTGCAGGGCAATTTTCAGTGGAAGCATCTCGCACTGAGCAAGATGCGCCATCAGTTGGTTCATAAGGACCAACGCAGCCATGGATTCCACCACAGGAACAGCTGCAGAAGTAATGTCAAGACAAAAATCAGATCGTATAAGGAAGAAAAAAATTAGGAAGGAGCATTACACTGTGGTACCATTACCTCTCGGGGCGACGCATGGATCATGGCGACCCCTTGCTAAAAGCTCAGCATTCTGATGCTCCCTTGACACGGTGTTTTGTTTCATCTGAAAAGGAATGGAACATTGCAGGTAAATAACTACATAGACTATCCACAAATACAAAGCCATATATTACCCGAGGTAAGGCACACCCCACACATAGTGTTCTGTTATCCGAGAAACATTCTGTTATCAAATATATTTCGACAAAATTGTGGATGCAACATTGCATCAACAATATCACCTTGCCCATGGTCCGAAAAACGTTACATGACAATGACACTAGCGCTACCAAAAGGAAGCTTATTGAGCGGGAATGCCTTACCCAGATAGATGGCGTTGGCTTAAAAGATACTTGCTCCGTCCCAAATTATAGGTCGTTTTAGTTTTTATAAGTTTATAGATTTTGTTACGAATCTAAACATAGTGTTACCCTCTAAACTTTGTGAAACCGTTCAATTTACCCATAGGTGGTTTTAATGAGTGGTTTTGCCTTGTTGGCTTATTTAGGGTCCACATGTTAGTGCCACGGTGGCATGGCAAAATTCAAGTGACCAGGATTGAGCTAGATTGAAGGCATCAAAGAGTTTTAGGGGAGATTTCACAAAAATACCAAGACACATGAAAACACTAATTAGTTACACTATTTTGTGGGGGTCTGTGTGTAAACTATCCAATCCTCATATAGCGCTTCTTCTTCCTCGCGAACTCGGATCAGAGCGCTGCAGCGGCCGTCCGCTGCTCCTGGCTCTACGCCGAGCACCCTCACGCCTGTCCCTCCAAATG
Source organism: Urochloa ruziziensis (assembly GCA_015476505.1). Classification (NCBI taxonomy): domain Eukaryota; kingdom Viridiplantae; phylum Streptophyta; class Magnoliopsida; order Poales; family Poaceae; genus Urochloa; species Urochloa ruziziensis. The sequence continues at coordinate 9,529,040 of CM027118.1, forward strand.
TGCACGACGTCGTCGATCGCTTCCCCTTTTTGAAAGCTTCGTACTACCTTCAAACTTTAGTGAATTATACGCGTCAGGATTTTTTTTTTTGAAATCACGGCACGTCGGCACCGCTTCTTTCCCCGTCTTCTTCTCATGTCTCTCGCTATCGTCCTCTCGGGCGGAAGAGGCCGGCCGGCGGCTGCAAAGTGCAAACAGCAAACTCCTATCCCTGCCGACGCGAGCGCGCCCCGCGCTCTCTCATTTCTCTGTCCTTCGTACCAACGGACCAGCCAACACCCGCGGCACGGCAGCAGCTCGTTTTTGCCCGCGCAGCCTTGCTCAGGCTGTCCGCACCGTTCAACCTATGCTCTACCCTTTTAAAAGAGAATATTCTATCCTGATAATAAATTCGTTTCTCCCGCACTCGTCAACCTTTAAAACTCACACTCTATACCAACTACCACTATGCGGAGCCCACGAATACGATTTTTTTAACCCCCAGCGCCCCCTCTCACGCGCGGGCCCCACTACCTCCCTGCCTCCTCCGCGCCTGCGTGCCGCCGCTCCTCCGCCTCCGCGCCGCTGCTCCGACCTCCTCCGCGGCCGGATCTCGAGCTCGGGCGGCCGAGGCGCGGTGCCTCCTCCCTCTCCGGCCATGGAGCTCGCGGCGGGCATGGCCTACCTCCTCCCTCCTACGGCCATGGCGCTCGCGGCGGGCTGCTTCTCTGCGCGGGGTACGGCGGCGGCGCCGAGATCCGCCTCTGCTCCACCGAGGAGGAGGAGGAGCTCCCTTCTCCAGGCGGCCGGCGTGAGTTGGGCGAGCTCGACGACGCCATATGTAGCGGGCGAGGAGCTCCTCCGACCTCTGCGCGCGCGGGAGCGCCAGATGCAGCCTCCAGCGGCGTGCGGCGCCGCTCTCCTTCTCCTCCGCGCGGCGAGGAGGAGGAGCGGCGGCCGCTGCTCCTCGTGGTCTCCGCCGGCCTCCTCTTCCAGATCGACGGCGGCGCTGGCCTCCTCCGAGCGCGGCGACCGGTCTCGACTCCTCCGCCGCCCTCCTCTCTCTCTCCCCCGGTCGCGAGTGGTTGGGGACGCGCGCGGGTGCGCGGGCCCCATGCCACGCGGCGCATACCGTCCCCCGCCATCCCTCTGGATTTGGCGATCGGGCGGCGGCTCGAGACCTTACCGAGCCGCTTACAGAGTCCCACTGCGGAGCGAAAAACGCTACGCCGTATGGCATGCAGCCGACGTGGCGCTTACCGTGCGGTGTAGTGTCCCCCAGTGCGGACAGCCTCAAGCAACGCACTAACGACGACGGCTCCGTCTCTTCACGCCACATAGAGCTCATATGCATATGCTCACGTGGGGCTGCTCGGAATCTCGCCATCTCGGATGGTGTGGGCCCTCGCCAGTCGACCCCGACCGTCCTGCGCTGCCTCCCTCCCCTACCCAGCCGAGTCAGCTCGGGTGCGCAATAATGGAGTGACGGGGGCACAACTGCGCGAGGCAGCGCATGTCGGTCGTCCTAGCTCGCGAGTTGCGGTGGGTGGCATCGGGGTCGGTCCACCTAGCTCGCAAAACGGAACAGTGTTCTCCATGGTTGCCTGGCGTGATTCGGAACAGCCGAAGCTACCACTTACTAACTGATTTCTATATGCCGGGTTAATACACAAGTCATGATGTTGATTGCAAACAGATCGTCAGATTTTTAACTGCTCGCGGCAATGGAGGGATACTGATTCGTGCTCAACGTTGTATCACAGGCCTAAGTCTGGTCTTTACCACTACTCACAAATCAAGTCACAAACGGAATGCCGACAGGAGCAGCAGAGAGGTACTGGGCACACAAAGCTTTTCCCAACCAGGCATAACCCAAGCTACTGTTGCAGTTCTTAACACCCGTACACAAGCAAAATACTCATTCACTATTCAGGCATAACAGAGACGAGGTACGTCATCAAGGTGAAACACGAGCCATTTTTTGTACAAATTTAAGAGTCTACCTTCTCTTCCCTTTCTTTCCCTGACGGAGGAAGTCAGTCAGGCATGAGTCCTCCCTACACTTTCTTCAGGTAGCCATGGCACACGCAAACATGATGTATATGGTACACACACTCTTCATGGCATCTTGGTCTCCTCCGACCTCCAGATCAGTGAACAGTGGAGGGTCGGCGATCCTCGCGCGATGCCAGAAGCTTTACATATGCTAAAGATAAAGTTTTGATTACACTCCCCGTTGCTCTAATGTAAGAGCAACATTCAAGGGAAGGCACACAGGCCGCAAACTAGACCCATATAATTTTCAAACCGCTGGCTCTGATCGTGGCTACACCTCTTCCTGCTGCGGGGTTGGGGGCGGGAGCGGTGGTGATTGGGGCGCCTGCTGCTGATCTTCAGATTTGTTGTTGACTTTGATTTCGAGGAGACGTTCAACAGGCTGCCTGCAGATGGGGCACCGAGTCGTTTGGTACCTTAGGACCTTGGCACACTCACTGCACATGCACTGTAACAAAGAGAGGAGAATGCCATGATTTAGCACATGTGCAAATGCAGCATTACATCAGTTCAAAGAAAATGGAGGTCGCACTTTTCTGAACTAAGAATCTGAATATGGATACTGAAGATCATTATATAGCTGGGAATCTGAAAAACATATATATAATCGGAAATAACTCTGTGAGGTTATTGTTTTTAGAATATAATACAATAACAAAAGCTTAGATCATTTTTACTCCAAGCACAGATCATAGTTCCAAATAGAGTACAGTCTTACCATATGCCTACATGGAAGGACAGTAGTATCCCTTGGCTCTGAGAGGCAAATAACACATTCTTTCCCTGGATCATTTGCATCAGCATCACCTTCCATGGAGTTCCCAATTCCATATATTTCTTGCAGTTCATACCTAGTCCCATTGACCCACAGGATCTGACAAACAACCCGTACTTGATATTCCCCATTTTCTTTCTTCTCAAACACAGCTTGTGTGATCTGTGAATTAGGAGTTTTCATCTTTTGGTCTTCCCCTTCTGATGGTTGATCAACAGGCAATGCTGTTTCAGCTTTAACTGCAAGAGGATATACATCCATGTCCCCTTGTTTTAATAAATCAGATTCCTCAAACACTGAAAAGTCGATTCCTGTCCCTGAAGGTTGCCTGAATTTCTGACCAAGACCCTCTTTGAAGCTAACAGTAACAGGCTTAATAAGGTCTTCTTTCACCGCTGTTAAATTGCAGTTGAGCTCTTCCTTTGCAAAAAAGTAAACTGTCATGCTGTTCAAAGAAGCAGGAAAAAAAATGGTAAATCACTTTTGTTAGTAATAAGAAATTTTGGCTGCAAGGTTTGTCCCATGCTATATAGAGTGCAAAGATACTACATAGTAAACAGCTGTGCAGCTTTAGCACAAAGCACTACAACTAAAAATTATCTAGAAGTATACCGTTTTTGAACAAAGGATAAGTTAGTTGAATAGGGAATTACACTCACGCTATGTGTAAGATGATCTAAGAAACATTGCAATCAATCCAAATGCACAGAATCCTCTGCCATTATAAATTTAACACCCCATTACACTGTAAGCTTTAGGATAAATTAAAACAATTGCAACGGCAACAATCATTAGAAACTTCTAGCACATGTTGCAAAAATGGTTCTGAAAGATTAGAAATTAAGACAAAGCTAAGGTTTATGGCTCTGCAATGCCTTATACCCTATAATAACAATTAATGCTCAACTACAACACTGGCGACCGTTGGAAGCAAGTATTTAGTGGATGCCAAATAATCCAGAGAAAGTACATGAACGCAAGGAAATAAATATTTAAACATGGGTTTAGTTAAGAGCCAATAAACAGGAAATGATACACGAGTGGCAGCCATTAGGGCGCGCAGAATGGCTAATGTTAACTATTTGAAGATTTAATAGCATAGCAACTGGTGCAGCTTTGGCAATTGACATCAAAATTCCAACATATTTACTATGAAAAAGGACTTCCAAATGTGAAGTGTTCTATCCCCAGTCAAGTTTTTAAGGCATAACACCATACAAGACAATGTCAGCAGAGCTTAAGCAAAAGGTGACCATAGCTACGCATAGAAATATAGAATGTTCCACTACTTGTCTGCCAGAATAATACAAAGTCCTTTGCAAGGGCCACTTGTAACAAGGATCAATACTTGGACTGGGAAAAGAGGACAAGCTAAGCATTAAGGCAACACTATGACAGCTCAATAAATAATGAAGACCTCATTGATCACTTGGATGTTTTCAAAACTTTTCAAAAAAAAAAAGTACTCCCTTTTGTATAGTTTTGTCTCATTTCTTCTACTCGTTACAATCAAGAAATGGAATTGTCAGTCAACAAACAAATGAAGGTCAAATATCACTAAAAAATCCCCAACCTCAAGGACTGAAAGCATCAACATCATGAGACGCTAATTCCTCAAAGCATCAACATCAATACACAACAAATCGATGACAACAATTTCATACATGTCCTAACAAAGTAGATACCGGCAAATGAATTTCTCACACATGCATATAAAATACATATTACAGAATAGAGAATATATCTGATGTTAAGTGAACTGAATAATCACCTGCCAGCGACCGTGGCATCAAAGGTGAAGGAGACGAGGAAGCGCCCAGGACACTCTTCATCAGGCTCAATCCGAAGCGTTTCCTTCTTGAGGTTGACATCATTGCGGATAGTGACGGCCTTCTGGTGCTCGACGTAGGGCGTTGGCATAGGCAGATGCGGTCCGTAGGGGGGATACCGCCCAGCCCAGCCGGGGTAGTGGTGGGGGTGGGCAGGGGGCGGCGGCGGGAAGTCCCCGGCGCCGGCGGTGGGCGGCCTATGGTGGTGGTCGTACGGCGCCGGGAGAGGCACCGGCACGGACGGCGGGGGCGGTGGGTAGTAGTTCCCATACTGCGGGTAGTACTGCGGCGGATTGGGGTTAGGATACTGGGGCGGGTACGGCGTGGCGGCCGCGAACACGTAGCGGTTGGGCGCAGCCTCCTGCGGCGGGGGAGGCGGCGGCGACTGGTGGTGGTGGCCGTGGCCGGAGCTCCGACGGCGGTGACCAGGGCCGGCGCCTCCACCGTTGCTACCCGCGTTACCCATCCTCTTGCGCAGATCGACTCGGAAAGCTTGGGAAAGACCTCAGAATTGGATCTTGAGGCTTGGGTGCATCGGAATTCGAAACTGCCTCTTCTGCTCTCGAAAAGCTCGAACAAATGAGCGAGAAAAATCGGGGGGAAAAGGCTAACGAAGAACTCCTTCGACTTCGAGGATCACAAGCTCGAACGGGAAGGGGATGGAATTGGATCCTCGCGCAAACCTAGATCGATGCGCAAACCAGGGAATGGTTCGAGCGATTCGATCGGGGCTGCGGGGAGGAAAGGAGGAGACGATAAGGAAGTGCTCACGCTTCTTGCTTTTCTGCCTGTATTTTTGGGTGTTATAATGGAAGGTTGCGCGGAAAGCACCACCACTGTCCTCCGTTGCTTTTCTGGTGGTTAAGGTTTTGGCACACGCAAAGAAAATGTAATTACCATGAGCCCCTCATTATTTTCTTCACATCACATGCGTCTTGTTTATGACATGCGAGCGGAACTTACGGCAGAATAGATATTTTAGAAGGCAGAACATTTTAATTCACGTGCGGAAATGGAGTTTTTATTACTGGATAAATATAGAGTGCGTAATTTTGTGAGTGAAGCGCGACGTAAGCGGAATGGAGTTTATCTGAGGTAGAATGAGCTTCTAATAACCATGCATGCAATTTTGCGACTAGCATCTGAGCTAGGATGACTCACGGGGAGTTGCTTGTGCATCCAAGTGTGACGCGTCAACTGAGAAATAGTATGACGCTGGTTCACAGCACAGATTAGAGGAAAATCGAGTAGGATGCCACTCACCGAAACAAGTTCTATTTTTGTCTAACGGAATACTTTATTCCTTTAAGTTTGCAAGAATTTCATTTTTTAACTCTATCTATTTCTATAAGTTATTTTTCTATCCAGATAGACATAGCGCCGTGAAGAGTATATCCTTACCGGAAGGTTGATGGAGAAAATGTTATACTAGGATTGGTTTGTCCAATAATTGGTGTTAATTGTTGAGGGGTTAGCATCCATAACACAAATTCACGAAGTATCTGAACATAATTATATCCAACAGGCTGAATGAAAAACTATGGCATCAATTTTTTTTTATAAGTTTGCAAGTGGCAATGCAAGTGAATGCAATCATGCCTTAAACTTATACTTGCTGCAAGCATTCACATTGCCAGCTTGATATAGTTGAAATTAGAGGTGCTAGTTGCATACTGTCTTGGGTGTGTTTCCCATTTAAGCTTTATGAAAAGATGTATTTCTAGTGGGAAGTGGTAGTGGTCAGGTTTGAGCCAAACGAGAGGTGTCCTTGTTCTGCTTTTACATAGTGGGTGTCAAATTATGACTAAAATACACAACTTTATTTTGGAATAAAGCCTTTGTACAATGGTAATACTTCATGGTTGAACAAGCTTGACCGAAGCCATTGGCGCAATATAATGGTGGTGCTCTGCCAGTTGATTGACGGGGCATACGATAAAACCCGGAACAATTGATGCTCATAGTACGTTGCATGATTAACCTTGTGTACCTGACATAATTAGCATCCAAAACGCACTTTCCACTTTATGCTTGCCGTTATGATAAGTATGGGCCTAGAGAAATCATAAGTCATCATCCTAATTCCTAACAAAGGCTGGCCCCGCATGTTCAGTGCCTCATCATTTTTTCCCCCTTTCTTCCTTCTTGTTTCCGCTGCTTTTCTTCCTTCCTCCTCTTGGTTACCTGATTAATGTCTGAAAATTGTGTGTGTGTGTGTGTGTGTGGGGGGGGGGGGGGGGGGGGGGGGGGGCACCCCCAGCCCCCATGTTGGATTCGCGCCTGCATGTGTTTCCAATTTAAGGGACATGATAGATGAAATATGACATATGTGCTTTTATATCTTTCTATGGTGTTTGATATCACAAGTACGTAAATTATTCCGTTTTGGTGAGACAGCCATTTAACTCGTGCTCTACTGCAACTTGTTTTTTCTTACCCTTAAAAATTGCAGAGATTGATTAAATGTTGGCACAATGAAAAAATCTTGCTTCATTATCCTTATAAAAATGAAAATTTAATCGGCACTATAGTTGTTTTAGTGAAATATTAGAATTTAGAATAGATTTTATTTTTAGATTTTTATCTCCTATAACTATATAGAAACACCCCACTACAAGAATTCTCTCAACTCTTTGGAAGCCACATCAACAATAGCACCTAGCACCTCTTTAATTAAAATGTCAGCACAACATATCAAGTGCCTCCTCCCCCTCCCCCTCCCCTCCTCTTCATTAACTCTATTTTTCTCAAAATGTAAGCTATCCATCATTTCCCACCAATTCTTTCTTCACGCAACTATCCACATCATCTCCCACCAACTAAGGGTCATTATATAAATTGGAGTTGTTAAATCCGAAGTTGTCATAACGTCAGATTTAATTTTAGGCATTTTTTGTTTTGTATTATTTGGAACTGGTAGTAGTTCATAGTTTATCGAAAAACTCTTTCAAATCTTGCAACAACGCGTGGAGAATCACCTAGTTTACCTTAATTACCTTATCAGAGAATCAAGGTCATGCACTTTTATCTGTAATAAGCACCCAAAAGTTAACGGATTAGTTACAAACATATTTACGTCATGCCGTCTTTCACTTCTGTCGGTGGAAACAACTTCAATTTAAAGCTTGATTATATACAGTGAAACATACGCTAAAAAGATGTTATCTTTTTTGCACGTGAAACACAGAAGAGATGGTTCTACGTATACCTCTCTTGATTTCATCCTTTTTGCATGTAATCTTGCTTTTACAAGCGAGCCATAACTATGGGCAGATGCAAGAAACTCCATTTCAGTCCACTTTGCAAAAATACGTAGGTTCACAAATGGTTGGGTTTACATCTTCTCAAGCAGTTAGGTTGTATTTAATACTTATACTCACAATTTTATATGTTATCATACATCAATAATTATTTTCAAGACACCGACTTTCATCAACTAAAAAATAATCTATTAGATGCTTATTGAATGCCTCTCCATTTTTTACATGTCAAATTTTGTTTTTCTCAAATCAAATCTGTCTAACTTTAATCAAGTTTACTGAAAAATATAACAACATTTACAATAACAAATTTATATTTTATTTCAAACATATACAAAACTCCATGGACACCACCTCCCCTGGTTGGATCAGACTTAATATGGATGCCGGCTTTGATCTCAACTCCAAACATGTTGGGCTCGGTTTCATCGCTAAAGATCATTCAAACGATGTTATTTGCCCTGTTTGGTCTAGTAATCATAAGTTGAAGAGGCCGAATGTCTAGCTATCCTTATAGGAATCCGTCGAGATCTTTTTGTCTTCCAAGTTTCTATATTTGGAATCCAATTGTCAGGCAATAGTATAATCATTCAAAGTCCCTCCTCCAAGCTAGTCAATCAGCTGTCATTCAAAGTCCCTCATCCAAACTAGCCAATCTATTGTTTCGTCAGAAAAAGAAGCTAAAAGAAATACTCCATCCATCCTAAAATATAAGACATTCTAACATTCTTGTAGAGTGAAAGTTTTTAAGTTTGACGAAATTTATACAACAAAGTAATAATATCTATGATATTAAATATGTATCATTAGATTCTCCCTTAAATCTATTTTCATAATATATATTTGATATTATAAATCTTTATGATTCTCTCTAAATTTTTGGTCAAACATAAATAGTTTAACTTTTTAAGAATGTTGGAATGCTTTGTATTTCAAAATGGAGGGAGTATGTGTTTTTTAGGATTCTTGAGCTTCTTTTTGCCAGCAGCCATCCCAACCCAAATGAACACATGTGTTGGCCCCCAAATGAGTAGGGATTTTGTTTCTAAATTGTTCCGGCCTTCACATCAGCAGCTTTAGAATGTGATCATAATCTATTAATATTAAAATCATATAAGTTATCCCTAGTTAGGAAAAAAAACTGTTATATCTCCTCGGTCCGACACCGTCAGTCCAACATTTCTGTGTCGCTCATGTTCGGAGGCCTGTCAGACTGTGCCTGACTCGGTGACTCCCATCTTCACTCTATAGTTGCAGGCAAATTTTTTTTTTTAGTTGCAGGCAGCTGATCACGAAATCCATCCGGCGGTGAACAAAATTTCATTCGAGCTAGAAAAACACGTAGGGCGACGGAAAACACGTGACTACTCCGTGAGCTAAGGAAAATCCTGCGTGAACACAGCATCCACCGCATCACCAGCAAAAGGCCAAAGGGGCCGACGTGTCAGACAAATCCATCCGCCGATCCGCGGCGTCACTCTCATCCGCCACATCCGCAGCCCTTCCGGCCTTCCCCAGAGGCGCAAATCCTAAGCTCACCCAGCAACTAGCTCCCCGTCTTCCTCCCAACACCACACACACATCCTCCTCCCCCAAAAGCAAAAGCAACCCAGCCGAGTCCCCCCAAATTTCCCTGCTCTTCCCCGGCGACGTCCCCACGCCGGCCGCCCCCGCCCAGATCGGCGCCCCCGCCGCCGCTACGCTGCCCCTCCCGCGCCCCACGCCAGCTCCCCCGCTCCCCCGTACCGCCGCCCGCGCCGAACCCTCGCCATTCCGCGCCGCGAGGTATCCGCCCCACTGTACCTCTAGTGTTAATACTTTTCGGGGGTGCGGTGGTGTGGCGCGCGCGCGCGAGGGAGAGCGGGTGCGTGCGTGTAAATAGCTGGTGGGTAGAGCATGGGGGCGGGCTCGAAGGGGCGGGTCACCAGGACCAGGTCTCAAAACCCTAGCCTCGACTCCGACGAGGAGGAGGAGGCGCGGCGGGTCAAGGAGGAGATCGCCGACGACCTCAACGGCGATCCCGCGGAGGACGACGACGATGAGGAGGTGGTTGTGGAGGATGAGGAGGTGGTCATCCCCTCCGACGACGAGGAAGACGGCGGCGGCGGGGCTGTCGACTTCGTCCCGTGCACGCTGGAGGAGGCTCTCGTGCCGCGGGTGGGCACGGTGTTCGACTCCGTGGACGAGGCCTTCGCGCTCTACAAGGCCTACGCCTACCGCACGGGGTTCCATGCCGTGCGCCGCACCTGCCACAATTATGAGGGGCTCCGCTACCGCTCCACCTTCACCTGCACCTACGGTGGCAAATCCCGGGCGGGCGCAGCCCCCTCTGACGCCCCAGGCAGTGCAGGCACCCGCTACCCACTCCGCAGCAAGCGGGGGGCGGCCGCCCAGGAGAAGAAGTCTCGGCGTGGCGCTGCCGAGAAGACGGGATGCAAGGCGATGCTGAGCATCCGTGACAAGCGTGTGGATGGCAGGTGGAAGGTGGAGTCCGTCGAATTGGAGCACAACCATCCTTGTACTCCAGATATGGTGAGATTCTTAAAGGCGTACAGGGAAATGCCCGAGTCAGCCAAGAAGAAGGCCAAGATCACTGATGAGATGGATGAGATGGTGGAGAAGTCATTGAGCGAGATTGCTGAGACAAGGAAGTTCCCGACACGCCCCAAGAGGGGTGCTAGCGGTGGTGCTGCTGCTGGCAGCCACAGGGTTAGTAGGATGGAGAGTTTTGTGCAGCGTTTTGGGGAGGATGACCTCACTGCGCTCAAGAAATTCGTTGAAGCGATGCAATGCAAGAAACCAAACTTCATCCACAGCTGGGATCTTGATCAGGAAAGTCGTGTGAAGAATTTCTTTTGGACTGACTCTAGGGCCCAGGCGCAATACCGCTACTTTGGTGACGTCATTACACTTGATGTGATGTATTTACAGCATTCACGCTCCACCCTCCCATTGGCTACATTCCTTGGGGTGAACAACCATGGTCACCTCGTGCTTCTTGGCTGTGGTCTCCTGTCCGGTGACAGCAAGGAGAACTATCTTTGGCTGTTGAAGAGGTGGTTGAGCTGTATGAATGGTAAGTCACCAGAAGCGATCACGACCAGCTACTCAGATGTCATTGCAGAGGCTGTGGCCGAGGTGTTTCCAAATGCAAGGCACCGCTTCTGCTTTTGGCATATCTTGAAGAAGCTACTTGAAAATGTGGGACGCACACATGAGAAAGAGGCAATTTCCTCAAGGTTCAAGGAGGTTGTTTATGACAGTGTCACTCTTACTGACTTTGAGAGAGAGTGGGGAGCGATGGTTGACCAGTACAATCTCAAAGACAATGAATGGTTTTCTGCTTTGTACAACTGTAGGAAACAATGGGCACCTGGGTATGTCAATCATTCTTTCTGGGCTGGCACCTCTGCTATCAGGAAGGTTGAAAAATCTGATCCATACTTTGATGGTGTCGTGACTAAAACTACTCTTCCAGTTTTCCTTGAGCAATACGAGACTACCCTGAAAGGGAAGTTGGAAAGGGAGGCATATGATGATTTGCGCTCGTACTATTCTAGACTCACTTTGCTGTCAGGATTGCCCTTTGAGGAGCAACTTGTGGAGATCTACACAGTAACCATGTTTCAGGCGTTCCAAGATGAGATCAAGCAATTGATGCATGTTATTTGTAAAGAGGTAGATAGAAGTGGGGGCTCAGTTACTTACATGGCCAGTGAGTTAATACAGGGCAAGAAGGTTGACTACACAGTTGTCTACAACAATTCTGACAAGGATGTTTGGTGCATTTGTCGCTCCTTTCCCTCACGGGGCATTCTTTGCAGCCATGCTCTGGCTGTTTTGAAGCAAGAGAATGTGCTGATGCTGCCATCAAAGTACATCCTGAACCGCTGGAGGAAGGATTTTAGGATACTCACTTCATCTGCAAACACAAGTTGTACCGAATCAGATAGAAATCTGGGTATTTATGATGACCTCTATTGTCGTGGCCATGAGTATTTTGAAGATGTCATTGATATTGGAGCAAGAGAACCTGAGCTGAAGGAGTTCGTGTTGTCAGCCATGAAGGAAGCAAAGGACAGACTAATTAGGCCTGATCACACCCAGCAAGGTGATCAACGGGTTGATGTAAATATGACTGTAACTGGTTCTATGTCCACAGATACAAGAGTTGATGTGAATATGGCATCACACACCTCAGCCCTTATTCAGGGGGGCAGAAGGGTTGATGCGAATATGGCATCAAACACACCAGCCCTAGTTCATGGTGATACTATGACATCAAATGCTACGGCCTTGATTCACAGGGATAGAAGAGTTGAGATGAAAATGCCAACTACCCACCCTATTCATGGAGAGGGAAGAGTCGACATGAACATGATATCTCCTCACTTGATGCATAGGGAAAGAGTAGTGGACATGAACATGACGTCACCACACCTGATACAAGGGGACAGGAGAGTCGATATGAACCTGGCATCACCCCACTTTATACACAGTGATAGAAGAGTTGATATGAACCTGGCATCTCCACATCTGATGCACGGGGACAGAAGGGTTGATATGAACATGGCATCCCCTCACCTGATACAGGGCGACACCAGAGTGGATATGAATATGGTATCCACTTCTCAGAATGGGATGCACACTTTTGATTTGGTAAATATAAACCTGGAGAGCGGCTCCTTGCCAATGGCCGCAACAGATTTTATGCAAATGCATCCGCACCCACCAGTTTATCATCCAAAGCAACTTCTTGATATGAGGGATCAGGTGATGGATGCGAATAAGAGACCGAATATGGAAACCAACACTTACTTTATGGGAGGTGGTATGCATGTGGGGTAGTTTGTGTTAGGAAAGGAGGCATCCTTCCTTTTCGACATGTAATCATGTATGTTCTTAGAGCAGGCAGTACAACTAAACAGCTAGGTTCTAGTATTGCAGATCGACCTTGACTGTTGGTAACTCTATTGTATCCTGTTCCCTTTTTTGGCAGTTGTAGCAAGCTGGATGCGCTTACCTTGTGCATGTGATAAAAAAACGAATAACCCATCTTATCCTCTAGTTAGCAATTTGTAAGCAAGACACTTTCAGTTGCAATATTGTGCTGACACTTCTGGGTTCAGCTGTTGATTGATGATATACTTCTGCTGAATGCCTACATTGCCTCTTGTTCTTTATGAGCCTCTGACTTGTACATGAGAAATAAAAAAATATTAATAATATGTTGACATGCTATACAAGTTAACCGGCTTCTTTCTTTTTCTTGGTAATGTGTTCTTTCTGATACAACAGTGATCAGTTTTTTCCCTGTTGCTATATCTGTGATTATCAAAAGAGGTAACCTTGTGTGGTTTAGGTGCATGATAACATGGGCATCAGCCATCTATTAAGCTCCTGGCATGTACAGTACATGGGAAATAAAAATATTAATAATATTTTGGCATGCTATACAAGTTAATTGACTTGTCTTTTTCTTGGTAATGTGTTCTTTCTGATACACAGTTATCAGTTTTTTAACATATATGCCTGTGATTACCAAAAGAGGAAGCTTGCTAACTGTTATTGTTCAGAATGGGATTATACGGTTCTCGTTACAGATAATGGAAGGCTCAAGATCATCGGTGGACATGTCCTGTTATTGCTTGTAGTTGATTGTTTTTTTACGAGCTGTGAGGCAATATTTGTCCAGATACCACCTTTTGATCTGTTTCTGGATAAAATTGACTGCTATTATCGTGTTTGGTTCAAACTATTGCTCTTGATTCTTGATGGTTTGCTCAGCCTAGATCAATGCGAAATGGAGGCTGCAACAAGTTGAATGTATATGATGTCGTTGACCCCTTGTCAGTTCCTTTTGGAATTTTTCAAAATCCCCCATTGCAAATAGAAACTTATTGTCAATTTGTGTTCTTCTGTCATTGAGTTTTGTAGCACGAAGGAAATGGATGATCATCATGTTGCCTGCCCTGTTAAATATGCTTCATCGCTATGTGAAACAGTCTTTCCGTTCCAAACGATCGTGAGATCTGTCCTATGGTAAGCCACTTTTAAGAGGCTGAAGTAAAGTACCGCGAGCTAAACCATTATGCCACAAACATCATGGGAACCTCGGAGTTATAGTAAGGGCATGTACAGCCCACAGACGGGTAGCCGTCTACAGAATCTCGAACTCAGCATACAGACAGATGTACAGACAGCTCATACAACCCACAGACAGAGAGGCCGTTTGTAAGCTGTTTAATGCTTTGCATAGGAGGTTAAGATCAACTACAAATGCAATTGTATATACCATTTTGTGGCTATTTAAACCATGGTTACAATATTTTTAGGAATCATAAACTGATGCATTCACACTAAAAAAACTGCCGCACATCCATCCATCAGTCGACAAGAAAAGAAACTGACGCATTCACATTGACATTCCACAAGCAGAAAAGAAACTGACGCATTCACATTCACATTGGTCGCTAGAGCTGCCATTCAAGTACTAGTGGAGCACTATGGGAGCAAAGAGCACTGCGCACATGCATGCAGTTCAGTTTCACACGCTGTTCACCTTCACAGAGGACTACGCATGGGACTCTGGGAGATTTTGGCGGGAGTGCGCGGGCGTGGAGGATCCGAGCAGGCCGTCGCCTGGAGGAGACAGCGGCGTACAACCCGCTCGCTTGCGTCGACTCCGCCTGGGACAACGGGACGACCCCGTCTGTTCGCGAGGCGACGGTGGCCTCGTCTGTTCGCTGAGACAGGGGGGCAATTGCAAAAATAGCAGTATACCGACGGGCTGAGTCGACGCGTTGTACATGCCCTAAGGTATATTTTATTGGAGTCTGATAATCCCTTCCATTGTTTTTCTGCAGCACAAAACCAACTACCTGCAGAATGTAATAATTACTTGGTCTCCAGGATTCCAGGTGTGTACTTTTGGTATAGAAAACTGTCCAGTTACTGACAAGTGTACTCCCTCCGGTTTGGTAAAAGAAGTCGTTTAGGACAGCGACACGGTCTCCAAAGTACAACTTTGACTTCTTATTTTTATAAAGATATTTATTAAAAACTAACATATGTATACTTTTATGAAAGTATTTTGCAAGACAAATCTATTCATGTAGTTTTCACATTTTCAAACTCAATGACTTAAAAAGTTATTCACGATTTATATTCCCAATGTTTGACTCAAATCTTGTCCAAAACGACTTCTTTTATCGAACCGGAGGGAGTAATTCATTTTTCATTTTTTTGGCGAAGATTTGTAATAAACTTGATGAAATACAGAGGTCTTTTTTCTTAATAAGGATTACAAAAGGATCGCCTACCTTCGTTGTCATGATGGATGAATTTATCATCTTATCAAGAACAACCCTTTCTAAGCGTACTAGCTACTAGCTTGGATGTAGCAATTTTGGGAATATTTATTCCTTTTGACCAGCATGGGAACATTTATTCCTTTTTTGCCTGCTTGCCTACACAGAGAAGATTTCACCTTCTCCCTACTGATTTTGCTTCCTACGAAACAATATTTATCAGACATGTCATGAACATGCAGCTTCGACTGCAAGGCTTTTTGTGACCCCTGTGCATGGATCTCCAAAGTAATTCGACGACACTGGAACACTGCAGCTGCTCACCCCGATACAGGCCTACAGAGATCCTAGTATCAGCGACCCATATGAATCTGTTGACATGTTGAGAAATTAGAATGGAGCAGTTTGTAGTTACCTCCTGAACAACTGAGAGAGCCTGAGTGCTGCTGCATTCACCATGGTTGTAGCTCCCACATGTGCCACTTGGTGTCCCAAAGCTTGCAAACTTGATGCTGCTGATGACCTGACCTTCTTCCGGACATTCCAGGCGAAGTGCAGGTCCAGATCTCTGCAACTTCTGCTGAGAAGAAATCCAGCTATCAATTTGGGCTGGATGCGCTTCTGACACTTGTGCGCACAGACTTCCTGTCTGCCTTGTCACAAAGGATATCTTGCTTGGGTCACCACCGAACTGCTCGAAAAGGACTAGATCATTGCTGCCTGGTTGGAGAAACGAACGGGGAACATGGTACCTGTTTAACAAGGTAAGAAATCCAATTAGTCAAATCCATTCAGTTCTTGGAGTTGCTATGTTGTTCTGCATCATTGGAACACTGCCAGAGTGCTCAGCATCACAATGTGCATAATCCAATTAGTCAAATCCATTCAGTTCTTGGAGTTGCTATGTTGTTCTGCATCATTGGAACACTGCCAGAGTGCTCAGCGTCACAATGTGCATTAGTTCTGCAATTTTAAAAGTGCATGCCTCTCTGCGTCTTAGTTTCAGTATTGAAAAATTTTGAAGTGTTTATGTTGGTGTATATAGCCCATGTAGTGTAATGGCCCAGCTACAGGCCCATGTACTTCATGTATATAGCCCACAGGGGTGGAGGAATAGACAGCACATTTTTCACCTCTGTTTAACACCCCCCCCCCCCCCCCCCCCCCCCCCCCCCCCACCCACCCCTAAAAGGATCCTCAGAGGAGAACACATAAAACCAACATAGATGAAATACTAAAACTAGCTCTGCATGCTGGAATTCTTACAAAGTCTGTGATGGCTGCCCACACTTCTTGAGGCATTTGCTCGAAGAGTAGGATCCTCTGTAGTTGCATGTGTTAACACAGCCGCTCTGTGGAGCCAGATTTGTTGGCCAGTATCGACCAATGCTCTGACCATTCACCCATGCTTCGCCTTTCCCCATTCCCGTGAAGTCGATGGCAACAGGATCATCACCTGCAGGGGCTGTGAATTTTGTCTGCATTTGGAGAATTGCAGTTAGCGAATCGACCCAAGATAACAACTTGAGAAAATGGATTAGCCAAACAAATTGGCTGTATAATATCTTGTCTTTTGAGCCCGCACTGGGTGCATTCAAATGCCATAGATTAATTGGTTTCGAGGTCAGATGATCATACTGACCTTATACCAAATCAGTGGTTGATTGATCGGATAAGCATTGGATGAGACCCATTCTGGTGAGGCCTCTGAAGGATCATATAGGTGCAAATCTTCTCCTTTGAGGCCAGTCTGAAACATCAAATTATGATTAATAAATGTGAATCGTAGTACGCCTTTGGTCTAATGGAGCTCAAAGTAGAGTTTAGGCTACCTGGTATGTCCATTGTGCAGAAGACAGATCGAGTGCACCGTTTGGTCCGCTCAGCTTTACTGGCCCAGTAATTCCAGCACCTACCAGGTCAAAGAATGCACCATAATTCTGTACAAACAGATAAGTCAATGAGAAATGAATGTCATAAAACTTTTTTCACCAAATCAAATATTGCAAAAATGGAATGGAATATTTGGTGTTGCATCTTTTCCAAAGTGAAGGTTAATTACCGACAGTCCAACTGTTGCACTCAAAAGATCTATTTTGTTCTTCCCAGGTACAAGTGTAATTGGTTTCTGCCAGGAGATGAGTGAGCTGCTAGCACTACCTTGAGCACTTCCTGGTAAGATTTCCGCACTTATATTTCAGAACACAAATATAATTTATGTATGAAAGACCAATAATCTTGAAAATCAGCACCACAAACTCAAATGCTAGGTATGAAGGAGTTTGTGCTATCATCTCTAGCCTCACCTGCAATTTTACCATTGATGTAAACCTGAAGAACATGCCCAAGTGAGTTTATAAGCAGATTGGATTGGCTGCCATTTAGATAAGGTTCACCACCTTGAACAGTAATGCTGCACAAGTTACATCAATAGCACAAATGGTGAGTAACTTTTTTTTTTTTGTCAATGCACGTTACCATATGCATAATTACAATAAGGCATGTAAATCATGTACCTTGTCGAGTACCAGAGGAAGTCACTGGCATCTGCTGTGGTGTTTATCTGCTCCATCAGTCCAGCTTTCGTCAATGCATTGTCCTTTGTGATACCAACAGGCTCTATGGCATAGCTCCAGCCAGATACCGCGAGTTCTGGCGTGGTGAACGAGCCATCTAATGCTACAGCGCTCGCTTCCAAGTACCTCATTTCTGAACTCGTCACTTGAGAATTGATCTGAAAATTGTAGCCATGCGTATCTCTGAATCAGATTAACGGTCGATTCTCTTTCCCAAAGCAAGTGCAAGCAAGTTATGTTCAGTTAGTTTTATATACCTGAGCCGTGTTCAGTACCACATTCTTGCAGTCAGGAAGGATGCTGACGGACCAGGCAGGGAGCTTATACATCTTGCCATTGAAGGTTACAGTTTTGTCTGTTTGACCATCTATGTTGGCAAGGAATGCGGCACAAACTGAACCGGACTTGTATACAGCTGCCTGAAGATGGAAATGGAGATGATGTTATTTCGCGACCAGACAATGAGGGTAAATGTTTTCTCCAGAACAAGATTTACTTCATTTTTGCAAATACTGAATGTTTATCTCTCTTTTGTCATTTGAAAGACGCTTTTCCTCGAAAACGAAGTATTCTTTTGCAAAGCAGGCCTTACCTCTGCATTTGGACCTAGAGAAGTGTATGATGGATCGGTTGCTATGAGTGCTGGTTCGCAGAGCTTTATGGCCTTGTGCACATCCCTCAAGTGGCCCCACTTTGGCTGCCTGACTAGTCCTGAATCACATATTGAAAAGGGAGCGGCTAAATCATTAGCGAATACTTTTTTTTTCTGAGGGAAATAAAATATCTATCTCCTTGACCCTTATCCATGCTAATGTGACATGCCAGTGCCCCTAACATAGAACCTATTAGGTTATTTGTCATCACCCAACATAGTTGGGAGTAGCTAAGGCATTTTTACACAGGCTTTTCAATAGCCATATACTACAGGTGATGCAATATCCTACCCAAAATGTCATACTCCAGTAGGAGAGGTACATGCTCGAAAATGTTCAATTGTTCACGAGCTCAAAACCAAAGTAGCCCTGTCGTGGCAAAACCGAAAGCTTCTTACCGTACTCGTCGATGGGAGCATCGTAGTCGTAGCTCGTGGCGATGAAGGGTCCCCCCGTGCTGCGGTCGAGGTTGGTCCCGCCATGGTACTGCGAGGACAAGATCGAGAGTTAGAAATGCTCCAGCAGGGCCGACTGGCAGCATCAATGCGCACCCTAACTGCTCCTGCATTTGGTCGTGTGGAGCAGGCTGGCGCTCAACTGCATAATTTTGCACGGCGCAGTGCAGCGGAGTGAGGGAAAAAAATGAGAATAAGAAGTTAGTGTACCATGTAGTAGTTCTGGAAGGTGCCGCCGCGCTGGTAGAATCTTGCGACGGCGAAGGCGAGGTCCTCGACGGGGCGGTAAGGGACGGCGCCGCCGAAGGAGAGGAACCAGCCGCTCCAGTTCTCCGTCCACATCTTGGGCTTGGCCGCCGAGTTGGGCGTGAACTGGTCGCAGTAGAAGCCGTTGCAGGTGTTGATCTGCATGCATTCCCCTCTCATTCATTCCATGCCGTTCGTTGTACAAAATAAAGACGATCGAGGGCACTGAAACTGAAAGCGGGTGAGTGAGTGATGTATACTGTAGTCACGTACGAGGGGGTCCGGCGCGTCGGTCTGCTGGCACATGACCCATGGCACGCCGGTGTCGAGCGAGACGGCCATCCCGGCCGCCCACCGCATGTACGCCTTCCCGGGCGCCCCGTACGCCGAGTCGATGTTGCCGTACTCGTTCTCGATCTGCCGCGGCCACGCACGCCACACACACGTCAGCACGAACACGGACACATGGCCGCCCGCCGCACACGGCGGCGGCTGCAGCTGCAGGGCAAATAATACGAGGAGCATGCAGGGGCAGGGCGAGCACGAGGGGCACGGGGGATTCAGACCTGGGACAGGATGATGGGCCCGCCCTGCGACGCGTAGAGGCCCGCCCCCTTCATGGTGTCCACCACCTTGGTGGTGAAGCGCTGCATCTCCGACTTGAAGGGCTCGTTGTCGGTGCGGAACTTGATGCCCGGGATGAAGTGCAGCCACAGCGGGAAGCCCCTGTTGTGGAACACAGGTTTCATTCAGTTCATGTCACGAGGCTGCTTCAGTAGCCTTGTTCTTCGGAGACGGAGAGTGAGCTGCTGCCGTACCCGTAGTTCCACTCGGCGCAGACGTAGGGCCCGATGCGGAGGTGCACGTAGAGGCCGGCGTCGGCGACGGCCTTGACGAAGGCGGCCAGGTCCTTGCGGCCCTCGAAGTCGTACTGCCATGTCGGTAAACCTCTCGCCCGTCAGACTTTTTAGAGGTGTGTAACAATTCTTGAAAAGGTTAATTGTAACAAGCACGGCACGAGAGGCAAAGGAACCGGAAGCAATTCCTCTGCAGTTGGGCCTCTACCATTGAGTCACTGTCATGTGGGGCCCACAGAGCCTGGGCCCACATGTCAGCGACCCAACAGCAGAGGGACCAACTGCAGACGATCTCGTTCGAAGGAACCACAGGAGTAGCAGAGAAAAGAGAATAAAGCATAGGGTGCAGAGGAAGCAAACCCCGGGCCTTTGACAAAGTCGATGATGGTGGGCAGGAGCAGGAGATGGTTAGGAAAGGTGGAAAAAAAGTTTAACAAAGATACTAGTAGTACTTCTAGAGAATAACATCACTGAGTGAGAGAGGTCGATTGATGTAGTAGCGTGGTGTGTCTACGTGCCTGTCCCCGGACGGGCTCGTGGATGTCCCAGAAGACGTAGGTCTCGATGACGTCCAGGCCGCCGTCCTTGGCCTTCTGGATCAGCCCCGGCCACATCTGCAAGCATCACCGCCGGCGACATGCCGGTGTCAGTATCAGTGGCTTACCAAGAACAGAGCCGCGTGCTCAGAGAGAGGCTAGAGAGAAGAATGAATGGTGCCTGACGTCGGGGGTGCTCCGCGGGTAGTGGATGGACCCGGAGACGAGGACGCGGCGGACGCCGTCGATGACCAGCGCGCGGTGGTCGTACGTCACGTTGGTCGCCCGCGACCCGCCGGCGAGGCAGAGCAGCAGCACCGCCGCCGCCGCAGCAGCCGCGGGAAGGAGCACCGCGGTGGCCGCCATTGCCGCCCTCCGCCGCGGGAGGAGGAGGGAAGAGGAAGGGAGGGAGAAGAGACAAGGAGCACCGCCTCCTCCGGGACGTGGCGCGTTCGGTGTACTAGCTAAAGGCAGAGCCCGCACCGCCCGGGAATTCGTATTAGTAGTAGCAGCAGCAGCAGCTGGAGGTGGAGTGAGCGCGCGGGTGGCCGCCAGGCCGGGCGTGCGGAGTCGCTCGGCTCCGGCTCGGTGGTGGTGGTGGGGGCGGCACGCGAGAGAGAGAGAGAGAGAGGAAAGCAAAAGAAAACCCCCTCGCGCGGCACGGGACGGAGCACAAGCAGGTTGCGATGCTCCTGCGCTCGCCGCGGCCGATCCGATCGCTTTCCGGCTTTGTTCTTTCCTAGCGGCGTGTTGCGGTGGATGTGGAGGTGGTCGACTGGTGGTGGTGACGCCGCCGCTGCTCTTTGTGCCGATGCGGCGCGGTTAAAAGGAGAGACGGTGGCGGTGGGCAATGGGGGTGGGTGGGTGAACGTTTCCCCTTGCTTTTCTTCTTCTGGGCCGGTGATCTCTGCTTACCCCGGCGTCTGGGCAAGCAGAAGGATTTGTTTGCGGTTAACTTGCAAGCAACAGCAACTAAACTGGCTGCTCCTGCCGATGAAACAAAGCAAGAAATCACCGGGTTGTTGGCCTGCTGCGGCGGCGAGAAGAAATGGAGATTGAAATCAAGGAGGGCCAGTATACCAAGTTTAATGGTGGCGGGGCGTGATGCCGTGATGGTTGGGTGGTACACACGGCGTGGGCGGGGTCTAGTCTAGTAACGCTGCCACATCTTTGTTGCTTACTAGTACCGCAGTGGCGCTGGCTGCTCCCCTGCATGTGTCGCCGCCCGCCGGGCGGGCGTCGCCGCGTCGGCACTGGGCCTCCCTCACCTCACACAAGAATAAGAGAATAAAGAAAAAGAAAACAAAAGGGAGAAAGGGCTACTGCTGGGGCCGGTGACCGACAGGGGTCGCGAGCCGTGACCGGCCGGCGTTGTCGCTTGTTTACCCTTTGCTCGCTCTGCTCTGCCGAGGGCTCTACTCTTGCTAGCACTAGATGGTGCCAAGGAGTCAATGACCGGGCGGCGTTGTCGCATCCCGTTCCCGTCGCGCCTAGCTGCTTGCTAGTGGTGACGCATATCATACGCCGCATCGTCTGGTGGTGGTCGGCTGCTAGTGTTGCGAGCTGTGGCACGAGCTCGAGTCTCATCTTGGGGTCTGATTGTCTGAACTTGGCCGGGGACCGGAGTGAAAGGTGGTTAGGTCAGGTCAGGGGCGGTGGGAAGGAAAATGGCTACCACCGCAGCGTACGAAAGCAGGGCCCCGGTTGTCGCGGCGCGCACTTGTGTGTCTCGTCAGATCAGGGGAAAGAAAAGCGGCTTGTGAAGGGTGACACGTCCACAGGGCAGGAGGAAGTGAGATGACGCGGAAAAGATTGTGTGGGCGAAGGTCCGCCCGGGAGTACGACTTCGTGATTTCATTCTCCGTCCTCTGCTCACGCACTTAACTTGCCCTACAATACAATATGCAGATACAATGTGGATGTGGATTTGGCCATTTGTGCCGCTGCACTTTTCTAGTGCTGCTTTTGTATCTTTTACACATACAAAACGGTACGGCTCTCTTAAGGTATTCTGATCAAAAGAAGCATTACGTTGCAAATCACAGCACCAGGCCATATTTTTTTTTTCTTCGGCCAGGGCATACTTACTTGATTCTTTTTTTTTTCGTCAGCACCTGTGTCTCTATTCATGGGAATCATGTGAGGCAACTGCTACTCTCAACGAAATACTTATTTCCGAGGCTGCGAAAATCCTCGATCAACACACGAACTCGACATGAACTCTGTGGTTGCAGACCCAAACAAAAACGCTATGGATTTATAGACCAAGAATTCCGCTAATGGAAGTCCGACTGTGTTGCTATAAACCGTAGAGGTCTTCTTCGGTGCTCGCCCTATGGTAGTATGAAGCATTGAGGGATGGGAAATTTTGTAATTAGACTGTAATATAATTTTGGTAAAAGTTCGATTTTCAACCTTCAACTATGACAAAAGTCCGATTTTCAACCTACAACTACAAAACCGGGTAGAAAGGGCCATCCAACTGCCAAAACCAGGCAAATTTGGCCCTTTGGGTGGTTTTAAAGGTGGTTTTGCATTTTGTAGAAATTTAAAATATTCTAGTTTGATAAACAAAAGTCATAACTAATCCATTTTAAATCATAAAAATATGAAATTGGTTCCAAAAAATTTATTAGAATGTAGGTTATATATTGGTATTATATTTGAAGTTATTTACACATTATTTTTTACTATTTTTAGTGTTTTATTGTTTAATAAAATATAAGAAATTGGAACAAATAAGATTCAAATAATGTCAAATAGAGCACCAACAAATACATTACATTTTTATAAAAAATTTGGTACCCGTTTCATATTTTTATGATTTGAAATGAATTAGTTATAATTTTTTGATTAAACCAACACTTTTAAAATATCTAGAAAATGCAAAACCACCATTGAAACCATCCAAAGGGCTAAATTTGCCCGGTTTCGGCAGTTGGATGGCTCTTTCTACCCGGTTTTGTAGTTGTAGGTTAAAAATCGGACTTTTGTTATAGTTGAAGGTTGAAAATTGAACTTTTCCCTATAATTTTTTTTGGAAGCTTCTAATCTAAATGAACATATGTGTAAAAAATAAATATATCGGACCAGATGAGTATGAAAATAAAAATAATATTTCTCATGATACTCCTATACCACTGTACTACTCGATATATACCACCTTATAGCACATGTTAAAAAATACTTTTTCCCATAATATCCTATACTATTGTACTACTCGACCCATAGCACCTTATACTACAGGTGATGTTCTAGTGGTATATGATTAATTTGGACTGTCAGATCCTGGTCCTTTTTGAACACTGGTATAAGATAGCATGGAGCACCGAAAAATACCTCAAACCGTAAATCTACCTTCATGGCAACATCCGTTACTTGACGGGAAATATCCAATTTTGTGACGTCGTGTCTAACCGAACCGAAGAAAAGCCAACAGGTAGCAGCTCGATAACACTAGTCAAAAGCACATCTCCTATTGTCAACTGATCACTTGATCAGTGGCTCTCTTTATCTCATCCCGATCATCACATTGACTTGCGACTGAATTTAACACGGACGTGTCTGCTTGTCCCAAAACTGAGAATGGCAACACCGAATCCTAGCCTAACACACTGAACCTGATTCCCCAGAGTCAAATGGCACCATTTCCTCGCCCAGAGGTCAGAACAGGTGCGAGCCATGGTGGTTGGGTTTGCTCCTCCCAACCAAGTTAATGGCGGTCGGTCGGTGCTGAATAGACAATCCCATACGTCTGAAACACCACATGCCGCATGCCGGACTGCATCCACGTCCACGCAGCCAAAATTATCCACTCCACTGCGACTAGTGACGACCACTCGCCCCACAGTGGAAGTCCTGATGGGCTCGCCGCATCCGAATGCGATACATGGTCCAAATACCAAACAAACCAGCGTGTCAGATTTAGAGAGTTGAGGTTGAGGCTGGAGGATGGGCTAGATATCCTGATCGCCCCGAATCTCCCCGAGCAGGGGGGCCAAGATTCGTGACAGCACGTTCACCCGTCTGTGATCTGTCCCGGAAAAAGTCTATATCACCCCCCAACCTATGGGTAAGGATGGAAATGTGGAAATGGAATCCGAATTATCCGATATCCGTATCCGCTAAAACGTAAATATGGATATCCGTATTCGTATTCGAATTCAAATGTGGTAATAAAATGGATACATCCGAATTCGTTTTCGTTGAATTTCTCTATCCGATTCCACATTCGTATTCGGCAATATCCGGCAGTATCCGTATTCGACCATATGAAACTGTTAGTTATTTCTATAACTAATGACAAATGATGTCCATTTAAATATTAATAATGGTAGTGTATAATTAAAAAAAGTTATCTCCATTACTAATTATTATGATATTGATTTTAATATAAAAAATATTGCATCCACAAATAAAATATGTATTTATTAATAGTTTTATTATTTATTATATGATTAATTATTAAAATAATTATGAATGAATGTGATATTATTAATGAGTGATCTTTGTTTAGACTTGTTATGTACTCATACTTTAGTCTTTACTTTTATATAATAATTTTATAATATAAATTATTAATAAAGAAAATAAATAAACATTGTTTTCCAACTGGTGTAAATATCCGACGCGTATTCGAATTCGAGACATCCGTTTTGTATTCGTATTCGAAAACATTCGAATCCGTATTCGTATTCGAGTTAAAATGTGGTAAAAGGTGATATCCGAATCCGATTCCATGCGAATCCGATCCGTTTCCATCCATACCTATGGGGGTGGACTACATAACCCCCAACCTATGAAATGGTCTATATCACCCCCTGAACTTTCGAAAACCGGTCAAATTACCCCCTAAAGCAATTTTGAAAAATCATAGTAAATCATAGAAAAATCATAAAATAGAAAATCCAATTGTGTTGGACTCCAAATGAGCAGGTCTACACAGTGAACATATAATATGGTATGGTTTAGTACATTTTTTTTGTTGTAGCTTTATATCTATGTTTTTCTTCATAACTGTAAAAAATTGTACTACAGCATACCACATTATATGTTCACTGTGTAGATCTGCTCATTTGGAGTCCAACACAATTGGATGTTCCATTTTATGTTTTTTCTGTGATTTACTATGATTTTTCAAAATTGCTTTAGGGGGCAATTTGATCGGTTTTCGAAAGTTCAGGGGGTGATATAGACCGTTTCATAGGTTGGGGGTTATGTAGTCCACCTCCCATAGGTGGGGGGTGATGTAGACTTTTTCCATCTGTCCCTGCAGTTCGTTTCTCTCTGCCGAAACGGATAAAGAACGCGACGTGCGCATCAGAATGTTCAGAGCTCGCACGAGGTGCCCTGCTGCTGCTGCTGCAGATCAGCTGTGGGTGCTGCGTCGCCGTTGTATTCGGCGCGGCGTCCCTGTGCCTCGCATCCGCTTCGGCTTCGCGTCCTGACCCTCTCCCGAGTCCTGACACGCGTATCTGAGGCAACACCCAAACCCTTGTGTCCTGTGCGTTGGCGTCCTCTCGATGGCGGCGTCGCGTCGTGTACTCGTGTACGTGTACACCGCCGTGCGGGCGGGCGAGCGCGCTCGGCAACGAAAGGCGCCTGTCAGGTCTCGACTCGGGTCTTGTCCCTTGCGGCGTGCGCGCGCCGACGATGCCGGCCGGTCAGGGTCGTCGATGCCGCACGTCCGAACGGAAAACCCTCCGCGTGGTGCGGTGCGGAGGAAGACAAACGCCGGAGCCAAGTGGCCGCGACCGGCCGGCGACCCATTAACCTGGATGTTTTTGGATCGTTGCTGCACGTCACCACCTTCTCTATATGCCTTTTGTTTTTGGTTATCGCAATGCGTCTTTGATTAGCTATAGGTATACGGATGTTTGGGCGTGCAAGCTGGGGCAAGTGACGCCGGGGAACGCGATTAGTCGCGTGGATTGGATCAGAGCATCGGACAGCTTTTGCTTGGAAGGGTTAGCAAGCACGGACAGCGGTTAATTGAAACATTCCCTTTCTCGCACGTACGTACCAAAATAGCATCCCGACCTTGAATTTTGCAGATGCGGATGACGCCGCGGCCGAACCCCGGATGAGCACGGTGACCGCGCGTGACGCGGACACATGTTTTGCAGGATCATCCGGGGCGATGCCGACGCGGATGGGCGACCGTGACGGGTGGCCGCGCCCGCGCCGTAGCACGGCATGGCACGGCACGGCTGAGGCTAGCGTGCCTTGGAGGCCGCGCGGCGCGCGACAAGGAACGGCGCTAGCCGCTGGTGCTGGGTGCGTGACAGTGACCAGCGCCGTGCGCCGGGACGCGCCGATCGCGATAGCATCTGACGAGACGAGCGGCCTTCCACGCTGAAATGGGGACGGCGAAAAACATTCGGTGCGTGCTCGTCTTCTTCGGTGGATGTCGCTGAAAAACATTGGGTTTCTATCTACGGTGCCGCACTACTAGTGCCTGATGAGGTCCGTAGGCCAGGAGCACTGGAATGGTCAGAGAACAGAAAGGTGTGGCCAGATCATTGACGGCGACGGACGAGATCGCTTTGGTGGTTGGTGGCCATGTGGCAGAAGGTGTCGCCGCGGTAGCCGAAAGAGGGGAAAACAAGGTAGCAGTTGAACAGATTGCATCTGGATTCTGGACGTCGCGCCATTGCAGGTTGCATGTTCGTTATCGCCTCCATCCGACGCTTAAGTACTGATATTATCTAGTTTTGGGGTGCACATAACATCTTGGGACGTACAAAAATGATACGTATCACGCAGCGCAAGCACAGCTAAGTACTCTAGCCGTGCATGTTCTCAAAGCGTGTTATGCACGTCCTTCTCTCTTCTACTTAATGACAAATATGCTAGGCATGTTCTCAGAAAAATAAGGACTCTAGCCGTGCAAGATGTGCAGCCTGATAAGAAAGCAATGTGCTTTATAAAAAAATAAAAAATAAGAAAGCAATGTGCGCGCATGCCTATCGTGTGTAGCTGTCTTGCCACCGAAATATGGCTGGAATATGCATGCCATTGTATCCAAAGGAGAGTTCCACGATGATATGTCACTGGCCAACACTGACATTCGCAATCTGCATCCGACGAAGCGTGATTCGAGCAAGGATCACCCAACTGAGTATAGGACCACGGAGAGCCAATGTGTCAACAGAAAATGCAAACGATCAACGAAAAGAAACCACTTCTTTTTAATTGGATCATTGGCAGGCAGGTGCGGAAAGTAGCTGACCAAAGCGAACGCCATTGTGTGTGGCAGCTATCCTCTAGCATCCACACTGCTTGCTTGTTAAAAAACAAGATGTTCTTAGAGCCAGATGTTTGGTGACGGGGGAGGACCAGAGGACAATAGAACACCCTTCACTACGACTGACGCCTATGCAACGTGCCACTACTGAAATGCAAGAGACCAATGCGTCAGCATCGGCGTCTTCTGCGACACCAGGACATGCCTACACATGCAGCAGGCCTGCTCGCCACAGATCACAGAAGCTATTGATTATGCCCTAGATGGACCATGTGTTAGTCCATTAGCAGCCGTGTACCACCAGCGACATTATTATACACACCAAGTGACGCAATAGTCTAATGAGTACATCGGTGATCTTTATATATAGGCCGGATCAGGCGATTTAATTAATAGTCTAATGAGTAATGACAAGCCCCACCAGTACTAAGTGGCACCGCCTTTCATAGTGAATTATTGATATCTGAATTGTTCAAGACATAATTGACTCCGAGTCACGGGCTTCACAACTCTGGCCGACCCTCAGTAGAGAATAGATAGCTGCAACATATGACGATTCGCCAATCACCAAAGCCAGCACATTATGAGACGACAAAGCCGGCACAACAACTCAAGTGATACCAAGATCAGATCAGGCGTAGCAACCTAACATATTCTTCCAGTTCCCATCTTGCAAATGCAATCAGGACAGTTGAGCAGGAGCATTCAGTACCGAGGTGACGTGAGGTCGATCCAAAAACGAGGGGACAGAAGCTTACGTCAGCATTTTAATTCGGATGGATATTATCTCATATGGTCTAATCCAAAACCAAACTGTGCTTAACACATCAACCAAAATGCCTACAGGAGGTGTTAGAGTCACTGCTTAAGATCTCAAGGACCAGGGCAAAAAGGTTCTACATCTCACATTACAACTACTTACTCACCAAGGAACTACCATTTGCAACTCGAAAACAAACAAAGAAGCAGATGACTGCAGAGTTATCCAAAGTAGGATACCATGTTGATACCTGCCGCAGGACTATAGGCTAACATTGAAATATGAAGTTCTCTTACTTCAGAAAGGTTGATGATATGAAAAGGAGGGCATATGTAACACATGCTGTGCTCACTTCCAAGTTTCTTGGTCCTGGCAGTATAGGTGGAATTACAGACACCATCAAGAAGGTGCCAAGGAACCAGGAAGCAAAGAAAGATCCAAACCTGAAAGATCACAGAAAACCCAGGGTCAGGAATTGCTCACCCGTGCATGCACAAAAGGTAATTAATCACCAAAAGAACTGAGAACAATACATGCTAATCTCAGTAACAGCAATTATACTTAATTGACAGGAAATGTAGACAGACCACTTAGAACATGCTGTTATCACTTATCAGTCAACACTGCTACATTCTACTTCATAAATCTCTATGATCAGAGCAGAAGATTATGATAAGCTTAAAAATGACCCAAATCAGATTAAGTGAGCTCTAGAAAGTGCAAGATGTGGAGTGCTCAATCACAAATTGCTACCCTCTAGCCCACACCCACTAACTGCCTAATAATACTGGTCTTTTGTATGCTTAGTTGCTTACGCATCAGCATTCTGATTTATTGATTGAACTATGAACTGGCATTATTGGCATCAGCAAGTTGCAGCCCACACCACTAACCAGGCAGGCAGTTCTTAATATGGTGATTGATGAAGGAACATCATAAGATATATTGGCGAAGAGACTGTTGGGGACCATGGATATGATAAAAACAGGTCCTCACAAATATTCTGGTTAAGCAACCTTTCATAAGAGAATCTGATTAAAGTGGGAGAAATATGTTTACAGCACAAGGCAAGAAGGTTTGTGGTTTGCTTCTAGTATGCAGTACGACAAAATTATATACTCTATTTAGGTTAAATTACCTATTTCCCACTCCATAGAATGGCCATTCAGGATTTGCAACTACTCCCATTGAATTTATATTTGCCACTCCACACATTTGCCTCTTAACATCTATTGTGCAGCTAAATCCTTTACTCTTAAATATCATATGTTAATCTCAGCAATATCAATTCTACTTGATTAAAAGGAAGCATAGACAGGCCCACTTCTGTCATCAACCAACACTGTCATATTCTCCTTCTTAATCTCTACTGTCAGGTTATTATCAGAAAATGCAAGCTGTTACTTCGCAAGGTTGCAGTGTTCAATCAACCTGGGATGATGGAACATGTAAAACAGATGCTCTTGAAAATTCTGGTTAAGAAAACTTAAACAGTATAATAGAGTTTGATTAAATGAGGAAGTCTGATTTCACCACAAGGACAGGTATGATATCTTCTATTAGGGATAATCAACGGTTTACTACTCCATAGAATAACCACTTAGGATTTGCTAATACTCCCATCGTAAACTATTATTTGCCATTTTATACATTATGTCCTAACTTTATATTTCAACAGCTAACATCTTTACTTGTAATTTGCAAATATTGAGATTTCACAAGATCTGCAGTACAACCTGCATTGCTAAAATGTACATGTTTGCATTACTCCTTACTTCCACACCAAGACGCTAAAATGTTAGATGTACTATGAGTTAACCAAGCAACCCAAGTACTGCATTCCAACTCCTTCTAATCCAAGCCTCCATCTATTTACATTTTAGTGGATACACTTGCTTACAAAACTATATGCCAGTATGCCACTGCATATGTAACTTGTACAGGATGAAGAGTGAAGACATGTTTATTGGGTGCAAATTACGGGCATAACCCGGTGTTGCTGAAACAGAATTGACTTAGCACCACTAACAGGAGGTACATATGTGTATGTCAATGGGGGCCAGTGGTAGCTAGCTACTAGGTTGGAATTTTGGGTTTGTGATGAAGAGAAACTTTTTTGAATGGAAACAAGAATGTTAATACATTAATACACTGCAGCTGTAGACCAAATGGTGAATATGGTAATATACAGACTAAATGGATCAGAGGAGCCCTAAAACAAATTCTGTAGCACTATGAGGGACAAATCACAGATTAATGCATCTATATCCTGAACATATGAAAGGCGTAAAACAAGCAATATAACAAGAACATACCCATAAAAGAATGCTCGCCATCCACTTTTGACCCTCTGATAAATGAAATAGATATTTGCTGCACAAGAGATGGCCACCTGGAGAGTTGGGCCATCTTCAGTAGGAAAAGCAAGGGTAAGCGCTCCAAGCAAGATAAAAGTAATTGCTGTCTGCCAAATAACTTTGCTACGTGGTGTTTGGAATCTGCCTTGAACAGCCTTGACTGCGCGTGACTGACTAAGTTCCCTAAATTTTTTCTTGATGTCCATTTTTGGTTTTTTCCTATCAAAGAAACTCTGCATGATAATCCTGTCATGGGCAGACTCAATTGCATCAACACTTGGCTTATGGCCTGCATACTTGCTTATCAGATAGTTCCTGGCAGCTCGAATCTCTTCTTCAGATGCTTCCCTGCTGATTCCAAGACGCTGATATGGATCCTTCACATGGATTCTAGGAAAGATGGCTGAAATAAAATCACATAGTAAAAAGGATTTTCAAGGAGTATGAACAAAAGGACTGTTCCAATTTCCAAACAGCACAATTGAAAGGCCAAGTAGAGCTACACGTGATTTATAAAACAGGGTAGGGACAAACATGTGATACTGATTACCAAATTGCTTGTTATCACTACATACATAACAAGTCAAATATGGTACACTTGGCAATGATGACATTCAATGTTTATTTTACCACCTAAGATCAATTATTCTGGAAACAAAATAGTAATTTGATCAACTGTTCCTTAGAAAGCGATACCTCATGGTTACTAAAATTAAATATGAAAAAATGTTACAGCATCCAAGTGTACGAATTGATTATGTAAGATTTTGTGTCATAGACATGGTTAGCAAATACTCACGAGTTGAAGAACCAGCCATGTCACCAAACGATGCAGTTGCCTGTGGTATGATTCTGGCATTTCTCTGTGCATAACAGAAAGGAGTACTGTACTTTGTGTATCTGCATCGGAAGATTTTGAAGAGAATTTGCATTTCTCACAGCAGGAACTAGAGGAAAGTTTTGACAAAAGGCAGTAGTCACAAGAAATGTAAGATACCATACCTATCCACATTGATGAAGATATTGTTCTTTTCCTTGCGACCCCTGTTGAAACTCAACGAAGAGACAAGTCCCAAGGGTGCAGTTGACACCCTCGAACTAACTGGACATCGCAAAGTCCTCGATGGATCGGTTGCTAGACCATGGGACAACATCCCTAAAACTATTTGAACAGCTTAGACTCTGAGTGAATTTCCCTGTGAAGCAAAACAATACTATATCAAGAGTAAGTAAAAGGAAAAGGAAAAGGAAAATGTCCAATATCAACACAATGTCACCACCAATTGAATGCAGATCCATTTTTCTCTATTCTAAGGAGATTGTGGGCTTAATCCATGACCACAAACATCAAAACCTTTACTGTATCACATGGTTTCCCCCGAATGTACATCCATTATGTAATATATGATTCTTAGGCCAATCAATCAATGTAACAAACAAGCGGCGATTTAGCAATCCGAAACGAACAGGGGCATAGGGTTCATTTGAACCCGTATTTGTTCACCGGCACCCAAAGCTCCATAACATCAACTGAGATGGACCTAATGCGCGCAGAAGAAACTAATCGAACTCAACCAGACCAGGATCCTAGATGGATTACGTACAAGTTGTCCACCAAGCAGCAAACAAATTCAAGGAACCGATGGAGAGAAACAAATGTTTGGATTTCATTGCCCGTCGCAGCGAATAATCTCGCGGAACACAACGCAACTATGAGAACAAACCGTCGGAGCAAGCTAGGGTTTCTTACCACCGAACGAACCCACTGAGTGCGGACGTCCCCTTCCGCTCCGCGCCGGGCCGGAGGTGGAGGGCGACGGCGTCGGCGAAGGCGACGATTGCAATGGGGAGTCCCTTCGGGGCGGCTCAGCGGATGGCGTGCTTGGTGGTTCGCTGGGGGATGATGAGGCAGGTAGCAGGTCAGGGGCCGCAGTGGGCCGGGCTCGGCGCGACCTTCAATTTGCGGCCCATTCAACAGCTGGGCCGGCCTACCGAAGACCGAATTTTCAATTTGCAGATTGATCCGCTTGTTTCCAGCTAATTCAGTTCTCGTCGGCGGAGAAAATTCCCCTGAAAAGTGGGGGGCGGCTGACAAGGACGGATTGCACGACGACGAGGCCATCCGTTTCCCTTCCCCGTCCCTCTCTCCCTGCACGCGGGCCCCGCGCAGTCCACGTCAGCGCCATGGCCCGCCTCCACACCACGGTCCACGACTCGTTTATCCACTTGGCCAGCCGCGCCAACTTGACCCGAGACCGAGACGGTTCCCCTCCCGCGCGCGCCTCCTTGGCACATCATCGGCATCGGCGCCCTCCGCTCCCCCGCACGCACGCGCGCGCGGCTCCCCGCCGTCCGTTTCGCGCTCCGGGAGATCCGGCCTCATCCGCCCTCGTCGTCTCCTCCCCCACTCCCGTCTCGTCCGCTTTCTTTAATCAAATCCCCCGCGCCCCCCACCCCCAACCCCAAGCGCAACCTCCACTAATCCCCTTCCTTTCCCTTTTCCTTTCCGTTGGCAACAATGGACGGCGGCGGCCATCTCGCATCGCCGGGTTGCTGCACCGGCGGTTCTTGCGGCGGCGTGCGGGTTTCGCGGCCGCTTGTGGATTCGGTTTGATAGCTCTGACCTGGTCTTTGTCTTGGTTGCTGGTTCCCGGCCCTTCTCGGTGTTCTTGGTGGCGCTGGTCTGGGCTCTGGGGCGATCGGGACACGCCTGGGTTCCTGCTTTTCGAGGTACCCGACGATCTTCGCCGGAAAAGGTGAGGAATTGCATCGTTTCTACTTGCTCCCTTTGGTTTTGAACAGGTGTTGATTGTTTTTCCTCATTTCTTCTGCTCATAAAAACCGTTGCTTTCTCGCTTTAAGCGTGATATCTTCGCTCCATGCATGACAATAAATATATTTTTTTCTTCAAAGGTCCATTTATTTGACTCCCGTGAACATATGCAAACCCAATAGAACAGTTGTTGAGTGTTTGATCGATTCTGTGCTTCTTGATATGAACTGTGGAGCTGGAGACAGGAGGGACGATGTTGTCCTGTTTTGTGGTGCACCAGAGTAACGTACCTGTTGAACAAGTGCCTGTCCAATTCAACCTTACAGAATCATGCAAGTTGCAACTACTGCAATTCGACGGACTAGTACACACATCCGGTAGCAGTGACTTTCAGGAAAAGTAACAGGAAAAGGGTGCAACTTCAATATAGTAAGGGTGTTTCCTCTGTATCTTTCCTAGAAAAGCCACCCGAAAAACATAAATGGCCTTTGATGTAGACACTGTCCCGTTCAAACAGAATCATGATGCTCAAACTGAAGACTTTGAACATAAACTTTTTGCATCTCCACCCCCTTTACTAAAACTGGCAATTGAAATCGAGACCTTGTAGTCTTTATTAGTGGTAAAAATGAAGCGAAAAGGTGATTTAACTCCCTTGCCATAGGATCATCTTCAAGGTGCGAGCTACAGGGTGGTCGTGTTTAGAGTAGTTCTCTGAAATGAACGCTAAATCAGCAATCCTTTGTGACAGTAGACGCAATGTGCCTTCTCTCCTTTTTTTTCAAACATTCTAGTCACGAATCACGATGTACATCAATTCCCCAGTCTAACATTGTTGCAAGTCTAAAATGATGTAGTTTTCAATTAATAAAGAGTTCAGCGGCATATGAGCTCCCCAGCTGATAAAAAATATTGTTTATTTTCTGTTCTTTGAGTCCCAAATAGATTTTACGAACTGAACTACCATTTCCTTGCTACTTCAATGTGTTTGATCAAAGTTATGATTTATAGCTATTGAATTGTTACCCTTTACTTTGCAAGGCTTGGTGCCACTTGGCACTTGCTTCAATATCTGATAGATACCATTTAATTTTTTATCTTTTTACAGTGCCCCGCTCCTCATACCATTGAGACAAGTCTGGACGTGCAGCCTCTGAGCACAGGGACTGTCCTTATGTGTAACTAAGATCCAATTTTGGTGATTCTGGACTTGTGTTTTTTTTTCTGGGAGTAGTTGAGGGAGAGGTTTAAGAAAATTCACATAGTTGGTAATCATGGAAGGGACAGTAACCAGAATAGCTAGTGAGTCAAAACCGGGCAATGAGCAAGACTCTTTGACAGAACTGCCCAAAGCTATGGAGGCTTTGGTAGCACATGAACATGAAGTAGAAAAGTTAATTGGACTTGAAGATGACACAGAGCTAACACCTTGTGAAGGGATGGAATTTGAATCTGAAGATGCTGCGAGGGATTTCTACAGCACATATGCAATAAATGCTGGTTTTAGGATCCGGATCAGCCGATATACTCGCTCAAGACGTGATAATTCAATCATTTCTCGTCGTATTGTGTGTTCAAAAGAGGGGTTTCATGAAACCCGTGCTTGCGATGGCCTCCAGTCTGAACAGAAACAGCAAGAACGGGCAGGTACTAGAGTTGGTTGCAAGGCCATGATAATGATTAAAAAGTTTGGTCCCAGCAAATGGATGGTTACCAAATTTGTAAAGAACCATAATCATGGACCAGTTCCACCAAGAAAACTTGATTCTAGGCCAGCAAACCAGGATGAGAATCCAATGGAGATGCCACATTCTACTGAGGTGGGCCCTATTGAGGAGCCATTTGAGGGTATGGAATTTGAATCAGAAGAAGTTGCAAAATTGTTCTATGTAAACTATGCTAGGCTAAATGGTTTCCGTGCACGTATTAGCAGATACTGCCGTTCAAGGCGTGACAATTCAATCATTTCTCGCCAGATTGTGTGTTCCAAGGAAGGCTTCCGTGAAGTTCGAACCAAGAAAGTGATGGCAGATGAAGGGAAAACAAAGCGCCCGAGAATGATAACTAGAGTTGGTTGCAAAGCTATGATTGTAGTGAAAAAGATGAACTCTGGAAAATGGATGGTTTCTAAATTTGAGAAGGAGCATAACCATTCGCTTTCATATTCTAAAATGGCCCCTATTACCTCAAACATTACTTCTGGAGAAGTTGCTGATTTCGTTGCAAAGAGTACAGATCCTAATGACGTAAAAAATGAAGGATGTAGTGCAGGAACCCAATGTAATCCTGCAGATTCCCTCACTGTCCTCTATAACAACTTATGTCAAGAGGCCATAAAATTTGCAAAAGAAGGGTCAGTCACAGAAGAAATTTATCATGTGGCCGTTTCTGCCTTGAAGGAGGCTGCAGAAAAGGTTGCTGAAGTCAAAAGGAGTCGTCCAACATTGCCACATCCTGATTTTATTAGTGACAGCAAACATGATGTCTTTCAGCTTCAAACTATGAGTGCTCTGCAATGTTCAAATCAGGTTGAACTGAAAACATCATCATCCAGGTCCAGGCCACTCCAAGAGTCTGCTTCCAATCTTCTGCTGGTACCAACCAACATTTTAACTGATTCAAGGTTATATAATTGCATCGGCAATGTTCCTCTATCAAGTGCTTTCCCCACAAATGGTAAATATGCTATGGTAATGATCAATTAATCCAATGTCTTTCTACAACTATTGTTTTTATTTATAACTGTTGGCTGTTCCATCAATAGGGAGACAAGGTAGGCATGCAACAGAAGGTTCTTTTATGCATTTTGAGAATATAAAGGAAACCTCTACCCAAAAATCTCAGGTAACTTTGCTACATGCTTACCTGACTCAGTGTTTTTTTTTATGCATCCAGCAGTTTTGGGTACTTCATTTTGGACCAGAAGATTCTTATTTCTAGTTCTAACCGCAGAAAACTAGTTCTAATCAAGCCACCCGTGGAAAGGATGAAAGTATCCATGGATCTTCTGGAGAAACCATGGTTGCTATCCCTGCGATACCTCTTGCGCTGTGCATGCCTGTGTCGCAGAACTTGCATGGATCTTCTACAGGTAGCTATAATAAACTCAAGCTTCCTGATAGCACCATGTCAATAGCTCAATTCCTTCTGCGTTGCTGTAGTCTCAGATCTTCTGGATGATATGTCTGTTGATTGCTTCCATGGTCTGCTGTTGCAAACAAAAATGAACAAAAACAATGGAGGTTTCAAATGGTTTGTTATATATACAGATGACTATATTCAGCATATTTCGTGACTAAAAGATATCTGTTAGTGTCCTGTCTCCTCAACCCACCAAACCTTACAAATTTGTAGTCCCTTATAGACTTACTACATGCAGCAGTGCTTGATAGTATAGCCCATTATTTCAGCTGTGTGTTGACATTTCCCAGTGTACACATCTTCCTTTTTTGGAGAATTGTCACTATGTGGACCCTGGAAGTTTATTTGTTTAGAGAACATAGGATTACTACTGATATAAGATGGCCAATGGAAAATTTAGCGCCTTGATCGATCATCATCTGCCACAAGTACTATTCTGATACCTGTTCATTTTTCGACCGCAGATGGGCCATACAGATTGTTGGCTGCACCTATTGAAGCAGTTCCAATTTCATACCGTCCTGCAGAACCCATCAGGCAACCACAAAAAGGTGCTTGTGCTTTAGGTCCATTTGCAGGTGCTCTGTCTGAACTGAACAAGCGAGGAACAGGTCCAAACTCTGTGGTTCATGCTACAGCTCTTGCTTGTGGTGCTCGTGTTGTTCCTCTTGAGGAGGCAGCTTCACTTATCAATGCCATTGAATCCAAGATCAGATCTGGTGGGGCCATAATAGCAAAGCTGCCTTCAAGCAACCTGACATCTCAGTTTCCTCCAGCTATCGCCATGTCATCTTCCAGTGAGGATGAGGAGAATGACCACAGTGAGCCTCTAATGGTGGATGCAGATCGCAACTGCCACGATAGCTCTGACGAAATGAAGCTGCAAAGCTAACCATCGGAGTTGGAAACTGAAGCTGGCAACTGATCTGTGCGACCTGAAGATGTAAACCATGATCATATTGATTGCTAACAGCTACGAAGTGAAGGACTGAAGCTGTTCTAAAGATCAATGCTTCGCTGTAAAGTGTGGTGTATTTATTCTGTGAGTTACGAAATTTTTGTAACATTGAATTAGGATTCTCACCACTTAATTCTT
Source organism: Urochloa ruziziensis (assembly GCA_015476505.1). Lineage (NCBI taxonomy): Eukaryota > Viridiplantae > Streptophyta > Magnoliopsida > Poales > Poaceae > Urochloa > Urochloa ruziziensis. Next base: position 9,566,944 of record CM027118.1, read on the forward strand.
TGAGTCTATGTTGTACTAATTAGATTAACTGAAATCAATACCTCCAATGGAGAATTTGTAAAAAATGAACTAATTAGAACGCCGTGCACTTCACCATGAGATATGCTGAACATGATTACATATAACCAGAGGGGAGGCACCCGTGTGAGGATTTTTTTTTTCAAGTAATATTATTTTATTGAAAAATTGCGAAAATAGATGGCGAAATCTAGAAATTGTCGACATGCCTAGGCTATACGACACCTTATCGGCGAGTTGCAGGACTTGTCGGCCCTTCAACGGCCGATATCCAGACGTTGTTTAAATCACCGCTATAATCTCATCTGTGAGATAACTGCATGCCTCCGTAAACCCGGAATGCTAAATTTGCGCTCGCCCGTTCCGAACGGTCGACGACCACGCGCTTCCCTTTACTTTCAAAGTTTTTGAAAAACTTCTTGAAAACTTTACTTGAAAAGTTTTCGAAAAACTTGCTTGAAAACTTTACTTGAAAAGACCATTACTCCTTTCCTACGTCTGGATCTCCGCGCTCCCCTTTACTTTCAAAGCTTTCGAAAAACTTGCTTGAAAACTTTACTTAAAAAGTTTTTGGAAAAACTTGCTTGAAAACTTTACGTGAAAAGTTTTCGAAAAACTTGCTTGAAAACTTTACTTGAAAAGTTTTCGAAAAACTTTATCAAAAAAGAAAGAGGAAGGAGGACGCACAAGCTGAAAACGGCGGGCTGTCGAAATCGCTTGGACGGAAACCTCCGTCCGGGCGACCGTAAAATAGCAATACCCCCGTAAACCTATGTACCTGACTCCCTGCATGCAAATCCAATGGTGACCCCACGATTCATCTGATCTCCGGTAGATTTACAGGCCGTCACGTCTCGATCAGTCTCTCAGTCTCAACCCTCTTGTACTGGTCAATAACTCGATATCGCTCGATGGTTTTTGCACGCATGTGCACTTCCATGCCTATCGAATACAATTAACAAGTAGCTAAATTTTGAATAATGGACTGAAAATGACAGTTTGATTTCATTTGAGTTCAGAAGCAGAAATATGTACAGATAAACAATTCATGTTAAATACAATTAGTAAATAGTTAAATTTGGATTAAAAATAATGACAAAGTAGTTTTTAACTTTCATTCGGATTACAAAGCAGAATGACATCCGGGAAATAAAGTGCAACTTGGTTACATGGAAATTTTGAGTGAAATTTGTCCATCTACCTGCTCTCATTTTTGGCTCGTTATTGTTTTGGTGGTAAGCAATGCATAGTGTGTTAGTGGTGACTTTTATTATTGATGAACACCAAATTTACTCATAAACTTCGAACACTTATCTATTATCTTATTAAAACAGAAGCAAAAGAAGCCACCAGATTCACCGAGAGGGTCTAAAAAATCCCACGTTAATCCAAAAAATAGAAGAATATAGGTCGTTGGATTTTATGAAGATCTAACGGTCTAGACTAATCTAAAGAGTCCATGTCTAATACAACTAATAAATATATAAATTTATCAATCTAAAGAGTTTATATCAAATACGACTAATAAATATTTGAAGTTGTAAAAGAAAACTAACTATAATATATGCTATGGCATTGAAACGGACTCCACCATATTACGTAACATGTCATATGGTAGGATATGGAAATAAAGAAATATTGTTTATCAATTACAAAAGGAATCCCGTAGAGACAACCACACTCATTTTTAACATCTTTTTTTGCATTCTTGCATGACGTGTGTTTTCATGCCAAAGATATTTTTATTTTCAAATGGCAAAACATTTATCTTTTACACAAATAAAATAAGAGTAACCCCAACACATTTTTTCCTTTACCATCTTACGTGACATCACATGGTAGGGATTGAAATAAAATTGGGTTTATTAGAGAAGGGATCATATGAAACGACCAAACATATTTTTAATATCTTTATTTTATTTCTAAATACCAACACTTTTCTCTTTTAGACAAATAAAATAAAAACACAACAACACATTTTTTTCTTTATTTTGCCTTGCATGATTCAATAGCCTAGAAATTACCAAATTAATAAGAAAAGAAAAGAACATACATCAATTAATTTTTGTTATTGTACTATATAGTGTTACAGAAGAGAACGTGTGTAACCTAATTCATCTGGTTCTAATCATATGTAGCTTTTACAATGGGATCAAATATACATTAGTCGTCAGTAGCAAGTAACGAACCATCCATATGGCCATATACAAGGGCATGTGAGAAGGGCCTTGAAAAGAGCATGTGAGAAGGAGAACGCTAGGGACAAATCTAACCAATGATGTAGCGGGCCACCACATATGACCACGTACGATTGCAGCCACAACAAACATCATCATTTGAACTAGCTATATATGTTAACACACATCCACAATGACTAACACCTTGAGTCCTTTACCAACATAGAAAACGCACTACCGTTTATGATTTAATTTCATCTATGCCTTGCAAAAGATAGTTGTTAATTAAGCGTCGTTGTCGACCTTTGTCGCTGCTACAAAGCTGGACCAGTGTGTGGTAGTTTGCACTTGACCATTGTCATCTATCTCCAAAAACTCAATGAGTGATTGTAGTCATTGCTGGCTTCAGTGGGAGATATAGCGCGTCAATTGGATGGAGTAGTAGTCGAGCGAAAGCAATTGATTTGGCACACGGAGCACTCAAGGACATCAACAAGGTGACAATGAGAAGTTGGGAGAGGAATGTGTAGGGCAATGAGGTGAGAGAGCCAGCGTATGAGAGAGCTTAGGAGGCATTGTCCCATACAAAGTAGGTTAGGATTAGCAATTGATGACCACAAATATTGGAGAGAGGTGGTGTGCACCCACATCAACATGCATAGACATTGAAATGAGAAAGAAAAAGAATATGTCTGAATTTGACAGCAAGACATGGCTTCAAAGTGTCAAGGTTGTGGTTTCTATCTAATCATAGTAAACTTGCTTAAACACTAAATTACTTAGCAATAAACTCACTCTGCCAAAATCCCTATAATGTGTACCATTTGCTTCTGCCAAATGAACTAATTTTAAGATGGGATAAGACGCTTGATAAGGCATGAGATCCAGTATCATAAGGAGCAAGTTTTGGCTAGAAAGAGGATGTATCTTGCTAGCGTAAAAGTGAATTGATGGTGAGGAAAAAACATAAACCATAAGAAAAGGAGAGCATGTATGGATAGGATTATATCAATTGGAGACTGGGTAGAAAAAGAAAGAAAGTTAGATATGTTCAGGTGTTACATAATATGATGGTAAAAAATAGACGATACCTTGATCCTGATCATTAGAAAAAAATATATAGTAATTGGGTTAACCCAAAATATTTATATGTGATTATTTAAAATTAAAACTAAATATTAATATGTAAATGCTAGCTTCCGTGCAATTTGCGCAGGCCATTCACTAGTTTTTTGAAGGAAAAAAAGTATATTTCTATTATATTGCTAGTCTACGTAGGAGCACATTGTTGATAGACCAGTGATGGATATCAAGATACCATATATTCAAATTCTGAAACCAGAGGGAGTACACGGGCAAGATGCCAAAGCACGCCCAGATTTATACCAGGACCAGGCGAACAAAGCTGATAGAACAAACCTTATAGGTAATAGCAACACCACACACACATGATAGCATCCAGAGCTAGTCATGTTGGCACATCAGTCCAACATTTTTTTTTTCGCCATCATCATCATCTTCATAATTCATAACACACGCACGCACGCACCACCGATTTATTCTGAACCAACTCCATCGCCTCGCCGTTCCGGATCCATTGCTTGGAATCAGAAGTTGGGGCCTGCGGCGAGTATCTGGTCCGTCAGGCTGCTGTCGTCCCCGATCTTGTAGCTGGCGAACACCTCGAAGTTGTTCTTGAAGAGCCCGGCAAGCTTCAGGAGCGTCTCCTTGTACGCGCCCCTGTCCGTCCACTGCACACGGCAAAATTGGTCAGTGCATAGTTCTGTTCTGAACAGGTTGTGTCAGTTTAAACTGGTTGGTGCCAGAGCGCTTACGGTGTTGACGGGGTCGAGGATTTCCGACGGCACGCCGTCGATCCCGGTGGGGATCTCCAGCCCGAACACCTCGGTCTTCTTGTAGTTGGCGGTGAGGAGCTCGCCGGAGTGGATGGCGTCGATGATCTTCCTGGTGTAGGGCAGCTTGATCCTGCTGCCCACGCCGTACCTGCCGCCGGACCAGCCGGTGTTGACGAGCCACCCGGTGGCGCCGTACTTCTGCATCTTCTCGGCGAGCATGGCGGCGTACTTGGTGGGGTGGTACATGATGAAGGCGGCGCCGAAGCAGGCCGAGAAGGTGGCCGTCGGCTCCTTGATGCCGTCCTCCGTGCCGGCGACGATGGCGGTGTAGCCGCTGATGAAGTGGTACATGGTCTGCGCCAGGTTGAGCTTGCTCACCGGCGGGAGCACGCCGTACGCGTCGCACGCCAGGAGGATGACGTTCTTGGGGTGCGGCCCCACGCACGGGATCAGGGCGTTGGGGATGAACTCGATCGGGTAGGCGGCCCGGGTGTTCTCTGCAGCAAAATCAGAACCGTGAGATTACGGTTACAGACTTTTCTTCTCATGATATGATGCCTGCAATGACTGAAAATAGTCTGTGTTTTGAGATATTTACCGGTGATAGATTTGTCGGCGTAGTCAACTTCACGAGTGCGCTCGTTGAAGACGACGTTCTCCAGCACTGCAACAGAAACATTCAGTTCAGCATAAAGACACAGCGTGATCTGAAATACTAGCACATAAAATCGAAAGTTGAGGTAAGTACCAGTTCCGAACTTGATGGCGTTCCAGATATCAGGCTCTTTCTCCTTGGACAGGTCAATGCACTTGGCATAGCAACCTCCCTCAATGTTGGAGACGCCACTGTCGCTCCAGCAGTGCTCGTCATCGCCGATCAGGAGCCTGTTGTGGTCAGTTGACAGCGTCGTCTTCCCGGTACCTGAGAGCCCAAAGAAGAGGGCGACGTCACCCTCCTTGCCCATGTTGCACCCGGAGTGCAGCGAGAGGATGCCGCGCTTGGGCATGAGGTAGTGCATGACTCCGAAGAGGCCCTTCTTCATCTCCCCGGCGTACTGCGTGCCCAGGATCACCATCTCCCTCCTAGCGAGGCTGATGTTTATGCTCGTCGACGACGTCATGTAGTTGGCGTAACGGTTGGCGGGGAACTCCCCGGCGTTGTAAATGGTGAAGTCCGGCGTGCCGAAGGTCTCCAGCTCCTCCTCCGTGGGCCGGATGCACCTGCCACCAACATAATCCCCGGTTACTACTAATTCTACTTACAGCTAGTTCACTAGGTACAAAAAACCTTTTCATTTATGGTTGATCCATCCGTATTGACTGCAAGTTTGTTGGGAGCAGATCGAGTGGCTTACATGTTGTGCATGAAGAGGGCGTGGTAGGCCCTGGAGGTGATGATGCGGACCTTGATGCGGTTCTCGGGGTCCCAGTTGAGGAACTGGTCGTTGACGTACACCTTGTCCAGGGAGTTGAGGTAGTCCAGGGCCCGCTCCCTGTTGATCACGAACTGGCGCTCGTCCATCTCGATGTTGGGCGAGCCCCTGCGAATTAGCAGTTGTTGGGTCAGCCGCGGATAAGCACTACTCGGCGGGCAGCAAAACAGAGGATGGGCACGGGTGCACGGGCACGGAGGAGCACTACTTACTTGCCCCACCAGAGCTCCTTTTCGGTGGTCTCGTCCTTGACGACGCGCTTGTCTCTGGGCGACCGGCCGGTCTTGGCGCCGGACAGCGTGGCCAGCGCGCCGGTCGACGTGATGAACGAACTCTTCTTTTGGCCGAAAGCCTGCTCGTACAGCTCTGTTTTTGGTTTTGGTTTTCACCCGCAGAGGCAGAGAAAGAGAAGCATGCAGTTAGCGTCGGGTCACGTGTACTATTTCTCAAAAACAACAAGTTTGAACAACGTACCAGCGGGGGAGAGGTTGTAGAGGACATGGGTGAACTTGAGGGAGCTGTCGCTGGAGGCGATGGTGGCGGAGGCCTGCTGGTGCTTTACCGGCACCGGCGCGACCTTCGCTTCCGGGTCACCCTTGACGAGGTTGGGGCCATATTCACGTGCCAGAGACGCCAATGACGCGCTGCATCACATGTCGTTCAGTTCAGTACATCAAAGGATTATTAGTAGTAGTAGTAGTAGATCATATCATACACTTCTCAATGCTTTACTTGCTGCATGCTAGCACTGCAGCATGGCATCTTGCATATTCCACACGAACTCATGCGCGAAAAAGAAGAGGGGATCAAATGTCATCCGTATGTACCTGATGGACTGCAGGGGCGATGCGCCATCCTTGGTCGCGGCGGCAGCCTTCCGCTGCAGCGAATGCAGCTCTTCGATGGTCTGCGCGCGCACCGGCGCAGCGCTGTCGCTGTCGTCGTAGTCGTAGGTCGTGACACCACCGTTCGGCGACGCCATCTCGTTCGAGCGTACGTCCTGCAAGAGGGGAAAACACAGCATTATATTAGCAGCCTAGGGAGACTAGGAGCGCCACGATCACGCCCGCCATTGACGCTAGCTAGCTTCGAGAGCATCAGGGCGTCGCTGCGAGGATTGCAGCGGGCCGGGATTTCACGATCGAGGGGGAGGAGGAGAGACGGGCACGTACGGGAGCAGCGACGTGCGCCGGCCGCCGAGGAAGCGGTGTGGAGTTGGAACTGAAAGGAGACCTGTGAAGCTGCTGTGTGGGGCGGGATGGGACGAGCCCGGCTGGGGCTTTTAAAGGACGCCCCGGAGTGGAGTTAACCGTGGTTACGCTCTCTACCTCACCACAGACTGTGGTGCCGGGTTGGGTTTGGAGTTGGAAATCTGGAGCTTGATTTTTCGCGCCTTTGTTTCCCTGCCTCTAATGCAGGACGTGCTGCGAGAATATTTTCAGCTGTCGGCGTTGGTAACTAGACACCAGAACGAGTTCATTTTCAAGTGTTGCATTACAATTGCGCGTCACGGCCGCAACCATCTGATTCCGGCTTTGCATGCTTGTCTGAAGCATCAAAATGGTCGATTCTTCACCTCTTCCTCCCCACAAATAGAAAACGATTGAAAAAGGGTGAAGAAAGTAGTTATCTCAATTAACTAGCCTGCATAAATTGCGTGTTTAGCTAGTTTTTGTCTGTAATATTTTTGTCCTCTCAATATATTTTATTCATGTTTTTCATTTTATAAATTTGAATATTATTTTTATGTATTTATTTGTTTAGTATGTTTAGGTGATGTTAAGATTCTTTTTTATCTAAATTGCCGTTTTTAGCCTTACTTATAATATCGTCAATGCAAAATACATTATTATATTTAGCTATAAGTTTTTTTATAGATATTCGGTTTTATAAGTTGGCGTGTTTTATTTGGGTATTGTTGAATACGTTGAGCAATCATCTTTTACGGGGTAATGTGCTTGCATTGTCTTTTTATACTTGTATATATGCCCTTGTACATGCATAGTATAGATGACATCTTCGTGAAGATGATGGATACAATAACGTCCATCCAATCCAAATAGAAGAACCCACCTAAAATGTAGCCCCATTCCCAGTTTCTCGCCAGCTTGATTCGGCCAATTCCCATGTCCACTCGGTCACAGAGTCAAACAATCCTTCTCCACTCCAAGTTTCCAACCTTATCGGCAGCAGGTGCCCCGTGCAAACTGCGCGATTAGCTAGCTTTTTCACTGGTATTTTTATTTTAGAATAGTTATAGCAAATGGCTTTATTCATTTGTGTCATTATAACATACTAAGGTATTATCTACAATTTTTTCTGCAGTATTTCTTTTTTATAATAAATTCAGTTGAAAAAATATATCTAATATATAAACATATATGTGATATTTAATGAATTCATATAAGGATGTATATTTTTAATAGAAATATAGTTTATTTTTTATGTTTATTGGTTGTGTACATTTTTTGTTTGTGAGTTTTGTTACATTTATAGATTATAATAATTAGATTTTTATTATAATATTTTGGTGTCATACTTGGTGCTCGCTCGGTGTGCCCTCAAGAAGCTGAGTACAGTTGAAAACCAAATTAATTTGTTCTTAGAAAATACGGTGGCAGTCGATGAGACTTAGTGGCAGTCGCCGGGGCGAGCTAGCAGGGATGAGAGAACCGTCATGGAGCGGAGGCAGCGCGTGGCCTAGAGGGCTACATCCAATGGTGGCCGGCCAGCAGCTCGCCGGCGTGGAGCGCTGCAGCGAGCCTCAGCCCGTGGCCTGGCGCGTTGGACTACTGGAGTGTTGGAGTCGAGCAGACAGCGGCCGAGCGCCCCAAGCCAGCAGCACATCAACAAGCCGAGGAGCAGCAAGGAGCAGGCAACATTGCAAGGCACCGATTTCATTAATGTGTCACTCTTATTGGTGGGTTGCATATTGCTAGCTAGGATTATACTATGAATTTCCAAATTATCGTGTGAGAGAATGGTCTGAGAAAAATATTCCACGAGTCCGTGCGTGCGAGTACGACCGCCCGGAGGGAGGGAGAGGCTCCACGCCAGTGCTCGATCCACTACGAGTGGCCCTGCGCCCCGTGCAAATATTGAAGCCGCTGTCAGTCTCCCGGAGCAAGCAACCACGCACGCCGCGCCATGGAGGCACGGTCCATCTAATCTAGGTCACCCGTGAGATGTCAGATGCGAATGCGTCGCCGCGGTCGTTCGGGCCGAGCTGAGCGTCTGGCTGGCCGCCCGGCCGGCTACAGGCTTACAGCGCAGGACAGCGGATATGGCTGCTTCTTTTGCTACCGCCTCTGCTTTTGCTTCGGTGGTGGGGCAGCACCGCCCGGAGCGACAGGCAGGCATCGGCCAGCGGCCAGAGCGGCCTGCGCGAGCCGCGACATGCATAGGAACGCACCGTATCCCGGTGGCGTGCGGCCACCGCGGCCTCCGGCCTCGTGTGGCTCCCGTCGAGCCGGCCCGCAGGGGAGATCGATGGCGAGACCGCGCTGCCACGATCGAGTGGATAATTCCTTTCTCAGGCATATCGTCGACTCGTCACCGTTCATAATTCACGCACAAAAATGTGGGATAATCCATGCACGAAATGTGGGGGGCGCTGGCCTGCTTGACTGCGACGGTGGTGGCTGAGGATCATGTTTGGCGAGGCGCTGTACTCCTGATCGACCACCAAGAGTCCACGGCCGCTAGCTACTACGGAACCTTGAGCGCCAGCAAAGGTACTGGACAGCTAGACGACAGAGAAGAGGATGATGAAGTGTGCGCGAGAATCTGCGGCAGCGTTACATACAACAACAAAAAAGAAGATTCCGCGGCAGCGTTTCTGGTTGTTTGGTGACGGCGACACGGCCCCGCCGCGCGGTGTCTGAATGTCTGTTTCTTCGAACACCTCTGCTGCATGATTCGCATCACAGCAATCGAACTACAAATTGTGGCTTGGCCGAACGCCCACTGGTATTGAACCGTCGTCGTTGATCGGTTTCATTTCATGACGATCGGAGCAGCCAAGCAAGAGCAAGCAAACGGTTCCATGCGAATTGTGGCTACCGCAATGATCTTGGTCCCATTTCCCTTCCACTGAAGTGAATCTAAAGTATTCCCGAGATCCTTTAATTTTAAGGGAAGGATTGTAACACCCGGGTATTTAGCATAGACTATTAAAATTACTCACCAGCATAATCTAAGCATTAATATTTTTGTAATTATTTTTTGACAAAAAAAGTTGTCAGTAGCATTTGATTGCATGGCTAAAACCCCCATGTTGAACCGGATAACTTTTATTTTTTAAACTTAAACAAATGAAGAAAACTTAAAGTAAAATGGGTTTGCTTTATATTTGAGCTTGACATGTAAATTTTGCGTCCTGCTCCCTGCGGCCTCCCTTTGCGTTCACGCTCCACAAGGCGCGTGGCCGCTCGCCAGCCCCTCCACCGCCCGTGCCGTGCCCAATGCCCATGCCGCCGGCGTCGCATCACCACCGCTCGCCTGTCCTCGCCGCTGTTCGCCTATCCTTGCCTCCGCTATCGTCGCACGACCGCCGGCTCCTCGGTTCTATCCTCCCCTGGCTGCTCGGCCTTATCTCCCAAGCTGCCGCTGCAAGCCTTTCACCTCCCTTCGTTCTTTCTCGCAAGAGCAAGGAGCTCTGGCTTCTCAAATCACCAGCGCTTGCAACCTTGAGCAGTTGAGCTCTCTGCTTTTCCATCGAATCCAACAGCCAGGGTACCAGCTTCTCCAATCAGTCTCCCTTTCCTCTCTAATCTCTATCTCCCACACGTCAAGCACCAGGAGCACTAATCCATGGAGGCCAAGCCATCTCTGGTACTCTGTTCCTCACTTGCTCGTGCAGGCAAGCAGACCAGCGCCCCTCCTCTCAAGTTCCATCCCCTTCTCTGATTTCCTCCACCAAGAAAGAACCATCCGCCATCCACCTTGACCTCGCCCACAAACCGTTCGACGATATGCCCCAACCAGCCGAGCTGATGTCTTCTACCTCTTCACCCAAGCTGCATCAACCCGTCGGCCAAGAAGCAGCGGTGTGGAGTTCTCTTGGTGCGCAGGTGATTCCCCCGGCGCTGCAGCACAGCCACACGCAACAGGCAGGCACTTGTTCCTGCGACAGCAAGAAGATAAACAGTAAGCTAGTTAATTAGTTGATGCCTGTTAGTATGTGTGCATTCCATGTCTTGTGAAATTCCTAGAAAAATGATGGTAGCCCTAAAAATCATGAACGCACTGTGGTAGCTTTGTATTGTTATTCCCTACATTCTGAAAATATGGTTTCTCATGAAATGTCTGTCCTTTCTTTCCTAGGATTATTATGTGTGTATAAATTGTTAAATTCAATGCTGCTTGAAACCTTGTGACCATCCATGTTAGCACGCCTGGACCAGATCATAGATCATAGTGATCCTGTAATTGTTTTGAGCCTGTTCTTTCACCTTTAACTCATGACATTTCACAAATTGGTGAAAGCGAATTCTGTGGGCGGCTACTTAGAGTTTGTCGTATCTAGGGAAAATGCATCATTTCAGAAATATGTTCTGGATACCAGATTTAATCGTATAGGAAGTTAAGCCACCTTGCATTTGGGTAAAGAATGGAGTGGAAGCTGAAATAAAATATTTAATTGGGGACCCTCTGTGGCTCTGTCCAAAGTTTGGGATTGTAAATATTGAATAGTTGGGTCTGTTCGTAATGGCTGAAAAAGAATAAAACCTTGCTGTGCGTTTATGTTGCTCTCACATGTTGTTATTGCTTAAGTCTTAAATAAATTCTTAATACCATTTCTAATCTTGTTTCATAGGCTTACCTTGGTGAACAATAAGTACTTGTAGCTGCAGCTTTCTGTTTATAGCTAGTCGAATGTAACCAACTTTTGTTAGCAGTAAGTGATTCTTTTTATATGGAACCATTTGCATTCAGTTTAACCCTGCACCGCATCTTCGCATTCATGTAGAGACTGTTACTTCCGATGTAGTGTTCGAGCTGGTTGCGGAGCCCCTGAGCAACAAAAGCAAGTGCAGCCAGAAGCCCCTGCCCAAGGCTGGAAGAGCCAAATGCTAGACGAGCTGGCCTAAGAGGCTAAGACCATGAAAAGACTAACACCTAGAAGTTCGAAGGCAAGCAGCATAACCCTTATTTTAAGTACACCATGGTTAATTGGTTATCTATATCTAAGTTTTGTGCGTTAAGTTTATAGGAGTTGGATGAAAACCTAGATGCATGCTCCTTAGGTTTCCTTACAAAAAGAATACTAGTATGTGTAGCCCGTTAGCATTGCCATGCTTAATTAGGATTCGGTAGAAGTTGAGTGGTTTCCTGTCACTTGCGAGATATAGGCCTATTTATTATTGACGGCAAAAATTACTTGAGAATGGATAAGATGTTAAACCGGAGACCGGGCGGGGATGGGAGCGTTGAGATTTATTATGATGTTATTGTATGATGGTATGGCCTCGTCTGTGTCACTTTTTGTTTGAACTTTTATGGTGAAATTTGTCCAGCATTGAAGTCTATAATATTATAGGCTCAACACAGGTGCTCTCATTTTCGGCTCGTTGTTGTTTTAGTGGTAAGCAACGTGCATGCTGAGTTGCTGACACCTGACAGCAAGCCCCCATTTCAATCTCGTTGTGTGTTAGTCGGGACTCTCATTGATGTTTATAGGAGTAGGATGTGCTTGCGTAGGAGTGAGTGTGCGCACAAGAAAAAATGTGTATGTGAATACCTACACTAGTATTATGTTTATTTAGAGAGACATAGAGATGGATGAAAAAGGACATCCAGTGTGATTTGTAACGAACTCCACATTTATTCATAAACTTATAATACTTATATAATTTTTTAAATATCTATCTCTATTATATTGCTAGTTTACATAGGAGCACATGTTGATAGACCAGTGATCGAAATCAAGATACTATATTCAAATTCTGAAACAAGAGGGAGTACACGGGGGCGGGCAAGATGCGAAGCACGCCCAGACTTACACCAGGACCAGGCCGAACAAGCTGATAGAACAAACCTTACAGGTAACAACAGTACAACACCACACACGCATGATAACATACAGAACTAGTCTACTACATGTTGGCACATCGATCCAACACTTTTTTCGTCATCATCATCGTAACACACGCACCACCGTTTTATTCTGAACCAACTCCATCGCCTCGCCGTTCCAGATCCACTGCTTGAAGTCAGAAGTTGGGGCCTGCTGCGAGGATCTCGTCGGTCAGGCTGCTGTCATTCCCGATCTTGTAGCTGGCGAACACCTCGAAATTCTTCTTGAAGAGCCCGGCAAGCCTGAGGAGCGTCTCCTTGTATGCGGCCTTGTCCGTCCACTGCATACAGCAAATTGGTCAGTGTTCTGTTCTGAACAGGTTGTGTCAGTTTAAACTGATTGGTGACTCGAACTGGTTGATGCCAGAGCGCTTACGGTGTTGATGGGGTCGAGGATTTCCGACGGCACGCCGTTGATCTCGGTGGGGATCTCCAGCCCGAACACCTCAGTCTTCTTGTAGTTGGCGGTGAGGAGCTCGCCGGAGTGGATGGCGTCGATGATCTTCCTGGTGTACGGCAGCCTGATCCTCTTGCCGACGCCGTACCTGTCATACCACCGCCACGACCGTTATCGTCAGGTAACGAAAACATACTTTGCCATTGCACAAAGCAACAAAAAAAATGACGTCGTCAATGCAAATGAGATAAGGATCAATACCTGCCGGCGGACCAGCCGGTGTTGACAAGCCACCCGGTGGCACCATACTTCTGCATCTTCTCGGCGAGCATGGCAGCGTACTTGGTGGGGTGGAGCATTATGAAGGCCGCGCCGAAGCAGGCCGAGAACGTGGCCTGCGGCTCCTTGATGCCGTCCTCCGTGCCGGCGACGATGGCGGTGTAGCCGCTGATGAAGTGGTACATGGTCTGCGCCAGGTTGAGCTTGCTCACCGGCGGGAGCACGCCGTACGCGTCGCACGCCAGGAGGATGACGTTCTTGGGGTGCGGCCCGACGCAAGGGATCTTGGCGTTGGGGATAAACTCGATCGGGTAGGCGGCCCGGGTGTTCTCTGCAGCAAAACCAGCACCGTGAGATCACAGACTTCTCTTCTCATGATGCGTGTGTGGCTGCATAAAAATGAATCTGTATTTGTTTGGGATATTTACCGGTGACAGATTTGTCGGTGTAGTCAACTTCACGAGTATGCTCGTCGAAGACGACGTTCTCCAGCACTGCAACAGAAACATTCAGTTAGCATATTCAGCACAAAAGACAGAGCATGATCTGAAATGCCATTTCAATTCTCAAAGCAATCGAAAAGTTCGGGGAAGTACCAGTTCCGAACTTGATGGCGTTCCAGATATCAGGCTCTTTCTCCTGGGACAGGTCTATGCACTTGGCATAGCAACCGCCCTCAATGTTGGAGACGCCACCGTCGCTCCAGCAGTGCTCGTCGTCACCGATCAGAAGCCTATTGTGATCCGTCGACAGCGTCGTCTTTCCTGTACCTGTTGTAGGAAAATCCAGAATTCCAAAATCAGCAAATATGGCAAGAGTATTTAGAAATGAAACAAGTCAGTGACAGCTGACGCACATAACAGCAAATCTAAGGCACACATGTATGTGCAGAGATAAGATAAGGATAAGCTAAGCGAAACGTCAGATGCGGTTTGGGCAGGTGACGGCACCACAATCCTGTTGGGATGCACCCCATCTTACCTGAGAGCCCAAAGAAGAGGGCAACGTCACCCTCCTTGCCCATGTTGCACCCGGAGTGCAGCGAGAGGATGCCGCGCTTGGGCATGAGGTAGTGCATGACGCCGAAGAGGCCCTTCTTCATCTCCCCGGCGTACTGCGTGCCCAGGATCACCATCTCCCTCCTAGCGAGGTTGATGTCTACGCTCGTCGACGACGTCATGTAGTGCGTGTAACGGTTGCAGGGGAACTGCCCGGCGTTGTAAATGGTGAAGTCCGGCGTGCCGAAGCTCTCCAGCTCCTCGTCCGTGGGACGGATGCACCTGCCACCCATCCCCGGTTACTTATTCTACAGCTCTACCAGTTCACTAGCTTTGTACCCCAATTGTCTTGGAAGGCAACAGGATTGCATGATAGATACATACATATATGTAAATAAATATACAAAGATAATATATAGTCATAGGTCTAATGTAGAATGCTGTAATATGTAGCAGTTTCATGGGATCATCGTCAATGAACTTATCTGGGCTTTGGAGACACGAGCAACAACCTAGGATATGCACTGCAATATAGAACACAGAATTGACTGGAGGAAATGTGTTGGGAGCAGGCTGGCTTACATGTTGTGCATGAAGAGGGAGTGGTACGCCCTGGCGGAGATGATGCGGACCTTGATGCGGTTCTCGGGGTCCCAGTTGAGGAACTGGTCGTTGACGAACACCTTGTCCAGGGAGTTGAGGTAGTCCACGGCCCGCTCCCTGTTGGTCAGGAACGTGTGCTCGTCCATCTCGATGTTGGGCGAGCCCCTGCGAGCAGATAGAGCAGAGGTTGTTGTTGGTCAGATCAGCCGCGGGGCAACGACGCTGGGCAAAACAGAGGATGGCCACGAGCACGGAGCGCTACTCACTTGCCCCACCAGAGCTCCTGCGCGGCGGCCTCGTCCTTGACGACGCGCTTGTCCCTGGGCGACCGGCCGGTCTTGGCGCCGGAGAGCGTGGCCAGCGCGCCGGTCGACGTGATGAACGACCCCTTCTCGTACTTGATCGCCTGCTCGTACAGCTCTGTTTTTTTTGGTGTTTCCAATCACAGGGCAAACGTGCTTGGATTAGTCTCGTTCGATGGATGCTCATGGCGTGTATGTCTGAAGAAGCTGTGAACAAAGACTGCGTACCAGCGGGGGAAAGGTTGTAGAGGACATGGGTGAACTTGAGGGAGCTGTCGCTGACGGCGATGGTGGGGGCGGCGGGGTGGTGGTGCTGGTGGTGCTTCTGCGGCGTCGGCGGCGCGCCCTTCGCCGCGGCCTCGCCTTTCCTGGCCGGGTCGCCCTTGACGACTTTGGGGCCCGTCTCACGTGTCAGAGACGCCAACGACGCGCTGCACAATCCATCACATGCCGGTCAGTCAAAGGATTATTCAGTTGCCATTAGTAGTAGATCATATCATAAAGTTCTTAATGCTTTGCTTGCTGTTACCACTGACTCCAGCATGTTACTTACGCTCATATTCAGCACGAATTCATGCGCGAAAACGGAGCTACGCGAAAACTAGGCTCCAAAGTTTCTGATGAGCTGCTGCGTAGACTTGCGAAAAAGGATACTACTAGGTTTCTTGGTATGAAAGGGGCAAATTGCGCGGCCGACGGCGACAGCAATGTCACGTCAGGTAAGGTTCTTGGCAAATTGCTTCCGTGTCCGTTACGTGCGAACCACCGCATCGGCTGATCCTTTTCTATCTTCTCCCCATCTTTTCTTTTCATAAAGAACCTGCTGATTAGTGGTCTAGTACTTACCTGAATTGAGTTCCATGATTCATGCTATGTGAGTATGTGGTACAGCCTACAGGGGATGGAAAATATGGGACTTATTCGATGCGATAAGAACAAGTTGGAGGCAACCATGGATGTGTGACGTGTTTCAGTCACCCCGGTGCCATGCACGGGATGCACTTGGGTTCGCAGTCCAGGCCACGGGGTGCCCGTGGCGCGAGAGCTTCTTTCTGTGACGATTCCTTTGTCTAGAAAAGGACGTGGGCAGATGGTAAAAACTGGCAGGCTCGTTTTTTTTTCCCCTTTCTTTCACACAAGGTAATGCTACTGCTGTCGGTCGTGCCGAGCAGGACACTGTCAGCGTCACCATATAAGCTTTATTTATTTTAGTTGGGCTGTGTTATTTAGTTTAGTGGGGCAATAAATTGTTTTTTATACTTAAGACTGCAAAAAACTAGTGCTGTAAATATGTCAGTGGGGCCCACGCGGCAGTGTCTGTGCCCAAGGAGCGGGTTTAATTCGGATTGAGCATTAAAGAGGGCCCCGCCATGTCCACGTGGCCGTCGGAAGCAGACGCATGATCTGTTCCGTTCCGTGTTCTTCGTCTTCAATCCAAAGTTGCCGCAAACGTAAAAGCATTTTGGATTTTTCTTCCAAAAGGGAAAAGGAATTCATCTTTGCTCACCTCTCAATCATCGTATTCTTGGGTTGGCCATTTGTCGTTAAGCTCTTTTTAACCAATCATCAATCAAACGTTCGAACAATTTATAGAGCAGCTAGCGAAAACAAAAGCCGTTTTGAGAAAGGAAAACAGAGGGGATTAAATGGCGAGCGCCGTCCGTACCTGATGGACTGCAGCTGCTGGCGGTGGCGCTCCTCCTCGGAGAGCGCGGCGGCGAAGGCCGAGCCGGCGCCGTCCTTGATGGGCGTGGTGGGCGCCGACCGCTTCCGCTGCAGCGAGTGCAGCTCGTCGATGGTCTGCGCGCGCACCGGCGTCGCGCTGTCGTCGTGGCACACCCCGTTCTCGTGCTTCTTCGCCGTCCCGTGCGTCTCGATCCGAGCCAGACCGTTCGGCGTCGCCATCTCGTTCGAGCAGCCTGCAAAGAGGGAAGGGAAAACACAGCGAGCGAGCGCATTAGCAGACTAGCGCTAGAGGAGCACCACGATCACGGGCGCCATTGACGCTAGCTTCGAGAGCATCAGGGCGTCGCTACGAGGATTGCAGAGGGGATTGGTTGGATACTTGGATTGGACGAGGAGGAGGAAATAAGACGGGCACGTACGGGAAACAACGACGTGCGCCGAGGAAGCGGTAGTGTTGGAATTGAAAGGAACAACCAGTGAAGCTGTGTGGTGCGGGATGGGACGAGGCCGGCTCCGGCTGGGCTTTTAAAGGGCGCTAGTTAACTTAACCATGGTTTACATTCTCTACCTAACCAGTGTGGTGCCGGGTTGGGTTTGAAGTTGGAACTGTGGAGCTTGTTTCTTTGATTTTTCTCACCTCTGTTCCCCTGCCTCTATGCAGGACGTATCGCAGGATGTTTTCAGTGTTGCAGCGCAATTGTACAGCACGGCCGGCCATCTGATTCTTGCTTTGCATACTTGTGTGAAGCATCAAATTGGTCGATTATATTCTTCACCACTTCCTCCCCGCACATAGAAATGTATTGAAAAAAGGTGAAGAAAGTAATTCCTTCAAATAATGGACCAACTTGTCGTCGTACACATGAGGTTATTTTGTTGAGGGCAAAGGTACACTTGTTTGCATGATGCTAACAAAAGGCTAGCCAACTGATGCATAAGACAGGAGACAGATGTATCTTGCCAAGCTTTTGCAGAGGGAGGAAGATGTTAAGATAATAAGCTGCCGTGATTGCGGAAAAGCATTTACCTATTTTTTTCTTGGCTCCATTGGTTTGTCCACTTTGCATGCATCTACTGCACCGTACTCACGTGTTATGTAAAAAAGTGAATTACTTTTGATCTTGTCCCCAGAAAATTATGTTTGTCAAGAGTCATCTCCAGTAATTTGACTTTTTTGAAATGGAAAAAAATACTTCCTGGGTGTGTCCTAAATTAGTTGGGGTCGACTTGATAAACTATTGATGTGTGTGACTCTACGTGTGTGTGAGGTCTTTTACGGGACACAATACTACGTACTGGTAGTACGGTAGTATAATCGGTTTTAGCTATGGGTAAAAAGATAATTTGTACCAAATATATCATTTGGACCGCAGCGTGCGAGCCGTCCGTCGTGCGTTCATTTCACCGCGCCCGCGCCCTCCGTTCCCCATGGCCGCCGGCGGCCCGCGGCGGCCGCCGACTCGCACCGCCGCCGCCGCCCGCACCCTCCGTTCCCCGCGCCTGCCGCCGGCCCGCTTTTTATTTCCAAACATACCCCTATTTACCCCTATACTACCTATGAATAATACCCATACTACCGTAAAAAAACCGGTAGTACAGAATTAATTTCAGTTGTCGGATCCTTCGAAACAGGTCATTTTTTATTACATACGAGTCGTTTCCAAACAATGGTACAAGGTAATATTGTGTAGCGTAAAAGACCTCGTGTGGGCAGGGTGTTTGCAGCGTCACGGACTCACGGGTGTCTTTTGTCAACATACCAGGTGTGCGGCTAATACAGCTAACAGCTATACATAATTCATGAAAATATAGTAGTTATTTTTTAAGAAAATAACAATGCCGTCATTAGCGTTATCACCCGGTAGCTAGCTAGTCTGACGATGAGCATTATCATCACAGATAATCTGACCATATCGCGTCGGTGCATGTCGGCCTTCAATCCTTCATGCATCTTCGTCCTAGCTAGCAACCTCAGGATAACCCGACAAACAAGGCATACACAGTTGAGCAGCTCAGCATGCCATTTTTAAAAATGTTTGAAGATGGCACCAGCTAGAGTTGTGTCAACGTATGACCGCGTCCCAGCTAACATGAGCCGTGCCCGTGTGTTGCGATTGCGTATGTGTGCGTGAGACGGATGGATAGGGACGACAACCTATTGCCCCTTCACAAATTGAAATCTCTCCTTATTTTTCTGCAATTGATCTGTCATCAGCTGGAGTACTATGCAGTAGTACTCCACAGTACAAGCAGCAGTAGTATAAAAAGCGATGACCTTACTGTGCATAATCAGGTCAACTAACTGCGGTTAACTATTAATTTGACAGGTGTTTATCAATCAAAATTTTAGCTCTCGTTTTCTTTTCTTTTCATTTATGATAAATCGTTTTCATCTATCGACCGCGAGTAGCTTCTTCGGTTCTGCCTACATGCTGGCTGCTATTTTTTTTTCCTCTAAAGTTTTGGATCATTGGATGAATGGACATGGATGCTACCGGGAAAGCAGGAGGCTCAATTAAGGTGTCCACATGAAGGGGGTAATCAAGCTAACTGGCTCCGTTGATCCAACTCAATCCGGTGAATAAGTTGAAGCAACTGTGGGTGGTCTGATATTTCTTGGCTTCTGTTTAGTAGATTTGGATGCAGAAGCGAAATGGAAGCGTGAAAACTACTCTGACCTTTTGGACATGCGTTCCTCTTTTATCTAGCATTCTTGCAGTAGCGATTCTATTCTTTATTTCGAGCTCTTGGATTACTGACTCCTCGCATAGCCTAAAAGATCATTTGTTTCAGCTTGAGACTTTGAATACGTATAAGCGTCCTTCCTTACATGAGGTGAGTAGGTGACATGGCAAAAGGAAAACGTGGCCGAGCTGGATGCGTGCACCACATGCATGTCTCCGCGATCCGAGTGTTTCACTTGATTTAGGCCCGACGAAGGGAGGTATGAGTATGACCGAATTTATTACTCCCCCAACACCGTACTGCATGCCGGAATGCGTAGTATTTAGCCGGTGAGCTTTGCCCATGTGCAGATTACCTTGTTTATCAATTTATCAAGTTGATTGCATAAACGAAATGTTAAATAGTCAAGTTGCAAGTCAGAAGCCATCCGTGTCGTATCCGACGCTTATCCTGGTCAGACTCCGCATCGGCATGGCATCGGACCCGTCCCGCCGCGCCTGACATTATCTTGCCTACCTGTGTGTCTATCTTCTCAGCAGCAGCCACCAGCCAGAAGCCAGCAGCTGGTCCTTGTAGTTCCGGGGAAGACGCCTTGAACCACCGGCCTGAACGGGTCCGAACGAAGCACGCGCGCGCGCGTGGCAAGTAGTAGCAACGCCGACGTGCCGGCGCCCCTGGGCATCGGGGTAAAAGGGAGTTATTTCGCCAAGACTTGGGCGCGCGCACGCGCTCCGGGATCGCAGCACGTACGCTACGCACAGGGAACGATCACATCGCGTAGCATGCGACCGAACGAATGCGCTGCGTCGGCGCTGGGCCTGTGAGCGATCGAGTCGCGCGCGTCGGCCGGGACGGCAGGGCCCGGCCGCGCGCGACGGTCGCTTCTGTTTCGTGGCCGCGCAAGTCACGCCCAGGAGGCACGAGGCCCCCCGGATCGAGAGCCGTCGAGGGGTCCGGGTCCGGCGGTGATGGCCTTGACTGGCTGCGGACGCGGCTCGTGCCATGCCGATGCGATATGGCGCGCACGCCCGGCGGGCAATTGGGAAGGCTCTCGCTTGGGACAAGCGCGTGGTTTTGTCGTGCGCGACGGCATCCGACGATCCTAACGGCACCCTCGTCATCTCACGCTGTAGTAGTACGTGGAGCACTCCTTCTTTGCCTCGGGCACGCTACGGCACAAGTTACGTACACGGGCACACACGGCTACGTACATGAACGGATCGATCTGGCGTTAGCTAGCTGGCCAGGTCAGGCCCGCCGCATACGTACCGCGCAGCCTTATCCGGAACCGGTATCCGGTACAGAATCTAACAAAGATCGCACAGGCTCTTTTCAGGCTTCAAGTGTCTTGGATACGTATACGTTACTGGGTGGGCTACTGTCTAGCTACTGACTGCCTACTACTGTACTACGTTCATGTCCACTCCTTTGCGTGCGTGAGCCGGCCAAACATTTTTCCATCCCGGCGCCGGGCGCCGGCCGCCGTTGCCTGTGCGCTGTGGACCTTACTACCAGTCTACCAGTCTACCAGCCCAGGCGCTATTGGTGGGGTGGAGCGTGCACAGGCGTCAGCTCGCCACGCCCTACGGAGTATGCTTTCTGTTCTCCAGGATACAGGATAGGCTTTGGCACCCTTCATCAGAAAAATGGGTAGGCTTTGGCCTTTTTGGCCGGGAGGTGGCAACTAGGGCCGGCTCTACCAAGACAACAACAAGCTCGGCGTCCGCAGCATGGCGCCAGATGATTCAACAACGATAACACTCCCCTCGGTACGTGCTGCTACCTAAAAAAATGGAGGGTCTGGACTCTGGAGTTACGTGTCACAGGCCATGAGCGATGCAGCTTTTTTTTTAATGAGGGCGACTCGAGTGCCTTCTTGTGGACCTGCCAAGTTCTCGTGGCTTTCTTCGGATGTTCATGGGACTAGTGCGTGCTGCCTTTAATTTGGAGAAGGATCACCAGGCAGTTTCGTTTCGTGGCTTGCATGCCCCGCGCTGTTGTTGTTGAGCTCGAGTGGAGCTGAAGCTGAGCATCCAGTGACCGGAACTGGCACTCCCCAGACCGGGCGAACGCGACCCTGAATAATTCAGCACCATGAGAAAAGCAAGCACAAAATCGCTCCACAGAAGATAGACAATTAAACAAAGTTACAAGGACAGCCACCTTTCACTGAAGATTCAAGATTTCGAGTGTAAAAGCAGGCTCCAATATTTCCCGTCCCTGTGTTAATGTGCTGATGGCGCTGCATCACCTAAATTATTTGCTGACGGCAGGGTGCCCGGGCACGGACAGGCCTTTTTCTCTCGATGTGGCCGGGCCGCCGCTGGCCGGTCTGCCGCGGTGGCGCCTCCCCCGGGCAGGCCTCGGGTAGTCCCGAGTTTTCAGACCGAATCAGTTCGTTCACACGCATCGGAACCCAACAAAAATTCAACGGGCGCGAGCGCGAGGTACTTGCCTTGCGGGAGCGGAGTCACCGAGCCAGTGATCCCGCCGATAGGGACGTGTGATCGCAGAGGGCGTAACCAAGGGAGGCCGTGGGCACAGCCGAGTAAACAGCACAACGCCCCCAACCCGATGCGATGCTTGTGCAGAGCAAAAGAAAACGACGGTAGGCGAGCAGAGCAGAGATGACTTGCTGGCGGCGTCCAGTAGTTCAGGTTCAGCAGCGTGCCGGTGCAGGTGCAGGCTTGCTCTGCTGCTTTGGCGCCGCGCGTGCTGGCCGCGGGTGAGCTCTCGTGGAAAAGGTGGGGAGGCAGTGGCCGCGACCTGGCACCTGCCCTGACTATGCGTAGTACACTAGTACTGCAAGGTGAGGCACGAGAAAAGCAAAAGCATAGACGTGCTATGGACACAGATTTTCCAGGATTTTACCAAACCGGAGCACTGCCCGTTGTTCCCCGGGATTTGGTCTCGGATGCCTTGCATGGTAGGGTTCCCCGTGGAAATGTCAGCACGGCCGCCGCCATGGCGGCGGTCGAGCCTTTGCCGTGTCGTCCGATCGTGTGCAAAAGGTAGTGACCACGCATAGAAGCGGCTGCACACCGGACCTGAGCAGAGGCACACCGGGGGAGGTGAAATGCGTTGCTCGCTGTCGCTGTCCGCTTCGAGAGTTGCTCGATCGAGTGATTCGAGTCCACCGTGAATGGATTTTGTCTGGATTCCATCCAATCCCAGCGACGGATGCCACCTAATTTCCAAGCACCAAGCACCGGGAGTATTTACTTTCTTCCGTAACTTGCTGTCAAGTTTGTGACATTATTGTGTCACACCCGGTTCTGCAAAACAAAACCGAGTGCACACCGTATGTGTGCCAGGATCAAGTTTCACACATACGGCAAACGAAAAGTGAATATTAGAGACAGTATCACGAATAAAACAATATAAACTAAAAAGACTATCAGAGTATTACACAGCTTAATCCTGGAAACGGAGGCTCCAACTCCACAAGCAGTCGACCGGGGGTTGCGTACGCCTAGCATCATCTTCAACAGCTTCACACATTTTTCTTCTGAGCAGCAATTTAGCAAGGGTGAGTACACTTATGGTTGGTACTCAGCAAGGCCACAAAGATTAACCAGAGGTGATTTATTATAATCTTCAAGTAAATTACTCATGTGGAGGTCCAGGCCACTCGTGACCGTGAGCACGGCTGTTATAACAGTTTTACACTCTGCAGAGGTTGTACACTTTCACCATGAGTCGCGTAAACCCAACCACGCTGTGCTAGCTAGGCACGTATCACACTACCGAGGTGTGACTGCATAGGGACGCAACGAGGCCTTTACAAAGATTCCCTAACAAGTGATAGTCCGCTAAGGTTTCAAGCCGAAGCAGGCATAACCCTCTCTAATGGGCACACCTTAGCAAAGGCTTCCTCCCAAAAAGGGCCGGGCTATACACCGTCAACGCTTCCCCTCTTGCCCAGTCCAGGTAAGACTATCCCAAGCTAGAGTTTCTAATTAATTAGCCAAGACCAGAGCCCATTAGTCTCACGGTTGTACTGTAAGTCCTGGGTGGTTTCCCATGTTCCGATTAAAGTATAATATTCTGATAAAAGCATAGGTAGAAGGATGGTTAGGGTCACTTGCCTTTCTTCCAGCGAAAAGCTACTCTTACTGCTCTTTAGCTCTTCTTCTCTTTAGCTTTAAATCTTCAAGCTTCTGGACAGCAACACTTCTACTCGAAGCAAACATTGGTACAAGCGTACTAGCAAAGAAACAAACACAACAACTAAGAACAATACACCAATCAAAGAAAAGCTTTAAAAGAACACACTAAACGAAGAAGCTCGTTGCTACAAACGTAAAGACGCAGGGAACGCTGAAAACGGAACGACGATTATAAATAAACTATCGAAAGGTTTTAATTATCAAAACAAGAGCTAGGTGCTTCATTTATTTTAATTACCAAAACATACTTATATTAGAATTAACTCCAATTATATTTGTAATTGAAAAACCGTAGTAACTTAGCCATATTTTATTTGCAATTGTTTATATACAGATTATACCAGTTCAACAATTAACTTTAGAAAAGAAAGGTATATGAAACATCTAATCGAATAATTTTATTACATGTGTTCAGCTAAGCAAATTACATTTAGAAACACATTCATGTAGATATTAATCATATTAACTTTATTTAAGAAAACGAAGTATAAGCCTAATCATGTTTTATTTAGAAAAGGCATGTAAAGTAAGCATTAATCAAATTAATATGATTTAATAAAACCGAGATAAAGCCTAATTAAATTTTATTCAGAAAAGATAATTCAATAAATATTAATCCAATTAAACTTTATTATGAAAGCACGTAGTATAAAGCTATATAGATTTTAATTGCAAAGCATGTCTATAAGCAATTAATCAAATTAATATTTAAAATTAATTTAGAAAAACACAACTATCATGAACAACGCCACTAACACGTAATTTAAGTGATTACAAGTCTAACGAAACGAAAACGGATCGAAACGGATTTAAAACGTGGAAGTTATACCTAAAACAAGGCTGCAGGGACCTTGACGTAAATAACTGTAGCTTCGAAGGGGTAGCTGAAAAGGATTGCAAGACACAGCGAACAGTGCCCGCGAATAGAGAATTCTTCAGGGTTAGATCTGCAAAAGGTCAAGGCTCGGGTTTAGATGCAAGAATCCAATTGATTTAGGGGTGTTTCTGAAAAAGTTGCAAGACACATAACTTTGATGAAAGATTACAGATTGATCCAGGGGCCTTCTTGCAAAATCATGGGGCTTCTTCTTCCTCTGCCCATGGAGGCCGGCGGCGCTGGGGATCCAAATCCCCGGCGGTCTGGGCGACGAGGAGCTCCGGCGAGATGAGGAACCGGGCGAGGACAGCGAGGGCGTCGCGTAGGGGTGCTTTCCGGCGGTGGAGACGGACGAGGACGGCCGGAATTCGGCCGGCGGCGGGTGGAGGGCAGCCGGCTCGGGTCCTTCATGGCGGCGGCACTCCGGCGACGGTGAGGCGTCGAGGTCGGGCGGAGGAGTTGCAGCTCGGCTCGTTGGAGCTCGTGGCGGGGTCGGCTCGGTCCGACCGGCATCAGGGGCGGCGAATCGGCGGCGACGACCGGCGGCGGCGCAGAGCTCTGGTGGCGGCGGCGCGGAGCGGTGGCGGCACGCTGCGCGGAGAGGCGAAGAGGTGGCGGCGGCAGCAGGGGACGCGGGGGCTCGAGTGGTGGCCTTTATAGGGCGCGGCGGCTGCGCCTGGCGTGGCGCGCACGCCGAGAAGGCGGCGGCGGCGCGTGCTGCGCTGGGAGACCGGCGGCGCCCCGATGGG
The DNA here is from genome assembly GCA_015476505.1 of Urochloa ruziziensis. Taxonomy (NCBI): domain Eukaryota; kingdom Viridiplantae; phylum Streptophyta; class Magnoliopsida; order Poales; family Poaceae; genus Urochloa; species Urochloa ruziziensis. The sequence goes on from CM027118.1 coordinate 9,592,250, forward strand.
CCTCGGCTGGGCCGAAACGAGCCCAAACCGGGCCTCGCAGGCTCGGCCCGAAAGGGGTGTCGGGGCCCACCAAGGAAGAGAGGCGGAGCGGGTTGAGGCCAAGCGGGTCGGGTCGGGTTCGGTTGGATCCGACCCGATCCGTTAAGGAAAAGGATTAAGTTTTTTTTAATTTTCCAGAATTACTTTTCAATGCGAAAACAATTCCAGAAAATCTAGAAAATGTTTTTAATGCACGAAAAATACCTAGAAAATCCTAAAAATTCTAGGAAAAATCCTAGAGATAGATTGAGACACGAGGAGTCCAAATAAAATATCTGGAGCTCGTGAAAAGAATTTTAGAGCCTTCTAATAAATAGATTTAGCTCTAGGGAGAGGAGAATAATTTCCAGAAAAATCTAGAAAATTCTCAGAAGCGCCTAAACGTTGGATAAAAGCGTTTTTCAAAACTTTGCACTCATGAAACACCAAGATGCAACTCGGCACGAATGCAACACGCAGAGAACATTTAATTTACTGTTATAAACACACACAATTAATTTTCTTTCTAGCTAAATTCTCTGTAAAATAAATAAATGTTGGAAAAATTTTAAAATTGAGAGAAAATCGTTGTTTAATTTTTCTTAAACTTCACATCCTGAAATTGGAGAATTTCAGGGTGTGACAAAACTACCCCCCTTAAAAGGAATCTCGTCCCGAGATTCGAAGAAAGAAGAAACAAGGAGGAGACAGCTAAACAGGATTAGCGTCGAGCGAGGCAAAATCTTGACTCTTCATCTTTTCTTGTTTTCTTCAACTTGCCTCTATCTTGTCGGTGGTGACGATGATGACCTCTACTTGTCGACATTGATGTTGCCTTCAGCTTTCTACTTAACTTCCTCCATTGAAACAACACAAAGAAAGGATTAAACAAGGAGGTGGAAGGTAAAAGAAGAACCCAGCTAGGCAACTGATGTCATTGTGGTATAAGACCGACAATTCACCAACAATCATTACAAAGAAACGAATCACACAATGCCATAAAGACAAGCATCATCAAGCAAGACACAAAATTGCACCAATCAGCATAACAATAACGATCTAAACGTGGTTAGTAAAGGAGAAGGGTTATCCTAAGCATGAGATTTCTCTTCTGTTTCAATACTCTTGGTGCAAGCATCCTTCAGCTTGTCTAGCAACAAATGCTCAAGCTTAACTTCTCGTGATTGATAGCATCTTCATTCTTCGGATGAGAGGGGCAGGAATTAGGACAGGTGACACGGACGATCTAAATATTTTGAATAAGCAGAGAACAAACTTTGAAATCCAAAAGTCAAGAGAGAATTTCAAAGAGGATCAATCATAGGTGAATGAGAGAAAATTAATACTCTCATTTAATATCAAGGAATAAATGAGAATGATTATATGAATTGGATGGAGGATGGCAATAATGGCAGATTCAGATATTTGGAAAGACAGGCACATAGCTCTCTGTCCGAAAGTCCAAAAATCGTGAAAAATTACCAGAAACTAGACCATCAAAATCTGAATCCAGCAAAATTGGTTTCACCTCAAATCGAGACCTGTAGCTCCAGAATTAATTCGAAGATTAAAGCAAGATCAGACGGTGACGCGAATAGATTTGAGAATGGTAAAATCATTAACAGGGGAGTGAATGATCAAGGGAAAGATAAAAGTAGATAGACAAGGATTAAAAATTTAGGAAAATCAAGACAAGGAAGAGTAATAAATAACAAGAGTTCATAATGTGAATCAAATTATCAAGGATTAGATAAGTAGACAAGGAAAAGATCAAGGATAGGATACAGACAGATTTCATAGTGAAATAGACCTTAGAAAACGACCATTGCTATCTAGGCTTACGTCCTACGGTCGATACAGCTCTGATACCACTTTGTCACACCCGGTTCTGCAAAACAAAACCGAGTGCACACCGTATGTGTGCCAGGATCAAGTTTCACACATACGGCAAACGAAAAGTGAATATTAGAGACAGTATCACGAATAAAACAATATAAACTAAAAAGACTATCAGAGTATTACACAGCTTAATCCTGGAAACGGAGGCTCCAACTCCACAAGCAGTCGACCGGGGGTTGCGTACGCCTAGCATCATCTTCAACAGCTTCACACATTTTTCTTCTGAGCAGCAATTTAGCAAGGGTGAGTACACTTATGGTTGGTACTCAGCAAGGCCACAAAGATTAACCAGAGGTGATTTATTATAATCTTCAAGTAAATTACTCATGTGGAGGTCCAGGCCACTCGTGACCGTGAGCACGGCTGTTATAACAGTTTTACACTCTGCAGAGGTTGTACACTTTCACCATGAGTCGCGTAAACCCAACCACGCTGTGCTAGCTAGGCACGTATCACACTACCGAGGTGTGACTGCATAGGGACGCAACGAGGCCTTTACAAAGATTCCCTAACAAGTGATAGTCCGCTAAGGTTTCAAGCCGAAGCAGGCATAACCCTCTCTAATGGGCACACCTTAGCAAAGGCTTCCTCCCAAAAAGGGCCGGGCTATACACCGTCAACGCTTCCCCTCTTGCCCAGTCCAGGTAAGACTATCCCAAGCTAGAGTTTCTAATTAATTAGCCAAGACCAGAGCCCATTAGTCTCACGGTTGTACTGTAAGTCCTGGGTGGTTTCCCATGTTCCGATTAAAGTATAATATTCTGATAAAAGCATAGGTAGAAGGATGGTTAGGGTCACTTGCCTTTCTTCCAGCGAAAAGCTACTCTTACTGCTCTTTAGCTCTTCTTCTCTTTAGCTTTAAATCTTCAAGCTTCTGGACAGCAACACTTCTACTCGAAGCAAACATTGGTACAAGCGTACTAGCAAAGAAACAAACACAACAACTAAGAACAATACACCAATCAAAAGAAAAGCTTTAAAAGAACACACTAAACGAAGAAGCTCGTTGCTACAAACGTAAAGACGCAGGGAACGCTGAAAACGGAACGACGATTATAAATAAACTATCGAAAGGTTTTAATTATCAAAACAAGAGCTAGGTGCTTCATTTATTTTAATTACCAAAACATACTTATATTAGAATTAACTCCAATTATATTTGTAATTGAAAAACCGTAGTAACTTAGCCATATTTTATTTGCAATTGTTTATATACAGATTATACCAGTTCAACAATTAACTTTAGAAAAGAAAGGTATATGAAACATCTAATCGAATAATTTTATTACATGTGTTCAGCTAAGCAAATTACATTTAGAAACACATTCATGTAGATATTAATCATATTAACTTTATTTAAGAAAACGAAGTATAAGCCTAATCATGTTTTATTTAGAAAAGGCATGTAAAGTAAGCATTAATCAAATTAATATGATTTAATAAAACCGAGATAAAGCCTAATTAAATTTTATTCAGAAAAGATAATTCAATAAATATTAATCCAATTAAACTTTATTATGAAAGCACGTAGTATAAAGCTATATAGATTTTAATTGCAAAGCATGTCTATAAGCAATTAATCAAATTAATATTTAAAATTAATTTAGAAAAACACAACTATCATGAACAACGCCACTAACACGTAATTTAAGTGATTACAAGTCTAACGAAACGAAAACGGATCGAAACGGATTTAAAACGTGGAAGTTATACCTAAAACAAGGCTGCAGGGACCTTGACGTAAATAACTGTAGCTTCGAAGGGGTAGCTGAAAAGGATTGCAAGACACAGCGAACAGTGCCCGCGAATAGAGAATTCTTCAGGGTTAGATCTGCAAAAGGTCAAGGCTCGGGTTTAGATGCAAGAATCCAATTGATTTAGGGGTGTTTCTGAAAAAGTTGCAAGACACATAACTTTGATGAAAGATTACAGATTGATCCAGGGGCCTTCTTGCAAAATCATGGGGCTTCTTCTTCCTCTGCCCATGGAGGCCGGCGGCGCTGGGGATCCAAATCCCCGGCGGTCTGGGCGACGAGGAGCTCCGGCGAGATGAGGAACCGGGCGAGGACAGCGAGGGCGTCGCGTAGGGGTGCTTTCCGGCGGTGGAGACGGACGAGGACGGCCGGAATTCGGCCGGCGGCGGGTGGAGGGCAGCCGGCTCGGGTCCTTCATGGCGGCGGCACTCCGGCGACGGTGAGGCGTCGAGGTCGGGCGGAGGAGTTGCAGCTCGGCTCGTTGGAGCTCGTGGCGGGGTCGGCTCGGTCCGACCGGCATCAGGGGCGGCGAATCGGCGGCGACGACCGGCGGCGGCGCAGAGCTCTGGTGGCGGCGGCGCGGAGCGGTGGCGGCACGCTGCGCGGAGAGGCGAAGAGGTGGCGGCGGCAGCAGGGGACGCGGGGGCTCGAGTGGTGGCCTTTATAGGGCGCGGCGGCTGCGCCTGGCGTGGCGCGCACGCCGAGAAGGCGGCGGCGGCGCGTGCTGCGCTGGGAGACCGGCGGCGCCCCGATGGGCCTCGGCTGGGCCGAAACGAGCCCAAACCGGGCCTCGCAGGCTCGGCCCGAAAGGGGTGTCGGGGCCCACCAAGGAAGAGAGGCGGAGCGGGTTGAGGCCAAGCGGGTCGGGTCGGGTTCGGTTGGATCCGACCCGATCCGTTAAGGAAAAGGATTAAGTTTTTTTTTTAATTTTCCAGAATTACTTTTCAATGCGAAAACAATTCCAGAAAATCTAGAAAATGTTTTTAATGCACGAAAAATACCTAGAAAATCCTAAAAATTCTAGGAAAAATCCTAGAGATAGATTGAGACACGAGGAGTCCAAATAAAATATCTGGAGCTCGTGAAAAGAATTTTAGAGCCTTCTAATAAATAGATTTAGCTCTAGGGAGAGGAGAATAATTTCTAGAAAAATCTAGAAAATTCTCAGAAGCGCCTAAACGTTGGATAAAAGCGTTTTTCAAAACTTTGCACTCATGAAACACCAAGATGCAACTCGGCACGAATGCAACACGCAGAGAACATTTAATTTACTGTTATAAACACACACAATTAATTTTCTTTCTAGCTAAATTCTCTGTAAAATAAATAAATGTTGGAAAAATTTTAAAATTGAGAGAAAATCGTTGTTTAATTTTTCTTAAACTTCACATCCTGAAATTGGAGAATTTCAGGGTGTGACATATTGTAAGAGGTATTCTTCGGTGCTCCATACTACTATATACTGGTGTTCGAAAATGACTAGTATAAAAGAATCTAACGGTCCAAATTAATTACATACTATTGGAAACTTCGCCTGTGGTATAGGTAGTATAGATAGAGTAGTATAGTGGTATAGGGTATTATTGGAAATACCCCTAGTTGCATTATTGTAATATGATTATAACATTTAGTGAAGCATATGAATATTACCAGAAAGGTATTAAGTGATACATCATTATAACGTATGTATGACATTCATCTTTTTTCTCATTTTTATTTCTTCCTCATCTCGTTGTTCATCTATCTTCTCCGTGGCGGCGGCGGCACTGCAGACCTCCTCGCACGGTACGGCGGCGGCGTTGCGTACCTCCTTGCGCGCGGGGGCGGCCGTGGCCCGTGCGACTATGCGAGCAGTGGCTGCTGGCCGGGAGAGCAGGGATCCACATGACCGGCGGCGAGCGGCAGGTGCCCGATCAGTGCAGGCGGAGATTTGGGCGCTGCAAGACAGTACACGTGATTGCGCACAATTATAAACTCAATCCCTCACGAACGATTACACCCATCAGCAATGTAGCCTTTCCAATCGACTAATTCTAGCACAAATATAATGCAAATCGCAAATCACGATGCTATCTCTGGTTGCTACACATACACGCGTCTGCTGATCAATTTTTTGAAAGATTAAGGCTTCCAATCGAAGTGGGCGGTGATGGCATAAGGACCCGCCCCTCTGGCAGGTGGCCGGCCGGTAGCGGCGTCATGGGGAGTAGGACGGCGCGACCGGGGAATCAGCATGTGCACCAGGGAAATCCGGAAAAAGAATGGAACGAGCGATTGTAATTCCGATGCGGTGTTGGCCGGCCAATAAAGGCAAGAGGCGGCGGCGTGATAGATCGGAACAGGAGAAAAAAAACACTTTGATTAGATCGCTAATTACCAAACTACCTATCCCTCCATACTCTATACTACCGCAGGGTAGTATGGAGCACTGAAGAAGACCTCTATTGTAAAATGCTTGGGCAAATAAAAGGAGATAGAAAGGGTGGGTGGATCTACTGGGACCAACACAACACTAGCTCGTGTGGAAGATGGTTAATGCTGGTTGAAAAATAGTGCCATTCAATCTCTATTGCTATCATTTCAGAAAAAAAAAAGGTCTATTGCCATACAGAGCCGGTAAAGATTTTTTTGCTCCGGTTAGTCTGGATGGTAAAGCAGCATTTCTTTGCTGCACCACCAACCATAAAAGGCTGAGCTCTAGTAAGAGTTCCAGAACACACTTGTCTTCGGTGCTGTTGGGAGCTTCGTTTTCATGTGTTTCCTCGCTGTTCGGGCTGGAAAACTGAATAATAGGCGTTGCCCGGGGAAGGTAGCTGGTTCTCACTTTCTCCGACAGGTCTACACAGTTTCACACGGCATCGGCATCTCCCACTGTTCGCAGTGATCCAGTACATAGCGAAGTGGTCACGGTCACAACTTCAAACTTGTCCCGGCATGGATTCTCAGCCAGTTCTGTTTATATTTTTTCAGTCATAGCGAGCTACTAGTGAAACAGACTGGTCAAGGTCATTGGACGACGAAATGTTCTCTGATCGATTGATTCCTAGTTTTTTAAGCAAGTTTTTTTAAGAAGAGTTCTTTCCCCCAAATAGTTTTCTTCTTAGAAAACAAAAGATTACCTGGTTCAAACAGTCAATACTCAGAGGGGCTCCTATGTGTCTTCCAATTCCAAAAGCCAGTTAAACTACCCGACTATAAAGCCCATTAGCCCCGTTATGGTATCAACATTTTACCACACTTGAATCAACATCTGTTTAAACTTAGTTCAACATCTAGAAAACTTGATTCAATATTTTAGAATTACACACCACATTCAACATTTTGAAATACATATTTCAATATTTTTGGAGCACAAATTCAACATTTTTATAGAACTAAATCAACATTTTTTTTATTTCTGCAGATTTCTCTTTCTCTCCAATGACGGTGGTGGGCGGCAGCCGGGGCGTGGGGGTGGTGGCGTGAAGGCGCGAGTTGGTGGGTGCCGACGCGCTACCAGTCGATAGCGTTGGGACGGGCGGGCTACGCGGGGCGGCCGGCAGCGCCGAAGCTGGAGGCGCGCGGCGCGAGAGGCGGTGCACGGGCGGCAGGAAGCAGGGGCAAGCCAGAAAAATAAACCACCGGGGCCGGTTTCATTAAACACCGGGGTCATCTACATAGTTAACAGTATTTTTCCTTTGATTTACGAAAAATTATCGGAGTCCGGCGACCCAATAACACAAGGCAGCTCCGCCCCCTGGCAGGGAGGCGCGCAGACGCTGGCGTAGGGAGGGGAGTGACTGTGGAGGCCGACAACGTTGCTCGTGGTTGAAGGTAGGAGAGGAGGCCAACGGATCAAACCGCGTGCACGAATCTCAGAGTTAGTGGAAGTTGGGTAAGAAAATTACTTCCCGGATCTCTTCCTGTAGCTGGGCCACTAAGGCCTAATTTTACAAAAGGTCTCTCTTTTTTAAAAAAAAAAAGAAATAGAAGGCCTCAACCCTCAAGATGAGGCCTAAACAGGCAGCTAAGTGTCAATGGGCTGGTCCGATAGAGAGCTCCTTGCTGCTTGCTAAACCCAAATTTCTTGACTGGGCCACAACAGTCGTAACGATAGCCCTGTTAGGTCTGTGTACTGTGGGTGACCGAAAGAAGCAAATGGCCAAATTGGCAGAATATACGCAATTTTTTCTTTACTTGGGTCTTGGGAGCCAAATTGTATGGAATCTTTAAAAGTGATACTTGTTCCAGTTTCAGAAGTCTCAATCTAATGAATGCTCACTAGATATTTATCTAGTTAACAATCCCCTATAAATCATTATATTAATTAAAAGCATGCAAGCAAACTTTGGAACTTAGTTCAATATTTGTTTAAGAACATGGCAGCGATTTTAAAATCTAGTTCAGCAATATCTAAAACAAGTTAATAATTTATTAGACTTATATAGTTCAATATTTTGATAACTTAGTAAAGGTTTTGAAAAACAATTTAATATTTTCATAAATCCGTCAATAAATTTAGCCTTTTGAACAACTCTCTTGAAACCCGACCGAAATGTTTTCTCAAAAAACAATTTCAGCAGCACTCAGCGACTGTTCAAGAATAATACTGCACGCTAGTTGAGAATGTTCAAATTCAATGGTTGTTGCACTTTAGTACAAGCTCAGGTGCTCCGTGCTCAGTGCCTAGAAGAAACCCACCACCAAACAAGTGTCCGGTTCTCCAACGGAAGTACCTTGAGCAAAATCCCCATGAGACGCGGTGCTCGATCAAGGAGACAAGGAGTAGCAAAACCAGATAATTTCCATTATCTATTTTTTATTTGTTACATTACACCTAATTAAATGCGGTACATCGCTCAAGCAAGGACAGAATTTCAATCTACATCACACAGCTTGCACGTAAAATTTCACCACATTAAAAGGAAAAAAGATCTCCCATGGCCATTGAGCCCATAACTTTCAGTGAGCCCACTAGCAGAGAAAAGCCACAAACATCGCAAACCCAATAATAAACCAAGGAAAAACTAAGAATCGAAGGCAAGATGTTTTTTGCTCAGTTGTCGCCGCCGCTGCAGCAGAGCAGCTTCATGATGCGGGCGCGGTTCTCCCCTCGGATGCTGGTGGTGGTGAGGAGCCAGGAGACGAAGAGGACGGCGAGCCAGACGACGACGTCCAGCGACAGGTGCGTCTTGGTCTGCGACACCGCGAAGGTGAGCAGCAGGCTGGAGTAGGCCACGGCGAAGGACCACCGGACGTGGCGCGACCCCGCGGCCGCCCCGACGAGCAGGCTCAGCGTCAGTACCATGGAGCTCGCCACGCCCACCCAGCTCGCCGCCCTGAACACCCAGTACCTCGGCCGGTGCAGGTCGCGCATGATCGGGTCGCCGGCATGGTAGAGCACCTGCCGGCCGTGGCTCCACGCCGGCGTGTCTTGCGGCCAGTAGCCGCCGGGGATGAAGGTGCCGATCAGGAATGCGAGCGCCGTGATCAGCGTGGCACCCACGAGCAGCGCGCTGGGGTCGTGGCCGCCCTCGCAGCTGCTGTTCCGGTTCCTGATAGGCGCGCCCCCGCCGAGATGCAGCGGGCTCACGGGCAGGCCCCGCGCCAGCGTCGCCGTCGCCGGCGGCGGCGGACGCGGGTGCACGGCAACGTGGCCTGTCTCCAGGTCGCCGTTGCTCGGGGTGGGCGGGGCGCTTGCGTACACGGGGGACCTGGGGTACTGATGGTCCATGGGCAGGGGGCACTGTTGATCAGAGAAATGCCGAAATGTCGCTGGGTGGTTTCGAGTGAAATGCACGAATGATCCAGGGGAAATATTTATACACATACAACACACTACTACTCCACTCTCTTTGGTGCTTCCTGTGCTCGAGGTCAAGTCAATATTTTTTGTTCCCTACTCTACCCCGGTCGCTTTTGCCACTTGTGAATCTTATATGCTTCTGCACTCCTATTGCCCGGGCCCGGTCTAAAGTAACACCGGAACACACGGTGCGCTGAAACGTTCAACTGCCGCGTGCTCAAATAATGCCACACGAACACTTCCTCAGTACCCAGAATTATAGGCAAACATCTCGTGAAAATGTAGTATGACTGTTACGAATGTGTGCAAGAATTAACTGTAAATGCAGTTGAATAATCAACTGGCATACAGTAATGAGCAGAGGTTCAGAAAAAAGGAAAAGAAATAACGAGCAGTCTTACACTGGCTTACCGGTTACTGAAGCAAGGTTGCGATTTTTATTTTTCCTTGTTGGCAAGCAGCATACATCAAGACGAGGCACAACTGGATCAGTTTAGATTACAAATTACAACACATACAAACAAGACTCTTTGTATGACAACGGAGAGTTGAGAGGATTTGAGACTGAATAGAGACCCAGTATCAATATTGTGTGTCTCCCTAGCATTGCAGATAGTCTAATGGTGTGCTGTGCATGCAGTGCTGGCGTAATCATGAATTGTTTGGTATGTGATTGACCAAAGCATAGGCTCAGTGGCCTTCCTAGTTCCTACCCTGCTGTACCGTTTACTACGAAGCTCGGTCTCCTCTTCTATGGCTCTGCTTTTGGAGTTGCAACTATGAATCCATCAGCTGGTCTCCCTCCTTTCTCCTCCGAGATTGAACAGTGAACACATATAGTGTGATTAAGTATTAGCTATCAACATTATATATTGGGAGTGGTCTTAGCTAATTCGTTGGTGCAAATGGGTTGAAGTCTCTTTGGGTTGCTGGTAGATCTCTTTGGGTTGCTGGTAGATGGAAAGGCAATGATTCCTTTGCCATGGCGGCTGCATCATAGCTGTAGCGCCAACGCTAAGCTAAGCCCCGCCAGCATTCTGTCATACAGCCGGAGCAAAGTTTTCCTCTGTTTTCTTGTACGACTATTCCTTTTCTCAATAAGACACCCATTTTCACTTTTGGCAACTGAGCAAAGAAATATATTATAATCTACATTTTTTTAGTAACATCACTATAATTGACAGTTTTGGCTATTTTTCCATCGGAGGTTAAGAAATGTTTGTATGCCTTAAAAAATAGATAAATAGATCTATAGTACAACTGAACATTTGGCAACTGAGCAAAGAAATAATAATAATCTACATATTCTTTTAGTAACGTTTGTTAGAAACTTAATTAGAATAAAAACATAGATGTACAGGTTGCAAAAGGGAAAAAAGAGGAGATAATCAAACGTGTATACATCCCGACTTCCAGAGCAACTTCCATAACTAGGATAATGTCTAGTAGGTTTATAACTAAAAAATATTTAAAGCAACCAAAGAATAAAAAAATTTCAAGAAATTTATAATTCTCATCAAAGTGGAGGTCTGAAGGAGGCACAAATTTTGCACCTAATCCAATCATGTCATGTATCTATACATATCTATGAATGTACTACTCAATTGCTCAGCCTACTTTACACAACTTTCATGCTAAGATTCTTATTTGCAACTTTTCTCGTGGTTATGATTGACTTGCTTTGAGAGTTGTTCATCTCAAAGTTCCCCAACTAAGCAAACCAGCTAACTATTAGAAACCCCCGTATCACCGGTACACAATAACATAGTTCATGAAGGTAAAATCCTATAATGAAAATGGAACGCTTCTCATGAAATCTCCATTTTGTGGTAAGTGTGTTCCACTGTGACAGGGACACAAAGCATGCGAAGTAGCATCAAGATCTTGTCTAGCGATCGATGGGTGCATAATGCTCTCTCTCTCTCTCTCTCTCTCTCTCTCTCTCTCGCACGCACACACACACACACACACACACACACACACACACACAAGTTTCTTACATGTGTACAGTATTTTTTTTTCAGAACCAAAACACCCATACCACAATTATTTCCTGATGTCTTGGCTACATGTTCACTTAGAACATGTGACTCTCTCTTTGTAATATTTGTGCGGTTTGATACATTCTTGAGAGAAGATGTCTGAAGCTAGAATATTATCTTCCATTATATAAAAATAATTATTATTTTTTATAAATAATGGGAGCCATTTAAATTATTTTTTAGAAAAGCTAGAAACAATTTTGAAATGCAAATTAGAAGTTTCCGTAGAATTTCTAGCCTACTTTTTTTTCGAAATTATGCGGGTAGGAGTCATGTAATGGAAGCATGAAGCTAGCATGTGGACATATGGCAAGTGGTACTAGCTGACTCTTTCATTCCACACACCCTTCAGAGTCGAATTTAGCCACAATCTATATGGATTAACTGGCTGAGAAAAGCCAACCAAACATAGCATTACCAATACGCAAGCAACTAGTTTTACTCCATGAGGCCGCCTAACCTAACACAGAAGCTCAGGTAGTACAATATAATCAGATAAAAACAGGCAAGTGGCTGTGGCTTTTCTTCAGTTGTCGCGGTTGCAGCAGAAGATGGCCCGGATGACGCGCGCCCGGCGGTCCGGGTGGAGGCCGATGACGAACCAGATCAAGACGAGGACGGCCACCCAGATGATGATGTCCAGCGACAGGTGCGTCCTGGACTGCGACACGATGAAGGTGAGCACGAGGCTGGAGAAGGCCACCGTGAACGACCACATGACGTTGCGCGAGCCCACGGGCATCCGCGCCAGGAGGCTCAGCGTCATCACCATGGAGCTCGCCACGCCGACCCAGCTCGCGACCCTGAACACCCAGTACCTCGGCCGGTGCAGGTCGCGCATGATGGGGTCGCCGGCGTGGTAGAGCGCCACCTGCTTGCCGTCTCTCCACGCCGGCGTGTTCTGCAGCCAGTAGCCGCCGGGCATGCTGAGGCCGAGCAGGTAGGAGAGCGCCGTGAGCAGCGTGGCCACCAGCAGCAGCGTGCTGGGGTCGTTCCCCGCCCAGCCTCTCATGTCTTCGTCGTCCGCCGCGGCGCCCCCGCCGCCGCGCACGGGCAGGCCCTGCACCGGCGGGTACGCGGTGACGAGGACCGTCTCCATGTTGCCCGGGGTCGGCGGCGCGCTTGTGTACATGGACGGGTACTGATCCATGGGCACAGACGCGTCTGTCGATCGAGCTACGAACGAGAGTTATTGGAAGATGTTTACTTGACCTGAAAGCTGAAGCTAGCTATTGGTTTCGAGTGAAGAGATCAGGGGATCCGGGGCACATATATATGCAGCTCTGTCTGTCTCTCGGTCAGTTTGGGCCGGTCAAGTCATAATTTTGTGCCCCTGCTAACGAGCTACTTGTACTACACTAGCGGCTGCTTGCCCGCTTCCTCTGCCACTTGTGTATCTTCTTTTCCTCTGCATTCCTGTTGTCCGATGTGAAGTGTAGTACACCCTTAACAGTGTGTCCAGAACTCCAGATGTTGAACCTACCACGCACGCACCTTAGAAAGAAAATGGCACATCAACGTTGTCTTAGTACAATGCTTTGTCTCCCTAGCATTTTCTGGCCTGATGGTCCAGTGCGAGCGTAATCATGTTGGTTTGGCGTGTTATTGACCGAAGGTGGACTTGGGCAGTGTCCCACCCTGTACCGTTTAGGCATTTTACTATGACTTGAGCTAGGTCTTCCATGGCTTTATGCTCATGGAATCATCATCCATGCTTTAGCAGCTGATGTCCCTGGAAGACTAAACAATTTCCCCCCTTCTCCTACACTTCCCCAACTGACAAGTTACCAGAAGAACAAAAGCATAAATTATACATCTAATCAGACGACATGCTTTGGTTCCACGCGGTTCCGTTATGGTCAAAAATACTGTAATCCCTAAATTGACCACAAAAGGAAACTGACAGTTTTGGTTATCAATTTGCCATGAGACTTTGTTGTTTGCTTCTCTAGCAATCATAATTCTCTTCCATAAAAAAAAGAAATCATAATTCTCAAATCTTTCCGATTTTATATCAATTTTTTGTTTTTAACAGATGTATTTGTACGTTCGATTTAGCGAGTTACTATGCTATATAAAAAACAGAGTATCAAATAAAACACTTTATTTTTTGTTTGTTTGAAAGGAGTTTTTTTTAGGGAAAAAGTCTCTTTTACCTCCCTCGATTGTGGGCCGAATTCGCGTTTCCTCCCTAAACCGCAAAACCGGATATATCACACCCTCAACTCTCAAAACCATTCGTTTTACCCCCTCGACGGTTTTGAGGGCGGTTTTGGCCGACGTGACGGTGGGCCCTACATGTCAGCGCGGGCCCCACCACTATCTCTTCTTCCTCTCTCCTCTTATTCCTCTCTCTCCACCCCCTCTCCTCAACTGCCGGCGCGGCCTCTCCCCCGCCGCCGGGCGCAGCTCCCCGCTGCCCCCGCACCGCCTGCACGCCGGCGCAGCTCCGGCACCGGCGGTGGGAAGGGACCCCGACGCCGCCGCCAGAGCGCCCGCCCGCCGCGCGAGGATGAGTCGCAGGCGGGGAGGATGCCGGCGAGGTGGAGCCGCCGCCGGACTTTCGCGCGACGGAGCTCGCGCCCGCCATGCACACCGCCGAGCGTGGCGGACGGAGGAGCTCGCGAGGCGGCGGCGGCGGCGGAGCTCCGGCGGACAGAGGCGACGCGCCGACGCGGCAGGGCTTGGGCGTGGAGGCGGCGGCCGGCGGAGCTCGCGAGGTCCAGAGCAGGGCCGAGCGGCCGGCGGGAGAGGGGAGGCTGGCGGCCGGCGTCCGGAGCAGGGCCAAGCGGTCGGCGGGGGAGGAGAGGCCAGCGGCCGGCGTCCGGAGCAGGGCCGAGGGGCCGGTGGGGAGGGGAGGCCGGCGGCCGGAGCAGGGCCGAGCGGCCTACGGGGGAGGGGAAGCCGGCGGCCGGAGCAGGGCCGAGCGGCCGGCAGGGAAGGGGAGGCCGGCGGCCGGCGTCCAGAGCAGAGGAGAGGAGGTGGAGAGAGAGGAAGAAGAGGAGAGGGGAAGAAGAGAGGGGGTGGGGCCCGCGCTGACATGTGGGGCCCACCGCCACGTCAGCCAAAACCGCTATCAAAACCGCCGAGGGAGGTAAAACAGACGGTTTTGAGACTTGAAGGGGGCTAGATATATGGTTTTGCGGTTGAAGGAGAAAACACGGACTCGGCCTCATGTCTAGAGAGGTAAAAGAGACTTTTTCCTTTTTTTTAGAGGGTTTAAAAAGGAGAATTGGCCATCTTAGCTTAGTGTGGTCCAGTATATAATAAGAAGGCCTCGTGGGCCTCCAATTTGGGATAGCTCGGCCTCCGAGCTAGCCGGTGGGTTGCTCCATCTGCCACTTAATGGGCTGATTTTCTTACTTGGGCCACAACAACAACAGGAACTTAAGGGCCTAACAACCTTTTGCCCCGTACTTACCGTATGGTACTCCAAAAAAAGAAAGCCCGTTTGGATTGCCTACCACTTAAAGTGGTTCATCAAATTTTTAGTAAATTGTATTCATATTTATGGTTTTAAATACATTTGTTAAAAAATTATATTAAAAAATGAATCTATTGATATATATCTCATGTCATAAATATTTATATTTTTTTATTTATAATTGGTCGAAGTTAAGATTTTGAAATTTCTCGAGAAGCGAGAATTGCATTCTTTTTTGAACGGATGTAGTACAAAAAGCCTGGACTTTCCTTCGCTATCGACATGGATTAGCTGCAACGGAACTACGGAAGTATAGAACTGATCTGCAGCATTCATGTTATTTGTTCCTATTTCTACCGTTTCCCATCCTAATCCTGCTCTTTTTCTACAGAAAATAGTCCGATTTCCTCAATCATGGCGCTAGTCTGGTAATGGCATTGGCAATGTTCATGTTCTCCCCAAATCACAAGTCAAGATGTGGAGAAACTACTAGTAGTAAATCCCCGCAACCTAGTCGAGCAACTGAGGGACCGGTCGTCCGGGGCAGTTAGTTGTCGCCGGCGCAGCCGATGAAGCGGACGATGCGGTCCCGGTGCTCCGGCCGGACGCTGACCACGAGCCAGAGGAACGCGGTGACGGCGACCCAGACGAGGATATCCAGCGCGATGTGCGTCTTGGGCTGCGACAGCTGGAAGGTGAGCACGAGGCTGCCGTAGGCCACGGCGAAGGACCACCGGACGCGGCGCGAGTCCACGGGCATCCGCACCAGCAGGCTCAGCGTCATCAGCATCGACCCCGCGAACCCCGCCCAGCTCGCCACCACGAACGTCCAGTACCTCCCCGGGTGCAGGTCGCGCATGACGGGGTCCCCGGCGGTGTGCGGCGGCGGCTTGCCGGTGGCGTCCCCCGCGGCGGGCTGCGTCGTGTCCTGCCAGTACCCGCCGGGAACGTTGGTGCCGAGCTGGTAGGTCAGCGTGGTGATCAGTGTCGCCACCACTAGCAGCGTGTTGCCGTCGTTGCCCGCCCAGTTGTCGGCCGGGCGCTGCTGGTGCTGGTGGCCGTGGTTCGCCGCCGCGTGCCCGTGCCGGTGCGGCTGCTGCTGCGCCGCCATCATCGGCGGCGGCGGCAGAGGGTACATGGGGCTCTCGCCCGTCCCAGCGCCATCGCCGTTCATGGCGGCGAGAGACGAGACGACGACAAGGGCGAACTCGCCGAATCGGGCTTCGTCGGACGTGACGTGTGAGCGCTGTCCCCGATCTGGGTCGATTTGCTCTTGTGATTTGTGGGATGGGTCACCGTCAATGTGCTCTTATTATATCGCTCGACGACGGGTTGTCGAGGCGGCCGGCTCGAGTTCGCTGATCTCTATCTGCCATCTGGGTACTGACCGTGACCGCGGCGGCGTTCAGCGCAGTCTGTCTGACGCTGGATACGCTCTCATTTAGGAACGAATCCGGAGTTCCAGCCCATCCTCTGTCCTTTTGCGATGGTTCGGAATCCAGTCCAGTCATATCTTAGCACGCAGGCAAGATTCTCATTAATGCTACACACGGTTTTCAGATTAGCTGGTTTGTGCGTTCCAGTTCTCTTCGTCATTGCAAGGAAGTGACAGGACAAGTACAAGGACGGGACAAAAAATCCCACTTGCATATGGAGATCAAGAGGTGCAAGTAAACAGAGATGTAAGCAGCATGCATTGTCTGGGCAATGTCTCACTCATTGCGGCGGGTTGCAATCGCTGTCGGAGACGAAGGTGATGCAAGGATTCTTGACACCAGTTTGGTTTTCGGGTGATTTGTTCCAAGGAGTAGACGAGGTCTATGGGTGACGCAAAGCCAATGCTTCGTGTGCCCGATGTTTCAAAAGGTAGAAAAAAAGAGAGAGCAAGCTTTCTGGTCTCGACCAAGAAATGATTTGCCCCATCGGCCAAGGTGGTTTCAAGGAACAGGAAGACGTAACGCTAACGCCAGCGCTAAGTTTGTACACCTACGAATATGAGCGGTTTTATTTATTTATAGACATGTGACAAAGGGGCACACTCCCGCGGCGTAAATTTCTACACGACTTTAATTTTGAAACATATTGAAATTAATACTACAATACATCTTGTAGAATGTCTGAGGTGGGGATAGGGATACCCAAACCAAGG
This sequence comes from Urochloa ruziziensis, assembly GCA_015476505.1. NCBI lineage: Eukaryota > Viridiplantae > Streptophyta > Magnoliopsida > Poales > Poaceae > Urochloa > Urochloa ruziziensis. The sequence continues at coordinate 9,609,321 of CM027118.1, forward strand.
GAGAGGGGACAACTGAACGTAAAAATAAGAAAAAAAAAGACCTCTACTGTACTACTTGGACTTCGACAATGGGGCAACGAACGGCCAATCCTCTCCGACCGTCACTGGCCAATCCTTTCAGACGTCAACGGGATGGGTCATCCACGGCTGCGTTGTCCCCATGTCTGCAAGTGGCGCAATAGCGCGTTGCACACTTGACTTCGGCACGGGGCGTCAAGTAGTACAGTGTATGGCAGTGCAAACTGTAGTCTTTTCTTTAAAGTCATTTTACCCTTTTGTTTCTTTTCAATTTTTTTTACCCTTTTGCACTGTAGCAATGATTTAAAGGGAGTATCACCGCTCAAAATTACCTGACCACACTCAGGGAATGCTTTTGCTTTTCTACTTGGAAGTTCATTTTCTGCAGAATCTTTTGAAAATTGATATTTGACAGCATCAGCCACGTATCAAAACTCAGAGCAAATGGGATAACAAGGACAATCGGTTTATTCTCAAAAAAAAAAAAATCAGTCAACCAAAAAATAGCAAAATCAAAGAATTTCCAAGTGAAGTTTGATGATCATCAAGCAATGACATTTGATCATACACCATCTCTGTTTGCGATTCGTCTCATACTAATCATGGTCAATTTACAATGGGGTGGTTTATTCATCTCGGTTCATCATTACGTGAGAGAAAGAAAACCCAGCTGACTAGCAACAAATCGATTGCATTGCATCTCTTTATCACCAAAATAAAGCAAGTACTAGTACTAATCAGTCCACGATCGAGCCGTAGGTCAATCAAGGAAGAATAACAAGAACTAAAAGGTCGCGAACACGACGAGATATGGTTGGTTGGTTGGGCTTCATCAGGTTTGCCGGCCGTCGCAGCAGAGGTCCCGGATGGCGCGGGCGCGGCGGTCGGGGTGGAGGCTGACGACGGCCCAGAGCAAGGCGAGGACGGCGAGCCAGACGATGATGTCCACGGACAGGTGCGTCTTGGGCTGCGACACCACGAAGGTGAGCACCAGGCTGGAGTATGCCACGGCGAAGGACCACCGGACGTGGCGGGACCCCACGGGCATCCGCACCAGCAGGCTCAGCGTCATCACCATGGAGCTCGCGAACCCGACCCAGCTCGCCCCCATGAACACCCAGTACCTCGGCCGGTGCAGGTCCCGCATGATCGGGTCGCCGGCGCGGTACGTCACCGGCGGCTTGCCGTCGCGGCCCGCCGACGTGGTGTCCTGCTGCCAGTACCCGCCGGGGATGCTGGTGCCGAGCTGGTAGGTGAGCGTCGTGATCAGCGCCGCCACCACCAGCAGCGTGTTGGCGTCGTTGCCCACCCAGCTGTGCGGCCCGGCGCCGCCGCCCAGCTGCTGCTGCTGGTGGTGGTTCGCCGACGGACCGTGGTGCGTTGGCAGCGGCGGGTACACGCCGCCGCCGGCGGCGGCGCCGGGGCCCGCCTCCAGGTTGAACGGCGCCGCGTTTGGGTACACGCGAGGCTGTTGTTCCATATTGGCCGGGGCCACGTACACGGCTGACGATCCAGGGAGGAATTGAGCTTGGAAGCTGAGCTTGGCGTAGGGAATTTTTGAATGTTTGGAAGCGATGCAGCGAGGGATCCGGAGTGGAGAGAACAAGGATGCAAGGTCTATATGGAACCTGCTCCAGGTCAAGTCAATGCATTTTGTCCCGTCGCCCTCCAACCGCGTTGTGTGCCACTTGGTCACTTGGACCGTCTGAGTACACTGTTGTGTCTATGTTGAAACTTTCAACGCAGTACTACTGCCTCACGTATAGCTGCGCCCGCGTCGTCTAGTACCCAGGAACAGTAGCTATCCAGGGAAAATATTTCTAAATAAGATGAAACAAATCCGACGAAACGATCAATTTTTTTCGAATATGCAATTTTGCAGATACGAAGAACGACGACATCGGAGGCTACCGCGAGGCCCACTGCCCACCCACGCGTTCCTCATGGCCCCACCAACCACAATTGTGTTGTCCCTGACTCGATCTATCATTGCTCCCGCACACCCCCCTCTCTCTCGCTCGCTCTCTATCCTCGTCGCCGCACGACTCCTCAAGGCTCGTCGTCGCCGTCCCTCCTCCATCGGGGCTTGATGCCGCTAGGCGCTCCTTCCCTGGGCCTGTCGCTGCCCGATCCCTTCTCTTGCCGGGCTTGTCACCGGCCGCGAAGGAGAAGCTTTGGGGTGTGGGGGGCATGGCTGGGTAGCTCCGGGCGGCGGCCATGGCGGAGGAGCACCGGGCGGCAGCCTCGAGGGACGAACGAACCCTCCATGGTGGTGCGGGAGACTGTCGTGGAGCACCTCTAGGAGCTCCACGTGACAGCGCACGAGGCCAACAGCAGGGATCCATGGCGGTGGGCTCGAGCTCGGAGAAGGCTCTCTCGTGTATGATGTCATGTTGCACTAGGGTATGCTATGGTGTTGCAGTATAGTTCGTTACATGTTGTATATGTACGAATGTTGCAGTCGAACACATCTTTGTGATGTTGCAATCCAATATTGACAATGAACTGTTTTTCTTGCATTTTTTGATGTTACAAACCTATATTTTTTATATTGCAAACGTTATATGTGGATGTTGCCATGGACCGTCCGATAAAAAAAATATCGGACATCCGGGCGTTACCAGCGTCGGAATGGCTAGCGCTCGAACGCCCGATAAATTTTTTTTATCGGACGGTCCATCGCAACATCCAGAGTGTCTGCAACATCGGAAGTCAGCGTTCGTAACATCGTAAAAATGTACTGAAAATGCGTCGAAACCATCTGATTGCGGGAGTAAAATTTTTGCCATAACATCGCATAATGTTGCACGCAAATCTAAGCCTTCGTTTTCTGTGATCAATGTGTGTGGCCGATGATGCATTTATACAGACTTGAGTCTTAGGGACAAAGAAGATGAAGCACTTCGTCTTCTTTCCTATCAATTCACATTCACATGTTCCTAAGACGTGTTTTTTTAATGGGAAGGTGTGAAATTAAAATGGGCTTGAATTTTTTAAACCAAGAGGTCAAACTTTAAACTGCTATATTAAATTAATATTCTAACCGGATTACTTTGGATCGGTCTAAAATGTTTAATTGTGTATGTCGGTGCTGCCGATGCGTAGCAGCATTGGCACATATATTGGAACATTCCGTCTTGGAACAACACCAGTGCAGTTACATATTTATTTGTGTCAGCGTTTGTTCATGCTTGTGCGAATGGATTAAACGTATTGGTGCAATTTGCCCTGAACATATTATGAACCGACATGAATGACAGTTTCTGCATTGACAACATGTTATAAGAAATATTTATAGACTTTTGCATGATACAAAAAATGTGTATACAAAATAAAATGAACATTATGATTTAACTCATCATGGTTGATAATCGAAAAAAAAAACTCATCACAGGTGATGCAACACGCATCAGGAAAATCATCACGTGTTAATCACATTAGACTTATGCATGTTATTATCCAGATATTTTTCATAATAGATTTTCACAGGGTAATATGTTGTAAAGTCAACGAGATCCATAGGGTACTAAGCTAAAATAATTGCTCAAAGATTCCTAGCTGGCTAGGTCTGGTAGCAAACCAATATTTATTAGAGTCTTGAGTTGGGTCTACCCAACGGTTCGGTAACACTATAAAACGTGACGGTGCGCGGCGGCCGGCTGGGGGAGAGGGTTCCTCTGCCGTTCACCCTCTGCAGTTGAGTCTCTGACTGGTGGGACCCATCATTGTGGGGCCCATACGGCAAGTGACTCAACAGCAGAGACGTCAACTGCAGAGGATCTCATTCCCGGCTGGGGAGGGGTTGTAGCTTTTTTTCTCATGGCTGAAGCAAAGCATTTACCCCCTGTCGGCATGCTGCAGATCATACTCACCTTGCCAAGGCTGACCGGCCCACGCCGGTCCAGCGTGGCCGCGGTACTGTGTCCTCTATGTGAATATTTTTTATTCAGCTTTTCTTTTACATGTATCAATATGTTTTTAACATCAACCAACATTTATTTTACATCCATCTATATCTTTTTAGATGTACCAACATTTTTCTTTACTTTTTTACATTCACCAAAGTTATAGCTCAACATTTTTATATATACCAACATTTTTCTTTACTTTTTACATTCATCAAAATTATAGCTCAGCATTTTTATATATATCAACATTTTTATTTAAATTTTTTATGTTCACCTACATTTTTTGTGTACATAGGGGCACGAATACGGAAGCAGAAGTTATATTGCCTATCCAACTTAGAGAAGATAGATAGGAATTCCCAAGTATGAAGGGGGTAATATTTACAGACTTTGCTAAAATACTCGGGTTACTTCTAGAAGGTTAGAATAAACAAAACATTTAGGAAACTAAAATAATCTGCCAAAGCAAAAAACAATCCTAGGAATTATGTTAGTCCTATGAAAAGTTCTGTATTCTTAGTGGTTAGAGCATATGAGCAGCATTCAACGTATCCAAGTTCGACTTCTTACGTGAACGAATTAACTGGGTCTGTAATATAAAAAGTTGTGCAAAAGAAAATAGGTTGAGGCTTCCCTAATGACTTGAGTCAAAATCAGGTTAGTCCTTCATTATCTAGCAGGAAAATCTACAACGATAGAAACATAATGAATAACAATTGACAATTATATATGTTTCCTAAGCATAAAAACTGACTGCGTGCCTATTAAACTGAAATCAGTTAAACATTCATAATTTTATCATCAAGTCATTATATATTTTTTACAAATCCAATTTTATATTCTTTTCATCACAATTTTGCCTCTTTTCATCACACATCCAAATCTTGGACGTGTGGAAATCATTGTTTTTTTTTAATATGTGCGTATATTTCTTGGGTATATTGATTCACAAATCCAAAATAATTTTTTTTTTCCGAATCACATGGTAATGACGAGACCCTTACATACACGCACGCACGCACACTCGGTCCTACGAACACACACGCAACACTACCCTGGCCCTATGAGCGCATCCGAAAGACTGAGCTGACAAATCATTGAGATTAACGAAATCACAACTGGTGTCTCATCGTTGATGGGCACGTCACCTACTACTAAAAGAATAGTGCTAGTCAAATTATGGAATAAATTCAGAAAAATGCTTATTAAATCCTGAAATAAATATAATACAACGCGAGCACCAGTGCTGAGTTGAGGACTCTAAGTCCTAACGAAATCACCACTAGTGTCTCATCGTTGATGGGCACATCACCTACTACTAAAAGAATAGTGCTGGTTAAATTATGGAATAAATTCAGCAAAATGCTTATTAAATCCTGAAATAAATTTAATACAACGCGAGCACCAGTGATGAGTTGAGGACTCTAAGTCCTAGTGGGCAGGTTCCACCACAAGGGACCTTACCAGTCGAGCGTAGCTCAGTTCACCAAATCCAATATAGTTTACTATGTGTTTATTTGACAATTTGTTTTTGCTAAATGTTTTCAATCCAAAGTCTGGCCGCGCTAGAATCTAATATTTCCGTTTTATTTTTTAGAAAACGTGCCGATATATTTGTATGGTAGATATTGTAAATATTTGTATGGTAGATATTAATCTACGATATATAATTTAAACATATTATAGCTATATTTTTATTCACGATATATTCTCGCTATATATCTATATCTATCTATACTATAAAGGACGGCGAAACGGTCTGACAGGTGGGCCCATAGATCCTTTACGTCATCAGCCATAACTCTTTCTCACCTTACACGTCAGTAGTCAGGACTCTTTCTCACACTATATATTTTTTTTAAACATGTGCCCACCCCTCTGCTAGTTCAATTTAAAGTATCGGCTAGAATCTGATATTTTCCCGTTCTAGTTAGAGACCTAGATCGAGAGGCAAGCCAAGATAATATTTATAAGAAGTGAAATTTAACTCTGCGGACTCTCCACCGGGTACATGTAAACACAATATATAGAAAATCGCCGACGGCGGCGGCGAGGCAGAGGCATTCGAAACTTATTGCGGCTGACATGACGGGAAACGCCTCCCCTCGGCCGGTCGGCATGCTGGAGATCACGCTCACCTTGCCGAGGCTGAGCGGCTACGCCGGCCCAGCGTGGCCGCGGTACTGCCGACTCCACGTGAGCGTCTGCGGCAAGCCGCTGCTGACCTCGAAGTTGCTCCCGTCCGAGATGCATGAGGAAGACGTCGAGGAATACATCAGATGGAGAGATCTGAGGAGCCACGTCAGGACGCAGGCTATGAAGGACGTGAAGCAGTGGAAGATGTCGCTGAGGATCCCCGTGCAGCCGGGCTGGGCGGGCGAGTCGGTGGACATCCTCGTGGAGCGCGTCGACCTGGACAGGCGCTACAGCAGGAGGGTGGTGGTGACCCGCGGCGGGCCGCACACGTCGCGCTTCACGGCCGTGATCGCCAGGGCGCGGGTGCCGCTGCTCGACGCGCTGGTGGTCGGGGACCTCGACGACGACGACGACGGTGACGATGGGAGGAAGAGGCCCCGCAACGAGGCGGAGGAGGAGCGTAACGCGAGGCTGCTGGAGGGGACGGTGGAGTTCGACAAGACGGTGTCGCTGATGGCATGGGAGCTGCCGGCGAAGCGGGACGCGGGCGGGAACCCGCGGGCCGTGGTGCGCGGCACGGTGGACGTGCTCATGAGCTTGAGGCGGCTAGCAAGGTAAGCTAGGGCGTAGCCATACTTGCTAGCTGTAGGTTTTTTTGCGATGATGGCGACCTGCATATAGGTCGATCGTCAGGTTCTTTAGAATCTTTATTTACTGATGGAAAGAGATCCGGTCTCAGGTTACAATGCTGACATGTGCCACCTGGCGCTGTCGAGATTAGGGTTCGAAAGAGGTTAGGTTTGGATTTGTAAAGTTGAGACGGTGATGACGCAATTATAATACATCCTCTATAAACAATCCAACGAACAAAGGACTAACCGTCAAGATTGAACCCACTACTATAGATATGGAGAACATCTATAAATCGCACTTGGTTTTTAACCCCCCGCAAATCATTATGCAACTAACCGCGCCCTTTAATGACCCAAAACCAAACAGACGAATACGACGTGACTACAAAGTTCGTGACAGCGAGTAGCTTGGCTACGGCCTTCCTCAGTCGGATGCTCCAATGCGGCACTGACAAACTGGTGCTTTAAGCTGTTCAGCAACGCCTTATTAACTTATTACCAGATTGTAGTTCCCATCAGTTCAGGGGCCTATGCACTGCCACCAACATGATCCGGAAACAGAACAGATAGCAGTTGCAATGCAACATCAGACATGATCAGACAAGGATTTTTCTACATACGCAAGGATTTCGCTGTTACACCCTGACCTCCACACCAGCATCCACCAGATGCTCTTTCACTGCTAGTATGGGAACCTGTGACAAGCAATGGTGGTCGATTTTCTAAATCAGTTAGCAAGCCCAAGAACAGATAATATTTTACTTTATATGGGATGTGCACAGTAAGTTGATTAGAGGAGACTAACGACTGACTAAGCAAAACATTACTCTGGGAGAATCCAACACTATAGAATTTTTTTTAAAAAAACTGTTTCAAGTAAGGTGGGTAGGCTAGAGATGAAATTAAATAAAAACCACATGAAGAAGTTGAAATATAATAATAACAATACTATTAAAAAGAAACATAGCATGATTTCCAAATTAAAGATGGCTAAGAATTCTAACATGTTTTGTATCAAAGTTGCTAACTCCTCACACATGCCACCAAGCAGACTGAAGGTAATAATAACAATTAGAGGAAAATGAGTCCTAAAGCGGCACAGGAGATAATTCTCTAATAAGAGATAAAATGCAGTTATAGCATAGCTTTTCAACTGGGAAGAGAAAATAGGATCCAGTACCTCTTTCCGATGGAAAATGCCAGCAGCAAGGGCAGCAGAAGCATTTGTTTTCTCAAAAACTTCTGAAAAATGTTCAACAGCACCAGCACCACTGCTCGCAATGACAGGAATTGTCACAGCATCAGACACCATTTTGACTAAATCTATGTCAAATCCACAGCCCTGGCCTGCAAGACAAGATGCCACATGCAATCTGTGCTTTATAAACCCATAAAAGGAAAAATTCACAAGCAAATTGAAGCAAACCGGCAAACAACACTTTGACCACAAGTTTTCATATACATGATAGATCTTAACAATTTAAGAGAACTAAATGGTACGGGTACAACATTTTTCACTCTTGATTCACACAGACACATTGCAACTCAGGTTCTGAGATCATAGTGCACTTTCTTAGTCAATAAAATTCACATATGAATTAGACAGTACAAGTTTATACATGAAGGATGAAAATCGGGCAATTCCAGTTTGGTGTTCTAATATAGCTGGTCCTAAGCCCGGATGAAGGGGGCTTGTGGTAGGCTTGGTGAGCCCACCTAAAACCCCACGGCTCGTGAAGAGATGCACAAATACTAAATTGAGTGACATAATAATTCTAGACTGGAAAAGCACGTGTAACAGAATCATAAGCAGGAGTTGTATACTTGTATAGTTGTATGAAATGGATTGTCAAAAGGCATTAAATGATCTGATAACCAAACTGAACCCAAAAAAAAAAAAACAAAGTCATAAGAACAAATTGTTATTATCATCAGTGAACAGTCTCAATTAAGATATATTGGTGGAGGGTGCCACCTGGCTTGTACTCAGAGCACAATAAGCTGAAATGTCATAAAAATGCCATAGCATACTTGCAAAACTTAACCACTCAGAACTTGTGAACATACCATCACAATCAATGCAGTTAAGTAGTATTTCTCCTGCGCCCAATTCTTCCACAGCTTTTGCTAGTTCATATGCTCCTATAGGTCGGCTATCACGTCCACCACTCACCTGAAACAGAAACAAATCAACAATTATGCCCCTTCAATCATAGTTCTTGTAAAACTCGTTTTCTATGAAATGGAAATGTTCAGGTGGAGTTTCTAAGCCCTACATTGCCTCGAATCATAGTTACTACTAGTTCAAGACCTAAAAGATAAGTACTACCTCCGTTTTGTTTTATTTGACGCTGGTGGCTGCAAACTTAGGCTAAATAACACTGAACTAGCTGTCGGAGACGACATCTATGCAAAAACGGAGGTAGTAAAAAAGAGTATGACAGGAGCACAAATTTTAAACAGTCTATACAGTTGAGGGAGAAGGAATGACTTACCGTGCACTGGTACCATGCATATTCTTCTCCTGATGGACCTGGAAAATCAAATGAGATATTAGCATGTTTAAAATATAAATGGTGATTTACATCAAGGATAGAATATACCTTTACTGGACACCTTCACAGTTTTAAATGGCACATCTTCTGGACTATCGACATATACTCGTCGAGGATCAATACTTACAACTACAGCCTGATAATGAGAAATACCCTTCTTACAATGAGGAATTTATAGGTTGTATAACGTTTCTGCTAGAACACTAATTACATTTAGGATGCAGATGTTCAGGTGGCATTCAGTATACTCGTAGAATTTACTGGATTGATCAACAATGTATAAGCAACACAATTGATAAACCAGCAGGAACCAGATGGTTGCTGCTGGCTTTTGGTCAAACTGGCCTGAATGGAAAAAGGTGATCTTTACTGGTCCTATAGATCCACTTTTCAGTTTATTTTGATTGTCTTTAAGTGATTTTGAGTGATAAACAAACTGCAGTTATTTGCACCTTGAATCCTTGATAGGCAGCACCATGATACATGGTGAAAATCTAACTCAGTGTTTGTATTCTTTGTCTTTAAGTGACTTTGAGTGATAAACGAACTGCAGTTCTTTGAACCTTGATAGGGAGCCATTACCTCAATAAGTGGTGAAAATATAACACATTGTTTGTATTCCATAGAAGTGAGCGGTTACAGATAGTGGTCCACCAAGTAGCAAAATATATGCATAAAACTACCCAAATTTAGTGACATATGAACGGCATAACAGAAACTTGACATGACACTTTGCAATGTTACTTCTTTCAGTGAAAAAAAGGTAATAGCAACAAGGAACATCTCTTCCATATCGTGAAAACTAATTAGTAATGTAAATACCAGATACAATCTTTAAATTTATGTTTTCTAACTGAGCAATAGAGAAAAACAAGGTCATTTAGAAATAAATAAAGAAAACCTGGTTTCCATATACTCTAGAAATTTGCTCCAAGCTGCTTTTCCCTGTCTTTACCTGATAAACAGAAATAACTATATAATGGGGAAAATAACTGAACATTGTAGGGGGAAAGCAAAATACATACACCAGTTTGTAAAAAGGCTTCAGCAGCATAGACGGCATCACTTCCGATTGAAATTTTGTCAGCACCAGACCTGAAATATTCTGATGCTACTTCCAAGCTTGAATAGTATCTGAGAAGAAAGAAATGTGCACAATTATAGGGACATATTTTCTGTTCTCAGTATTGGCTAAAACAACAAATGCTACCCATTGGATGTATAAAGAACAAAGGGCAGAAACATGAAGATTGGTGAAAAAAACCAGCTCACACCACATGAAGATTGGTGAAAAAAACTTGGAATACAAAATGAGCCTATTCAGATAAGAAAATCAGGGCATTCAGGTATCAATTTCAATAAAGTCTCTGTGACCACCCTTTCGTTTACGTCTTTTTACTTCGCATTCTATGGATTTCTTGCCAGGAGATTTGGTTGCTAAGCACATAGTTTCTGGGATCCCCATTGCTTAAAAATAGATGAGAAATGACCTTCCATTTGCATCTGTGAAGTCTCGTATGCCTCCACCAACTGTAAGTGGCACAAAAACCTTTTCAGATGCACAACGCAGTACCTACCAAAGATTCCATGTCACTACACTAGACAAAAGGGGTGTAAAGGCTAAAGATAAATCCGGAGGTTTCAGATTTTAAACAAACCTCTAGCATTGGCAAATCACCCAATGGGAAGTCACGGAAACCAGTTATATTCAAGAAGCTGACCTGAGGGATTTTAAACCCAAATGTTATTCATATAATAAATTTACATAAATAGAATCATAACATGGAAAAGATTTTGCAGAAAACTACCTCATCAGCACCATCTATGTAGTATTGACTTGCTAAATCGACTGGCTTGCCGAGGTTTCTTACCTATGAGAATATGATGTCAATATGTTCAAACAAGGAACAAGCTGTGTACTAACCAAATTATAATAAAATTATCTCAGATTTATTCTTTATTCAATATAAAAATGAACCACACCCAAAGTATCGCCTAGGACTAAAGTGAAAGTGCCATTTAGAGCTCGTCTTGATGTTTAAGAAGTTTAACGACAATTAAGTCAGCAGATAAAGCTTTGTACCTCTTTGCTGCTAGTATGATCTCTTACATCATACTGATCACCTTTTGTTACCACAAGATCCCCATTATCATTCGACCGAACATCAAGGCATGCTATTACCTAAGGAATTTGAAGAGAATAAGAAGGCTAGTAGTCTAAACACGCTGAGATATTTGATAACGTGAAAGATGAAACTCACTCTCTTTGCAAGTTTTGATGCTTTCCTACGTGCTGGGACCTACATTGTAAATATAGGTGTGAATTTCATATTTCATAATTAAAAAGGATCAACTCAAGAAATTGACTACCTGAAACTATTACCTTTGCCCCTGAAGAGTTAGCACTGAGAAAATTTTTTAAAATAGAAAGGCCAGTAGCTGCACAGAAAGAAAATAAAATGTTTTACACGACCAGTAAGCTAAAACTATGGAAATCCAAATTCAAACTACCTATTTACCTCCACTCTTTTCTGGGTGAAATTGAACTGCCTGAATGTTGCCCATTGAGATGGATGATACGAAGCTATCACCATAGTTGCATATTGATGAAATCCAGTCCTTGTTAGCATCTGACTAAGCATGTAGAAAGAAAAAACCAAGTCACATCTCATGACTCCACCAAAGCACGATAATCTAAATGGCATTGCTACTTACAGGCAGTGCGTGGTAGGAGTGAACAAAGTAAACATGGTGGCCATCAGCTCCCTGCAGCAGCTGTGTGTCCTTGGTGATCTCAAGAGCGTTCCAGCCAATGTGAGGAACTATGAGACCCTTGGAGGAGTCGAATCGCCTGACCACGCCCGGTATCACACCAAGCCCGCTCACTGCAACAGCAAAATGCTAAATTAACTACTGTTTCGTCCACATTCCACAGCTTAGCAAGCAAGTAGCAGACGAATTGGTGACGGCGCGTGAGGGGACCTTACCCGGGCCGTTCTCCTCGCTGGAGTCGAAGAGCAGCTGGAGGCCGAGGCAGATGCCTAGGAAGGGGCGGTCCTTCTGGATGTACTCGCGGAGCGCGTCGGCCATGCCAGTGCCGTTGAGGACGTCCATGGCGGAGCCGAAGGCGCCAACGCCGGGGAAGACGAGGCGGTTGGCAGCGAGGATGTCCTCCGGGCTACGCACGTCGCGGATGCCGAAGCCGAGGTGGCGGATGGCGTTGCGCACGCTGCGCACGTTCCCCGCGCCGTAGTCCAGCAGCGTCACCGCTGCGGCGAAGCAAATTTTAGCAACCATGACTCGAGTTCCGGAAGAGTAAGGGAGAGGGGCGTGGTCCGCAGCGCTTACTGTTTGCGTCGGAGGACGCACGAACGGAGAGGGAGGCGGAGCCGGCGCCGCGGCGCTGGCTGCTCCGCTTCGGGCGGCGGCCCGCGGAGCATGGGACGGTGAGGATGGCGGCGCCGTTGGCCATTGCTCCCTGTGGCTGCGGCGGCGGCTGCATTCTCCCCTTTCTCCGCTAATTAATCGCCTTAAACGCCACGGAGGAGTACGCGAAGGAGGCGCCGGGGGCAGGAGGCGGCGCCGGGAAGGGGCGTACGGCGGCGCGGGGAGGTGGTCGTGCTCAGACAGAGTCAAGAGATGCGTCAATGCGTTGATGCTGTCACGCACTAGGCGCCCTAGCGGGCCTTCGATGCAGCCTAGCAGGCCCGTTAGGCCACTTAGAATCTGGGCCGGGAAGCGTGTTCGAAGACAGTCCCGTGCCGGCCCAGTCTGCTGTTCTCTGGAAAGAACTTCTCTTTATGTGCCACTGTAAAAACTTTATTTCTTTATTTTTCTTTGGCAGAGACACTGGTAAAACTTTCTTGAAAAAATGGTACTGTAAGCATGAATGAATATAAGAAACGACAGATTCAATCACGATAATAAAAAATAGCGGAGGACAAAACAAATAGGAGCTCAATATTCAAGCAGGAATATTTCTGACTCTTTTTGGTCCTGGAACTGCTATTAGCTCACAGAGTACATTGAAGATAGAGAGACACATACTACTATATTCTTACAAAGCTTGATCATAAGTTTAGTTGATGTACAGCAAGAGTAACCGATACCACTCCGGGTACCTCGACCTCCTCAAGCTAATGGAACTGGATAACAGCCTCACAAATGTAGTTGCAAGCGTACTTGGACTGTGGCCCAGAGTATTTGAAGAGAATGCTACATACCAGGTTGACCGTCAGTGTTGCTACAAAACTGGTGTATACAACATCATGGTGAAGACACAATTAACCACGCAATGTTCAGATTATGTTACTCTAGAGCTAGGTAGTATGTCCAATCAAAGTTTCTGAAAACATTGCCAGCAATCAGGAAGGCAGGAACACAAGTAGTAACACAATTCTACTTCTCAGCTGGAGTGTCCCCTTTCGGAGGAGCTGTAGGCCCCTGGGCCTGGGGTCGACCCAGATCTAAGTTCTGCATCTCACTAGCAAGCAGAGCCCTTCTTTCTTTCAAGAAGTTGAGTCGGGTAGTCAGCTTGGCTAATGCAGACGATGGTGCCACCCCAGATTCCTGATAATGTAATGCTAGTATTAACTTCAGATTCAATTAACATTATAAAATGTATTAACTTCAGGTTAATAAATTGTTAACGTAAGCTATCAAGACACAGAAGGCACATAGTAGCATAATAAATGTTTATCATCGTGCAGAATGGGGTCACCTCTGTTTTAGTACTTGAACCTTGAACCTTGCCCATAGCCTTGAACCTCGCAGTAAGTGATCCGTCTTGGCCATCCTTCGAAGCCAACATCTTTTGAACCATTTGGTTTGTAGCCCAGAACATGTCAGGCACAGAATTAGACCCTGCAGTTGCTGGTGCTTTGACTGAGGAGCTGATTTCTGTAGAAAGGGCAGCATTTTGTTCGCCTCTGAAGAAAGGAAGGCCAATTTAGTAGAACTCTATCTTGATTATGTCTCAACTCTCAACCAAGGATTGTAAAGAGAGGCAAAATATTATAGAATGCAAAATTACTACTAAATCCTTGGCAATAAACCTTACTCGACAATCTTGTCTGCATTTAGGAGCCGCTTGTTGTTGCATGATTCACATAATGAGGTGGAACTCAACTGGGCCTGGTTGTTGAGTTGTCCACGAAGATCAGAAACCTTTTGCTTCAAGTTCATAATATCAGCTTCAGCGGCAGCAACTTCCTCAAGATCAGCCTTAGTCTTTAATCAACAGAAAGAGGAAAACATTTCAAATGGTGAAAACTGTTATATATCTCAGTAGCCAGATTCAGAAACGATACCTTGCTGTCTATCGTTGACGGCAAGGACACCTGTCCTCTTCGCATATTCATGAGCCCAGACTCCAATGAAGCTCTCAAATTTCTCTCCTTCTGCAGCTGGTCTCGTAAATTTTCCACCTGTTGAATGTGCAAGTATCCTTGTTCAACAGACAAAAATGCAGAACGTCGCAAGCATAGCAAAACTTTTCCAGAAGCACATAAGTACATCATAGTTCTGAGTCAGAACTCTGTCAAGTTCTTGTTCTATGTCCAGTGTATAGCAGACTGTATGGTCCATTGCTGGATGGATACATGACTACGACAAAGTTATATTTTAATACTTCAATGGTGTAGCTGGCATTATCCAGTGTGCACTCAGTAAATTTTCCACCTGTTGAATGTGTAAAGTATCCTTGTTCAACAGACAAAATGCAGAACGTCGCAAGCATAGCAAAACTTTTCCAGAAGCACATAAGTACAGCATAGTTCTGAGTCAGAACTCTGTCAAGTTCTTGTTCTATGTCCAGTGTATAGCAGACTGTATGGTCCATTGCTGGATGGATACATGACTACGACAAAGTTATATTTTAATACTTCAATGGTTTAGCTGGCATTATCCAGTGTGCACTAAGTGAAGTACAGTCCACAGTGCATCACAATAGGACCCTCTCTTTGGGCACGACCGCATGCAAACATTACCATTACTACTACAAACTTTGATTTATTTGAAGGAAGAAAGAAGTAGAAAGCAAGTGCAATGTTGCTCAAACTGATGCTTCACTCGGACGCCGCTCAAACCGATAAAACGTGAAATAAACAAAAGTTGGCCACATAATGAAATTAGTACTAAAATATAATCAGAATTTCATATGGTTAGTTACTTAGTTGTTATCAGGAGATATTCCTACAACAATAAAACATGATTGCTGTAGAGGGGTAAACTTCGGGAGCACCCTCTGAAGGATCCTGTAGGTGAAAGCAATGCCCCCTTAGGATCGAAAGCTGGCTAACTGACGAGGGTCTGCCACGGTTCCCGAACCATCCATAACTGCGTTGGATAAGTATATACACTACACAGCAAGAAAACGTACTCATGCTTTAAAAGGAAAAAATAACCATTTTGGTATTTATTAACATACTGCGTATCAGTTGTCTTTGGCATTCAGACAGAGAAGAATAAAAAGCTCATCTGACTGAGCACCATGATCAAACCTTGAAACGTAAGGGGTAAGGACCAATTTCTCAAACTTATTTGGGCTATTGCTTGAGTTCAGATGTTTGGATAGTACTTGCAGAATAACTGCTAGTAGAGCAGTCTTCACTTTCAACATAATGCCTGGTGTCTTATGTTTTCTGTAGCTGTTAAAGTTTAAACCCTTGTAGTGCAGTGGTAAGCTCCCCGGTTGAGGGAGAGAAAAAAAAAATCGCCAACAACCCAAAAAATAGTGACAGGGCGCCAGCCTGTGGCACATGTGGTTGGTCAGCCCAGGTTACAGTGCGGCCCTATAGGGTGAAGCCAAGTTAGGGGGTTTTCTCAGCCGTCTGAGATTTCTTCTTAGTGCAATGCCGCGGGGGCGGTCTTTCCCCCACCGGTCGAGTTTGTTTTTTTCAATAAGTTTAAACCCTGCCTGGTATGGACGATCTCCTATGGAAACAAAGCCACTAAAAAGTAAAAAAAAAAGTTACCTGGATATATCCTCTTTCCAAACAGAAAGAAAAATCAGACCTAAAGTTTGAACTCTTACTTCTTTTTCAAGTGCTACACGGCGCTCATGTAGTCCTCCCTTTCGCCTTTCTAGGCTTGCCTGGAGGACTGCATTTTCTTTTACCTGAAAAAGACATAGCATCATCTGACATGGAAGATTGTTATCTTACATGATTTTAGTGTGATCCTTGTACCTCCACTGTAATTTTAGATTGGAGATGACTCTTGTTGTTTTCAAGCTTCACAATATGACCCCTAGTTCAGAAGCTGAATTAGATAAGAAAAGGGAACTCAAAATATCAACGGATGTTAATTCTAAAAGCTGACTTGCATTTTTATCTTTACAAGTTTCCAGCTGTCTGTTTTTTTATATATCTTTAAATAAGGTAACAGGAAGCCGTAAATGGTATGCCAATTTCATAGAACATACAGATTTAGAGAAGCAAAGGGAAGGTGAACCTATATCCTGTGAAAGAAAGAAAACTTCCTATGTATGAATTGAAAAAAATGTTTGTAGTTTATGCACTACTCATACTACAAGTGGGAGTGGATAGAAGTAGGACAAAAATATATGGGGAAAGGAATGTAGGGAAACCCTTTTTCGCTAAAAGTGGCTCAGTCCATAGCAGCCATCCGTCACATTCTTTTAACTATGAGAGCTAAGAGAACTGGGTCACTAAGTAAGAACAGAAAGAGTTATTCCCATTACTGAGCCCTAACAACAATGAGCTATTCCTTTTATTCTCTTTGGGTCATCAAGGGATGAGTTCTTGGTTGTTGAGAACTATAGAAAAACAACTTGCAAAATAGAATTTGCTGCTTTTAAGAGATGCCTGATACTCTTTTAATACATAGCACATGCCCAGTTGCATTGCATATAACAGGCTACTTACTCATCATCATCATCACTGCAACAGTCAGCCTCCTCTGTTGAGAGGTCTTTTCTTGCCTGTAAATAAAGTGTTTAAGCCAAACTATAATACAACACTAGTTCTGATACCCAGAATTATGTGAACAAAAATTTAAACTTACTGAAGTACGCCCCCATGAGTTCCTTTGCTTTCATTAGTTGAGCTGCTTGTTTTCTCCATAAACTTTGCTTTTGAAGATGATGAATGAGCATTTGGTTTTTGTATATGATCTGTGGATCTCTGTGATTGGGATGGAAGGTTGCTCTTCATTTGAGAGGTATCGTCCACCTTTTGAGGAGAACAAATTTGATTATTTTCTTCCGTTGGCACACCATGTTCCACTCTCGTGAACTTCACAGGAGGTTGAACTTTATTATTTTTATCACATTCAGGGTCCAATATAACCTATCGGCTATGAGAAATGTAAGGGTAACAAACTGCAAGAGCATTTAGTTGGAAATGATAATTTATATGCTTTAAATGGGTGCTGTAATTGTTTCAGACTTCATGCAGTGTTATGCAATAGAATCTTAGTCTTATCAATATAATTTCCAAGAACATTGAGTTACTGTGACCAAGGTTTTTTTCATCGAAGAATGAAAAGTTTTAAGAAGATGCCTGGAGTAATTCCTTCAGTCAAGAAAAAGGAAGGCCTTTTTTAGTGTTCTGAGTAAAAAGAATGCTACTTTTTTCTCAAACAAAAAAAGAGAATGCTACTTTAACCACTAATTTTCAATAGCGTGATTTTATAAAAAAGTATTTCATAAAAAAAATCACCTAGATCCTTTCAGATGTTTATCATGGCTGCATGCATCCTATATTCCTATAGAGTAGTCTTTTGTTGGCTGTATGAAATACATAATAAGCAGCCTATAAATATGTATCTTATTAGCATTTCAATTATATGCTAGCTTCAAACACTAAGTAAAATGCTGGCATTCGTTATCAGAATGCAACTGGTGGACTTTTGGGCTATCAGTTGAATATGAAAGCATAAACAAGTCAGTTAGATACAGCAAATAACTAGTTGATTTCTTGTTAATAGATTGTTTATTGAGAATCTCCCTGAGATATACGTACTCGCTAGTGGAGGTAGTTGCTAATCAGTCAACCAGATTTGGTTTGCGCCTCTGACAGATATGATGATGCTAGGCCCAACATCTCCTCCCGGAGAGTTTTTGTTTTTACAAACTAATCATCATATGGGATTGAGAATTAGCTTCAATGGTTGTTTAATTGTGCACCAAGAAGATATTGCCTGATGAATTAAGCTGCTCAACATATAATTGCTGCTCAAGTTTCAAATTATGTGCAATAGGGAAGTTTTTATAGTAAGCGAATGAGGTCCTTTTAACTGGAATAAAGGTTGTTGGTGAAAGTGGGAAAGGTTTCATCAGACTTGTGAGCAGCAGTGTTGAGGGATAATCTATGGATGCTAAATAAAATAATCTCTGGATGCTAAAAGCAAGACAAGAAGGTAACGTAAAACACAAATTCAGAAATAATAAATGATTAATAAGGAATAGCATGATAAAACAAGGGGTCAATCCTAAAGGTCTACAAAATATTCCTTTCCATAATGTTTTAGAAATGAGCAGGTGTTCTCGCGGGCTACTGGTTACTGGAGTTTGCTCTCAGTCCAGAAACCCGGGTTCGAGCCCTGCATCTTCTTAATTAAAAAGCGGGGGTGCAGTCTGCTCCTTCCCGTCAATTTGTTTTTTAATGTTTCAGAAATGAACACAGTGATTAGATGAAGTACCTGATCATCTGCATTACCAATCTTAATTTTAGTATCACATTCACCCCTGCTGCCAGAAGAGTGTTCAGTATTATCATTCAAATCTTCTTCGACATCATCTTCACCGAACCATAGGAACCATCATCTTCAGGGATATCATTGTCTGTCGAATATTCCTTGTCAATGTCAGACTCGGTATAAGCATCTGAAGAGTATGAACCATCTTCAATATCCTAAACAGGTAGTTGTTGGATTAAAATTCATGAGAATCAAATGAACTTGCTTGCAGAGAAAAACATGTCAGGGGTAAAGGTCATACATCAAATATTTGATCATATTCCTCAAGCATAATAATAACAATGGCTTGAGCATGGTTGGCAGCAGCAGCAGCTTGAAGCAACTGGAATGAACCGTCCCCAGCCATACTGAAGTCATTATCAATGTCACATTCACCAAGAAGAAGAGGCCGAAGAAGAAGCGGTGCCATGCAAGCTGCCAAAGCAGATGAAGACATTCTATTTACAGCTTTGTGCGATCCAACAATCTGCATCATTTTGAGAATCCTAAAAGGAAAGCAATGAGTTTCGTGGACTTCAATCTTGCTGTTGTCAATTTATCATACAGGCTAAAGCTAACTGATAATAAAAAATTCTTTAAGAATGAAAATCATAGGCATCAGGACAATAGCGCCATGAACATTAATTTTTTCTCAGTCTAGACTTTGGTTGATAAGACATTTGAAACAATGCATTGGCAGTAGATACCTCTGTAACAACTGACGATTTGGTTCTGGGAAAACTTCGTATATCACTCTATTCATAGCATCGAGTCTTCTTGTCTTGTCAGTTCCTGTATAATATGCTTATTTTTGTCAGTTAGCATGACACAGTTTAGTAGGGCATAGGCTTAGCTAGTATTTTGGTATATACTCCATGAAAGCTATCTAACTCAGAAATTTAAGACTGTACAGAGTAAATAGAGTGAGTTTCAAGTCAGTCTTACGGTAAGCTCTAACCAGGGCAGTGCAACATGATGCTGGAACTGGAGAAGATGGCATCTCTCGAAGAATGTACTGCAATGAGTGAGGACCAACAAATGTTACTAAAAAGAATAGAATCACAGTTTGTTCCTGTTGTGAGATCATGGTAACCTTGTCAGTAAATACCTTAATACAGTCACCGATAACATGTGCATCCTCTTCTGGGGAGAACTCATTCTTTCCTACAAATTCATATTAGAAGATGTGGTTTTAAATACATAGATGGCAAATAAGCTAGAGCAAATACAGCTCTCTCAGGATATCCAGACCTGTAGTCCTCCCAAACTAGAACAACACACAATAAGCTCTTGGTAAATCCCAAGAGGGCTGAGACACTGTGAAGTACCAAACCTAATTGTCCTAACTTAGAAGGGAAAAATGTCAGACTACAAGAAATCACCCTTTTCGTAATCCCGAACCCTGCGTTTCACTTCTTCAACATCAGCAGACTGACGGAGGATTCCTTCAACCTTGACACCTAGAAACAGAGTATTTTTTTCACTTGTCATTGAACAGCTAGCTTGGTAAATATGTAAACTTGTACTTGGATGTTATTTGATGTTCACCAGGATTTTTATTTTGCAATTTGTAACTGCAGGAAATTTGAGCAAGATTGTGTATTGAAAACATTTACCATAATCTTCAATGAACTTTAAGGCCTTCTCCAGGAATGCTGTAGTGCCGTCAGCATCGACAAGTGCAAATTCAGCTGGTCTACCGATCACAGATTTATCCTCCGCTGCAATGGAAATAACCGTTGATTATTTGTATTCCAACTCCATGATAAGATTCCGTCCCTCCCCCTCCCCCTACCAGAACAGAGTGAGAACAAATAGACGGGGAAAAAAACTGTTCCAAATATTGTACAGAATCACAAACTAAGTGATGAGAAATCTCTGACTTTAATATGTTAGCAAAGACATATTACATTATCTGACACCAAATGCAAAATTTTCATTTTTATGTCATCTGTATTATTTGTATAGATGGTAGGTCGGTGTCAATGTCCCATCTTGGCCCATGAGGCCCAAAATCTATTTATATATACTCATGGGAAATCAGTTGTGCAATTGTAGATGTCTTCCTTTCTCCCTTTGACTTTTGAGACGAATGGGAAATGAATTGTGCAATTGTAAATGGAAGCATGCATGTTGATTAAGTTAGTGTTGTAAAAAAAAATCTAGTTTCTAAGTACTAGCAGAAAATCAAAACTGAACATTGGACTCGAGTATTTATCTGGCAGAAGGTCATTTTTTGCAGCACAACACCAACGCCATTTTTAACCATGTATAACAGAATTTTCAAATCAACAACACATTCAGGACGTGTAAAACGAAGGTAACCAGACACCAAAAGGGAACAGTACCACCGTACTTCTACAGCTGTCAGAAATGGAAAATGACAGGAGCCTAGAGCTATCAACTTCAGTTAGGAGAATGAGAGGAATCAATATATCCATTGAAATTTTGACTAGCCTATTGTTTGTCACAAAAGCTGGATTCCTTTTGGTATAGAAAGTATGACCTATTGGTAAATACAAGAGACTAGTGCATGCAAATTCTGATAAGAGTAAACATAGCTTACATTGTTCAACAACAGCTTCAGCAGGTTCTGTTACATCAGTGCTGACTATTGGATGTTGCCCAGCTGTATTCACAACATTGGGTGCATGAGCCAGAGCATTCTCTAATGCACTTCTCCACTCATTTAGGTCTTCTGTAGTTTCTGCCTGCTTGATAAAAAACTGTAGCGTTAAATACAAATCATATTAACTGTTGTTGCACACCAAGCCCCGGTCATAGCCAGCATTTGCAACTTCAATAGCACTGCAGTGGTAACATCATTGCACACTCCCAAATGCCAACCCTCCCATTTGAAGCACCATAGCAGTAACCAATAAACTGAATGTGGCACACAACCAACCTTAAGGGTGAAAGTACGTCCATCACGACCATCAGGAAAGACCACTGTTATAGTTTTCCTTTCTTCTTTGACTATCATACTGAAACATTGCTCAAGGTTATAAGCTTATAAGATATTATTGAAGGAGCTTTATACTTCAACAAAAATAAGCTTTAAATTCACACCTTGCAGTGTTATTCAAGTCAATTCCGCCAAGTGTAACAACTGGTTCACTTCCTCTGGGAAGGGGGACATTCTGAAAGTAAAGCAGAAAATTGGGGGGTAATTGCCATGTTTGTGCATAACCTAGCATTTTAGTTTGAATAAATTACTAAGCCAAATTCATAAAAAAAATCAACAACAAGCCAAAAAGAAACTATATGTGGCTGCAATCATGTTTACCTCTTGAAATGGTTAAATGGATGGCCTATAGTGTTGACGTTTTGTTTTCTATCACAGTTTATATCAAACTGTAGCACTATTAGGTATAATAATTAACTTGTAGGTTCATTCAATTTTTCCGTACACTATTAGGTATAATAATTAGTGAATAAGGATATAATGACCTAGACCAAATCAGGGTGCTAGTTTGTAGTTTAGCTGTTATAATGCTATAAGTGGACATAACTTTTGTTAGATATAGCTTTACTTAATGACAGCTCAGGTACTCTAATGCGAATCTTAATAATGCTCTGGCTTAATCTAAGCAAGTAGATGGGAATAATGAGCTAAACAAACTTCTAGTTCAAAACTTTTTGTAAAGGTTGGGTGTAGTTTCTAAGATCAGATTCACATGCTTACTCTTCCTCAAAACGAATTGTGGAAATTATATCATGTTTCATAAGGCTAATAAAATATCAGGCGAGAAGAGATCAAATGTTATCTGCTCAGTATGGGAGGGTCAATTGGGCACACGAGAAGGGAAAGCCAGGTTTGTAGCTTCCCTTAGATGGTATCCTAGCTCTCTATGATCCAATTGATGATATAGTTGAACCGTTGGTCATATAGTACGGATAGCAAGGGGTCTAACCTCACTGGATAAAAGTATCTCATCACCTAATGTCTTCTCTCTGAATACACTTTACCTTGGAGTGTGCTTTATTACAGCAAAATTTAAGTCCGAATAACAATTTAAATTATTCACAGCATTGTAACTGAAGCATAGAGACAAAACAAATACATAATTCTACAAAACAGTATTAGATCATAAATCGAAGAAAATGGAACAGTATAGAAGGAATCATGGCAATATATCTTACAGGATCACTCCTGAAGAATACTAATGATGTCCTTGTAAGGATAAACCAGCGCTTTTTCCATACTGTCCAGCCGATCCCTGTAAGTTATAAAATTTAAGGAAATGGGAAGCATAATGAAGCCAGAAATATATATAAAAGTCCATGTTAAAACAGAAGTCTTCAAATGTAAAAATGACAATGGACCAAGCAAGCTTCTAGTAAAGGTTATGTTGGTCCAATTTAACTCATTTGATGGATAATATTCCTATGGCATAGAAATATGAAAAGCTTACCAAAAGTTAATCTAGCCAAGCTAAAACAAAATTGATGTATAGCATTAGCAGGAAAAAGTACCTTTAGATGACAGCAATAAATTTCCACTCTTAAGAACCTGCAGTAAAACAATGTGTATTCTATTGTGAAATTTTTCATAGCACTAATCTTTTTGCCAAAACTTGAATCTGAATTAATAGTGTGATTATGAAGTTGTAGTTTTACAGTTCCGATATTGGCTACATGCTCGTTGAAGTGCAAATCTGAAGTCAAAGTGATGCATTGTACAGTTTATTCTCTTATTGTGAAGTTTTTTTTTCCTTTTAGGGTACCTTTGATACCCCTTTTGTTGTTTTCTTGTACAGTTTATTCTCTTATTAACATATGCTTAACACAGTGGGGGCTTCCCCCGCTGTACAGTTTCAGAAGGAAAAAAAGTGATGCATTGTGTGATTGTGTCACTTGCTCTAGGAAATACTAGAACATCAAAAGGTCATTAGTAGAATGCCCATGGCACCTTTTTTTTTCTCGAACACGCAGGAGAGTTGTGTATCAATATATTAAGAAGAAAAGGGTTTTAGAAACCGAAGGCACAGTCATGTTTTATTAAGGGAAAACCTGGACAGAAAAACCATAGCAGGAAAACCCATGGCATCTTTTGTTTATGTAATACCAAGCACATCTTCATGAAAAAACAATTCTGAGGTTAAAGTGATGAATTGTATCACTTGCTCTAGGAAATACTAGAACATTGAAAAGATCATTAGTAGAATGCCTTTTGCATCTTTCCTTTATTACTGCCAAGCACAGCTTCATGAAAAAAGAAAAACAAAATTTTAGATGCTAGATAATCCAACAAACCTGACAGTTTGGGCAAGTGGTTGGTGAATTTTCACCAGCTTCAGATTTACTAGTGGTCTGAAAGTTAGACTCTCCCGCCCCACAACGGCAGACCTTAACCTGGCTGATATTCTCAGTGGGCTGTGAAGATGATACATGTCAGAGTATGAAACAGAGAAGGGTGAATGGTTAGAAAATGCAACAATCAAATAATGCAATACCTTTTGGAACTTAATGTTAATTGAAACAAGGAAAGGTATGAGATTTTACATAAGCAGTTATATGTGTAAATACTGTTAGCAAAAAAATACAGAGTCTTTCAGAGAGAACATCGGTATCATTCCAGTACAACAAAAAATCATATGAATAATGTAACAGCCATTTTACCCATTGATCAACCAAACTGAGCTCTATTATCTCGCTTTATATTGCAAATATTACATTGATCCAGTATTTTTTAAGTGAAACACAAAATCAACAACTTCACTAAAGTGACTGAATCATGACATGGTGAAGTCCAATAAAAACTTCACATAGATGAATTAACATGATCAGTAACATAGAGAAGATAAAGGAATTAAGAATGTAAGCGAAACATATGCCCCCTCTTACTTCCTGGTAAGATACCTTGATCTCTGAAGCTGACATTGTCTGCTCTAGGTGGCTGACTTATGAAGACCTCACGATGATTTCTCCTCCACTGATGAGTTGATGTTCTCCAACAATAAATATATGCAGCTTACAGTGTTACTAATGACGATTTCATGAGATTTGTTCTCTGCAAGAATAATATAAAATAAATAAACCGATACAGCCATATTACCAGGTTCCAATAAGAAAGCCTGTTTAGATTGGGGGATTTGAACCCAAAATTCCAAATCCTTAGGAATTATTTTAAATTCGAACTAGTTCTGTAAAATCTTGGACTAATCCTCCTCGTGCAAACACTCCAATCCCTATGTTCAGATTCAAAAAACTTGTTTAACAACAATGTTAGCTAACCTGTGATCATATTCAATGGTTGAAAATATGTGCACAAACTACCAGTTGTTCCAATTCTTGACCTACCAATCCTATGGATGTGTAATATCATATAATTGAATACATTATCAGTTAAGCAAGAGCATATGTGATGTGATCTTATCAACTAAAGCTAGTTTTCCACAGGAATAGGGAGGTTACCACTTACCAGAGGAACCTGAAGCATGAAAGCTTATTTAGTTTGTCATGGGTCAGCTTCAGATTAGCTGAGTTGGATTCAGCATCCACAGTAACTATCGGCTTAAGTTTTTAAGCCATTAGTTGGACCTGGAGTATCATATAGAGAAGTAAATTTAACAAGACATGGGGGCTCTTGTGGTCTTGTAATCTCGTTAAAGTAACAGTATATTACTTTTTGTAGAATAAAAGCTATACTAAAATGATAGACTGATAAAATTGAAGTTTCAACATCATGGAGCTCATCTCGAAAAAATGAACTTGGCTTCACAGTAGTAGTTTGGGTGAGGAAAAAAAATAATGTTCTAAATGATTCTCACATGCACAAAGATAACTACATAATTGTCCATATCCCCTCTTTCTCATAGAATTAAAACTGCGGTACTTTGAAGCAACGTTTCGGTTCATGCGTCATAAGAATTTCTGTCTCGCCTCCCTCAACAGGCTGACTGAAATTCAGCTAAAAATATTTTGCTTCAGAGCAGAGACCTCCAAGTTGCACGGCATCAAAGCAAAGCACGTTTCCTAAATGACCATACTACTGTGCCGGGCGCTCCCAAAAACTACCACCCACCAATAGCAAACTCCGCTTCAAATCTCGAACGGGTCGGGAACCCAATTCCCCGGGGCAATTTTGCACCAAAACATATACGAGTGAGCAAATTTACATTGCACATGACACATATGGAGCCAGATTCCCAGAATTACCACAGCGAAATCTTGTCATTTCGACTGGTAACGAAAAATCTCCTGGATCGACTCCGCAGCTACACCCGCAACGTTCTGCATGCACTGCACCCGAGACCAATTAATCTAGTAAATCGTCGAAGCGGCGCAATGAGCAGCCCTCTCTCCGATGCAGCAGCCGCATAGTAGAAGAGGCTCTTCATCTCTGACGCACGAGCGCGTGCCTCCAAAACGAGAATGCAGCCCGCGCAGCATTGTCCGGGCCCAGATGAACGCGCGCCAACAGCACAGTTGCCTCATTCCCCCTCAATCCCCCAACCCGCGAAGGATTCCGCATACCACCCCCGGAAATGCACAGCACGCGCCGATCGAAGAACGGAGGCGGGCAATGCGGCTCACCTGCGGCCTCGACGCGACCCGAAACCTCACGCCGGTGCGTGCGCCACCTCCTCCTCCTCTCCTGTGTTCTCTCGCCTGCGTCGATCCCCTCCTCCGCTGCCGCTCGCGGTCTCCCCGTTCTATTTTCTCTCCCTGCTCCCTCTCGCCCGTCACTTTCTCCGGGGAATTCCTCCCGTGGCACGGGGCGAGCGGAAAGACAGAGGGCCTAGCCTAACGACCCGCGCTCGCTGCACGCTGGGCCCGCAGCCCCCGGGCCCCGACGTGTCAGAGCAACGGTCCGATTCGCCTCCCCGTTCTCCCAGCGAGAAGCGGGCGTGAGGACGGGGTCAAGCGACCAGGGCCGTTGGATCTCGAATGCGACACACGTGGCGGCAGATCGAGGGCTAAGCCGGGTGGAATTTTCGTGCGGGCGGAGTGGAAAGCACGTCCTGGCGAAGAACGGGAGAGCAGAAGCTGTGGGGGCATGGGCATGCACATCTGTTTCTGGTCGGGCCCCGGACGCCACACTTTTTTTTGAGTAAATTTCACCAGCGGTCCATGAACTTGTCCCGAGTTCTCATCTAAATCCCGGTACTCTCAAAATGTACGTATAGGTCCTTAAACTTGTCCCACGCTCTCATCCATGTCCAGATACTCTTAAATTGCACACAACGGTCCTTCAACTTGTCCTGCTGTCTCATCTAGGTCCATATACTTCCAAAATATATTAAACTTCTTAGAAAAAACATTTTTAAATGTTTAAAACTTTCAAGTTCTCAAACCAAATTCAAATCCTACTTAAAACTAATACAAAATTCATGAAAAATAATCAAAAAACATGGTTGATTAAGAAATTGGATATAAGATTTAATGATTTTAGGACTTGTTATTTTGGCACAACTATTTAACAACTAATTTATTTCAGAAATAAATTATTCTTGAGAAAATGACAAAAAAATAATTTGATTCTGGGTTATTTTAGATATTTCTTGATTTCTCCATGATTTTTGTCATTTTATCAATAATTTTTTTATCTCTAAAATAAAATCAACTATTAAATAATTGTGCTAAAGTTGCAATTCTTAAACTCACCAAATATTATATCCAATATTCTTAATCAACTATGTGTTTGTGATTATTTTCTCGTAAATTTTGGATCAAATTTGAGTGGGATTTAAACTTGGTTTGAAATCATGAAGGTTTTGATTGACAAAAATGTTTTTTTCAAAATAAATAAATGCATTTTGGAAGTATATGGACCTTGATGAGATTGTGAGACAAGTTGGAGGACTGTTGTGTGCATTTTAAGAGTATCGGGACCTAGATGAGAGCACACGACAAGTTTAAGGACCTATAAGTGCATCTTGAGAATACCGGGACCTAGATGAGAACTCGGGACAAGTTCATGGACCGCTGGTGAAATTTACTCCTTTTTTTTCCCTCTGCTCACCTGTCGCTGTAGGAGTATCTGTGTCTTGTGACTGTTGTGGTCTCTTTGGGTAATGATCAATCTAGGATTCTCACATGATTTCGTCACAAATGTGCGTGCAACTCTCCAGATCATGAGCATGATGAGTGCATGACCAAAAAGGCAGAAACCAACCCCGTTGGACCAGCCAACATGCTCCGTCGGAAACGCTTTCCTGGCCTGATCTGAACCACTCGAACTTCAGTTGAACGACCCGGATCGCACCTCACCGTGCACATCAGAGTATCAGACTGCCATGCAATGGCGAAAAGGACAGTGACTGATCCTTACAGATTTGTTAGTAGTACCTGCTGTCCCATACAAAGCCATGTGAAGAGCCAGGGGCCCTCTTCAGTGAAAATGCGACGAGACCTCACGGTCGCGACAGGAGTGAAGAACCACAATACGTCAATACCAGTCCCATAAACAGACAAGCAAATGCTAGGCCTGCGTACAAAGCGTGACAAACAGTAGCGCCAGAGACAAGAAATGTGTCCCGCAGCAGCAGAAGCAACCAAACCAAAAGGCGTACAGTCCCTCGGGATTTGCACGACATGCAGCAGCAGCGACAAGCCGACAACGCCGCGTGATAATTTGAACCTAAAGTTCTGATGAATCCGATCCACAGCCACATTAGCAGACTACTAAGGTTAGTGCAGCGTAAACTGTAAATGTCTAATGGTTAACTTTTGCTGACTGTGAAAAGCAACACCCGGAGGGAGAACAATGGACACCGGTCACCGACTCTGGCAAAGCTGTGTCCCTTCTCAGTTGTCTCCTCTTGGTTCATCGTCCTCGTTCAGATTGATGCCCGTGATGCACATTTTTCCTATATTTACTGCAGTGCAAGGAAGAATGACTGAGTTAACACTATGCATTAAGAGTCTTGACAAGAGCAGAAAAATCTTGAGCTATTGAAAAGGTGGGGCACACTGCATAACACTTGGTGCACAATTACTAATTAAGCATGCTAGCTAATCCTGCTCATCAAACAGATTGCACACGAATGTCACATTTACGTTGAATTAACAACGTTCATGCTCAATGTTTATTGCTATTTATACAGACATTATAGTCTTAATGCTTACCAACTGCATCAAGCCCACGTAGATTTGGCATATATTTGATAATATGATCTTCCGCGTCTTTATCAGCCTTCAGCGTCTCACATTCAAAAGAGAGCAAGACTTTCTGGTTCCCATGTTCCTTTTCAACCAAACCAACAATGTCATCTTCCCATCTGCACAGTATTATTTACATTAGGAAAAACTAAAATCATTCCAGTAAAACTTATAACAGCTAGAAACAGATATCTTGATAGCAGTGATGACTCAATCATGGCACGTGGAGCATCAACCTTAGCGAAAGCATCTAAAAACGGTTAAACCGGCACACAGCAACATTATGCTGGAGAACTGGGCGTTGGATTACTAACATAGGAACCACTATGCCACCGTTTGAAGCTGTAAAAAGAAAAGCATTTTTATCTCGTACAAAAGGACATGTGTGAAGGGTCTTTGTATTAAAATCTCTGAAATTGCCAAGTTGGACTCGAAAATAGGGGCTTGAGTTTATCTAAATCAAGTGTAGTAACTCAAGAAAGGACGCATCTGTCAATTATGCAGCTAAAGCTTGCTTTAATGTTTGATTGATGTGGCACTATTTAGAAACGACCTTGTTGCCTGTGAATGACTCCTGATATGTAGACACCACACCATCTAGTGATCTACATCAAGCGGCTACAAACTACGCTAGTGTTATAGGAGTAGCACAACACAACTTTGCACCAGTAAAAGCAAAGCTGACCTTTGTTTCAGTAATAGCTCTTTCGCAGCTTCAATAGCACATGGGAATGAAATAATTAAATAAAAATCCCTAAACAGCCAGTTACATTTTACATAGAGCAATTTAAGTGTATGCACTAGAGTTAGCAACCAGATCTAATCTAGAAAAGACTGTAAATTGGCAAGTCTTGTAATACACCCGTGCCGGACCTCCTTCAGCCCAAGTTGCAAAGTAATGAACTCTCATTGCTGTAGTGCATCCAGTTGCTACTTCAGGCCTCGCTACCATTCAAGAACAGGTGATGGTGGCAATTTGGGATGTTCACCGGATGCACCACCAGTAATGTGCATAGTTTACAGTGAATCTTTTATGCAATTGGATACTTGAGGTCAAGTAAGTGTCTGTTAGAAGACTTAGCAACAATCTGACATATATTCTTTTCAAGATTAGTGTCAGGTCAAACATGCCCTTGATGACCCCAGCCTGAAAATACTACAAAAGAACTTGCTGAACTGAAGACATAATGTAGCACAACTGCTATTAATATGGCACCTCCCAGAAAGTTTCTATGTTCCTATAAAGCCCCCCCAAAAATATGAAAAATCATGGCAAGAAACCATATAGATTCTCCATGCAAATCCTCACGTAGGCAACAAGAACACCACTTGACATTGTTTCGGCACAAGGTAAATCAGCTGTGAACTCTAATGAAATCCATACAGCAAAGCAGACTTACCCACGCAAATGGTCAATGTTTTGTAATCGAAGCAAGACTTACCCATGCAAATGGTCAATGTTTTGTAATCGAGCAGCGTCATGGCCCCTGCATTCCACCACAAGCACCTTCTCTCTCTTGCTCTGGCATATGATCATAACAGATTTATGAGAAAGCCAACCTCAACCACACAAACATCATATAATTCAGGAGGAATTTTAGAATGCTTGGGAATAATGAGAGCCATCCATTCCGAGAAATCGGACGGTGGAAACAAAGGGAGTACCTAGAGGTACCAAGAAGTACCAAATTCGTGGGACCAACCATTGATTTAATTTATTTTCCTTTTTAATTTAATTTTTTTACACAAAACAGTAGGTACTTTTAGGTACCAGTGGGTACCTCTACAAGCATTGTAAAACAGCTCTAATTCATGAGGAAGTTAACATCTGTCAGAAAAACGCACAGTTTCATGAGAAAAATAATAATCTCTATCACGAAAGCCACATAATTTCATAAGAAAAGATAGCCTCTTCTGGCTCTGTCCAGACTCATAATTTCACGAAAGCCGCGTTATTGTCCATTCTTCTCTTTCAAAAAAGGGCAAGTCATTTGTTGTACTCTAGAGCACAAAATTTGCTGTAGTTGAGGTACGGGTTCAAGTACCCCATTCTTCTCTTTCAAAAAAGGGCAAGTCATTTGTCCTGCGCTATAGCTGCACGACCTCCTCATTTTATCTTTTCATTACAAAATATAACTAGGCTTATGGTCCTTTGCATCAACTATGATAGACCAAATATTAAAAAGAATAGTCCTTAAAACAAAATATAGTTGATTAGTACAAGAAATGCTTGAAGGAGCAAGTACATATGTCTCACCTTAAAATCAATGATGGTGAGCTTTATAAGACGGTAATCCTCTCCTCTGCTACATTCCCTCTCACAAGATATTGCTTACATAATAGGAAAGAAAAATAACAAAATTAGCTATATGTCCTGATGACAATGTAACTTCATACTTATCTTCTGTTTGGTGAACTAAAACAGGGAACAAAGAGTTCCAATTCAACCAACTCAAATGCATTGGTATAGTTAAGAGCACATTATCCACCATCTCATCCAAGCTACCCACCATATTCTACCAAAAAAATCAAATTGACCAATCTAACTTTTTTCCTTTGAACTGGGACTAATCCTAAAAAATTTCCATAGCACAAAACAGCAGTTCTAAGTGTGACAGGTTATGCTATTTTATACACACTTTATCTTCCAATACTGTATTTCTGTAACAGCATAAATATCAGTCTGTTATTGCTCAGAACATTGCACCTGAAAAGAAAACTTAATTTCTACAGATTATAAACCCTCTTATGATATGTTACTGATATTTTTCTTGCCCTGTGATAATAAAAGGGTTTTGGTGATTTTATAATTAGAAATGAAACAACATAACAATATAGTTCTCAAGCGTGAAATTTGGAAGGAACCAACAACAGATGTAAGGGGAATGAGGATAGAGGATTACGGGTGCCCTGGAGGCCGTAGCAGATGGAGTCAGGGAGGCGGATGAAGTGTCCGGAGATGGCGCCGGAAGGCAGCAAGGCGATGGAGGCGACGCCTTCCATCGTCTCGCCAGCATCGCCTTCCTCGACGGCTTGCTCCGCCTCCGCCGGAGCCGGCGCCGGCTGGTGGTTTCCATTCGCCTCCGAGTCCAAGACCAAACCCATTGCTCCCTCCGTGTGTTCGGACACCGGCTGCGCCACCACCTACAGGTAGAGGTAGCGGAAACGACTCGGTGAACTAACTCCACACCAAGCTCATTGTTTACCAAGCCCAAGAAACGGATACAGATGGGGAGGGGAGTCTTTTACCCCTGTGCCATTAAGAAAGTTAGGGAGAGATAAGATGCGCTCACCTCGTCCGGTGATTCGGCAGCCATCATACCCCCTCGGTGGAAGAGCCTTTCGCGGCCGGCGCCGGCACGAACGTGGTCGAGAAAACGCCGGAGCGCAGCCGCCGCCACCGTCGTCCTCCGTTCTCGCTTCGCTTCCTCCCGCGACAGGGAACGAGAAGGCCGAGCTCTCTACAACTCAGGCCCAAACCGGCCACTTCGTAACAGAGCCCAAGCCCAAACTAGCCCATTCCTCTCTTTCCACAGCCTGTGGTCCGTTTTAGGCCCTTGGATCGGACGGTCCGTTATTAATCTCGACAAGGGCTTCTTGCTAGATAATCTTCTCGACGAGGGCTTCTTACTAAATAATCTCCTCCGCCTCCAGCTCTCCACGTCTCGAGAGCTTTCGGCACGCAAGTATGGCGGCAGCGGCAGCGGCGGCGGCGGCCCCGACGAGGGCAGAGGTGCTGTCCCTCTTCCGGTCCCTCATCCGGACGGCGAAGCAGTTCTCCGACTACAACATCCGGGAGTACACGCGGCGCCGCGCCGTGGACGCCTTCCGCGAGAACCGCGCCCTCGCCGACGCGCCGGCTGCGGCGGCGGCGTTCGCGGAGGGGAAGAAGCAGCTCGAGGTCGCGAAGCGGCAGGCGGTGGTGTACTCTCTCTACGCCCCCAAGTCCAAGAGCGTGATGGAGTTGAAGGTGCAGTGATGAACGAGGGAGAGAGGTGCTGCGCCCTTTTCTTCCTCGCCGTTTCCCCTTTCTGGATTCGTGCCTTTTATGTGACCGTGCAGCTAGAACTGCTCTGTTATCACGTTTTCTAGATGAGTATTATCATGATATATCTGCTTTATGTGCAATAAATTACTAAATTCTACTGCCATAATCTCTTATGATTGGCATGCTATTGTCTGCAAAACAATCTGCTTTAGGGGATTGTCAATTGTGCTTGCTGTACTCTTGCGCCCGGCGCAGTATTTGGCTTTGATTCCTCGCTTGCAATTTGTACGCGACTAGTGTTAGCACGATGCTGGTTTGGCAAGATTGCATTGGGGCTAATCTCAGTGCTCATGAGCTGTTCGGTGAAATTCCCCAATGACACACCGACTCAGTTACAATACCAAAACCAGACTAGATAGCTTATGTCTATCTTCAAACTTGATTATATGTAGCAACTTCCTTATTTTAGAGTCCGGGGCTCCTGGCATTAGTCAATGTGGCGATTGGCGCAATGAAGCAACACCTGCTGGCATACATGTTTCTGTGTCAATGTACCGAGTAGATGCCTCTTGCTTGCTGGTGAATCATGCTTTCTTGGTTTCTTCAAACAACAGTATCAGGAAACTTGGACAAGGGATAGCCATCGCCGTAGAGGTCCTCCCATGTTATTCCAAACTGCAGTTTCAGGCTGCTTGGCAACTTTTATGTCTCTCAGCCTCTGCAGATCTAGTGACATGCTGACATGCCTTGTTGTGTCCTGCACAGAAGTATGCCATGGTGGCCTGCCCTCCCTGGTGCTTACGCGTTTGCTGGTTCTTTTTTTAGTCTCAGTCTCTCTGCTTTCTTTCTTTCCTGCAAACTTTGATATGCTGACTTGTCCTAATCTCATCAGATTGTTGTATCATGGTCATGGATTCATGGTTAGTGTCTTAGTAGCACTTGTGATTTTCTCAGTGCATGAGAAACCTCTGGATGTTCTTTGTAACAATCTCATATCAGCCATCCAGTACATTTACATCACAAGAAATTAAATTTAAAAATATTTTTCACAAAGAATTTTCAGAACACAAGATGCCACATGAGTTGTTGGTCTTTCACATATTATCACAGGCACTATAGTCAAGAACATGAATTAGGTGGCACGTATATTATGTGTAGCAAGATGACCCTTGTCTTTACGGACTTGATGGGTTGGAGAGTAAGAAAGGGGTGGTATCATGTACTTTACATAACTGATGGTGGCTACTGGCTTGCCTGTTCATGAACAATTGGAAGGTCTTGCTGGCTCAATTAGTTGGACATTGTTAGTTTGTAGCTTACATGTGTAACATGTGCACTCCCGTAGCTTGGTATGTTCGGAAGCTAAACAGGACACTGCTTCATCCCAGATTGTTGCATCTGAGCTGACTGCTTGGAAAGTTCATTTTCTTGTGCGTACCGAAGCTGTCACCTTCTTTTGTTCCGGCTGCCATTTGTTTGATCCATCAGAGGTGGAAATATCACATGGGGAAGAATGATCAGAGTCTGACTCTGAAGTTTCATCCATGTCTATTTGGTATATAGCTTCGTGGTTGAGCTTGTGATGATGCGGGTCATTGTCTCTGCCATTCTGCTCAACCACTTCTGGGAATTCAGAAAAGTCCACCTGGATATTGTTCTCAGCAGCGATCTCTTTCACCACCTTTTTCTTAAGCTCCATGTTTCTTTTGTTGCCAGACAACTTCCAGACCAACTGCAAGGGCAGCACCAACCAACCGTGTAAGCTCCAGCTATCTCTGTTTCCAGTTCCAAAAATGAGATGTGGCTGTAAATGAAAATATATTGTTCTAGTTACCATGGGGTTGACGATGCCGGTGCCCTCCTTAGCAATTGTAGCAAAGTCACCTCCAAACTTATTTGCCAGGATAGTGCGTGCAAACAGTAGCTCTGGCAGATCACCACACCACCCGGCTGCAAACATGATCCCAGCGGCTGCCTCCCGAATGTCCTCGCCGCACTCACTATCCAACAAATTGAATTGTCATGAACCATAAAAGTGGCAAGAAACAATGGAGCCAACACAATGAGAATAAGGTCATCTCAAATGCTAGGGAGAAGACACGCACTTGGGTTTGTCTAACTGCTTAGCCTGCTCAATGAGGCGATTGCAGTATAGCTCTATGATGTCGAAGGCCTCCAGCATGTTGTCCTCCTCTATGACCTGCTCTGCCTGCACGGAGAGATGAAAGCATCGATAAGTCTGGATTGAAGAGTATGGAGCTCCAATTCACGTGATGTTAGGTCTTGTAGACTGGAACTTACACGGTGAGGGCACGGTCGAGATGGCCGAGGGCGACGAGCTGGCCGACATCACTGCGAGAAATTGACTTGCGGGCAAGACGGGGACGGCGAGCATTGGCAAGGCGCGACAATGCGAGCTCAAGAAGGGTCTTAGCCTTGCCGGTCTGCTTGGAGGTCCTCCTGTGGATGAAGCCCATTGTTGATTGATCCTTGCCTGAGTTCAAACGGTGTTTCTGGGTGTTGGCTTGGTTATTATGCAAACGTCAAGCTTTGCTGTCCTGTTGGTCCTTTGCTTGGTTGAGAGGACGGGGAAGAAGAAGATGACTTGCTTGTGGACTGATGAGGAATGTCGGAGGCGCAAAGATTTTATAGTGCCATTCTTCTTGTCTGTGAACTCCAATTTTAGTGTGTCTGCTGTCAGTTCGGTTTAAACGCACTCCTTTTGCATTTGCAAGATCACAGCCTCGTGCCACCACATGCCTAAAGAAAGCAATTGAGGTAAACGTGAAAAGAGAAGTTAATAGATTTACAGTAAAAAAATACATGTGCGATATATTTGCCGCTGTAAACAAATGAAACACGCGTAAATAAATGGTCTTGATATTATTTTATTTTTGTTACTCAGTTTTACTGTCTTCAGTTACATTCTATTGTCTGTTTTATTGACTTAAAAGATTAGCACGGCACTGATTTTGATCTTGATAGTTACTTGGTTACAACCTTAAAAAAATACTCAATCAAACGTTTTTTTTTTTGAAAAATTACTCGATCAAACGTGAACTTTGATGCAGAATCAAACCGAATCAAGCTGAGTCCATGTATCATATAAACTTAAAATGAGGCATGCCACCAAATGCATGGGCTGGTATTTGGTTGGCTGGAGCAGTCATAGGCTTTTGCAGTATATATAAACTTCTGCCACATCTGCTGTGGCAAGGATTTTTGCTGCCTGGGTTCCGTCGGCGCCCCAAGTGCAGCTTGGCAAGCTAAGACTGGGAACCAAGCAGGTGCATTTTCCCTTATTTCACATTTGTTGTTTTTTTCTTGGCTAAGTTCAAATGTACCCTCTTTCCACAGGATCCATGTTGGAATAGTTCCTAAGCAATTTTTTTTTTATGAAGTAGGAATCTACTGGTTTGCTATATAGTCTCTGTGCAAAGCAATACTGAATTAATTATCTAATGAATCTTCTAACGGTTATAGAGAAGATACGTATTGTGGTTTGTCTAAACTCTAAACGCGCGGCATGATCGATGAGGCGCTTGCAGTAGAGCTCTATGATGTCGAATGCCTGCAGCATATTGTCGTCCCCTATGACCTGTTCTGCCTGCACGAAAGAAAGGCGATGCGAGCGTTAGCATTCCGACATTGGAAGGAAATGGTGCCACATTTGATGTGTATAGAGATTATAGGATCGTACTCGTTGGAGCGCGCGGTCGAGGTGGCCCAGGGTGAGGAGCTGGCCGACATCGCTGAGCGAAATGGATTTGCGCGCAAGGCGCAGAGGACAGCAGGCAATGGTGAGGCGTGATAAGGCAAGCTTCAGAAGCTTCTTAACCCTTGAAGTCTGCTTGGACTTGGAGGTCTTCCTGTTGAAGAATCTTATGGTTTATCTAATACTGCTGCCTTGAGACAGTCTTTTCCTAATAAGATGCAGGGTGGTTTATAATCTTTATATCACCTTAGATCAGAGTTGGACATTTCCTTGTTGGCATGCAACGTAGTAGTGGTGGCCTGTGCGTTGGCGTATAAAAGTACGTGTCCATGCATAATCTAGCCGTTAAAAGTAGTAAGAGTCTCTTGGATTGGTAATTTTCAAAAAAAAGAGTCTCTTGGATTGAAAGGCAAAGAAATTTGCAGGTCAAGAACAAGTACAAAATTCATTCCTTGAAACAGGTTGGCAACTTATTAATCCCAATACAATTCTACACGCTCGTTTTATATACAAAAAAGGATCAGCAACCATGCTACGCACATCCTCGATCACTCTCGCTCCATGCACAATTTATCCATTTCTGACGAAATTGTTGCTTTGAACAGCTTCATGCGTTGCCTTATAGTCTGCAAGTTCATCTTCAATGTCATTCTGAAGCTGTTGGCTTTGGTTTCAGCTGCCCGCTGTTCAGAGTTGGAAATGTCGGCATTCTCCTCGCTGCTCTCCGGACTCCGGACTCCAATGCTAATAAGGCACTCGTTCTTTGTGATGAAAGGAGCAGCAATATTTTGTCTCTGAACTTTCATCCGGGTCATCCAATCCTTCTCCTCTCATCGTTTCATGGTGGAAATCTCAACACTGTGGACCAATGCCATCCTGCTCAATTGCTTCCTAGAGCTCTGAGAAGTCCACCAGGATATTGTTTTCAGCGGCAATCTCCTTAGCCGCCTTCTTCTTCAACTCCATGTTTGTTTTGTCGCCTGACAACTTCCATACCAGCTGCAATGTAACACAGACCAACCCTGTAAACGCCAGGAATCCCTTTTTCGACTTTCTGTGTCACGTATGAATAAGATCATGTTAATTACCATGGGATCGACGATTCCGGTTCCCTCCTTCGCAATCGCAGCGAAATCGCTGCCGAACTTGTCTTCGAGGATGGTGCGCGCGAGCAGCAGCTCTGGCAGGTCGCTGCACCACCTGGCTGCAAACATGATCCCAGCTACCGCCTCTCTAATGTCCTCCCTGCACTCCCTACAGAAACCAAGCACAATAGTCATGCAACCGAAAATCATGCTAGAGAAATTAGAGCCAAATTAAATAGGATAGGAGTTCAGGTCAAATGCTTCAAGCTAAGATGTTCAAGTGTATACGTACTGTGGTCTGTCCAATTGCGCAGCATGCTCAATGAGTTGCTTGCAGTAGAGCTCAATGATGTCGAACGCCTGCAGCATATTGTCTTCCTCAATGACCTGCTCTGCCTGCACGGAGAAAGATTGCGTTAGTGTTTCCGCATTGGAAGAGCATTGCCCAAAAATTGATTTGTTCAGAAGATCACAGGACTGTACCCGAAGGAGAGCACGGTGGAGGTGGCCGAGCGCGAGGAGCTGGCTGACATCACCGCGGGAGATTGACTTGCGAGCAAGGCGGGGACGCTGGGCAATGGCGAGGCGCGACAAGGCCAGCTTGAGGAGCTTCTTAACCCTGGAGGTCTGCTTGGAGGTCTTCCCGTGGAAGAAGCCCATGGTTGGTGGATTACTGCTGCCTTCGGACAGTTTATTTGCTTGATGAACGGGAATTGGAATAGAAGAAGAAGGTGGCTTGCTTGTTGTTGGATTGGTCTGAATTCTGAATTGGCGAGGCAAAGATTATAAGGGCCATGCTACTAGCCTTGACTAGTCTAATTTTAGTCTCCTCAACTGTCAGTTTGGTTTAAACAGACTCATTTTTGCATCAGCAAGAACGTGCCCTTGTTGTGCCATGTGCTTGAAGAAGGGCAATAAGCTAAACGTGCTCAAAGTTAACGGTCGCAAAGCAAATCAAACGTGCGAGTGATAAATGAAATGGAACATGCAAAAATGTAGCAATTATCCTGTTTTTTCCAAGAACGTGGTTGTTTATCTGTCTGTGCCTCTGTGGTGTACGGCGCTTAGCTCAATGTTACTGTCACTCGGTGGGCTCGGACTGGGCCGCGCTCAGGTCCACCCGCATGTCGCTCGGTTTGGTTTGGACCCTCCTCCTCCCGACCCGAGGCCTGCCCGTCAGCCCCCGCCGCGGCTTCCCAGTCCCCCTCACCAGCCACACTGCCACTCGGGCGAAACCCCAAGCGCCACCCGCCTCCTCCCCTCGCCGCGGCGGCCATGCTCCTCTCCGGGCCGCCGGCGGCGCCCACCCCGCCGCTGCTGCTCCCGGAGAGCAGCGGCGAGGGCGGCGGCCATGACTCCTCCTCCCGCCCGGCGGCGGCGGCGACGGGTTCGGCGGGGTCGGCGCCGAAGAGGCGCGCGGAGACGTGGGTCCGGGAGGAGACCCTCTGCCTCATCGCGCTGCGCCGCGAGATGGACTCCTACTTCAACACCTCCAAGTCCAACAAGCACCTCTGGGAGGCCATCTCCTCCCGGATGCGGGACCAAGGGTTCGACCGCTCCCCGACCATGTGCACCGACAAGTGGCGCAACCTCCTCAAGGAGTTCAAGAAGGCGCGCAGCCACGCGAGGAGCAACGGCGGCGGCTCCAGCGCCGGAGGGAACGGCAACGCCAAGATGGCGTACTACAAGGAGATCGACGACCTGCTCAAGCGCCGCGGGAAGGCGAGCGGCAGCGGCGGCTGTGTTGGTGGCAGTGGCAGTATCAGTGGTAGTGGTGCCGGGAAGAGCCCCACATCCAACTCCAAGATTGAGTCCTACCTGTTCGCAACAGATAACGGTGCGCCTCTGGTTCTGCTTTGCTTCATGAAACATTGACTAGATGCGTATATCTTGAACTTGAATTCCACATCTGAGACTGTCAGTGCATAGCTTTGGGTTTTGGAATACAAATCTGTGTGAATTTATACTGTTGCAATGGTTTGTTAACTGTGTGACGCCAGATATTGGAGTTAATTGCATAACTTCAGCCACTAGTAACTTAAGCTGTCCAAAGGGCCTAATTGTACAATTTCTTGAATTAAGATTGCTATCGCATAAATCATTGGCTTATCATCGGTAGTTTGGTACAGATGTCAAAATTATAAGGCTGGTCAAACCATTCGAGCTAATATGACATAGACCTAGTGGTAAACACTAATACTGGTATGCAGTACTCAGCTGGTTTTATTTCGTAGTTATGTTTGTGTGCGTGGCAGGGTTAGGATGTGCTTACATGTGTTAGATTTGGATAATATGGTGTGTGGTTATATGTCTGAGCTACCTGTTTTGTTAACATCAGTTCCTTACCATGCTTATTGGCTGAATATTTGGACTTTGTGCTTTGTTTGATTTTTGGCCGTTGCACGTTTTGTTAGCTTACATGGTCTAATATCCTCTGCATGCAATCTAGGTTTTGAAGATGCTAACATTCCCTTTGGTCCTGTTGAAGGTACTGAGCTATCCTGCACATATAACAATTGCTTCCCATTTCTTAATTTTTCTCATTTAGTGACTACCCATTTCTTAATTTTTTCTCATTCAATGACTATGTAAATTTTGTTGACGTTGACTGTACCCTTTTATGTTTTCTAGCGAATGGTAGATCGATACTGAGTATCGATGATCGTTTGGAGGATGACAGGCATCCGCTTCCTTTAACGGCTGCTGATGCAGTTGCGACCAATGGTGTGAACCCATGGAATTGGAGAGACACCTCAACTAACGGTATTAATCTGCACACTTGCAAGTTATATTGAATGCCGTTGAATGAATGGCCTGTAACTTCTCACTGCCGAGAAATTTGCATAATTTGTAATTATTGCTATCTCATGTTTGGTGTAAAACTGAATCCGATTTAATTTCCTATTGTTCTAATATAAGCCTTATGGTAATAAAAGATTTTAAACTCCTGAACTTAATCAAATCTTAGTTATTCATATCATAGTTTTGCCAAGGGCACACACAATGTGATAAAAAAGGCGACCTTTAGCAATAAATACATGAGCAATAGCGGTTGGGGGAATACACCATAAGAAAAAAGAAACTTTATGATCAAATTCTTTTCTTTTATCTCCTCTCTTCCTTGCTCCTCCACACACAACGGTTGGTGCTGATGCCACCGCCAGGACCTCACCGAAGAAGCTGCTTCACAAGTTGATGAAGGTGCGCTTGGTGAAGTCTTGCCGCCTCTGGCTCATTTGGCTGCATGGAGTTTGTCACCGGCTATCATCACCAAATCTGGGGGGCAGGCTCAGCAAGAAGCAAGCACTTCCTGGAGCCATCGATGAAGTGGAGAATGCCTGATTTTGCAAGATCTGGTTTGCTCACTGCTGGATCTAGGGACGGTGAGTATGGATTTCATGGGATTTGGGGAGAAGAGCAGCGGTGGAAAGGCAGTGGCGTTGGCTCGTGATGCAAGCAAGATGTAGCGCCAGGACAAGGAAAGAGAACTCGCAGAGAGGTTGGGATGGTTGGATTGGTTTTTTTTAATTAGAAAGTCCACTTTAATACTATCTTTTACCATAACCATTGTAGGCAGAGCAGTAACAAAGGCCAGCTTTTATTGAGCCCCCACCTTATTGCTATTGGAGCTATAAATTTATAAACATTGCAATTGCCTAATTCTTGGCAGGTTAGGTGGTGGGGACTTTAAACTTTCTGAGTTTCTGCGCACTAACTGCTATGATATAGTTTGTTACATCTAATGAGATAAATCAACAGCCTAGAGATAAAATCTTTCTAATCCGTATTGTTAAGATTCTCTAGCTTTCAAGTAGCTTAAAATTGGCTAGGTGTTACTTCAATTCTACTAAAACTGAATTTAACAATTTGCAAAATATTCCACACATAAGTAAAAATTGTTAGTTCAATGTGATTATACAGGTGGAAATAATCAGGGAAGTTTTGGTGGGAGAGTTATTTTAGTCAAGTGGGGTGATTACACTAAAAGAATAGGAATTGATGGTACTGCTGAAGCAATTAAGGAAGCCATCAAATCAGCATTTGGACTTAGAACAAGACGTGCTTTCTGGCTCGAAGATGAAGATGAGGTTGTTCGTACCTTGGACAGGGATATGCCAATTGGAACATACACACTTCATCTTGATGATGGTAATTGTAAATTCTCTTCTCAGTCATAGAATGAGATTAATTACTTTCTCAGTAACTAGGAATAACATATTAGATCAGTATATGGGTGTAGTGATGTTCTTATGCCTTGTCAATTGAAATGTGGCAAATTTGGAATAAACCATGAGTCAAGGTTCAAATACTCTTTCACTGCATATAATGATTTCTCTTATTTTATTTTTTACCTCTTTTTCCACAAGGGTGGTGTAACATGTAAAATAGATCCCTAAAACTTATGTCACTTACGTTTTTTTGCCTTATATTATAAAAAAATGCCATGTTATTCATGATTGAGATTTGTACATGAGGTTAGGAAGCAAAATGTTGTTCACAGTATTTCTGTAACTTGTAGTGTTTGGAAAGACATGGGACAATCTATAGAGATTTATCACTTCAGAGGCTTTTCACCTCTCTTAGTGAAGCTTGAGTAAATAATAGTGCTATCCTGATCGCAACCTACTTAATATTGATCAATTTTTTCAGGGGTGAAAATTAAACTCTGTGATGCAAACCGCATGCAAACCCCAGAAGACAAGACATTCTACACTGAAGAGGACTTCCGAGATTTCCTTGCACGGCGTGGTTGGACACTCCTCAGGGAGTATGGTGGCTATAGGAACGTTGAAAGCCTGGACGATGTCCGTCCTGGCGCGATTTATCAGGGGATGCGGTCACTTGGAGATTGATTTTGAAACATCCGCCTGGACAAAGCGCGTGTGTGTGGAAGGCTGGAAGCATAGGAGAGAATTCGATAATCAAGCCATCTTTTATCATCTGATGATATGTAAATATAGCCGGTGAATGCTGTTAACTAGAATGTAAATGTCGATAATTTGAGTATATGCTGTTGGAGTGTGGAGCAAATGATCCTCTAGACAACTAGATTGTATATTTTCTTACATGAAACCTGAATTTGGCAAAGATTTCCCAAGTGGGGAACGGTCTGAATTGCTGGATTCTAAGGCAGCGGTGAATGGACAGAGAAGCTGGGCAGCCTGGTATCATGCGTCTGGTAATTTGGTAAAGCAAACACAAAATGCACAAGGTGTTTACCGGAAAATAGTGTAGTTTAGCTATGTGCAGGATGTACTTTTGTTAATCTCATATCAGTTGAATGGATTTTTCAGAAGTTTGCATCACCAGTTTCAACTGTTTTTTTTTATCCATTTGCTCTAATGAAAGTTTAGAGCAAAGTGCTCGTGTGGAGGAATTACTGCTGTTTTTTTTTTCCTTTCTCTGTGCTTCACCGTTTCAATAGAAAGCACAGACAGCTCAAAAGCATTCATTCATTAGTTTCTCACTCGTGGCGATCTACATTCATTCAGTCGCTGCTGATAACCCGATCGGGGATAGAGTTATGCGGGCTCGCCATGACGCACCTTGATTCAGAGGTGATTCATCGGCGGCACTGCGACGGTTGGAACTGGGGGTTGCAGGGTTGTTGCAGGCAGCCGCCTT
Source organism: Urochloa ruziziensis (assembly GCA_015476505.1). Taxonomy (NCBI): domain Eukaryota; kingdom Viridiplantae; phylum Streptophyta; class Magnoliopsida; order Poales; family Poaceae; genus Urochloa; species Urochloa ruziziensis. The sequence continues at coordinate 9,652,789 of CM027118.1, forward strand.
CGGCCGTCCTCCGCTCGGTTGGGTGTCATAAAAAGACAGGCAGCTGCTCGACAATCAGGCAACGCTGACGGGTGCCAGCAAGTAGAGAGAGGCCCAGGCGCCGCCGCGCCGGTCCCATGCTGCGCGCGCACTCTCCCCGGTCCCCCTCGCCGTAGCAAGCACTGGCAACGATCAAACCCAACGCGGTAGGGGTGCAGGATGTGCAGTGCAGACTGGCGTGGTCCAGGCGTTCAGTTCGCCGGGAAACACACATCAGATCAGACCCGGCGACAGTTAGCTGCAGAACATGCGGTGGTCGCCGCGGCCTGTGCGGACCCGACGGGACCGGGCGCGCGAAGCAATTGCACGGCGGCGCGCGGTGAAGGAGGCGCGTGAACCGCTTTGCGCGCGCGCGCGAACATGGCCTGCAAAAGATGCAATGGTGGTGCCGGGTACGCGAGTAACTGCTACTCCGTAGGTCCAAAAAGCACGGAGGCGTGCCGCGCGTGAGCGAGAGCAAGTGACGGCGCTCGCCCGGCGTCGGCCTCAGTGTCGAGCTGGATGAACGGAATGCGGGGCCGGCGGCGCGACGCGTCGCCATCGGGTGGGGGCAGCGAACTTTGAACTGCCGTGCTCAGCGCCTGGCCGTAGCCAGCAGCCCAGCAGGCCTCTGCTCCTCTACGGCGGGCTGCAGCGTCTGTCATCCGACTTTTTGGCGTCCACATGGTACAAGCCAGTCGATCAACTATTCAACTCGTACTCAACCTTTCCTCTGTACAAAAATGCCACCTATTTTAAGTTCAAACAAAATGCCACCTATTCACATATGCACATCCCATATTCAGCTCCACCATGATCAATGCTTTAGTTGTACTAGCAAAATCTACTTCCCTTTCCATTTCCAGAGGCAGGAAATCTCCATAGATGCTGCACCAAACCGCTGAAACCGCCACTCTGCCGGCGAAGCAACAGACCCTATTTCCTGCCCCAGTGCCCCGGAAACCCAGTTTCCATCCCAAGTCCCAACCATGCAGTCTGAACTTGACGAATCCGGAGTCGCCACGAATTGCAGATTCCGCACCCGCAGAGCACGCTCATCTCCGCGTGCGCACCGAGTTGGCCCTCCTCTCCGGGTTCAGCGGCCCGTGCCCCTGCCCCGGCGCCGCGGCGCCGTACACCCGCTCCTGGAGCACCCGCGCGTCCGTGCCCATCCGCCGCACCTCCTCGTGCCGCGCGATGTGCTCGTTCCCGCGCTCCAGCGCCGACACGATCCGCGCGTACGGAGCCGGCTGCGCGTACGCCGAGCTCTCGTACGCGCCGGCGTCGCTGCTCCTGCCCGTGCTCGCCGCCGGATCCCTCCTGTACGGCGGCGCCACGTACTGCCCGCGCTGTCCGCCGCCCAGGGCGTGCGCGTTGCCGCCTTCGAACTCCGTCGCGATCCTCCTGTGCGGCGGGCGGTTATTGTTCTCGGGATCGCCGTTCTGGAACGGCCGTGCGCCAGCGCCGGCGCCCGTGCCCACCGTGGAGGCCGCCCTCCTGTACGACGGCCGGCGCTGCGGCGGCGGGGGCCAGACGACGTCCTCCGCTACTACGTCCTCCAGCTCCCCGTCGCTCTGGTCGAACATGACTTCCTTCCCCTTGTCCGACCCGACCGAGGTCGCCGTGCTCCTGTCGCTCCACGACGGTGATGGCGACGGGGACTTCTGCGGCCTCCACGACAGCGGCGGCGCCGCCGTGGTCTGCACGGGGGGCGGCGCCTTGTCGTAGCCACCGCCGCCCCTCGGTCCCCCCTTCCCCTGTGACTCCGTCCGAGACAGCTCGACGGCAGCCCGGGCGGCCATCGCGGCGAACGACGCGGACCTGAAGGCCGCCTCCGCCGCCATCCTCGCGTCGTAGTACTTCTTGGATTCCCTCAACACCTTCTCGTCCACGCTCAGCTGAGCAAGGCTCGGGTTCGGGTTCACCTTGCCATCAACAGGCTTCTGCGCCCCCTGCTGCACCTGTTCCACATCATCAATTCTCTTAAAATCAAACGCCGGGAAAGATACCGAATTGCTGATCATCCTGTAGTGTGATCACGGCACTAACCTCACGACGATCCGTCTTGACCGCACTCTCCTGTACAAATGCTTTGTTTGGGGCACTCCTCAATTGTTCTCTTTCTCTCTGATGACTGTTGTTGATCTGTGAGGCCGTACGCCCAACTTGGCGAGGAACCTCTGCTGGGTTCTCAGGGGGGAACTCCAGCAAGACGTCGTTCTCGGCGGCGATCTCCTTGGCCAACCTCCTCTTCTGCTCCAAGCTCGGCCTCTCGCCGGACAACCTCTTCACCAACTGCAACAAAACGAACAGAGCAACAACCCAACCACTCTTCAATTCCAACTCCCGTCCCGTAACATGCAGTTGAGGTTGAGGAAACAACCTGTAAACTAATTAAGCGAGTTTTTAGTTGGAAAGAGGGAGTTGAAGCTGCTACCGTACCGTGGGGTCGACGACGCCCGGGGCGCCCTCCTTGGCCGCCGCGGCGAAGTCCCGGCCGAACTTGTCGGCCAGGATGGCGCGCGCGTCAAGGAGCTCCGGCAGCTCGCCGCACCGTGCCGACGCGAACATCAGGCCCGCCGCCGCCTCCTTGATCTCCTCGCCGCATTCCCTGGGGTTCCACCGGACGAAACGAAGCAAATTCGCAACCTTTCCGTGTGAGACGGGGAAGCCGAGGAAGAAACGGGGCAACCGAACAAAATAGCGAAACGACGAACACGAGACTTTGTTGTACTACGTACTTGGGTTTCTCCAGCTGCGCGGCCTGCTCGACGAGGATTTTGCAGTAGAGCTCGATGAGGTCCAGCGCCTCCAGCATGTTGTCCTCCTCGATCACCTGCTCTGCCTGCGCGACAACGAGAACTCTCCACGTCACTACTGCAAACTGGGAAAGGGAAGGAGAAGGACACACGCGACGAGTGACAGACAGGCCACGGGCGTGCCGCAGAGTGCACTTACGCGGAGGAGGGCGCGGTCGAGGTGGCCGATGGAGAGGAGCTGCCCGACGTCGCTGCGGGCGATGGAGCGGCGGCCGAGGCGAGGGCGGCGGACGACGGCGAGGCGTGACGCGGCGAGCTTGACTAGGGTCTTCACCTTGGCGGTCTGCTTGGAGGTGCTCTTGCCGAAGAGGCCCATGGCTGCTGCCTTGCTGGCCTGCTGCGGACGGTGGTGTGTGTTCGGTTGGTGTGCTGCTGGGGCGGCGAAAATGGTGGTGGTGCCCCTGTTTCTTCCCCTCGCTCTTATACTAGTCTCAGGGATTGGTGCCCTCTGGGCTGTGGCGAAGAAACCTTGACTTGCTTGTGGACTACGGAGTTTGCTCTGGACGGGCAAACATTTGTGCTGCGCGGCTGGTGTAGCCGATGCTTCTTTTTGTTCTTCTTTGGGGATTGGGTAGGCTCCAAGTTTTGTACAGTTGATTTCTGGTCCAGCTCAGCCTCAGAATTACCATATGCTTTGGAAGCATGTACTGAAAATGAGAAGCTTCAGAATGAAGACTGAGATTTCATCAAAGCGAAAAATATATATACTATAGCACTGTCTCCATTTCATGGAATTTGTCTGGCACACACCGAATGAGATATGACTATATCGATTTGTTTTCTTAAAAAAACCCCAACCTTACGGATTACAACTCCACGAAATGTTATAAAAACACAGAAAATACACGAGTGGGTTCTTTTAGTGACATACGACGTGGTTATTGGTAGTGAAATGTATGCGGTGACTTCGTTTATCTAGAGATATGTGAACGAATGTCTTTTACGAAAATAATGTAAAATCTGAATGTTCTTTTTCTCTCCAAAAGCAACATCATTTTGTGCCTTCCAAAAGCACAATTCTGGAGTGAGAATTTCATTTCTTAGTACAGGGACAACTATAGCAGTTGGTATTACAATTCACGCATTGCGTGGCTCAAAAGTCTTTCAAAAGCATAAACTATGGAATCGTTTAAGAAAGAAAGAACTTTGTGCTGAACTGCCGATCCTCTGTATCTAAAGGATTCTCTAGATAGACACATACGCCTTGGCGCGCAGCGCAGGCGTTGTTGATGCTTTGCTTACTCCCGTAATGTCCCGATCTTAGTTTATTAGTGCAGTTGGGAGCGGGCAGCCGTGACGGCCAATCTGACAGTTGTAAAGCGGGATCCCGAGCGAGCATGTCGCCGTAAACAAGACACGCCGCGCCGAGCGCGGCGCATCGGAGCAATTCGTGGCTTGCCGGCAAGCGCCAGGGACCAGAATCATGCCTGATTGGTGGCTTTCCATGTCACGAATCGAGCCTTTTTGGTTTGCCTGCGCCAGGAGAATTGCATTTTTTGCTGCAGACCTCGGCATGGTGCACGGACAATCTGGTTACGCCGCTGGCAGTCGCAAACAACGCGCTTGCTTGTGAGCTCTAGCACGACAAGCGTCCCCTCGTCGTTAGGAAATGGCAGAGGGGGTCCTCTGTTCCATGCCGGAGTGTGATACGTACAGTGGAAGTGCAGAGCGTGTATGGAGGCTGCATATGCACAGTGAGGTGTGTGTATGCGTAGACGAAGACTGGCTCGGGATGAGGCAGAACTGTTTAAGCGTTGATTGCTGCGCGACTAGATCCTGATTGGATGTGTTTAATTCACCAGTAGAGTAGGGAATGGAGGTAGTATAAAAAACAGTATACTCATTGACGAACATCTTGTCGTCGTCGTCTTCTTTGTTTCGGAATAGAACATTCGATTTATTCCCTTTCGACGTTTCAGAAAAGATTATTCCCTTTCGCACGTACACGGATCGATTCAGTGCTTGCGTTCATCCGACGCAGCTCTCTACTTTTTTTCAGCTCTCTACAAAGCCTATCCAACCGTTATACTGCTCTTTGAAAAAAAAATACATTATACTGCACCTTTAGATTATGCCTCTAGGAGTCTAGGAAAAGAATCCGGTTGAGCAATGAGCACTCTTTACAGCCTGAAAACCTTGGTGACCGGTGACGAGGCAAAGGCAGTTGTCCTCATGGTCTGAGTAGTTTATGGATTTCTTGGTGGTTACCGGGATTTCTCATGGGTGGCGTCGTCGCCACGCCCATCAGCGTGGCATGGCCACGCAAAAGCATCGGAAGCATCATGGCCCGCGAGTGTTAGCAAGTCATTTAGTAGTAGTCCGATTTGTTTACCAATCGGTGCTCCCCTTTAGTACGGTAGTCAATTAGGAGAAGTCCTCTTTGTTTACCAATTGATGCCGCTGTCAGCGTGGCCTGTGATGCGGTCGTGGAGCGCTCGGAAGGTCAGCAAGGACGAGAGCGTCGTGACTCGTGAGAAGCCTCTCGGCATGGAACACGTCGCCGGGGAGTTCGTCGAGAGGCGGCGGTCAGCTGTCCGACGGGTTCATATAAAGGGTGAAAAAAAGAAGAAGAAAGGCTAACAGTGTATTGAAAAGTAACACTGCTTTTCTAAAGGCCGTGTTTAGTTCCTAAAAATGGATGAAAAAGGTGAAAACTTTATATATTGGGTCGTGTGAACAGGAAGAAGAAATAAGCTGACACGGTTTTCTAATGAAAGCTTTTTACGTTTTGTGTAGAACTAAACAAGCCATTATCCGACCGGAACAAAGCTAGCTGTACCCAAGGACGAAGCCAAAAAAAAAAGGATGGGCTAACAAAAGTACTAGTTGTGCTTTGGACTTCTATCTTATTGGATTGCTGGTCTAATAAACTTTAGTCCCTCCTAGTGAACATATTTGGACTGAAATTGAATGGAGAACTAAAACCGCTTTCTTTGAGAGGGGGGGGGGGGGGGGGGGCGCTGTACATCGATCTGTAGTGTTTGTCGGTCACGTCAATTGCCATGCGAGTGTACTACTGGAGTTCCCATGGATTGTGGTTTGGAGGCCAGGACACAAGAGTCCACGGAGCAAGAGATGTACTAGAAACCTTGGTTAGTCTCCGTCCCCGTCACTGGAAAACGGCTTTGAAATCAGATAAGGAAACATGAATAATGTCAAACAAACCGGCCACTAATCAGACAGCTCCACCATACAAAAGTCGACGCGTCTAACGGAAAGGCCGGGCATTATCATGCGTAGGCGTAGGCGCGTAGCGCAAGGCCGCGCTTGGCCTCTCGGCGCACAACAAACAGCAGCGTGATCTTTCAAATTATTGCCAGGTGAAAAAAGGTACACATGTCACTGGAGTGGCTGCGTGCACCGGCGGCGGACCGGAGCAGCAGAAAAGACTACGGGGAAAAGGCTCCAGCATCGTGCGGTTTCTTTATTCCGGTGAAGGTTCTTGTGAAAAAAAGGAAAGCGACGGACGCGCCGAGCCTTCTTTTGCCCGACTGCTGGCTGACGCGGGCCCATGTCGTCGTCCCGGTCCTCATCCATATGCTGCCTGCAGGCTGCAGACGATGAAGGCGACGGTGGGCGAGCTTAATCTTATCCCGATATGATATCAAGCGGCGCAAGGATATCTTCGGCACCGCTTGGATGGGAATAGCCAAATTGACCTGATACTCCGCTTTGAAGCAAACTGGAATACTGCACTGAAATTGAGAAGGCGAGCAGCACGGATGGCAGTGGCACTACGGATCTGTAAATCTTTCGCGTGCCTTTCCTTGGGCAAGCGGCACGATACAATTTCACATGGCGTGTGTCTCTGATGCATGCGCTGATGCCAACAGCGTCCTCTTTTTTTAGGGCACCAAATTCAACTCGATGTCTGCAAACCTTGCCACCCGTTTTGTTCCGGCGTGTACCGCTGGGCAATCAATCGATCCACCTGGACAATTTCCAGAGCTACATTCGGACGAAGTGTTTTTGTCGCGGGAGTCAAATAACCATGCAGCAAGAAACACTTTTTCGCCTAAATTCCTGACGAGTGCCCCACAGGTGTACGCGCGCGCTCTTGCAGGCTTCCAGCGACGCCATTGCCGAGTTGCAGCCCTGCATCTTTGTTTACGACCGGTTGGTGCGAAAAGGCGTACGTCGACCAAGGGGGCGCGAACTGTCCTCGTACGCGAGCTGTGAGAATCCATCCAACAGTCTCGTGTGACTGAGCGATGCTACAAGCAATTTCGGAAGTCTGAGATCACCGTTGGCCCCGTGACAACGATGAGTGCGGAGGTGATGATCACCGTTGGCCCCGTCACCACAAGTACGTGATAACCAACACTCTTTTGTTTGAGAGAGAGAAGAGGTGATGATCGATCGATCACCACGACTTTTTAAGTAGTACGTCAACAGAAGAGAACCCATCCAACGCGCTTCTCTTTCTCAGCTCGGCCTTGTCCAGCATTTTGTACTGCACATTAAGGAAAGACTTCGGTTGGCAACACTTTACAGTAGTATAGTTTATGAATTCGGCTGGCTGGCCACTTGACAAAGAGAGATGGATTCCTTCCTCATGGCTCATGAGTGGCGCCGCACATTGCCATGGCACGGGCAAGCAAAACTGCAAAAGCACCGACGAACGACGACGACGACCCATCATGGCCCGTGAGCGTCTGCAGTCATTCAGTAGCAGCAGCAGTCCGCTTGTTTACCAACTTCTGCCGCGTGATCTTTCAATTATTAGCAGGTTGAAAAGGTCATGATCATGATTTAAAAAGGTGTCATGTGTGCTGGATCCAAAGGCAAAGCATGGATCGATACCTGTCGCTAGCGGGCTTGAGTTGGAGTGGCTGCGTGCACCGGAGCAGCAGGAAAAAAAGGTTACGGGTACAGGGAAACGGCTCCATCGCGCCGCTTTCTTTATTCCGGTGAAGGCAGCCTGTGTAAAGCGACGCGCCGAGCCCATCTGCGCGCTCGGCATCTACCGCGCCTTCCCCTGCCTGGCTAGTAGCTGACGCGGACCCCTGTCGTCGTCCCCATCCTCATCCGTGCTTGAATGCCTGCAGACGAAGGCGATTGGGGGTACAAGTACAAGTTTATTCCTATCCAGCATGCACAAGCCGGAATCCTTGGCACGATTGATTGGAAGAGCAACCGGGCAAAACGAGGCCGCGGCGGATGCCAGCAGCTACCACGACCTACCTTCCCGTGAGCGGCTGCGGCTGCGCAATGCAAATTCGCCATGATCATCTCTGATGCACGCGCTGATGCGCAGGACGCCATCACGTCACTGGGCAAGCTCAAGCACGGCGTCGGGCTCGTATACTCGTCGGGCAACAAATCCGCCTCGACCTCAGTTCAGAATCGAATCCGATATGATAAAACTTGTCCCACGAGTCAAATACCCGTGCAGGAAGAAACGCTTTTTCGCCTGAAGAATTTCCAGACGAGTGTACCACAGGCGAAACGTGTGCTCTTCCGGCGACGCCGTTGCCGATTTTGCCGTCCTGCGTGGCATTTGTTTACGACCGGCGGGTGCCCAAAAGGCGTTGTGCTCTGCGCCTCTGCGGCAGTATGCGCACGTCGGTTAGCCGTACCTGCCAAGGACTGATTCGTGACCCGGTCGTTGCAGGTGAGCGGACTGGTGGAATTGTCCTCGTCCGACCCACGAGGCCACGAGGTGTGAGAATCCATCCAACAATCTCGTGTCGTTGAGGAGAGCTGCAAGCAAATCCGAAAGCTGAGATCACCGTTGGCCCCGTGACAACGATGAGTGCACAATTGCAGACCTTCCTCCCATCACTACTAGTACAGTAGTACGTGCTACGTGATCATCAACACAATTTTTTTTTTAGGAAAAATGTATTTTTCATCCCTGAAGTATTACGAAAGTGTGACTTTCATCCCATATGTTTCAGTTGGTGCAGATCAACCCCTTGACTAACTAAATTGGTGCACTAATCATCCGTACCTAAGCTTAACAATGAATTAGTGCCATCTGATAATGGTTTAGACCATGTAATAGTTGGCGCATTCACTTATTAGCAATTATCATTGTAGAAAGTTTATTCGCACACTTACTAATAAGAACATAGAATAAATTCAGTAAAAAAATATTTTGAATGCTAAGTAGAATTAATCGTTAAAAAGACTGATGTGGATGAGGTTTTGTTAATTTTTTTATAAAAATGATTAGTTGACTGCATGGCCTAAAACGGTGCTAAATGGCACTAAACTATCGTTAAACCAACACATGGATGACTAGTGCACCGGTTTGATTAGTTAAGGGGTTAATATGCACCAATTCAAACATAAGGGATAAAAGTCACACTTTTGCGATAGTTAAGGGATGAAAAATACACTTATTCCTTTTTTTTTTGGAAGAGAGAAGAAGTGGTGATGGCGATTATCTGAAATTTGTTTTTACTCAGAAAGCCCCACCCAACACTTCTTTTTCTCAGCTCGGCCTTGTCCAACACCACATTTTGGGCGGGGCTCAGATCTTAGTCCAATTTAATGATAGTGATATTGATAACCCCCATCCAATGCCTTTCGGCCTATCGATTGCCTGGGCCTCCAACCAGCGCTTGACAGCCCATTAGCCCGTATCCCATTCTTCACCCACGGGGTGGAATGGAAGAAGTGGGGGCGAGAGAAACCTTGCCGTCAATGTCCGCGCTCCCCTGCAAGGCCGCTAGGGTTTAATCCCAATTGCTCGATCCATCCCTTCCCAGTTCGATTCGGTACCACCGGGGCGGCGGCATGGGGTACCTAGAGGAGGCCAGGGAGAATCACGTCAAGAAGAAGGTCGAGGAAGGTGAGTCCAGCACCATCCCAATCCGTGCTTCTTAAGCTCTGGATTTGTTGATTCGAGCGTCCTTGAGTGCGCGCAGAGCTCGTATTAGTTACATGGAAGATGGGGAATTGCCTTAGAATTGTCATAAGTTTGCAGGCTCTTCCTGTTCAAGTTCGATTGGCAGGGAGATCGTGTTTGTGCGTTCATAGGTGGTTCGCAGGGAGTTCGATCCGATTGGTGTTATTGCCTTCTGCTGTCAAGCAGTGTAACACTAATTAGCACAGCAGATTCGAACAACCATACTGCATTTTGAGTTCCCATCTGTGTTGGCCACTGTTAAAACCTTTATCTGCCCGAGCTTATGATACAGCTCTGAGTAAAGATTATAGCAGTGCTTTCAACAGAAGTGCACAACTACGTTCCACATTCAAATATTCAATGGACTGAAATAACCATTCTTGACAAGATGAGGAATAACCGATTGGCATGCTGTTCATCATGGCTCATGGTCAGAACACACGTTGCCCAATCAATTATTTTTCTAGGGGATCTCCAGTAGAAATACAGTTCCTTAGTACTCCCTCTGTTTCAAAATGTAGGTCCTTTTGGCTTTTCTAGGTTCATATATATTGCTATGCACCTAGATATCAATATGTATCAACCTAGAAATGCCAAAACGGCGTACATTTTGGAATCGAGGGAGTATGTGCCACGCCTCCATATAAGCAACTTAGCATACAACCTCTCTAATGAAAATGCACTATATCCACCAAATATTCAGTAGTCCTTATTTCCCTTATTCTTCCACCCACCCCACCAGTACCATCTTCTAACTTGGAATTTGCGCTAAGGCCAATATAAGCTAGCTTCTATTGAGCACTCAACCTCCCATGTCGCTCCTTTCTAAACCATGTAAGCAAACTAATGCAAGGCAAGACCTATAGCTTACTATCATGCCCCTGCTGGGGATGCTAGTGTTACTGTGTTTTCTTTTTTACTTTTCTAGATTGTGGCCTGGAATATTCTGTGTAAGTTTCTTTGAAATCTTCCTGTAAGTATAATTATCTTCATTTCTACAGTTATAAGTCTTATCTGTTTGGGTTTTCAGCTTTGCGCAGCAAAATGAAACAAAAGGCCCTTAAAGAATGTGATTTTTATTGTTCAAAATATGCTGAGTGTGCTCGAGGAAGGACATTTTCTGTGGTATGGCAGTGTCGAAAACAAGCAAAAGAGTTGAATGATTGCCTTCATCAGTTGTAAGTACTAAGTACCCATTCCATATATATTTGGATTAATCATCCAAGTGGCTTATCTGTTCTTGTTTGATTTTGTTGTGTACGGTAAAAGTGCACTCACATTTAATGTTTAGAAGTTCAAAAGTTGCTCCTGTCTTTCATTCTAGACATTTATGTTACTATGTGCAAGATATCCTATTTAGTCATTCATAGTATGAAGTTTTGGAGGTTGATTTGACTTTTAAATCTGGTGCCGTGCTAGTTGGTTAGTATTTGTTACTAAAATGTTACCTTAACATTAGGCACCAGGAGCGATTGGATTTTGATGTAGTTATTCATTTCTAGTATTTACAAGTTAAAATTTGTTTTAAGAATTCTGGCACTTGCTGGATATTCTTACTGGTGACATCATGGTCTTGCGCTGACTTGTGCTTAAAATATCTTTTAATGCAACAGCACCAGGCAAGATCAATGGTAGCTGGTAGGTGATTCCCTGTCTATGTAGATGGTGTATTTGCAGTTTGAGGATCCTAGTAATATTTTCTGACCAATTTCAAATGGGAAGAATCTAAATGAGATGTGCTGCATTACATTGTGTGTTTTGGTTTCGTCAAATTGTGCAGCATTTTCTTTCTTTCTTTCTAGAAGCTCCATGATCCATATGCTGACTAAAGTACCATTGGCATGACAAACACACCACATCCACATGAATATTCACTATGTGCTTTGTATGCCTGGCAGCACGAATGATTCGGTCCTGGAAGAAATGAAGAAAGCTTACATGGTTGAGCAAGAGAGCAAGGAGATGAAACAATAAGCACTACACAATGGACAATGGTCATTGCACTGTTCTTGTTTGTACGTATACTGTTGCTTTTGGTGCATGCTAAATTCATGCATTACCTAAAATTAGCACAAGACACCATTGTATAAGTTTCTGTTGAGTACACAACATCAGATGTTACCATCGGTTTCAAATTTTCAGCTCAAATAGATTTCATATCAGATGAAGATAATGCAGTTGCCTTTTGTTTCCGTTCTACTGTTAGCTCTGATTTTGCCATTAGTGTGGAAGATATCAGCTTCAGGATCTAATCATGTCTGCATATATTTGAGTTTACAAGGGTAGGAAGGAGCAGTACAAAGTTAGCAGATGGATTACATTTTAGTCCAAATTTACCTACTGGCACAGAAAGCATTAGAAATGGAAACACCATTGACCAGAATTGATAACCAATAGGAAATCAAGTTCACATTATCGTCCTCCTGAGAGGTCAGATCCTGGACCAATGCTCGTGGCAAATGATGATGCATCCAACATAACATATGTGTCGAACCCCTCATTCTGCACAAACATCAGACTGCTATAGTCCAGATTTGTCATTGTCATCTCTGGGACTGCAACAGTACCCTCAAGGTACTGCAGGACTTGCCGCATGCTTGGCCGTGCATTAGGCATCGGCTGTAAGCATAGGAGCCCCAGCTTCAGAACCAAGCCCGCCTCCTCTGTAATGTACTCACCACAGAGCCTTGGATCCACTGTCTCAAGAATTGCTCCTCTGTTCCAGTGCTCTAACACCCAATCCAGTAGCACAACCTGGTCATGCTCTAGGGGTCTCCTTCCACATGTCACCTCCAACAGGAACATCCCAAATGCAAAAACATCTGTTCCTGGTGATGCTTTTCCTGTGCGAAGCAGCTCAGGGGAGAGATAGCCCATGGTGCCAACAACATGTGTGGTCCTTGGGTTGGTGCCGTGGTTGTACAACTTTGCAAGGCCAAAATCACCCAAACATCCATTCATATCACTATCCAGAAGAACATTGCTTGCCTTGATGTCTCGGTGCACAACGACCTGTTCCCACTCCTCATGGAGGTACAACAATCCAGAAGCAATGCCTTTGATGATATGGAACCTTATGTTCCAACTTAGAACAGGTCTGTTCCGATCATACAAGTGCTTGTCAAGGCTACCATTTGGCATGTAGTCATATACCAAGAGAAGTTCACCTTTGCGGCGGCAATAGCCAAGTAGCTGCACTAGATTCTTGTGTCGAAGCCGCCCCATGCTAACAATTTCTGCTATGAACTCTTTCATCCCTTGCTTAGAATCATGTGACACCCTCTTTACTGCAATCACTAAGTTAGATTCTGGAAGGATTCCTTTGTACACTCTCCCAAATCCTCCTATCCCAAGCAGTTGTTTGCTCACAAACCCTTCAGTAGCATGGAAAAGGTCCTTGTAAGAGAACCGGTGCGGCCCAAACTCTACCTCCCAATCTTCATGAAGCTCAGCATACCTCAACCATCTCCATACAAACATGAAGATAGCAGCAAGCAATGCGACAATGAAACCAGCCGTGGCTAATGGCAGCAGTATCACCAAAATTTCAGTTAGGGAGCGCTTCTGGTGAGGTAATCTTGGCAGTGCAGGCAGGTTAGACGAGTTGAGGACAGGTGCAACTCCATTCAAGCTGAAGCTCCATCCAAGTACGTAATGGTAAGCAATGGAAAGACCAGTCGCAGATGTGAACCCGACATATGCTGAACCATTCACTATCTCTGAAAGGTTTACAGTGGTTGACAACAGCGATTCTGTTGGCTTCTCAACATACAAGGGAGCTAAGGTTACATTAAGCTCCATGGCCTGGTTGTTGTAGTCCACCCACACCTGCATCGCCTTGCGACTCATTAGTGTCAGGTTCAGAAACTTGCCAGTACCCTCTTCGTAGTAGCCAGCTGTATGGGACTTCACCGACTGGAGATTGTTCACATCAATGCCAACGTGGTTGCTGTCTATGTCATGGAACTCAGGGCTGAGTACTGTATCAAGCTCGACAGCGAGGATGTGATTACTGGCCTTGCCATTGTCGCTGATGTTGAGAAGCCCCAAGTACTGTGCTCCAGTGGCTGCTGAGAGGTTGCTGCTGGGTGCGACCACGAAGGCAAGGCCGTGATCACTCAGTTGGGCGTGCTCAGAGATGATGGCGAACACGAAAGTGGCTGAGAAGGATTCCATACTCGTGTCATTCAACACGGTTTGGAAGCGGAGAGGAGCCCGGAAGAACGCGTGGCCTTTGGTGTGCTTGTCGTTGGTTAGAGCAAGCAGGCCACTCGGCGTGACCATGGCAGCACCATCAAGGATGAGGTTTGCATTGGCAAAACCTTCAAAGGCGAACTGTGTGTCACTGGCAGATGAAACTAGCATGATTTTGTGGAGGACGAGTAGAAGGAAGGGGATGGACCTGACGTTAGTCATGCCTGCCGTGACGCATGAGCGAAGGTTAACTTGTCGAGCCTTGTTACTGGAGAGGCAGTATAGATTCGGACGGGGCCTATTATATGTGGAGTTGTTGAATTGGACGGTCCGAGTCAGTAGTGGTCTTATTCCAAGTCCGTTCAACAAAGCAATGCCATCGCCAATAGATGTTTATCTCATGTATCTTCATGGAAAGGATGTTCGTTGAACGTTTTGTGTATTATTACTTTGCCGGCCGGAATTTCTTACTACGACTCGTTCTATCAGCGACAGCAAAACTTTTGTCTGCTAGTTACTCAAAGTCCACAGGATATCGACGCAAAACGTATCATATATACTTTGCATTCAGGCTAGACAACAAATTCGTATCCACTGGACGCATTTTATTGTGCACCAGATTTGTTATGGCACGTTATCAGAGAATACAATCTGCATCTGCGTATCCTTCAGGACGTACACAAATGTTTGCAGTCTGAGGCAAACAAACAACGAAACAGGTGGCTACATGTCATCTTCCTCCAGACAGTGTGCTAGACATCGTGCCAACGCTTGACGTCGAAGACGACTCACACTCCACGGCGTCCGGGTCCCCTTGGTCTTTGATCAGAGTCGTCGTACTGAAGTCCATGGCCATGTGCATCGCCTGACGCTCCGGGAAGGCCATGTCGCCGTCAAGGCACTGCACAACTCGCCGCATGCTAGGCCTCGCGCTGGCCAGCGGATGCGAGCAGAGCAGGCCAAGCTTGAGCACCAGCTCGACCTCCTCGCCGGCATAATCATTCGTCCCGAGCCTCGGATCAGCTGCTTCCATGATGGAGCCGTTGCGCCAATGGTCGAGCACCCAGCCGACGAGCACGACTGGGCTCCCTTGAGCATCCTCCTCCACGGGGGGACGCCCACAGGCGACCTCGAGAAGGAACACGCCGAACGCGAACACATCGGTGCACGGTGCTGCCTTGGCTCTGTGTCCGAGCTCGGGGGCTAGGTACCCCATCGTGCCAACCACATGGGTGGTGCTCGGGTCCGTGCCATGGTCGTACAACCTTGCAAGCCCGAAATCCCCCAATCGACCATTCATCTCCGCGTCAAGTAGCACATTGCTGGCTTTGATGTCCCGGTGGATGACAACCTTCTCCCAGTCCTCATGGAGATACAGCAGGCCTGACGCTACACCTTTGATTACCTTGAACCTTTGGCCCCAATCCAGAGTAGCTTTATCTTGGTCATGCAAATACTTGTCGAGGCTGCCGTTTGGCATGTGGTCGTAGACCAAGAGGAGCTCACCTTTCCGCCGGCAATAGCCGAGCAGTTGCACGACGTTCCGGTGCCGGAGGCGTCCGAGGCTCACGACTTCGGCGATGAACTCCTTCATCCCTTGTCTCGACTCATGCGAGACCCGCTTGACGGCAACCTTCATCTTTGATTTGGGTAGTACCCCCATGTACACACTCCCGAATCCTCCTCTCCCAAGCAAGTTCTTGTCCTTGAAACCGTCCGTGGCGTGAAATAGATCCTTGTACCTGAAGCGGTGCGGCCCGAAGCCAGCCTCCCAATCCTCACGCAGCTCGGCGAACTTTGCTCGCTGCTTGGCGATGACGACGGCCGCTGCGGCCAGTGCGAGAACGAACACCGCAGACCCGATTGGCAGAACGACCTCGAGGACCTTTGGCCGGGCCTTGCTGGCCGTGCGCGGCAGAGCCGGCAGCATCGACACGTTGAGAGCCGGGGCCGTGCCGTTCATCCTGAAGCTCCAGCCCAGCACGTAGTGGTGCGAGAAGATTATCCCCGTGGACGAGGAGAAGCCGACGTACGCGAGGTCGGTAACCACCGCCGAGAGGTTGACGGCGGTGGAGAGGAGGGGTTTCTTCGGCTTGGGCATCTCGACGGGAGCCATGGTCACGTTGAGCTCCATGGCCTGCCCGTCGTACTCCACCCACACCTGCATGGCCTTGCGGCTGATCAGGCTCAGGTTCCGGAACGAGCCGGTATCGTCGTCGTAGTATCCGGCGGAGGCCGCTCGCACGGAGGTGAGGCTGTTGACGTCGACCCCGACGTGGTTGTCGTCGATGTCCCGGAACTCCGCGTTGAGCACGGTGTCGAGCTCCACGGCGAAGAGGTGGTCCCGCGCGTCGCCGTTGTCGGTGGCGTTGACGAGGCCCAGGAAGTGGCCTGGCAGCGCCGTGGAGAAGTTATTGCTTGCTGAGACGACGAAGGCCATGCCCTGGCTGCTCACGTCGGTGTACTGGCCGATGATGCCGAACACGAAGGCCGTGGAGAAGGACGTCACGGCGTGGTTGTTGCTGTTGCTGCTGCCGTGGAAGCGCAGCGGGGTGGGGTAGAACGCGTGCCCCTTGAGCGCCGTGGTGCCGTTGGTCAGCATGAGCAGGCCGTCCGGCGTGACGGCGGCCATGCCGTCGAGGGAGAGGTTCGCGCCGGAGAAGCCGTTGAAGGTGAACACCGTCTCGTTCATGGAGGCCACGAGATCAAGGTGATCAAGTGTGATCAGGAGGAGGAAGACTGCAGGCAACATGGTTTGATTCTGAGTTCAGAAAGCCTCGCTCGTGAGACTAGCAGAAGTGCAGAACCGGTTCTATGTTGGCCCGAAAGAAGAATGCATTGCTCACTGGTCACTATCTAGTAGTGTGTCTGTACAGTTTGCTGTGTTGCACGCCCTGGGCATTCGGGTAATTCGGGGATTTCGGGTCAGGTAATTCGGGTAGTTTAAAATTCAGGTTTTCAAAATTGCTACCCGAACTTCCTCCCGAAAAATAGCTACCCGAATTTTCAGGTACCCGAAATATCGGGTTCGGGTTTTCCCGAATTACCCAATAAATCGTACTTTCTTCCTCTCCTTAACAAGCAACAACTCAATTATGCAGGGATTAAAACAAAACTTAGATCATCATGTCATAGATCAAAACAAACAAATAAATTTATAGATTAAACAAACTATTAGTGCAATATGCTAGCTTTCTTCGATGTGAAGGTAAAGATCGATTAGGTTTATAGTAAAGTTCGGGTAATTCGGGAATTCGGGTTCCAGAGATTGATACCCGAATTTTCCGAATTAAATTCGGGTTTCTTGACTTCGTACCCGAAATGATGATCGGGTAAATTGGGTTCGGGTAATTCGAGATCGGGTTCGGGTAATTCGGGTTCGGGGTTCGGGTTCGGGAATTTGTGCCCACCCTGTTTCTTCTTCTTGGTTGGTGGTAGTTTGAAAGGTTTACCGCTTTTATAGAAAGTGTTTTGAATAATGGTCAGGTTAGCGACGTTCCTTGACAAGAATCTGTTCTCTGATGCTGTTTACTGCAAGCGGTGCTGAACTGCTGACTGAATGAATGAAGACTGGTCTCCATAGAAATGACAGCACATGTGAAGTGTCCTCCTTGTAAAGAGGAGAAGGAAAAGGATTATTTTAATTGCCCTTCCACATGACTATTTTCTTCACTCATAATCGTCTTACACTATTACATTCAGAAGCAATTTTTTCTTTACTCCCATTCAGAAGCGGTTGGTTATCGGTGTAGACTGTCACTGTGAGTCAAATGCTGGCTTTATTACTCCTATACGTGATCTTGTTTGGGCCTAAAAGTAGCCCACCCAGTAAGGATCACAGGAGTTTCTTGTTAAGCCCAAGAAAAATGGCCGGCCCAAGTCTCACAATACACTAGTATCAGCTTTTGCGTGAATTATTTTCAGACTTCTTGCCAAGTTTATTTTCTTTTGTCGCCTTCTACAAGATTCACTGCAATGCAATACCAGATATGTCTTTTTAATCCTGGTCGAATTCTTTTCGATCTGAGCTGAGTGGAGGTATAGCTGGTCTTCTTAGGTTAGGTCCATACTAAACGGGCTAATGCTCCTACCACTGAGCTCACTCCCTTGCTGAAGCAGCAAGCAACCCTCGTGGGCCTTTTTGACCTGCCTGGCCTAGACGATGCAGCACCATTTACCGCGCACATAGCTGCTGGTCTCGCTGGAGTGAACGCGAACGCGATCCCCTAATCACGAAAGCACAAAGGTCGTCCTCGATCCTTTTATCGGTCCCAAGTCCCCAAGCCAAACAAAAAAGGGCAGCTGTATCAAGACGTCGGGCTGTCCTGTCCAGTGTCCACTACTCCACTGGGCTGCCAGCCAGCCAGCCGGACGCAGCCGGGCAGCCGGCCCACCGCCTTTTGGACCGAGCAACCAGCAACGCCGCGGTGCAGTGCTGGGACACGACCCCGCCGCTGTGCTCAGATCACTAGCTGCTGGCGATGGCCGGCAAAGGGATTCCTGAATTCCTCGACGGAAATCACCGAGACGCTAGCGATGCTCCGATGGCGCTGACTTTTTCCGCTGGAAAACGCTTGGCTCCGTGGCCTCCGGAGATACGGCAACGCCGGCGCGGTGATGGGAGGCGGAGTGATTCGGTCGGGAGCGGTCGCGTCGCGTCGGGCGATCGATAGCTGTAGCTCCGGCAGGAGGGGGTGCCGCCGTGCCCGGTGCTTCCCCCCGTACGCACAGGCAACCCGTGGACAGCATCAATGCCGCCAATGATTTCTGCCATTGCCAATCTGCAAGTGGGTGGCCTTTGGCGTAGGCGTAGGTAGCCAGCCGTAGAGCCGATCGCGGTGGGTGTGAGTGTGTGGCCGTGCCCTAGCTAGCTTAACTGGCTAAGCTAACTCTGTGTGCCAGTGTGTGTGTGGTCTCGCGGTTGGAGTGTGTGTAGGCTCTAGATAGGGCTTCCTTTGCTAGCGCCTTCGATCTTTTTGGTTTTACTTTGTTGACTTGCTAAAAAGCACGATGTCTGTGCGCCTTGTTTATTTGTAACGCCGCAGTTTTACACAGATTCAGTAGGAGTGGTTTTGCGGATAGTTTGTTTGATGAGTGGTAATATCTGGGGGCAAGACATGTTCTGGTTTCTGTCCAGGATGAACTGAGCAAGCCAACAACCGGTCAGTTTGGCTCTAGTGTACTACTCACTTCTTGGAGAGATCCTTTTCTGGTCCCCTACAAATTATCAGAAAGTTGTGACGTGGCCACAGAAAGCAGATAACCACGTCGGTGGCCGTGGGGGCCTAGCCATGGCTTGCGCTGGCTTGGGCCACTGCAAAAAGTCGGCGTCCAAAGCGTGCCGTGCCACGCACCCGATCTTGGGGTTTGGTTGGTGAACCCCGGTCGGTCTGCAAACCTTTTGGTGCGCCGTGTGTGCCGCTCGCCTTTCCGATGCGACGCGAACTAAAAGAAGGCCGGAGCTGAGTCTGAACTCGATGGATCTCAAGGGGGTTTCCGGAGGGGCGAAAAGAAGAAGAGCGCGTGGATGGCGTGGCGCGCGTGTCGGGACGACCGGACGAGGAGGAGTCGCGGCGTCGCCATCGGATCTGCCGGCGGCAATGATCGCAGGCCGCGTGAATGACCGTGTTTTATTTTGGGTGGTGATGTGATGACATGGCCCATATGGGAGCCGGATCGAGCTGAGGAGGAGAGGAAGATTCATTTGGACTCCGGTGGGACGTCAACTCCAAGTTAGGCCAATTCCTACTCCTCGAGCTTAGTAGAGTGGTTAGCTAGGAAGTATATAGGATATATAAGGACTGACTGACTGAGATTGCTATCTTCACTTAGTTTATGACAGGTGGTAGGAGAGGACCGCCATTAAGCTCATAGCTAGTGTGCTATATATGACAGGGAGGTCTCATGTTTGAAAGTTGAAACACACCAAATATGCACCACAAATGACAATCAAGCACACCCAGCACCCGGTCAGAGCTTCACCTGTTGCCCAACCTTTGTTCTACTTTCGACACTCTATTTTATAAACTAAAAAATTCATATATTTTTATTGACCACTTGTCCAATAACAATACAAGTGCCCCCCTTAAAAAAAAATCCCCTCCAAAAATAAATACAGGTGTCCAGTGATATTGTGGTTACTCTTTTCCAAAATGTCAGACATTTCTTGAGCTAATTAATCTTTTCTAATTTTGGCTAAGTTTATTAAAAATATATTAACATCTACAATACCAAATAAATATATTATAAAATTTTGTTTCAAAGTGGATTTAATGAAACTAATTAACTTGATGATGTTGTTGTTGGGTATGTTTTTTTCTATAATTTTAGTTAAAATTAGAGAAATTTAACCTATGAAAAAATGCCATAAATTATGGATCAGGGGGGGGGGGGGGGTATAATTCTATACTACTATCATATGCTTATTATTGTATTTAAAAAGTACAATTCTTATCAGCTTGACGTTATTATTGATTTATGAGAGAAACAAGTGATATCATAATATGTCCTAGTCAATGCTTGGCTTTAGTAACCATGAAGCAAGCCTTATGTAAACGAGAAGATTGTGGCTGAGGAGATGACACGATGTGCTAAAGAAAAACACATGATATAATAATCCATTCATCCATTATTGTAGGGCATATTTTTGTTATGTAAAAAAACTGCTACAGGATCAGCGTCATATCGAAAGCACGTACTCCCTCCGTCCCTTTTTATTAGTCGTCGGACAAGAAAAACGAAAACCAAGGTAGAGAAGTAAAGACCTTCGCACCCCTACTACTTTCCTAGTGTGTGCGCCAGACCCAGACTACCAACCCATGCCATTAATTACCTGAGCAGCCACTGCACGTCTCCACCCTCCCTTTCTGGCTCCCTCCCTCGCTTCTCTCTCCCCCTCTCTCGCTTGTCATTCTCCAATGCTGTCAGGATGGGACAAGGCAAGGCAAGCACATGATGCTGCTGCGTGCTACTGGCTGCCGGCGACAGATATTAAGGGACTAGCACCTGTAGCTTGCGCGACACATAATAGGGGATAGAGAGAGTAAGAAATGAGAATACGAGTCTACCGATCGACATGAATCAAAATACATCATATAAAAGTCGACGGATCGGAGACTCGGAGAGTATACAGTAGTATTCTATGCCATCTGTCATGCATCGCACGTGTAGAAGACAAAAGACGTGTCGATAAGAGAACGTCATATTCGAACAAACCACTGCATTGTTGACCAGGCTCAGGCATGGGCATGGGCATGGTGCATGCAATGGATGTGTTGCAGAGCGACTCCGTGCACAGGCGCGAGAGAAGAAGTTGACGAACTGATTCCACTCGGTGTGCAACGGGGTTAGCCGATTGGAAGCACAACGTGCACCCACGATGCCACCACCCCACCCACCGAGAGCTGGATTCTCTGCAGCCACATCCCATAGGTCAGTCAGATACTAGAGTCAACGGCGATGACAAGACTCCCAATGTTCCGTATCTAAAATGATCTGAGATATTCTTTCATGTATGCCCAGCTTTAATCTAGGTTGCTTGTCACAGGGACTTGGAATAGTTCAGACGAGTTTGCTGTTGTTATATCTAGATTTAATTTGCCCAAGAAAAAAAAACAAGGTGTGCTCGCTCAGCTCACAATTCACAATAATCACATCAAAGGCGCTCATGATGAGGTTCAACTCGAGCACAGGACGATCGGCGGTTCCAACTTGCAAGCTCAGATAAGGATGCTCATGTGCATCAAAAAATCTCCACTAAACTCCAAGACGCTGCGTTAAACTGGCTTTTCGCTTTCAGAAATAGTCACCACAAACCGGATCATGTCCGTCATCAGGAGCAGCAAATTAACGCATAGCCCTACTGCCGACCGACGGTGCCAAAACCAAAAACTCAGCAACAGCAAGCCGGAACGGATAAACCTAACGCGGAGCACATGGTTCCAAGTGTCCGCCGGAGCCTACCCCGTGGACTTTCCCGTGCGCCGCGCGTGAACGAAGAATGGGTTTTCGCTTCACGGCCTTCCCGCCCGCCCCCACCCGCGCACGACGACGTCGCGAATGGCCCGTCCGTCTCCACTTGTCGGCCGACGACCCCACTTGGCCACCGCGCCCAACGCCTCGCCAACACCTGTCCCGCCGCCCCCCACTTCGCCGCTATAAAACCCCGCGGCGCCGGCCTGAGCGCACCCCGAGCACACAACCCGGTCAGTCACACGGCTGCATAATTGTGCTCGCCCGCCGGCCCCCGCACGCACGAACCCTCTGCCTTGCCTGCCTGCCTGCGCCTTTTGGCTCCGCCCGCCGTGCCGCCCGTGAGGCCGGCAGCTTTGCATGAGGTGGCGGAGGATGGGGGCACTCCACGTCGTCGGCGAGGCCAGGGTCAGCAGCTTCCAACAGAACCAGTTCGCCGCCGCCACTGCCGGCGTTAAGAACGGCGGCCACGGCCCCGTCGTCGAGGAGATCCACGGCCTGATACGCGTCTACACGGACGGCCACGTCGAGCGCCTCCCGGCGATCCCCAACGTGCCCTGCACGTGGGGCTCCACGGCTCCCGGCGCCCCCGGCGGCGTCGCGGCGAGGGACGTAGTCGTCGACCGCGCCACGGGCGTCTGGGCGCGCCTCTACGCCCCCGTGACGGCGGCGGCGGGATCCGCCGTCGCCGCCAGGCTCCCCGTCGTTGTCTACTTCCACGGCGGCGGCTTCTGCGTCGGCTCCGCGGCGTGGAGCTGCTACCACGAGTTCCTCGCGCAGCTCGCCGCGCGTGCCTGCTGCGCCGTCATGTCCGTCGACTACCGCCTCGCCCCCGAGCACCGCCTCCCCGCCGCCTTCGATGACGGCCTCGCCGCCCTGCGCTGGCTCCGCCACCAGGCCGCCGCCGCGTCCGCCCACGACGACGCCTCGTGGTGGCGCGCCCGGTGCGACTTCGGGCGCGTGTTCCTCATGGGGGACAGCGCGGGCGCCAGCATCGCGTTCCACGTCGCGGCGCGGGTGGGGCAGGGCCACCTGGGCGCGCCGCTGGGCCCGCACCAGCTCACCATCAGGGGCGCCGTCCTCGTGCAGCCCTTCTTCGGTGGCGAGGCACGGACGGCGTCGGAGAAGACGATGGCGCAGCCGCCGCGGTCGGCGCTGACGCTGCCCACCTCCGACTGCTACTGGCGGCTGGCGCTTCCCTCCGGAGGCGGCGCCGGGCGCGACCACCCCTGGTGCAACCCGGTGTCCTCCCGGGGCGCGCCGCGCCTCGAGGCCCTCCCGCTGCCCCCGCTCCTGGTGTGCGTGTCGGAGGCGGACATCCTGCGCGACCGCAACCTGGAGCTGTGCCGGGCTCTGCGCAGGGCGGGCAAGAGCGTGGAGCAGGCCGTGTACGGCGGCGTCGGGCACGCGTTCCAGGTGCTGCACAACTGCCACCTGTCCCAGCCGCGGACGCAGGAGATGCTCGCGCACGTCAGGGCCTTCGTCAACGGCAGGTAGCAGCCGGGCAGCCGCCGCCCCCCGTTCGTCCGTCGTTAACAGCCGCCGCCATCGTGTTAATCCACCCACCCGTCGTCTCTCCTAATCCAATCGAAGAGTAGATGCCGTGTAAGCAACCTTGTCAAGTAGTAATACCAGTGTGTGACTTTGAACTACGTGTACTCCAGTCCAGCTGAAAAAAGCGCCCAATGCCCGACCCGGATTGTTGTAGCGGTGTCGGAAAGCAAAAGGCAGCTTTGGCACAAAACAAACACAACATAACAATGTACGACGTAGTTGCTCCATGTGTGTAAGCATTTCTTATTGAGACAAGTCACAAACAGAGCAGCTGATACTGTTTTTTTAACTCGGCTGCTGCCGTCGTCATCGACCGATGGTTTCGCGGCAAGGAAACCCACGGAATGTCCAGGGACAAATCATTGCCTCGCCCTTGTCCGCCCGGTGGTGCTTTCTGCTTTCCGCGGGCATCATGAAGCGAACAAACAAGTGTTTCTTTCCCTGTCTCCGTGTTCGGAAAGGATAGCTAAATAGAGGCCGGTTTTGTTTAGGCTCCCAATTCTCTAAGCACGATCGATCACTCCCCTGACTACTCCATTAGGCGACAGCATAGAATCTCCGGCCGCTTCCCAACGCGGCCGTGCCATGATGGGGCAGGTGCCTTGCGCCCTCAGGCCATCACAAGATGCCCGTAGCAGCAGCGAACTGCAGGCCCTGCTGCAGAGCGCACGCACAACCAGGGCTAGACAGCTAGGGTGCTAGTGCTATCAGGGACCAGACAAGCATAGCATGTCGATCGCATTCGCTGCGAGCCTGCGGGCTGGAGCGCGCGTCGTCCCCCGCTTGTTGCGCTCGTGCCGGAGGGTTTTGGACTTTGGCAGCAGGCTGTGGCTTGTGAGTTGAAGCGCACGCAGGCACGCAGCGTGCCTATCATTGGCTTGGCCGGGCTCGCCACCAACCGTATGATGGCCGCGGCTGATTTCGCGTGCGGGCAGGCCAAACATCACGTATGATCATGTCTGGGAAGGGCAGAGATTCAGGGTGTTGCTTCGTCAGATTTTTTTCGTAAACGATAGATGGTCATGATTCCTGTTTGTTGTGAGTATCTCAGGTCAAAACGCTTTATCAAAGGATAGACTCACAGTAGCGCATGCAGGGGCCTGTGGATGGATGCTATCCGTTTCTGTGAGTGGGCTAGGCTGCTGAAAGTTCAGACATGGTTTAATTTCAAAAAAAAAAAAAAGGTTCAGACATGGTTATCTGAAAAACTGACAAGAGCACTTGTACTCGTTGAGACTAAAACTCTGAACTTTCTTAATTTTTCTCTCCCCGATTTTCTCATTTCCGGCAAGAAATGGGTCGATCAGCTGGTCACAGCACGTCCCTGTTCAACTTTTTTTGGTCCCGTCGAAGTGGCGCTAAAGCTCTCGGAATTCCGTTAGGAATCCGCCGCGAGACGCCTTTACGGTCAGAGCGGCGGTGAGCGCATGACACCACTGAAATTTCTCTCCGGCAGAGATCAATATCGGCATGGCACCGGAAGCGATCACACGATCCTATATGCCGACGGATATCAGGGAGAGATCGGCCTGTATCCCCCGCCCGAGAATCTCAATCTGCCCACCAGATCTCCCGAGAACCCCTGAGCCCTGACTCCTACTGCCCTGCCCCTCCCTGGTCAGAGACACAGACAGAGAGCAGTTGCGTCGCCCTCTCGTCTTGTTTCTCACCAAGACATCGCCGTCGGACCAGGCGGAAAAGGCCTTTGTTCCCCAACAGCAATATTCCCATATCTCTCGCTGATGGAACTGCACACCCGTGCAGTGCAGTCTTCCGCACGTAGTATTGACCGGGCCGGGCGTGCCCGCACGCACGCGTGAGTTCGTGCGGTTCGGTGCGGGCATTTTGCTTGCTTTCTCTCGAGCTTTGTCAAACCGACATGGGCGGCGATGTCAAACCGAGATGCTGCAATGCAGCGTGATGGTCGTGGTTACTCTGATAGGTCGGCTGATCTTATCCCATTTGCTAACTCGCTTTGGAGCTTTGCTTCGTCAAGTTGCGCGCATGTGTTTGAACTTAAGATGCATGCATCGATCAATGGTACAATATCTCTGAGCAGATCATGTGAAGGAATAAGAATAGCTCAAGAAAGGACGGGGAGGAATGGAGCGAAGTACTCAGGATTTCAGGCACACATGTCAGTGAAGCAACTAAGCAAGTGATACGATCGTGCCCACAGCTTAGTTGTTGCTTCACTGGGCTTGAGACATATCCTTCTATCTTTCGTTTTGGCTGAGAACGATATCATGCTGTGGGCACATTAATTCTGCCGTATCACGCGGCATCGGCAGCATGGCTATACGTACTGTCTCAGGAACTCGAATATATCTGATATAAAATTGGATGGAATAATCCTTCGTGGGAGAAACTGGATGAAGACTATAAATAGCGCATCCGACAGGATCAGGTGTGAACTGAAGATCATTGGATCAAGAAGAACAAGCAAGGGTGTTGGCCAGGAACAAAGGCGCTTAGAAAGCCTGATGACGAAAAGACGGGGGCACGCACGGGCACAGATGCGTCCATGATGATGAGTACTAAAGCGAGGGCAAGCACGGGCAAAAGCGGCCGATCTATTCTAGATGGCATTCAGCCCGGCTAAGAATCTCGCGCTTGCCGGATGCCAACTTGACAGGGAATTGGAGCAGCATCGGCCACTGCTCCTTTTGGCTTGGAAGAACTTTGAGGCTTTGACCGCGGCATATAAGAATGTCAGGTCCTCTTCTTCGTCTACGGGATGGATATGATGCATCGATTGGCTCCAATGCTCCATTATGGACACAAGTAGGAGCTTCGCTTTTGGAATTTTGGAGGCCACTGATTGAGGAACAATCCTTATTCCAAAGAATTTGCTCGCAGGGCAGTTGGATATTCGCGTTGCATCCTCCTGATGCGCACAATCCTCTTCTTTTCTTCCAAGACTGTAGTTAGTTTATGCGAGGAAACATCAAGTGCTTGCACTAGCTAGGAGGTGAAGGGAAACATGTATTTGACTCGAGATTTTAACACTCCTATCACAGAAGAGAGCTATTCTAAGTGGACTTGGGCAAGTTTCTAGTCCCTTCGTGAGGAACCTGTTTTAGGTTAATGGAACCAACACTTTTAGGTGAAGAATATATGTGGACACTCTAACTACACTTCAAAAGCAAAACGAGGCCTCACAGTCCAAGTTTCCTTTCAGTGCTGTGCTGAGAGCCTGAGACTGCGATGTCAAACTTGAACACGAGGAACATGTTTTCTTAGTTAGGATAGCACTACTTTCTCTTTTTTTCAAAGAGAAAAAAATCGAATAGAAGCACTACTTTCTTGTGATAGCGTCGCATTTCTAGAAGAAAAACAATTTGCCTGCTTTATTGGAAAGCATGAGAATGGTGATAACATCAGATTTACAAGACTAGCAGTAGGTTCCTCAAAAAAAGGAGAGAGAGAGACTAGCAGTACAAGTCTTCAATAAAACGCAAGGTCTGAAGTCTGAACATGACTTATTCCAGTGATTAAGACAAAGAAACTGCAAATGACATAGTAATAATCTGCAATCTGGACGACTGTGCTTCAACTCAAAGAATCATTATGGGTTTAAGCATTGCAAAACACTTCAGATGGAGACTTGAGAGCTATGATGAACTAGATCACTTGCAAATTAAATGAAGCTGTACTGACCCTGGACAAAAATTCTGACCCTTGGCTCCTTCAACGAGTACAATCGTACTGTATACTTGGATGAAACATACGTAGTTTTTCATGAGTCTTTCGGGCCGGGGAATCTGCAAAAAGAAGTGTCCATGTCAACCGGAGCACGGAAGATCCGTCCAAGTGGTAAAAGGAGCTTTGCCTGGTCAGAACGAGAAAAGCCTACTACTTTTCGACAGAAAAAGATGAGTTGAAGTAACAACTGAGGAAGTCCTCAAAATATTTTTTTGTCCAAGAAAAAATAACAGAGAAAAAAAAGGAGTTTATATTCGCAAGACAACATCAACATATTGACTATTCGTTGAGATCGATGCGAGGTCGTCCTTGTCCTAGATGAAAATGAAACAGAAACTAACCGCCTCCATCACACCCAGTTTTGCTGGTAGATAAGTTCTGCTGGCTATGGCTAACTGTGAATGTTTCAATAACACTCTGTAAAAGAGAAGAAAATAGAATAAACTAGAACAAGTTCATTGTGGCTGGAAAAACAAATATGCAGAACTGGCAAGCTCGCTACTTATTTATGTGCTGGTGCTACTTATCTATAACTTGTAGGGCAAATGAATAAACAAAAAGGTACTAATGACATTTAAGATATTTCATTGTATTTACGTGGCGATACTTAAATCACGGACGTCCTTAAAAAAATCATAGTGTTTTTAGTGGCTTCGCGCAAGGAGGGCAATGCTGCAATGGCAAAGTGCTTTTTTCTTCTCCGTTGAGAACTAGTCAAATTAACGCGCTATGCTCGCTACTGTAAACATATTTAATATGTTTCAAAATATTAATAAACAATATATATTTCTTCTATTATGTTAGGAATAACATTGTATTGATCATTTAATCAAAAAGCAATTAAAATTTTGATTGGTAAATATTGGAATATAAATTACGACGTGTCATGTGGGTCCCACGCTTGATTGGAAATTTGATGGTTTACGTTGCTCTGCTCCTTCCCGGCGCTGCTTATCTCCCGCTCCCAGCTCCCTCCCAGGGTTAAAAATTCTGACCGCTACCGGTCCGGATACTGCGGTAACCGGTCAAACCGGTAGCGATACGGGCCGGTTCGAAACCGGCCAAATTTTAAATTTTCAAATTTGAATTTAAAAAATTGAAAAATTAAAAAAATTCTTAAAAATACTTTAAAGTGAGTAGATTGTAATGGCGTCAAATTTTTTCAAATATTAGTTCATTTAGTATCTTTAATTTGTATTAGAAGTTCAAACAGCCTACTAAATCAACACGTTAAACTTCTAATGCCCTTAAACCGCTACTTAAACTTCTTAAAAATGTTCTCTTTTTGACACCATTAGATTCTGCGCACCTTAAACTATGTTTAGAATTTTTTTAGAAATTTTCTTTTATTTTTTATTTTTTAATTAAAATTCGAAAATTTGTCAAACCGCTCAAACCGGCCGGCTAACCGTTCAAACCGGCCGGCTAACCGTTCGAAACCGGTTAAACTGCGGATTTAATTTGATTTTTAAATTTGTCTGGTTTCTACCGGTTTCCGGTCAAACCGGTCCGGTTAACCGCTACCGGTGGACGACGGTTTGGACAGACTGGTCGGGAAAAAAAAAACCCTGCTCCCTCCACCAGCGCGTCGCCATGAACACAGCCATGGCCACCACCTCCTTATCCCTCCAAGGCCGCCCTTGCCAGGCCGCGGCCAAGAAGCTCTCCTCCCCGTTCCTGGGCGCCCCGGCCTCCTTCCTCCGGCCAGTGGCGCCGGCGTCCACCGCCGCCCCGTCGCGGCGGACCCTCGCCGTCAGGGCCATGGCGCCGCCCAAGCCGGGAGGCAAGCCCAAGAAAGGTCAGTGCCCCTCGTTGCCTTCTCCAGTCCTGAATGTTTAGTTGTGCCTAAACCATTGTGCTTCGATTCCCCTGAATGCAGTGGTGGGCATGATAAAGCTGGCCCTGGAGGCCGGCAAGGCGACGCCAGCGCCGCCCGTGGGACCGGCGCTTGGCGCCAAGGGTGTGAACATCATGATGCTTTGCAAGGAGTACAATGCCAAGACGGCCGACAAGCCGGGCTACATCATCCCCGTCGAGATCACAGTCTTCGATGTGAGCTGAATACCGTCCATCCTACTATTTTGTGTTTATCTGCAGTCTGAACATCGATTGTTAATACAGGATAGTTTTGCAGGACAAGAGCTTCGCCTTCATCTTGAAGACACCACCAGCCTCAGTTCTGCTCCTCATGGCTGCAGGTGCACACCCTTTAGATACATTAGCATCAATCTGTTCATAGTGATGTAACGCATTCGTCAAATTGCCTAAATTATTAAATAAATTGGACATAAAGGAAGAGGATTGTGCTTTTCCTGCGTCTTTGGGAACAGGTTTGATGAAATGGTATTTACGGTTTGTGCAAGTGCAGCATATTGGATTGATAATTCAGCGTGTAACCTTTTTCGAACTAAGTTCATACAGTCTCTGTGTCACACAGGCATGGTGATAAAATACTAAATGCACTTGCAACTGAATCAAGTTTG
Organism: Urochloa ruziziensis; assembly: GCA_015476505.1. NCBI lineage: Eukaryota > Viridiplantae > Streptophyta > Magnoliopsida > Poales > Poaceae > Urochloa > Urochloa ruziziensis. The sequence goes on from CM027118.1 coordinate 9,682,389, forward strand.
GAGTTAGTCATTGTTGCGCTGTGTGTGTGGTGATAAAATACAGTTCTAAATGCACTTGCAAGTGTTAGTCACTGTTGCACAATGAGCCAGTAGTAGGTGATGGTAACAAGTAGTACTATGATGTAACTCAAGGCCTCCCATTCTCCACAAGCCAAGATATAATCAGATGAGCAGCACTCTCCAGTAAAACACGATCATTTGTAATGTGACGTGTTTCAAGTCTAGACCTCCATTTCCCTTATCCAGAGAATTATCTCATGAACTTAATTTCAAGTTTGTAAATTTGGATCTCCACCATAGACAAATAACACATGTTTTTCCCTTATGGCATGAACTAAGAACTACAGCAATATACTAGTGCTGCTAAAATGCATACCCTTTGTAACATAAGGACCTTTTCACTGACAACAGCTGTCTTTCCCCGCATTTATGTTGAAGCATATGCTGTGTCTTCATTTTAACAAGCAAATGCTTCATTACCTCATTTTCTCAATCTTGATTCTCAGGTATTGAAAAAGGATCAAAAGAGCCTCAGCGAGAAAAGGTGGGAAAAGTAACAGTAGATCAAGTTCGTGCGATAGCTCAAGAGAAGTTGCCAGACTTGAACTGCAAGAGCATCGACTCTGCTATGAGGATCATCGCTGGCAGCCTGGCACTGCCGCTAACATGGGCATTGATGTTGATCCTCCAATCCTTCAGAAGGACAAAGTCATCTTGTAATCAGTTTTGCTGGCACCCGCAGATCATATTACCAATCTGTAGATTATGCCTTCCTTTTTGTCCGTCAATCCGTGGCAACTTGAAGTTTTCCTCAGTTTCAGTAACTTTTCTTGCGAATGCCTTCACACGCAGTCATCATCCTTTTCTTGCGAATGCCTTCACACGCAGGGCAGAAAAAAAAAAATTAGCTGGCAGTAAGCAATCGCGCTGCATGAGCGACGGGGGAACTGCCGACAGAGTGGACGACGGCAGCTGCCCCAGTAGACAAAATATATCAATTAAGTGGCTCAGATTTAAATATAACTGATTTCCTTGCATAACATGGTTTGTGACGACAAAATTGGGCGACTTGCGTCAACCAAAGGAAAACTGACCAAATGTCTTAACTCCTAAATTGCAGGCGCAACACTGCGAATCCACATGATTGGCACTGAACCATAGAGATACACAAAATGGACCAACACTCGAGGAGCTGTACACGCGGATTAACTCAGCAGGCCAAACTCCACAGAGTTTTCATCGTCTGTTTGATTTCTTGAAGGATCTTTTAGAATGGGCGTGGTCTTCCACCTCTTCGTCATCATCTCCCATCTTTCTCCGCTTCTTGTGGCCACCGGAATCCTTCATTTTCTACAAGGACACACAATTACAAATCAGTGAACAAGTTGCCATATAAATGAACGCACGTGACCCTACCACCATCATTAGAAGCCAGGTAAGCCATCCTTCTGCAGAGATTTGCTACAGGCAAGAATCACACAGAAGATATTGGTCTTGAAGGACTTACTGTTAGAGCAATTCTCTTTGCATCAGATATGGGCTCTTTAAGTATCATGATTTCGTCTGGGTCCACCTTGCACTGGTCAATTTTCTTGCCTGCAAAACATAGTCGATGAGATCCAGGCTTTGGAAAGATACCATCTTCGGTTATGCATGCAAATTGGCAAATAAAAAGTGAAAGGGCGGGCAGCAAGGAAAACTGCTATTACCAAGGAGCTGTTCAATCTGCACAAACCACTGGGCTTCATATTGATTCACCAAAGATACAGCATATCCTGATCTCCCTGCACGTGCCGTCCTACCCACCCGATGAACATAATCCTATGTGACACGACAAAAGATTTTAGATCATAACATATCCATATGTAAATACTGAAAGCTGTTGAAATAAATCACTACATTTGGCCAATGCAAGTACTGAAACAAACAGATGAGACCTTGGAATTCATTGGAATGTCATAATTGATGACCATATCGACTCCTTGAATGTCAAGACCACGACTTGCCACATCAGTGCAAATAAGGATATTGCAATCCTTCGCTTTGAACCGGTTTAAAGCACCCAACCGCTTGTCCTGATAAATAAAAAGAAACAAACGAAAACAAATATAAGAGAGTAAGAAAAAAACAAGGCAGTTCACCTCACCGAGGATTAGCCAACTGAATGAAATAATAATACAATTGTCTATGTGTGAATTAAAGTCAAAAGTCAAAGAAAGTAAACCTGACTCATTTGGCCACTGATAGACATAGCTTTCAAACCAAGATTCCTTAGCATGAGAGCAAGGAGCCTAGTAGATTCACAGGTGCGCACAAAGATCATGATCATGCTCTCTCGCCTCTCATTCAGAACATGAAGAAGATAACAATCCTAAAATTGACATGACAGAAAGTAGATCAGAGACAAATGATGAAAAGAGGTACTCTGCTGTGAAGATGAACAATATAGAGCTCAATTTGAATGCACAAGCACGAACACGTCGAATTACGTTAATGACATGCAATGCAATACCTTCATCACAGCCATCATTTTCTAGGTACTCTGCTGTAAAGGTGAACAGTACTCAATTTAAATGCACAAGCATGTAATACACGTCGAATTAGGTTAATGACATGCAATGCAATACCTTCATCACAGCCATCATTTTCTCATAACTGCTTATTAAATGAACTAGGGACACCAAAGAATTAACACAAACATGCAACTAAACAATTAAGAATCAAAATGTCAAATTGGTTCAGATCACTTGGGTGGTTGCTCACTGCTTAAAATCATTATGGTTGTAATGGAGTTTAAAAATAGGTTGCGCATGAACTAATTCCAAAATGGTAGAGACTCTAGCATAATAGGTTTTATTTAGGCTTACAAGGGAAAATGTACCGAGCAACTATCCAAAAGGTAATGGTTCTAGACAAAGAACTAAGACCAAATTGCAGATCGCTACAATGCAAGTTGAGTTACAAGTGTGCCTTTATAGAAATAGTAGAACACAGGTTTAGCCACACTAATTCCAAAGTTATGCAAAAATAATACAACAATTTTCAAGAAATAGACAAAAATAGACACTAGTTTTGAATTCCACAAAGATTACAAAGTGATACAATTGCAACACAATCAAACATATTATTTACAGTAGTCAGTAGTCCGTGACCACAAACATTCTGAGAGCACGGATTTAGATGACATGAACTCAAGAAAATCAATGATACATCAAGGACAGTAGCAGCAGCAACATAGAGATGCGGGCCAAATAAACTGACCTTGTAATCTGCAGGAACAAAATAGAACTCTTGTTTAAGCGAATCTACTGTAGAATATTTTGAGGCCGCTTCGACCTGTTTCCAAGAAAAAAAAGTTTTGATCATAAGTAAAGAGTAAGAAAGTAGACCAAGATGTCCTCAACTTCTTTCTTATTAAATGCTTCAAAAGGCGAAGAAGATAGAATGTCACCTTAGCAGGATTCCTGAGACAGGCCCGTTGCAGTTTATTTACCTAAGTTGTTGGAAAGGAAACTACATTTAGTCAAACAAAACACATACAAAAAGGCCTGTTTATAAAATCAGTCCATGATCATGCAAGCTATTTGGTACTAAAAAAGATCATGCTAGGAAAATAAAAGCTTAATGACATTTGGAAGGATAAATATGGGACCATCACTCTTTTACCATCTCAGGCATTTTAAAGTAGTGGCATGCAATTGTGATTACCAGCAGAAGCAGTGAACGTGGCCGTATAAAAAAATGTTTTCAGTTGTTTGATTAAAAGGTCTCCATAAATTATGTAGTTTCATCACAGCAATAAACAAATACAACACTATCCACAAACCTTTTTGGTCATTGTCGCTGAAAAAAGGAAAGTTCTCCTGTCTTTAGGAATCTCCTTTAGAATGTCATCGAGAGCTTTCTCGAACTCCACATTAAGTAATTTATCAGCTTCATCCAGTACCTACCAATGCAAAAGACAGACCTAATGTCAAATAAAATTGAGTTGAAAAACATTCAAATAGTTGTCTCAAATTAAGAGATATGCTCTGAAACATAAGGATCGTCATGTTCTGAAATAGAACTTTTGATTTCAAACCTATTCAATTTGAGTTGACAGGAAAGGTACAGAGGAAACAGAGCCGCATTCAGCACATGCCCATGAATTAAGAACATCAATGATGAAGCATATACTAAAATAAAATTTAAGCCAATGTCTTAAAATGGAATAAATGCGCATATATGCATTTTTTAATATATCCAGCAAAAAAATCGCATACACTCTGTGATCAGGGGCGGGCCTGCGCCTAGGGCCACCCGGGCCGTGGCCCTAGTCGTGGCCCGTAAAGAGTCCAGTCCTCCTCTTAGTTTTGGCCCAGTTCACCGAACAAAGCTACCAATCTGACGAGAGACCACTCAGTAGTTCTCTGCGAGTTGGACGGCGACGGCGCATCTCGCGATATCCCAACTGGTGCCGCCGCCGCCTGGTGCGCTGGCTGCTGCAGCCCTTGTGAACTCGTCCCAGGCTGCCAGAAGGAGGCAACAAGCAGGCGCGGCTGGCCTCCCTATTATAAGTCTACGATGTGTTCGTCTTCCCCTTAATCTCACTCTTTCTTGTTTCTATTCTATTAAATGGAATCTTGGGATGAAAGCTGAATAATCTATGCCTTATTTTGTATCCGCCTAGCCTTAACATTTGTAATACAAAATGAAGAGAGCAGGACTTTGATATCTTATTTCCCTAGTGTTTTGCCACACAATTGAATGAAATTGATGAACCACTCCACGTCAGCTCTACAACAATAAACAAATCGATCTCCTCTTGTCCTCCATCTCAAGGTACAGAACAAGACACTACTGTAGTTTTTTCTGAGCCTAGACACTACTCGAGTTAGTGCTACACAAATACAACTGAACCAACTTGATTCCCTTCACCTGCACAATAGAAACAATTACAATTTACAACCAGAAATGTGTTCGCCGTAGAGTTAAGCCATCCTCCGAATTCAAGGAACAATAGGAATTGTATCCAATTATTAACATGTAATTTCATGCATTTTCTCAATTTGAACCATTTCTGTTATACTTATGTATGTGATATTTTCTCTATATGTGATACATAGGGTAGGGTATTTTTTGACCCTTCCAGTTTGGCCCTAGTCTTGGCCAAAAGCTGGGTCCGCCGCTGTCTGTGATTGTTTACTTAGAGAAAAAAGGATTCAGCAACTTCAGGTGGTCAAAAGGTAAATAAATGTTATTTAGTTAGATGGTTAGAAAAGCAGTTGGAAGATATAGTTTCTCAGGTAGATAAAAGAAGTTTTTGTTTATGGCCAGTTTTCTTACAGTAGGCATTACTGTATACAGTGAATACAACGTTCCTAATAATAATTAAATAGAATACATACCAAATACTTGATTTTCTTAAGGCTAAAACCTTTTGTATCTGTCAGATGATCCAAAAGACGCCCAGGAGTTCCAACCTAAGTTTTGAATGAAATATTACAAAGAAGATTAGTAGATATGAAGCCAAACATTATGTGAAATCAAATTGACGCAATAGAATTTTCAGTGCATACTAGAAGCTGATATGTCTGTTGCTGCTGGTTTATACAACATACTAGAAGCTGATATGTCAAATTGTGGAGTCAAAGAGAATTGAAGCTGATATGTCTGTTGCTACTGGTTTATACAACATACTAGAAGCTCCAAGAGCTCGATCCAGTGGGAGAGAAATTAGAATTTATTTGGACACCGATGCTATTGTGGTCTTTACAGAAGTAATTTAAACGTGTAAATTTCAATGCAATACACACTGGAGTCATACTTTGGGTAAAAAAAAAACAAAGTTTTGCTATGTAAATGTGACGGACAACTTTAGCTTGGAATAAGGTAGAGAAATCATGGAATCTACAACACTCACCACAATATGAGGACGTTTTCCAATCGATAGCACTTGCTGCATCCGATCCACTCCACCAACAAGCTGGTGAAAGAATAAAATGTCAGTTGAAAGCAAGATGTCCAAAAACACAAATAATGGGACTAACAGATACAATTTCGCCAAGGGATGTCCAGAAATCCAAATGCATCTAATAATCTAATAATACAAGCACATCACATGTTGTGAGAAGTATCCCCATAGGATAAGAAGGCTGTAACATTGAGGGATCATCTCCGTGCATCAATGTGCAGCACAAGTAATTTGCCACATTCAGACACTGGACAATCGAACGCCCAAGAAAAGAATACATTCGCTTCGCAGCAATGGCACTCACCACTGAGCAACGCAAACCAATAGCTGATCCGAGAGCCTCGAACTGCTCCGCAATCTGAATCGCCAGCTCCCTGGGCCATAACAGGGTTGCATGATCAGCAACCACGCACATTTGAAATTGGATAGCACCACATCGCCCCCAAATGAAGGAATTGAGAAAGCAAACCAACCTCGTTGGGGACAGCACGCAGGCGAAGAAAGAATGCTGGACCTCCCGGTTATCAAGCAGCTCCTGCAAGATAGGCAGAGCGAACGCGCCCGTCTTCCCCGACCCCGTCTGTGCCAATGCTATCAGGTCCTTCCCTGCGAAAAAAATAAATAAATAAATCCCGAAGCGAATTAGGAGTCTGCAATCGCAAGTGCCCTGCGCAGACAGCCAAAAGGGGGTGCGGCGCTGGATGGATGATGACTGACGGTACCTTGGAGGGCATGCGGGATGGCCTCGGCCTGGATCCTCGTGGGCTCCTTCCAACCCATGAGGTCGCACGCCTCCACCAGCTCCTTGCAGATGCCCAGCTCCGCGAACGTCGACGCCAGGCGCGGCGCCGGCTCCTGCTTCTCGCCGGCCTCAACGGCTGCATCCTCCTTCGCCATGGTGTCGCTCGCGAGACTGAGCTTCCTGTGCGAGCGTGCGCGTGGGGCTTGACAAGCTTGCGGCGGGCGGCGGCGGGGAATGAGCTGAGACGGGCGTGCGCGTGGGGCTTGGCAAGCTTGCTTGCGTGCGCGCGGCGGTTGTGTTGTGCAGGAAGGACGCCGAAGTACCTGCTGGCTCGGCGTTGGCGGAGATGAAACGAAACCCTAGCGGCCGGTGAAACTGGCATGGGCCGGAACTAGTTGGGTCGATAAGTTTCGGGCCCAGCCCATCTGACGACTTGTGTTGGTGCGCCGCTAGGTATGTCGGCCCTGGCGGCGAGCCTGCAGTATGAAATGTTCATCAAGTGTAAATGAATAGTCTTCAGTTCATATATAAAGTTGGACTTGGTGATGTTGGTACCATTTTGAATCAAGTGAATGATTTTCTCACTGCCACCAGTGTGTTATTCTGCTGATCTTCTAAGTTTCTAATAGTCTTTACCTTAGCGCTTCATAGTCTAATGGAAATTTCTGTGCTAAGCATTTAGGCCATTGAATTTTACCTTTTTACAGAAGTTTAGTTGTCGCTGTTGAAAATGAATACTGAAGTATGACTTGTTTGCTTGGGCAGAGCATTCACAGTTTCTGAGCTTAGGAAGAAACTACGAAGTAAGAATTATCCTTCTGATGCAGTTGATGCTGTAGTTGCTGATTTCAAGTCAAGGTAAGACTCGTTTTCTATTACAGTCACGCTAGTAGAAGTACAACTCTTCACTTTGAACAAATGAACAATAGTTGTGGTGGCACAACCTTTATCCATTTTTACAAACCGCATACTGTACATCCTAGATCTGGACTTGAACCAGCAATACAATTACTTCTGGTTCTGGACGGAGAATCCCCAAATTTTGTAAAGGGACTTCATATGTTTTATGCCAGAACTTAAATGTTAGATCTAACCAATACTTTTGGCTGATATAGCAAGGCAGTAGGCATTTATGTCATTCTAAGGCTGACTCCAACAACGCTTGGCAAACGCATTTTTACCTGGGTTTACAATTCCGGTATGAAAAAAATTTCGGAGGTCACCGAAAAAACCAAAATTTCAAGAATTTCGGGTTACTGTAGCATTTTCTTTTTAAAAAAATAATCTGTGTTAAAAACAAAAAAAATAAAATGAAATATCGGCATTTTTTTCAAAAAAACCGAAATTTCGGAAATTTCGTGAAATTCTGGCCGAAATTGTGAACCATGTTTTTTATCTCCCGCTGGCTACTGTGCGCTTTGGAGAGCGCCTCCAACAGGCAAGGCAAACGGCGAAGCAAACTGCCTACAAAGGAGAGAGCTCTCCTCGAAGGCATCCGCCGCAGCTCGCAGGAGGGAGAAGATCGGCCTCGCGCGGGAGGAGGAGGCGGTGGCGGCGAGGAGCTCGGTCGCTGGCGGGGCCAGGTGAGCCCGCGGCGAGGAGCTCGGTCGTCGGCGGGGCCAGGCGAGCCCACGGCGAGGAGTTCAGCCTCTTCCTCTTCCTCTTCCATGGCGTACGGCCCGCACGACGATGTGGAGGAGCAGGGGAGGCCGGGTCTTCCTCCTCTCCGGTGGAGTTGCTGCCTCTCCTCCTCCTCGTCGTCTTCCTCGCCACCGGTCCGAAGCTGCCGCCGCTGCCGCCGGACCGAAGCTGCTGCTGTCGTCGCCGCAGAGAGCCGGCGCCGGAGCTCGAGCCCAATCCATGGCTGCCGATTTTTCTTTTGCCTCTTCTTGTTGGAGACGACCGATTTTGCACGGGCAAGGTGTTCACTGTGCGCGATGCAAACGAAGGAAATGCATCCACATTTTGCCAAGCGTTGTTGGAGTCAGCCTTACCATTGGTGAGCAGAAGAACACAGGGAGCAAGTGTTAACCACGACAAGCAATGCTAACGGCTAGAGACGTAAATTGAATAAAAAAAAGTAGCCCATTGATAAATTTTTCTTATGCAAAGTACATTGACAATATTACCAATCAGAATGCAGAAGAGAAAAAAGTCACTAATGGCATTAAAGATTGCATAACTATTCGATACATATTTGATCATCGTTCCACAGATCAGGAGGAACATAAGACAACTTCATTACTGTTGTAATTTCATGGATTCATTTGGCGCCTTCACCTCTTATGCATCAGCAGTGCCGGTCACAATACATATAAGACTAGTAATGGGCGCGCGCCCATGCGCGCGCTTGAAATCAAAGTTGCAAAATCTTTGTACTAAAGTTATGATATGGCTATTGTGATATTTTGTTGGTAGTGTTAATACATTGATGAAATGATTTACAAAAGAAAGAGTAATTTCTCAAAGAGAAAAGGGGCAGCAGTGCGCCCTCACATGAAGATGTGAAGCAGGCAGTAGGCTGGAGGATAGTGATGGGAAGGAAGGGTCAGCTACGAGGTTAATGCGCTCACAACAGAAGACCACCTGAATTATCTATGTACTCCTAATGAAGGCCACACGCTGAATAGAAGGAACAGGCATGATGCTAAATAGAAGGAAGCGCGCTTCATTTGACAGTACAACACGACAATTATCGAATTAGATACTGGACATTTCATACTTCACAGGATACAGGTAGTAACGCCACTACAGAAATCAAGATGAGACAGTTCTATTCCTATTCCTACCATCTTCTCAGATATCATGGATCTGGTAGTAGTACTAAAGTTTTCTAATAGCAGCACAGGAAAAGGCATGGAATCTGATCAGAATTTGCAGCATTGTAGTGATCATATGGCAGGCGGAGTTCTGGCACCTATTTGGAAAATACATAAAGAACAAAATTGTGAGCCATATATAACGAATGTGGTGATGAGAAATCTTTTATGTCCATCACTAGCATATGACTCTGTAGCCTCTGCACCCAAGGAAAATAATGAAGACAATAGTACGCTGAAGCAAAGAATTGTAAACACAAGGAGTCAAGGAGTATAGACTGTATAGTGTTGCGATTTGGCTCTTCAAAAATAAGAATACGTGATAAGTGATGATGAATCCCTCTATGAAATGTAGATGCTAGTACCTCCTTAGCATCCTACACTGCGACCTGCTTGTTGTTACAAGGTCCTGCATGGAAGCAAAAGTTCTGAAAATGGCTTCATTGGTCAATTATCTTTTATGGCTAGATGAACTGAACAAATGAAGGAAGAATAAGGTTTGGGCACAGTATATTCTTTTAATCTAAGTTGCATGTATCATATATTCACTTCAAACTTCATGATATAATGCATTTGGTGGAACAACTTGGGACAACCACATCAGAATTGCATGCCTCTCAAAACAAACTACATATTTGTTGATGAATGGGGCCTTAAATATTCTTGACAGTTGACACAACAAAAGACACAACTCAATCCAAGCAGTTTAGTTCAGTAACCAACCTGTTGGTATTGCAGATCAAGAACAAATTGAAGTGTGGATGTTTAATAGTTAAAGTCTTGCATCTCCATATTTGGTATATCAATGCTTATGCGGGAACCAATCAAAAACTGAATCTGAAAAGTCACATGGAAGAATGACATAAGGAGACTCCATCAAATGTTCTAAATTATGACATGTATAGTAGCTGCCATTTTTCAATTTATTTTATACAGGAATAGAGTAAAAAATGGCGACATAGAAATGTGCTCGTACCCATTGCCTAAATTTTACCGAATAACATGTGCTAAGTTTTCTTTTCTTTATTTTGGAAGTGTAAGGTTCATGATAAATATTGGGCCATTAATCATAATTTTCAAAAATGGGCATAAGAAAGTAGCTAGAACGGAATTGGCAAGAAAGTAGAAAGCAAGATTACTTTGCTTTGCTTGCATCTTTTTGCCCTGTATAACTTGGAATTCCTACCTCACCAAAGGACACAAACTATTAATTTTGAGGCGAGAGTAGATAGGTGCAAAACTGTTTATCATCTAAATAGACAAATAGTCCCCATGTTATGCATGAAGAAGTCTCACTGAAATGTTTTGACTCCCTTGCAAGCCACCACTAAGCATCAACACATTGAGAGTTCAGGGCACAGGTTTAATCAATTGCAAGCATGGTTCCTTGCAAAAAATAAATTGCAAGCATAGTAACCTTGCTTATTAGCCAGGCAGCCAGCAGGTCGATGTTAAGAATAGCTCTAGCAATATGTCACTCCATGAATATGAACTTTGCAAAATAGCAGGTAGCACTCATGCTTTGATAAAAAGCATTGTTTCTCCAGTTTTGGTACATAAGCAGAAAGCAAGCTGAAGTCACCATCAATTCCTATAATACCACTCTCTCTAAGCAAACTTACAGAACACTTAGAAAATGGCATTGTGATTCACTAAAGATTATTGACAAATTTATAACCAAGGGACATAAATTCATCTCACCTTCATATCTCTTCTAAAGTTTGAACCAGAAAATGCATAGAAAAAAGCCCTGCAGCAATTCCATTATAAAGATGGAGATAGTATAAAATCTCTGTACTAAACTATAAAGAAACGTTCCTATCATAACTTATAGAGACGGAGATAGTATCAAATCAGAAAGAAAAATTGAAAAAAGGGAAATTTGTATTACCTTGTGCCCATTTCGCCAAACACATTGAGGGTATCGTCCATGTAAGTGTCAACGCCAGTTTATTGGAGGCTACTGGATGTGGTGCAGAGGTGGCGGAGAGGATTGGGAGGACCATGTGCTGAAAGATTGCTATTGATTGGAGGAGAGAACGGGGGAAGCTCCCGCCTTGCCCAGCTGTAGTGTCTTGCTGCTCCTGTACGGTGTGGAAAAAAATAGAGAAGCTGAGGGTTGCTGCTCCTAGAGATTGAATTGGGACGCAATTAGATTGAAGCAAACCATGGCACTGCATCTTGTGTTGCTTCCGTGAAGAAAAGGAGAGGAAATTAGGAGAAGATGCCGACCTGGGACATTCCATCAAACATCAGTGCTGCAGTTCAGCGAACGGAGACGAAGGGCGGCGGCGACGGCCTGCGTCGAGGGGAGGGAGGGCGGCGACTAGGAGGAGCGGCGCCGGTCCGCGCGAAGGGTAGGGAAGACGGCAGCAGGCGAGCAGGCGAGGGCCGGCGGACGCCGGTGCGGGAGCGACGTTGATCCGGGCGGACGAAAGGGACGGTGGCGTCCACACGGTAGGGAATGCCGGCGGTGGTGGCACGCAGAGGTGAGGGAAGGAGGTTGACGGACACCTGTGCCGGGCCGTGCGCGAGGCGACCGCCGACAGTGCCAAGCAGTGGGCTCCGCCGCGCGCCGCTCAGGGATCCGCGCCACCGCCGTGCCGCGGAGCCCGAACTGCGCAACCGTCTTCATGCCCGGCGTTGCGCGATGCGCCGCCGCGTTGACCCGACCTGATGTTGGCCGCCTCGCCGCGTTGCCCCGCTGGCTAAGACGAGCCGCAGTCGTCAACCTTGCCCCGCCGTGCGCCGGTCGCACATGGGCCCGCGCGGTGAGCTGTTCCCGATAGCCCACCGTCGGCAGCTCGTCGACCGCCAAGCGGAGCCGGGCCCTCGCACCAGGGCACCAGGCTGCCGTCGAACACGCATACGTGGCCCCGGCCGCCACTGCGTCGCCCGCCGCCGTCGGCGCGTGGTGGTCAGCAGGCCAGATGTTTCGCGAAGGAGGACTGCAGGCTGATTTAGAAGAAACACGGGGGCCTAAATGCAAAATGTTGGCGGCAACTGTCCATCTCTAGCCGTTGGATCGGCAATCGGACGGCAGAAAACATTTATCGCTAACGTGGACCAATTGGACAGCCGGGGATTCCAGCCGGTTTAATGTCGATAGATACCTTGTTATTTCGGGCCCTATGGGTCATCCTTGGGTGAAAATCTACACCCGGCCCGAACCCATCTTAATACGGGTCGGGTCTAGACCCACAAGTGAGATTTTGCACCCATGTCGCGTGAAACCCGTGGGTGCCTGCCCCGATCCGACCCATTGACATCCCTACCTTCCAGCCTCATCACCGGGACTTGAATGAAAAGAAGAGAAGTATAAAGTTTTCAACACCCTGTCATTTTATCCCGGATCCGCACCTGCTTATCATCTAAGTATCTGGCTACCCCTGTTTTTCACTATATAAACTTATATCGCTGGGAGGTTTGATGCCCTCCAAACGCCTGCAACATTCTTTTTGTTTTGGTTTTCTCATACGAGCATTATTTCAATTCTGTCTCAAAAAAATAAGTAGATCTATGTCACTAAAAGATTTTTTTTTTCATACGAGCACTATTTTGATTTTGTCCCTAGAAAAAAATAAGTGACATCACTAAAAGAAAGTGTGCCCACCTAGAGTCGGTGCATCCTCACTTGTCACGTGGTTCCAGACTTTCAACGTTGTGTTTTGCATAGTCGCTATCCATAATCGCTATCCATAATCGCTATTTCGTGGCTACCTTCTGTGCACATTACATACTACATTTAGTAGCCTTAGGTTCTTTCGTGTATCTTACAGTTGATCACCAAAACTAAATAATATAGAGAATTCAGAACCACCCATAATAATGACAATCTATAACATGCGCCATTTTAGTTGTCAATAATAATGCTTGTAGAATTTTATTCGCAACGTGGAAATCGAGCTACTTCTTGTGGTCGTAGAGGTCTGGAAATAATCGAAGATATGCATAGCACTCTTCTGCTATAACAATCACGGTGTGCGGTGGCGGCGCCCGTTCCCGCTTTTAAAACGAACAGGGGGCGTGATCCGAATTTCCAGCTCGGCGGCATGGCTAGCCCGCACGGTTTGGTGAGCGCCATAACACGCCAAGGCCCGCCTCGCGCTGTTTGATCGCCCGTGCTGCACGGCCATGAGCCATCCAATCCGGCCCCAAACACAAATTCCACTGTTCGTTTTCGTCACGTTCCGCCGTTTGTTTGTTGCTAGCTAGTGCCTCCTTTTCCTTCCAGCTAGGCCGAGAACCCCACGGACGAGGAAGCCCACCATGGGCATCATGCGTGCATGTACCCCGAGCGGCTGAGCTCGCTATGGTCCAACCCGGCTGCAAGCCGGCCGATGCCGATACTCTACTCTCCGGCGCACGTTGCCACATGCCAACATGCTTACATGCGCCGTCGTCGGGACGCGCCCGGCCCAGGCAGCAAGGCACAGGCGATGCAAGCGACGACGACACACGCCTTGAATACGTACGTGATCTGAGCCGCCGCGCGCGCGGTTCGTCCAAACCGCGGCATCTAGCTTAGCTAGATCCATGATGATGGTATCGGACAGTCGCCGTGTGATGAGTCTCCGCGCGCTTGTCTCATCTTAGTCATGTTCCTGTCACGTTGCGAGGCGTGCAGTGGGGCTAGTACGACGCGACACGGCCTGACTGGCTTCTCTACGGCGTTTTCGCTCATCCGTCCCGCGACGCAAAAGGGGTCTGATTTGTTGTTGTTCAGGGGTGCACGGTTGCTGCAAGTCCATATGCATATCTACCAGGAGTACTACTTGGTTAGATCGACGAAGTCCGACGTCGCGGTCTCCGAACAGTCACGCTGCGCGCAGGGACCAGTACGTGCCCCGAACAGCCTACCGACCATCAAGAACACAGGGGCAAACGAACGCACCGCACCGCGAACGGAACAGCAAGATTACCGGGGCCGGCTGTTGGTCAACTCATGAAAAGATGCTGGGAAAACTAAACGCCATTCGTTATCAAAGAACCAAGTAATGCAGGGCATCTATATGCACAAAATCAAAACCGCATCAAAGAACCCAACCTGGCCAAAGCTAGTCACACTGGACGAAATCCCATCCTGAAGACCCGAGCTGGAAGCTTTAGTGCTTAACGTGTGAAACAAAAATAATCAGGGGGGCGAAAATGGCCATCAAACCTTGTGCACGGCTGCGTGCGCATATATATATACACGCTTGCTGCTCACGGCCTAAACGCCAGCGCTTAGTACGCCAAGAAACAGAATCAGAAAAACCTGTCCCTGATTCGACGCCGCAGCACCGTACGCCATCGTTACATCCGCGAGCCTGTCCCGCACGCCGATCGGCCATGGAGCTTAGATTGGTTCGGCAGAGGAACCGTGCTCGCCACCTCGCAGTCCTCCTGCTGCTGCTCGCCTGCGCCGGCGGCATTGCACCGGCGAGCGGTGCCGCCGCCGGGAGGTGGGACCTCCTGCAGCGAAGCATCGGGGTGTCGGCGATGCACATGCAGCTTCTCCACAACGACCGCGTCATCATCTTCGACCGGACAGACTTCGGCCGCTCCAACCTCTCCCTCCCCGGCGGCCGCTGCCGCGTCAACCCGCGGGAGCGCGTGCTCCCCGCCGGCGACTGCACCGCGCACTCCGCCGAGTACGACGTGGCCGCCAACGCCGCGCGCCCGCTCTTCGTCCTCACCGACACCTGGTGCTCCTCCGGCACCGTCGCGCCCGACGGCACGCTCGTCCAGACCGGCGGCTGGAACGACGGCTACCGCAACGCGCGCACCATGCCCGTCTGCGGCGGCGACGACGGCAAGAGCTGCGACTGGTCCGAGAAGCAGGACGCGCTCGCCGCCAACAGGTGGTACGCCACGAACCAGATCCTCCCCGACGGCCGCGCGTTCATCATCGGTGGCCGGCGCCAGTTCAGCTACGAGTTCTACCCCAAGCCCGACCCCTCCGATACGTCTGTCGTCCAGATGCCGTTTCTGGTACAGACGAGGGATCCCGAGGAGAACAATCTTTATCCGTTCGTACACCTCAACATAGATGGCAACCTTTTCATCTTCGCCAAGAACCGCGCCATCCTCCTCGACTACAAGCGGAACAAGGTCGTGCGGACGTACCCCGTGTTGGCCGACGGCGACCCCAGGAACTACCCGAGCTCGGGCTCGTCGGTGCTGCTGCCCCTGAAACCCAACCCCACCGAGGCCGAGGTGCTCGTCTGCGGCGGCGCGCCGTCGGGCTCCTACAACTCCACCAGAGCTGGCACCCGCACCTTCGTCACGGCGCTCGCGACGTGCGGGCGGATCAAGATCACCGACGCCTCCCCGGCTTGGGCCATCGAGACGATGCCGTCGCCGCGGGTGATGGGCGACATGATCCTGCTGCCCAACGGTGCCGAGGTGGCGATCATCAACGGCGCCGCGGACGGCACCGCCGGGTGGGAGGCCGCGAGCACCCCGAACTACGCGCCCGTCATCTACCGCCCCGGCCAGTCGCCGGGGAAACGGTTCGAGGAGCAGGCCGCGACGGGCGTCGCGCGGCTGTACCACTCGTCGGCGGTGCTCCTCCGCGACGGACGGCTGCTGGTGGGCGGCAGCAACCCGCACATCTACTACAACTTCAGCGGCGTGGAGTTCCCCACCGAGCTCAGCCTGGAGGCGTTCTCGCCGGAGTACCTCGACGCGTCCAACGACATGCTCCGGCCCAAGATCCTCGACCCGTCCCCGACAGGCGCCGCGTCGAGCGTGTCCTACGGCGCGACTCTGGCGCTGCGGTTCTCGGTCCCGGCGTCCGCGAGGAGACGGCGCGGCGGCGGGCTCGGGGAGGTGGCGGTGACGATGGTGGCGCCGTCGTTCACTACGCACTCGTTCGCGATGAACCAGCGGCTGCTGTTCCTGGAGGTGGGCAAGGCGGCGGCGGTGCGCGGCCGGCTCGGGACGTACGACGTGTCCGTGACGATGCCGGCGACGGCGGTGCTGGCGCCGCCGGGGTACTACATGGTGTTCGTGGTGAACGGGCACGTCCCCAGCGAAGGGATCTGGGTCCACATACAGTGAGAGCGAGAGAGCGACGGGGAGAGGGGGTTTATAGAAATTGATTGCTATATTTCATTTTCATTTGTTTCGTTCTGCCATTCGCAGTAGGCAGTACAGGTGAAGTGTAAACACACAAATGTCCCTGGTAAAAAAAATGGTAATGCATGGTAGCGTTGACAGTCACCTGACTCAGTCCTTGTTGACATGATATGAGCTTGGAAAGAAGGAAAGAGGAGAGGAGAATGTCTGTAAAGCTGCTATCAGAGAGAGCTTCACGTGAACCCCGCCGGGCACACGTGACCCGCCTCAACCGCATCTGCTCTTGGCTCTAGCGTACGCGCCACGGTCTGGAGGCTAGATCAGCAGCAGTATCGCCATCAGCGCTCGATCTGGCAAGCAAATCTACGACCATGCAATGTCCTGCCTGCGTGTTTCGTACGGATCGATCACCCGCTCGTACTGTAGTAGATAGCTGGGCAGAGAAGAAGATGGCGCACATAGTCTACTCGAGTAGACGATGAGTTCGGTACTTCGGTTGGAAGCATTCATTGCTAGTACCTGTGAGCCGAGTACGTGCGCCGTTGGCGTGAGCTCGCGCGCCGGCCAGCCGGTGGCCTCGGGCGCTCGGGGTGCGCGCGGAACGCGTGTGCTCGCGGGGATGACCGGCGGTGGCGGATCTGGGCTGAATTCAGTTGGCACAACACAAGTGGTACGCAGCGACGCCGACAGAACAGCTTGCGGAGACGGCTGGACCGCAGCACCAGCAGCGCAAGAGACGCACGGCCGGCGCCTAGCCGCCTAACCCAAATGTATCACAAGCTCGATCGGCCATTTTCGCACGCTGTTAAGTTCCAACGCGAATCAAGCCTACTCCTATTTCCCTTCACTGGCCAGGCTGTCCTTTTGTGTGTGTGTGTGTGTGTCCCGTCGGAACTTATTGGACGACCATTTCCATTTGGAATAAGAGAATCCGCCATAATTGCAGAAAAAAATTTTTGCGTCCCTGGTTGTTTGGAGACGCAGTCAGTGTGGTCCTCCTGCTACTGGTGCAACTGGCCCAGGCCCAGATTATTGCCGCCAACATTTAAATCGGTCTTTCTGATCGTCGGCGCTTGGCAGAAAACACTCCCCGTGTATGATTGTTCTGTTGCTAATTGCGTGCTGTTCCTTGCTTACACGCATGGACCGGAGCCCAGAGTGTGCGTTGATGCTTTGTGTGGTTGGTGGAGTAGGCGCCTCGCCTAATGTTGTTCGATCTGTTCGCAATGCTGAACTGCTGATCGAGCTACCGTTCTACGCGCGCTCTCTGTGCATGCATGGTGTTCTTTCTGTGTGTGTTTTGCAGCGTAGTAGGCTAGTAGCAGCTGCACCGACTCATGAGCGTGGCCAGGTAACGACTAATTGGCCCATCCCAAGCCCCTTGCCACGACGACCCAATTCTGGGCCTCCTTTAAGAACCTGGGCCTTGCTCATCGACCTCTTAGGCCGGACGGGCCGGACGGTGATCCGAGCGGCGGAGCCGCTCAGCAGCACAATCAAGCAGAGCCATCCACCGATGGACCATCGTCATCCTCTGCCACGGTGGTGTCAGTTGTCACCGCCTCCACCCAAGCTAACCGAACCAAGGAATCTTGGAATCCAAGAGTCGCGCCAAACACATCCTGAAGCGTTGCACGGGAGAACAAACAAGATTGATCAGCAAAAGTGCCTTGGGAGCCTACCAGAACAAGGCACATGTACACCCCCGAAATAGCACGGGCACGAACAGCCTAAAAGCTCGTCAGGCGGCCGTCGGGGCGGCGCACCTAATACATCCGTTCCAGTTCCGTCGCCAAATTCTCTGAACTGAACAAACAGTAACCACCAGCTAACCACCATGTCCGGCTTATCGGCCATCTAGTCCCCTAAAACTTCATTGTACTTCGATGCTGTCGTGCTTGTGCTGACATCGGCATAATGAACGTATAAAGCTTGTTTTTTTCCCTTTTTTTTTTTGAAGCGGGCAGAAAGCTTGATTGATTCCGAAGAATCTTCAACTCTTTGGGTTTCCTTCGTGCAGGACAAGATAACAGCAGTGTCAAAGGCGGCTAAAGCAGCCTCGACATCAGAAATGGCAGCGATGAAGCTACGGGAACTCACGTTCGCCGATCCGAGGCGCCCTGTGGCGTCGAGGCAGATCACGGGCTCCTCGTCCTGTTTCGACGCAATTATGAGGGGCTCTTGTCGTGCTTCTCGCACAAATCCTGATTAGTACTCGTAGAGCATTGTTTAGGATGGGGGCATTTTGGTGTATGCTCTCCTGTGGCTGTTATCTATCGGCACCCATAGGTCCACCTGCTTTAGATCCCGTGGCCGTTGAAATGACAATCTTGGTTATCTGCATGCTAGTCCCACTTAGAACGTGTCAACTTGGGACCTGAACACTCAATCACTCGGTCCAACCTAAAGTGACTTAAGCTCGAGAAATAAACCAATTGCTACCAATTGCTTTAGCGCCTGACCTTTTTATCCCTGTTTATTTCTTATTATTCTTTGGATGGCCAAGTGGGCAACAGCTTGACAAAGTTCAGATACTACCTGAAAGTTAGCCAATGAGCGAAGAAGCCCGTGATGAATGTTTCACACATCAAACATGTACTTAAATCTAGCATTACGCTAACTATGGAAGCTCTCTTTCTTCAGAGGAAACAAGTGCAGAACTGCATATTGCCAAGGAACCACGGGCATTTTTCACATTGAATTTTCACAACATGCTTGCACTTCATTTTAGCGCATTTTAAGAGAGATTTGCCGAATTGTGCTGGTGTACTTTGACAAATGCAACTGGTGCAATGCAATCGACAGGCTGACATGTAGGCAGCCGCAGTTATTCGTCCTCTGTGGGTCTGTATCGATCTCTTGAGTATCTGGCTGAACATAAGCACAGCAATGTGCCAATGTTTATGACATATACTACGGTGATAAAGTCACTTATATTACTGAGCAGATCGAAAACGATGGCGTCCTCCTCGCGAAATGAAAACACGACAATCTCACTGAGGCCTCGTTCGGTTCCTTTGGAACGGTTCCATCCGGATTGGGGTAGATATAGCAAAAATTTGTAATAGGTACAACAAGAGACCGGGATTTGTTTCGGGTCGTGAACCAATTTGCTCATGATAGGTACAACAAAAGACCCGGATTGGTTCCACACCTCTTGACTAGTGGATTGATTCCCGGTCTTTTGTTGCAGCAATCATGAACAAATTGGCTCACGATCCGGAATAAATCCCGATCTCTTGTTGTACCCAGCACAAATTTCTTGCTATAGCTATCTCAATCCAGGTGGAACGGTTCATGAGGAACCGAATGAGCCCTGAAAGTGTTTGGAAACCGAAGCATGACGCAGCCAAGAGTGTGACAAAGACCTGTGTTTGGCCCTTGCCTTGTTCAACTACCTCGCAACAGTACTCGTCAATCCAGTTCACGTGTTCGCCGGTTCCCCTTGCAGATTTTTGGCGCCTGTGATGACTCAACAGTCTAGCTAGATGTGTAGGGTCTACAGTGCAGTTGCAGGGCAGGCTGAGGTTTGGTTACTGAAAATAAAGCCGTGGGAAAAAAGAAAGCTGTTGGTTTTGCCGAAAGTAAACAATAAGAACAGGAACTGAAATATGAATTTCACATGGTTGCATATAGAACTGGCAGGACCATGAACAAAGGAGTTGAAAGGCTCAGCTGATTCAGCTCAGGCCTCAGCTTTTGTAAAAGCGCATTCCACGCGCGCTGTGAAGCATTCGGTACAACCACTATTCGCATTTTGGGTATAACCGGAGTAATTTTATTGGACTCTTGATTGGATCCAGGTTGTTGGTTAGCCTTTTCCTCGCCCCTACAAATAGCAGACCGCCATCTCGTCGGCCTCCACAGCAGCTCAAACGCAAAGCAGCGGCGCAGTTCTCTGCTCCACGTTCTCTTCACCTTCTTCCACACAGGCCGCCGGGGCAGAGAAATCAACACCGCAGAAGCGACCGCCATGGCTCAGGGAAGGGGCAGTGCGACGACACGGTGCCTCGCCCTCGCCGGCGGCCTGCTCGCCGTGTGCCTCCTCCTCGGCGCCGGCGACGCGGCCACCCACAGGGTCGACTGGTCCTTCAACGCGGACAGCTGGTCCAGGGGCAAGAGCTTCCGCGCCGGGGACATCCTCGGTGAGTAGCCAAACTACTAGTATAGTAGTATCACATGAGTATCATCCGCGGCGGTTCGGTGATGAACTGATGATCTCCAAACTAAACTCTTGTGGCCTTTTTCTGCTGCGTGCAGAGTTCAACTACGACCCGTCCGTGCACAACGTGGTGGCCGTGGACGCCGGCGGCTACAACGGCTGCAGCTCCTCCGGCAGGGCCTACGGCTCCGGGAGCGACCGCATCACGCTCGGCCCCGGGACCAGCTACTTCATCTGCAGCCTCAACGGGCACTGCGGGATGGGGATGAAGATGGCCGTCAACGCCAACTGAAGCCGCGCCGGCGCTGGCTGCAGCAGAGCACGCTAGCTAGGTGCTGTGGCATAATCTTAAAAAAAAAAAGGTGCTGTGGCATCGCTGGCCCGATCGTGCAGGAATTCAAATCGTGTGGCAGCGCACGCCCTTGTGCGGGATACGTGCCGATACAAGTTTCATACTTTCATGTGTTGTGTATGTGTGGAGTGGTAGGTGAGGCATGATGTGTGTATGGGTTACTCAGCTTTGTTGTTTGTTCGAAGCAGCAGCCTCTTCTTCTTTTTTTTTTTTTATGCCTCAACCCTTCGAGTACAAGCTGCAGTATCTGAACTTACGTACACACACTCACACCTGCACACGCACGCACGCCGTGCGCAAGCTAGACCTACAACCTATACTTAAGAATCTCCGCGTGGCTGAGAGGCAGCCTCTTATGTTTGTTCATGGAATCATGCTATCATGGTGTCTTCGCATGCAACCCCTTTGAAACAGTGACGCGTTGCAAAATAAAATGGATTGTGCAGAAATTTAACATGGATTTTTCAGAACGGAAAAAAGGAAAAAAAAGGACCCAAATTGTGAAATACGCAATACACAACGTACAGTGTCACATACCCAAACCAACCACGGCCCATTTAAGGCCCAAAACACCCTAGCCAATCACGTAACAGGGACACGTCCCATGTCCACGTCATCGGCAAAAACGTGAATCCAGAAGCCGTCCGCTCGACTGGCCCACCTGTCAGCCACGCGGTTCGCGGTTCCTAATTCCCAGCCCAACTCACTGTACAAAGGAGGTGGGATCTCGTTCGCCTCGTGCCTTCCCCGATGGCTCGCTTCCTCCACCACCGCCCTCTCCTCCTCCTCGCCGCCGTCTCCGTCGCCATCGTCGCCTCCTCTCTCGTCCGCCCGGCCGCCGCGGTGCGCCCCTTCGTGCTTGTCCTCTCCGTCGATGACTTCCTCAAGGACTCCTCGGCGCACCCCTCCCTGCCCTCCGCCGACTCCGCCGGCGCCGACGGCGACGCCGACGAGTGGGACGACTTTGCCGACGACTCGCCCGGCGCGGACCCGCTCCTCTCCCCGTCCTCCTGGGTGCCCCTCCTCGACCCCTCCAGCTCTCCCCCGCCGGGCGATGGGCCGGACTCGCCGGCTGACTCGCTCTTCGTCGCGGGCGCCCGCGCCATGCTCTCTGCGGCGTCCGAGGGGGACGACGCGGCTTTCATCACGGCCGCCGCGCAGATCGAGGCCGCGGCTACGGCGGGGCACCCGGGCGCGCAGTCCGCGCTCGCGTTCCTCTCTGGCGCAGGGATGACGCGCCCGGCCTCCCGATCGCGCGCCTTCCTGCTGCACAAGTTCGCGGCCGACGCGGGAGATCTCCAGTCTAAGATGGCCATCGCGTACTCCTACTTCCGCCAGGAGGTGAGGTGATCAGACCGTTTGCAAACTCACTCATACACTCCGTACATTCTCATGGGTGATGAGGTATCTGAGTGATCTCAGTTAGATTAGTCAGCGCACTTGGATAATTGTGGAGGAATTCTGGTCAGTTGTTAGCTCTCGTTCTTAAGGTTAAACTAAACTCTCGAAAGTTTAGTTCCATGGGGGTAATTAGGCACTGTACTTGCAAATTATTTCATTTGCTAGTCATACCTAGTGAAGTTTGGTGTAGGCTTTACTATTGTTTGGTTGTAGATATCGCAAGTCCACTTTCTTCCCCAATTTATACTGTAATTTTCATTTTTACTGCAACATACTTAAGCAATTCTGTGCACGAACACTCAATCACACGGTTCAAGAAGGCAGAATTCCGCGGCCGCCTAAGCGCGCTTATGCGCTCGACGGAGGGGTACCGCGGCGCCTAGGGGGGTAGGCAGTCCCTAGGCTGCCAGTGGTGGAGACGAAGGCAGGGACGGGCGGCGACCTAGGCAGGGGCAGCCGGAGGAGGAGGAGGAGGTCGGGGAGGATACCTGGAGGAGGCGGAGGATGTAGGGGCGATCTGCGGAGGAGGCAGGGAACGGGCGACGGCTTGAGGTAGGGATGGATGGCGGAACAGGAGGAGGTAGGGGCGGACGGCCGGCCGCAGGCGCGGAGATCGAAATGTCGCCGCCGCGACGGAGGCCGAGATGGCGGGCAGCAGGCCGGCGGCAGACGGGCAGCGATGCGAGGAGAGGAGGGGCCGGCGGCGGAGTCGAACAGCAGAGGAGGAAGCGGATGAGCATCGTCGAATGGATAAGGTGGCCGATGGGAGATGGGTTGAGGTGGCCAGGTGGGCTGTTGAGCTGCATTGATGGGCTTTCCTTTTACCTCAAGGCCCACTAGTTCCCCATTTTTCTCTTTTTCTTAGACGTATATGGCACTGTATATTTACGAATATGGCACCGCCTAGAAAAACGCCTTGAAACGCCTAGTCCCGCCTAGGCGCGCCTAGGCTCTAGGCGATGGGTCACCGCCTAGAAACCGCCTAGCGCCTTCTTGAACATTGTCAATCATACAGAATCAAATTTCCCTCTTCATCCTCCCAGTGTCCATGAGTTTGTTCAATGGTAGGACTACCAATTTTTGTCAAAAAAGTAATGCACTCTGTGAAACCAAGCCATATTAGAAGGTAGAGGTTATTGAGGCAGCGATAATCAAGTTTATGAAATTATCCCTTTTTGTGTTAATACAGCGAGTAGTTTGCTTTTATTTCATGCCTATATAAGCATGCTGTAACTGCTTCTACCTTTTCTATCTTATATCCTGAGACTGGATCTCAATTGTTGTGTTCTCTTTTCACGAAATAGAATCTGGATGATCTATTCTTTTTGCTCCCTTTTAGCAAGTGTGGAATTACACACCAGAGAATTATTTATGCTTCCTGACCAAACTTCTAATTCTTCTTGGTTGCTTGCATGTGTTGCGCAATCTGCAGTAAGCTTAAGTTAATGCGCAAAACGGTAGGATTTGCTCAAATTTGATTCAGCTATAATTTTTTAGCAGTCCACGCCTTTTTTGACTGTTTCTGCCCTTGTATTTGGTTATGTTTACGGTACACTCTAACCTAATTAAGCTTGCTCTTTTCAGATCATGTTTATGGTGTTTATTAAACTGGATTCCTGTCAAATTCTAACATTGTAATTTTTCAGATGTATGAAGAAGCTGTTGTACTATATGCTGAACTGGCAGAAGCTGCCCTAACAAGCTCCTTGATATCAAAGGAGCCACCAGTGATTGAACCAATCCGCCTCCACAGTGGGACTGAAGAAAACAAAGAGGCCTTGAGGAAGTCCCGAGGCGAGGATGATGAAGATTTTCAAATCACAGAGTACCAGGCACAGCGAGGCAATGCTGGTGCCATGTACAAATTAGGGCTTCTGTATTACTATGGACTACGAGGGCTCCGACGTGATTATAGAAAAGCATTTCATTGGTTTTCCAAGGCTGTTGAGAAAGGCGACACACGGGCAATGGAACTTCTGGGTGAGATCTATGCTAGAGGTGCTGGAGTGGAAAGGAATTATACTGAAGCATACAAGTGGTTGGCACTAGCTGCAAAGCAGCCACATTACTCAGCCTACAATGGATTGGGTTATCTATATGTCAAAGGATATGGGGTGGAGAAAAAGAATTTGACAAAGGTAATTATGTGGTCGAACTTTGGATATAATTGCATATCTTTAACAGAATGTAACCGACATCAGAAAGCTTAAAATGCTCCAGAACTAAATGTTTTACATAATTAAAATTCACTCCAGCATCACTTATTTTGTAACCGTTATGGTCTTTCGTAGACGGCTAGCTTTATGTATACCTTTTTTTAATATAAATAGTGCTGTTGTGCATAGAGAAACTTAAAATGAGTGACTTGGTAATAATATCAATCTTGTTTCCTTGTTCCACAAGTTGGCATGGAGCTGTGAAGATGAAACATATTAACATCACAAAAATAGTTGTTATGAAGTAACTTGAGTGATATTGTTTTCTTTTTTCATGTTTATTGTTTAATCTATTTGTTATATCCAGCTTCCATAGTCTTCAGCCAACCCTAGTGAGGAAACATATATTATTTACATAAATACATTTGTAAGCTTGGCAAACAGATCGTCGATCACCTTCTTGACATTCGTGGCAGAAATTGACTCGCCCATGGATTGCGAGTAGAGATTTCTGACACCAAAGATTATGGGGGTAGTTGGCAAAAGATGGAGCTAGCTTGCCTGATAGGTCTGAACAGCTATTAGATGGCTTGGTTCTTCTTGCTTAACAAATACAAAGGTTCCCGCTGCCTATATGTGGCAATGCCTAACAACTTGAGCTAACAAATCTCCCAAATACCAGCTGACCAAGTGGCTAGTATATCTTGCCAACTGACAACCAAGTGACTCAGCAAGTCCTGTCTCTAACCTTGTTATTTGGCACTTATTTGCTGGCTTAACCTTCTTGTGCTTCTGGTACAATCTTCCAACAAAGGAATTGGAATTTGGGATGCCACTTTTTTTTGTGTCCACAGAGACACATTCTTGTGACAAACCTTTCTGTTAAGCACTCTGAGCTGTTAATAATTCCTAGTGCTTTTGAATGCATTCAATATATAAGTATAATTTGCACATGCGATCAGATTAGTGTATTTTATGATATTAAATGTAATATGAGATAACCTTTATCGGTTAGTCCTGCCACCACTGATTGTACATCATTCTTATCATGAGATCTGCCAAAGTTTGTGCTAATTCGACAAGCAAACACCAATTGCATGGGACATGGTCAACTGCATACTCAATATATGGCATGCCATACGAAAATAAGATTTGAAGGGAAAGGGGAGAAGTGGGTGACTTCTCTTGTGAACTTTTTCCAAGACAGACATATAGCCTCTTATTTCAAACAAATGAAAGAACTGCACCATATACTTGAAATACTTCTATACTATGTCCGACAACAGAGGCTTAAATATAACGAGTAATAGAAGATTCTCCAATATACCTCATATTCAAACTTTGAACTTACCATCCTTTTTGTTGTTGCAGGCAAGGGAATATTTTAAACTTGCAGCTGACAATAAGGAAGCTGGGGGACATTATAACCTTGGTGTGTTGTATCTCAAGGGTATTGGTGTAAAGAGGGATATTATAGAAGCATCCAATCACTTGCTTCAAGCAGTTAATGCTGGGCAACCAAAAGCCATATATCAGGTGGCAAAATTGTTCCAGAAAGGCATTGGCCTTAAGAGGAATCTCCATATGGTAAATGGTTATGCTCCTTTTAATGTGTTAGTTGGTTAAATGATGTAGGACGTCCCATGAGGTTTAGGTAGAAATTTGGTTCTTGAGTTTTATATTTGAATGCGCTTGTGATCTGACTCCTTGTTGGTCTTCTCGATTGATTCTTTTATTCCGGACTCCTCAGGGTAGGAACCATTTACTTAAATTCATTTTATATGCAGTGTCATAAATGTGCACAGACACAGTTTTTCCATAAAAGATAGCATGCAATGACAATTCGGTAGGAACAACATACTGTCTCCGGAGAAAATGCTGAAGTTAATAAATGAAGTAAAGCACACAAAAAATCAGTGTCTGGATTAAGCTATAAATATAGCATACAAAATTACGTATGTAGTAATGTCACATAAGATCATGGAGAGTTGAAGGCAAACAAAAAATGTGTATATCGTCCTTTCTCTTCCGTAAGGAGAATCTAGGTTTGCAGCTCATTTACCTTCTTAATAACACAAGCTGCCTAGTTCTGAACTGCTTGTGTACATGCTTAGTCGGTTATAAAGAATTCAATACATAGACATATTTTGCAAGCATTGTTACTTGCTTCCTGCCATAACAGTAGGCTGTTGTAGCCCAGTGACTTCTCACGATGTTATAGCTAACAGATGCAACCTATCTGCTATAGTAACACTGAATGGCAACAATTGTTAAAATACCATGGTAGATGTATTTTCTGATGCATGCCGACTGGCCATATAGGCGCACCTACCCACCTGTGCTAACACATGCCTTTTCCCCTTTCCTATTTCACTTTCATGTGTGTTGATTCTTTCACCAGGCTGCACTAAAACCCTTGCCTTTCTTACCTGTTTATACCTTTTATCTTGATAAATTGCATGTGTGTTTTTGCATTCATACCCTTATAATACTTCCTCTGTTCCAACTTGCAAGGTGTTCTGTCCTAAGTCAAACTTCTCTACCTTTGGCCAAGATTTTATAAAAATACATCAACAACTATGACACCAAATTATATGTTTGTGAACTATAAACATCATTTTCTTGTTAATGTTTAGGAAGCATGCAGTTATTTAAGAATGTAGTATGTCCTAAACATCATTTTTGAATGAATTAGCTTATCCTAATCTGTTAGCAAATAGGAAATATAAATTAGGTAAATAATAACTCCAGGTGTCTCAACTATTTAATCGTTGAACAATCTTTACTGTTTCAGGCAACGATGCTGTACAAGTCTGTTGCTGAGAGAGGACCCTGGAGTTCACTATCCAGATGGGCTCTGGAATCTTACTTGAAAGGCGATTTGGGGAAAGCGTTGCTCCTATATTCCAGAATGGCAGATCTTGGATATGAGGTTGCACAGAGTAACGCTGCCTGGATTCTGGATAGATATGGTGATCAAAGTATTTGCATGGGAGAATCTGGTTTCTGCACAGACATGGAAAGGCATCTTCGTTCACATGCTTTGTGGTGGCAAGCATCTGAGCAGGGTAATGAGCATGCTGCTTTACTGATTGGTGATGCCTACTACTATGGTCGGGTATGTATTACAGTCCCCTGGCCTGCTAAAATACAAAAAGTTGGTTCTGGCTTGTAATACAATTTAGAGTCCATATGTTGTCCTATTGGTTTTTAGACGACCACAGTTTTTTTACTTAGTTTCTTAAATGGATTTTTTTTTTAAAAAAAACTTCTGGGGACTCTATTTTTGTTAAAGGGATGGTTCTCACTATTGGTTTACCTGTTAAAATATGTATTTGCACAAAACAATATGAAACATGATAAAATATACCATTTTGGCATTATGAATTTTGGAAATAATTTGGAATACATGTTGTGCTGTCACTATTGTTCAATATAAAATACCTTGTACCTTTACCAAACCATGCTTTTCAACGGACCAAGTGTCATGTTTTGTTAGGTCAATTTTAAATGGAAAACTGACAAGCAATGTGACATCTATGTACCTGTATTTCTCTGTTACAGGGCGTAGCAAGAGATTATGAACGTGCAGCAGAAGCATATATGCATGCTCAGTCACAATCTAATGCCCAGGCCATGTTTAACCTTGGGTACATGCATGAGCATGGTCACGGACTTCCCCTTGATTTGCACTTGGCAAAAAGATATTATGATCAGGCTGTTGAGGTGGACTCAGCTGCTAAGCTCCCTGTCATGCTTGCACTTACAAGTTTATGGCTAAGGAAGAACTATGCTGACAGTTTTATGGTAAGACTTATTTTCTCTATGTAATGTCAAGTTCTTGGTTTCATATACGATATATACATGCTTTTCGCTCTTAGTCTTAGATGTATTGGAGTCTATGCTAATTTGTATTTGACTCCGTATACCTTATTTTGTGGTTTGTGATTGCCCTTGAAGCATATGAATCAATGTTTGTGCCTAGATTCAGTTGTTTCCTGGATACCTTGTTTGTTGTTGATCAGTTCCCAGTGATAATTTGTTTAATTTGTATTAAATGAACCGTGGCCTTGGTTGGTAAAGCCTTCTGGGTTAATCTGGAGTTGTGAAATGTCATTATTACAAAAATAAAGGTTTAAAACTTTTAACAAGCATCCAGTCACTTCAAGTTGGACCAACTTTCTGAACATACTGAAATATAGTCTTGCCTCACCTGGATTTGTGAAACAAGTGGTTAACACCTGGACATTGTCAACATGTTGCCCCCTGTTTGACAGTTTCTTCTGCTTTTATTTTGTTTAGCGTCTTTGCTTTTATGATCCAGTTTCCAGTACTCAAAATGATTCAGGACGGTAACCCTTGAGGCCTGGTTTGGATAGTAGGGTTTTAACATAATCCAAGGGGATTGTATCTTCTATCCAAACAGTACTGTTGATGCCTTGCAAAGGTGCTTTTACAGAGCTGATGAACACGATGATATTGTGAATCGTTCGTATATTGAAGTTAGAGAATACAAATGGGCACTGATGCGGCTTGTGAGCTAAGATGGCAGACCAGAAAAAACTTACTAGCAATTTATAATGGTCAAAATGCTAGAATCTTTGCTAATTCCAAGTACACCATGTAACACACCATATTAGCAAGTTAGATTTTTAGGTAAAAAAATTACACTACGTTTGGAAGTTATTTCTGAAGCAACCAAGTAAATTTTGGGGAAAATTGTGTGTGAACCGGTTGGGCTAGTTGTTCGATGTACAGTTCAGGGTTTTTTTTTTGGCTAATTTCTCTATTAACTGTGCGACTGTAAGGTTTTTATGCCTGTTGAAACCTTGTAAACTTGGTCAGTTCTATTCTTCAGTAGTGCACATGCATGAAGGAACTCCCTGCTCTCTTTTGAAAGTTGTTTGAAAAAAATAACCCCAAGAAGCCAGAATTCATGATTTAGTTATTCTTTTTCTAGTATGGTATATATATATGACATGTTGGATATGTTTAAGCTCAATACACTGCATGAAAAAGGAGATTGGGTGCATAGGTCCTGATATGCGTATTGATGTGCTTCGTGGTCTTAATGATGTGCTTTGTAGCCTTAGTCTGATGGCAAGTAATTGCTTGTAGTATTTGCATTTGTTTGTTTTTTATTCTTGCAGTGCTCAGCTAAGAGTTTTCAAAATTTCAGGTTCGTTTTATTGATTCACTGCCGGAGATATATCCTGTCGTTGAGGAATGGGTAGAGGATGTTCTCATGGATGAAGGGAATGCAACAATATTGACTCTGTTCGCTTGCCTTGTAACTGTCCTGTACTTGCGAGAGCGTCAAAGGCGTCAAGTGGCGGCAGCCAACCCCCAACAACCAGACGGTGCAGCCATGTAATGCTGGTTTACATCATGATGCTGGGTTCCTGTCGACGTGATTGCCTGAGGTACATACAACTGTTTCTTCTCAATCAAAGAACCAAAGTTTTGATGAATATCTTAAACAATTATGAAACAACAGTGTTCATACTGGAGTTGTGGATTGCCTTCGACATCTAATGGCATTGTCCCAGGGTGTTCTCGGGTTGTAAAATGTTAGCTCCCTGACATCACTTGTGTACACTAAAGTTGATTAGGGTAAGGACTGAATCAGACATGAAAGCCGCTGGAAACTCAGATGTTGTGCTTCCAGGCTTCATCTCTTCAAGACTGACAAAGCTTTGCTTGTAAAGGACGACAATTCCTGAAAACTGTCTGCTTAGAAATATTGCCGTTTGTAAATTACAATTGTTGAGAAGTAGGATTAGTTTTTTGACACAAATATTGGCAAACGCGAAAAAAGAGTGCATTCTGGAGGAAGCAACTTTGCGATGATCGGGTGATTTTCCAGCAGCATTCAAACGCTAGTTTTCGGAGGACGTGTGATGCGAAAATGTTTTGCAAAAAAAGAAAAGTGGTATTTTAATCCTTAGCAGCTACTCCCGCTGTCCCAAAAAGAATGCTTGTTTGGGTTGCGTGTCCGTTAAAGTTGTTTACGTTTGACCAAGTACCTAAGATTCTGGAATTTTTCGGGAAGCGAGAAGTGCATTCTCTCTGGGACGGAGGAGTAAGCTTTAGGACACGCTTGCTAAGACGGAGTAACAAAATCACTCATTCCAGCCAAACAAGTTATACGGCAAATCTGAGACGCGCCTGAACCTGAAGGCGTTGAATCCTTGCATTGCATCTGACGTTCTGAAGCACAACTTCGGTCGGCCCATGGGCCGATCTGTGCTGTACATAATTAGCCCATATTGCCGTGCCTCCCGGCACTGCGGTTTCGCCATTTGAGCGCCACGTCGGCAGATTAGGCTTCCTCCTCCCTCCCGGTGCCTTGGCGGCCAAGCACCAAACCCGCCGTACCGAGCCTTGGTTCCCATTCCGCTTCATCCAGTGCGTCGCGGAGGAGGAGGCGATGCAAGTCTTCGTCAAGACGCTGACGGGGAAGACCGCCATCCTCGAGGTCGAGAGCGGCGACACCGTCGCCACCGTCAAGGCGAAGATCCAGGACAAAGAAGGTACTGGCACACCAGAACCCCCCAATGCATGCCTACCTTGGCGTTCCCTTATCGATGCGGACCAGCAGCGGCTCATCTTCGCGGGGACGCAGCTGGAGGACGGCCGCACCCTGGCTGACTACGACATCCAGAAGGAGTCCACGCTTCACCTGGAGCTTGGCCTCCTAGGCGGCTACTTCTGCTGGTCAGTCTCGCCAACCCTCCGTGCCCTCGCGTACAAGTACAACGTCAACGAGATGAGCTGCCGCAAGTAAGCACACACACGCACTATCGAGATAAGATACACCATACACCTATGGGTGTGTGTGATCTGTGTGCAACTCAATCTTGTGACTGAAATGATCGATCTGGATTACTCGTATCAGTTAAGCAGTTATCTCACCTGTCACACACTACATAATTCTTTTTCTTTTTTGAACGAGATGCGTAATTACGTTTCCCCATGAGTTGCATGGTTCTGGGGTTCATTGGGTGGCAAGAATGGTTTTGAATCGGGTTGAACCTGCAAAATTACCTTACAAACACAACTAAACTTCTGTTTGCGCTGCCAATTTCCCTGTCAGCACTTTGCTGCAACTGCAGAGATTACTATGTTCCCTAGTCAGTTACCGGTCCGGATAGTCCATGAATTAATAACTTAGGTTGATCCGTGAACCCTTTGATACCTTTCTATGTTGTTAGCTGGCAATAAATTTTGTTTTTCAATCAGATGTGCCAGTTAATGTGGCGGAACAAAATCTCAAATCACATTTTTCTTTTCACCTGCAATTTCTACCCTGCCTGTTCTGTATGTCTCTTGAATCCACTTAGACAATAAGTTGGTCTGGAAAATGCTACCATTTGAAAATGTTGGATTGACCTTGTGGTTGTAATGCACATGACAAAGCCTATCTTTATTCGCGATTTTTGTTTTTCAGGTGCTATGCTCGCCTGCCGCATGGGGCCAAGAATTGCCGCAAGAAGAAATGTGGCCACAGCAACCAGGTGAGCCCTATGTTTCTCCCAGAGTTGCTGTTAGTTGGCATCACTATGCTCTAGCTTCTAGGTACTCTCAAGCTCATGCCTAGCATTTTAGAGCTTGGTGTTGTTCACAAATGTATGCCTGCTTTACATTTTGGTTCATGGTATGTACTGTTTTCAATTTCTCTACTGTTCTAGATTTGGTTGTATGTTGTGCGTGCTTCATATTTAGACTGTGCACACTGTGCTCAATATCTCAAACAAAAGGCTTTTCTGATTTAAGAATTGTTTGTAAAATTAATATATTTTATTTTTCCATTTAGCCGTAGCAGCTGATGATAGCATCGTTGTAGTTTCAGAGACCAATCTCCTTTTCCTTTTCTGGTTTGATGATGTATTTTGCCCGTTTCGTTCTTTTCAGCTAAGGCTAAAGAAGAGCAGGGACCGGCACAGGTTCTGCTAAATCAACTATCTCTGTTCGGCACGTCTTCTTTAGTTTTGCCGCGGGCGTAAAGTTCCTCCTCTTCTTTAGTTTTGCCGCGGCGTAAAGTTCCTCCTGGATACTGAACATGCGTCTTTCAGAAAAAAAAGAACATGAGTCATGGACTACGCTTCTGAATGCTTGGGTTATGTTGATGGCATGGTTAAGAAATGCTAGCTAACATTGTGGTTTAACTTGTATTTGCTGAAATGAACACTCCTGACCCTGGCTCAGTTTGCTGCTAAGTTTTCTTTTAAAGCTGCTACCGAGTGTTGAATTCTGGCTACTCTGCTAATAAGTAGTTGTGCCGGGCTTCAGTTAACTGTTAACATGGTGCTCGCTGGGATTGCGCTCTCTGCAAACTTTGAGATGCTATCATGATACAGTTTGTATTGTCAGCACTTGCAATTTAGAATTGTTCAATGATACCGAGTGTTGTCTGGTTCTAATAGCCACTGGATCGATGATTTTTTTAAATACATGCCTCCACCATTATAAAAATAATTTAAAGTAATGCTCTAAATATATGTATTTAAGTTAGCCGCCTTTGCTATTATGAAAATATTCTAAAGAATCCTCTAAATTTATATCTAAATTACCCATGTACGTTATTATGAAAATAATATTATAAATTAACCCCTAGTCCTTATCTAGAAATTAACTCTGAATCATGCAAATAAATTACCTACCGCTATCTGTAAGTGTTTCGTTAGATTAGACTATGATAATGATAGAGGGCAAAATAAGCAATTCTACACTTAATTTTGAATTTCTGACAATTGTATCGTGCAGTAGCACATGTCAAAGGACTGTAAGATTAATCTAGTTATACTGAACTAACTGCAGATAAGCAAATGAAAAGACATTTTTGTCTTCGTTTTGGCAGAGAAGAAAGACCAGAAAACTGAAGTTGCAATCGTCTTCCGTGGATCAACGTGATCGGACGGACTATCTTGATCCACCCCCCACTCATTACTCTGACGCCGTTCATTATGCGCTGGGCCGAGGCTCACTGTCAGATGGGCCGATCTGGGCCGAAAGTAATTAGCAACACCTCACTGAGAGGCGAATGAGTATTAGCGCGCTAATACAAGTAATTACCGTTGCTAACCATCGTAGTGTCACGGCGGCTTCGCCATAGAGCGCCAGGTTGGCAGCTAAGGTTTTCCTCTCCACTGTGACTTGGCGGGCGCGCTACCTACCTGGCCTTGCGGTTACGGCCTACGGCCGCCAGCTATATAACACCGCACCCGCGCCGCCGCCTTGGCTGCTTCCACTCCCACCGCCATCACCATTCACTAGAGGCACTCGATCCATCAAACCAGAGCGAGGGCTCCAGCGAGATCGACGAGATGCAGATCTTCGTGAAGACTCTGACGGGGAAGACCGCCATCCTCGAGGTCGAGGGCGGCCACACCGTCGCCGCCATCAAGGCGAAGATCCAGGACAAGGAAGGTACGGTACCGGCGTATCCGTGTTGTTGGCCGCTCCATCGTGCTCCAACTCGCGTTGCTTCGCTGTTTAATCGAGTTTTCCTGTTCGATTTTGCTCGATCCGTGCTCAATCGCCGATCGGTCGTTGTGCGCTTGTGTAGGTGTCGCCGCGGACGAGCAGGAGCAGCGGCTCATCTTCGCGGGGACGCAGCTGGAGGACGGCCGCACCATGGCCGACTACGGCGTCCAGAAGGAGTCCACGCTTCACCTGGAGCTCGGCCTCCTCGGCGGCTGCTGGTATCTGGAGCCAAACCTCCGCGCCCTCGCGTACAAGCACAACATCGGGAAGTTGATCTGCCGCAAGTAAGTACACACATGGACGGATGCACCTTGTATCTTGGATGCGTTTGCGTGATCTGTGAAACTTAATTGAGTGACTGCGATGATCGATCTGCATTTGTCACTGGTAGGACGGATAGGTTTTACTTCCGCTGAGTTTTAATTTCTAATCAGGTTCCTGGTTTGTCGTGTTGGCTAGTTAATTGCATGATTTTGAGGTCCATTCGATGCCAGGAATGGTGAATTAGTTGAATCCACAAAATCGCCCGAACCAATTTCGCAGTTAGTACTGTGCTTCAAACCTTCAACTGCCGAGAATGTTTTGTTCGTTACTGGATTACTTTATGCTTTGTGAAATCGAAGTATTTGTGCCTGTTTAATTACTATTATCTGTCAACAAAATAGGTTACTCAATTAGATGTGCGAGTAAATTACCTGAGCAAACTCTCAAATCAAAATTGTTTAAACTGCAACTCTGTTTTCTATGCCTCCTGGATTCGTTATTTGATAAGTTGGTTAAGAATTCCCCACAAAAAACTGGGTTAATCATTGTGTGCTTGCAATGCACATGACAAAGCATATCTGTATTCACCATTTTTTTCCTGCAGGTGCTATGCCACCCTGCCCCCTGGGGCCAAGAACTGCCGCAAGAAGAAGTGTGGCCACAGCAACCAGGTAGGGCGTAGTTCATCCTATCCCCATCTTATTGAACATAGCAGTGACATTTTTGCAAGTATGATTTGGGTCCATGTTTGAAAGTTTTTGTTAGTTGGCATCACTGTGCTGTTCCTCGGAAAAAAAATGTGCTCTAGGTTCTCATGATCTTACATCCAGCATATTAGACCTTGATCGATGTTTCATCCTTTTATGTTATGCCTGCTTTAGATTTAAGTTTATGGTGGGTAATATCTATACATTTTAACTTTTCGGTACTGTCCAAGTTTCCAAGCTTTGGTTTAAGGTGCATACTACATTTGTACCTCACCAGAAAGGCTCTTCTCATTTCGAAACTGTTTGTAACAAATTAATTAATATATGCTCTGAGTTTTTTGGTAACACCTATGCTTATACAACAACAACAACAACAACAACATAGCCTTTTGTCCCAAGCAAGTTGGGGTAGGCTAATAATAACAGTATTAGTAACTCTGCGTTGCTTGATCTAATATATTGTGTCCAAATGTATTCTTTTCAGCTGAGGCGAAGGAAGATGGGGTTCTTCAAGAGAGCTTTCAATGACTGCAGCTGACTCACCAGTTGAATCAAACTGTCTCCGTTTGATATCAGAGTATCAGCCTTGTAAAGCTTTGCTGCGGCATAAAATTCCTCCTGGATACTGAACATCGATCCCTATTCTGAATGCTTGGGTTATCTTGATACACGGTCAATGCTAGGTGATGACTTGATATGGTAGCTTAACTCTCTTTGCTGGAATGAGCATGCTGCTCCGTTTTATGTGTGTTTGAAGTTCCTGCTTCCGGTTACTCTGTAAATGTAGTTGGTGCCATGCTTCGGTTAACTGTTAACATTGTGCTAGCCGGGATGATGTTCTGTAAATGTAGTTGGTACCATGCTTCCGGTTCTACTTACAATTCAATGTTTTTATGAAGCCTGATGCTAAATTAGAGGGCTTAGAATTTCTCATTGAGCTAGATGAAGAATTGAACAGATACCGGTCATTGACCAAGCAACCTGATTATCAACATGACAGTAATAACCGAGCTACTGAACTAACAAAGAAATGAACATATCAGCATTTCTTCTCTTCTTTTGGCACTGAAGAACGACCCCAAAAAAAAAAAAAAAAAAAAAAAAAAAAAAAAAAAAAAAAAAAAAAAAAACTGCAGTTGCGATCTCATTGTGCAAACAAGACTTTCCTAATCACTTTTGATTTTGGATCAACGCGACAGGACGGATAGACTGCTGGCCTGATCACCAACCCATTATAACCCATCGCGGTTCATACGGGTCGATCTGGTGATCTTTTTGGTGGGCGCGCTAGCGCTACGGTTTGAACCATCGTGCTCAACAAGCAATGCAAACGAGCAACATAATATGAAAACCATTCATAAAAGAGTCCGTCACAACAGAAGGTCCAGCAAGCATGTGCTAGTGACAGGGTGGATAGCTCCAGCAATGCAAAAGGAACGACGACCATGAAATGTCAGGCACAAGCTAGCACGCAAAGTTCTGACTTTATGGATTCATCTACCACTGAAACGAATCGAGATATAACTTATGGTTTGTGTCCTGACACCTGATTCCGATCTCAATGCAGACTTTAGGTGTCTGGAGTACAGTTCTTTATATACACAAATACAACAGGGTACATGATTCTTGATGAAACCCAAGCTAAATTAAAACTGATTGGGATACTTAATCTGGGATGGCTATCAGCTCCGCTGAAACACAAGACGCCCAACACTTGTTTGCTTTGGTCTTTCATAGTAGTGAGTCGAGGTATGAGTAGTTGTAGCGGCGGCCAAACTGAAGTAGGCTGCCGTATATCCTGTCTGAGACTCCAACATAAAGCGTGTCTGTGTCGGGGCTGAACGACATACCAGATACATCACCAAAGAAATCCAGCTCCTGTCTCTTGGTGTAGTCGCTTTTGATGTCAAAGATGTGGACAAAGTCTGCTGCCTCAGCCATCGACAAGAACTGCCCATCTGATGTGAAGCGAATAGATCTTATCGCTCCAACATTGCCTCTCAATACATGGACAGATTGGGAGAGATTTCTGGCGTCCCAGATACGGCAAGTTTTGTCCTGGTTACCAGTGGCGAATGTCCGGCCATCTGGGCTCCAAGCCGATGCAAAGGAGTAATCCAAGTGACCTTTCATGGCATGAATAGTCTACTTCCACATACAAGACATACAAGACATGTTAACTTAAAATCAATGCACTGGCAGATATTCTGAATACCTTCCAGACTTCTAAACCTACTTTTGCAACAGAACACTTACCTTTCCTGAATTAGCATCAATAAGCAAAGCATCTGTGTCATCGCCAACAATAACAACAAGCTTTCCATCAGGGCTCAATGAAGTATGCTGTGTCAACAAAACAAGAAATAAAGGTACTAAATCAAATTGGCAAAAATGCAAAAATCTCACAAGCACCACATGATCGTTTTTTGGGTCACATTTGCACTGAACTCTGACAGATGAAATCTGTTCTTGTACTATCAGAAACGCAAATATACCAAAATAAGTGTTTATAACTGGCATTGTAAAAACAGAGCATGTATATCTGAATTCTAGGTGAATCACCTTTGATTTATTCCTTGCACACTGGCAAAGAAAAAAAAAGACCAAATGCAACATTAATTCCATTCAACAAGAATGGAATCACAACACTATAAGAGTTCCCTAACCTTGTTCTTTTTACTGCACCATCATCGATTCAGTCTGCATGTTTTCATAGGGTTGTCTACAAGACAGTAGCAAGACCTAAAGCAATAAGTATGTTCAACCAAGTTTACCCTATCATGTTATAAGTTGGTCTTTGGAATAGTCTAAGCTAAAAACAAAAATAATGGAGTGCTATTCCGTTCAACAAGTTTACCCTATCATGTTATAAGTTTTTTAGACACCATCATTTCAAAGACCACCCTATGAAAACAAATTATAACATGCACTTCTGCAACTGTCAGATATGTAATAGATGGAGAGAGCTCTCACGAATTCCTGCCACATGTGGGTGCTGAATGTCTAGATATTCTTTTATGCAATGGTAAGTTATGTGATGAACTGGCTATTGATTGATATCATTTGTCTTTTTAGCCTCTTGATTTAGGCTAGCTTCATGGGTTCTTTGCTTCCTTGTATGTTTCGCCTAAAGACTTTTCGTATATTTGCAATTCTTATATTCTGTAAGGGCAGGCTGGGCGCAGTGGTAGAGTCACTTGTGTCCTGGATTTGAATCTCCTTGCAAAATAAGTGAAGGTAAGGCCCGCCGTGGGAGCTTTCAGCACTAGGTACGCTCTATTAAGTCTGAATAGTCTAGGAAGGATCCTTCATGGAATCATGGTTGGTGGAGCCTCCAGTTGACAGGCTAATATCCATGCTCGGACGTAGGTGCTCACAGGTCGTGTGGTATCAGTACTCCCCAATCTTAAGACAAAGCATAGGAATATGTTTGCCCACCGCTGAGGTTTATTTTTAGGACCATTCTCTAATGTAAATAAACTAGATCAAAGAAGTCAAAAGTTGTGAAAAGTAAACTGTACTTACATTCACTGGCCAATCAAATCGGAAATGCTTATACTGCTGGTATCTTTCCATATCATACTCCCTTACACCACAGTCATTGTTGGATGCAATGAAGTGAAGAGCTCCACTGAAACGAACAGTGAGATCAGGGGTTTTCTAGGGGAGTTCAGAGATAAATTTGAATGTCAATATCCTTTAAAAAAAACTGTTAGCAATAGTATAGATAAAAGGAGTAGGATTGAGCAAGCAGTAGTTGAAGCTTTAGTTTGGATTGAATGCTCAAATTTAGGCTCTAACTTCTACTTTGGAACTGCTTAAAAGAGAGAGTAGGAGCCAAAATTAAAAGCAGGAGCCCAAACAGCGGTCGACACGGGCCTTTTTTCCTGATGTAATTTCACAAGGTTTAATGTCTGACCACATAGGATGATCATTTACCTAGTTGTGTTGAATATCTCCAATGCATTGGTAATTGCATTATCATCAAATGTTGTCCTGCAGCAAAAGCTTATCCCTTCTCGATCTAGGTGCTGGATCATATTTTCAAATGATACTATCAATGAATTATCAGTATTACAAGTTCACCAAGATTTCATCATTCCCCAACTCAAATGTAAGTAGCAAGGAAAATTTACTTTGCATATTAGCTCTCCTTGGAAACCGCCAGCTACTAGCAAATTATCCTTCACTGCCATGGTACTGATTTGAGTATGAACAAAACCTTCTAATAAGCTTCCTGGGTGCCTCTGCAACAAGATAGTGCAATAGCATGAATATAGGTGCTAATGATTCAAAGGGAGAATAAATAAAAAATTGTTTCCCACCTCACTAGGTGCAACATGTCCATGTACATCCATAATTTCTGTATTCATGCCACTTAAGGCCGACCAATGAAGTACAGAGTAATGCAATAATAGGTAGACATCATGCTTCGACGTGGCCCATACTAAATTTCTCAGCTGTAGGTAAAAAAAAAGTTAATTTCAACCTAATTGAACAAATAACATTATGCACAGGAAGCAGACTAAAGCAGCACCAATCAAGACTTGCCACAACTAGTCTTCATATTTTGAAACTCGCTAGTAGATCGGATTGGAAGGGAAGAAGGGTGGAGCTTGTTCGCCCTCAGTAATGGCTCTTAGATGGATTTATGTTATGGTTCAACTTCTGCTTGGATTCAACTCAATTGCTGAAGCCATTGATGTAAAGTGAGCGCCCAACAAACTCCCAAACAAACTAATTAGCAAATTGACTACTTATCCTCTTAACTAGTTGCCTGCTGGGGCACTGGCGGAGCCTCGTGGAGGCCAAACTGGGTGCCGGCCCCCCTTCCCACAAAAGGTTTACTAGCAATTGCTTGTATACATGCTTGTGCATGTACAAAGTTCTTCAAAATCCTTCTGATCTGATCATGTTTCTTACTCAAATTTCAGCTTTCCTTTACTTCTAGAGTATTTTAGGCCTAACAGTTTCTAAATGGCCCCTTCTTGATATGAGTTCACGCTCCGCCACTGTGCTGGGGTAGGGTACATGATCAATAGAACTCGGCTGATCCGGGCTGGGGTAGGGGAGCCCATTCCTAACCAGTCAGAAAAGGTCCGCCCACCGCTTATAGGCTGATAAGTGCAGCCAATACGTCCACAACAACTTGACAGTGTGTTTGTAGTTTGTACAATACACAAAAAACGATAAAATCCTAGGGCTATCAGTTTCTTGATGATGTGTCTTAAGAAGAAGACAAATTTCCCATTCAATAATATAGGGGATAGGGATTCAGTAATTTAACTGCAGTCTGCTAATTATGCGTTTAACAAAAACTGAACAAGTACTTTGTACTGCACCATTTTGCAGATAGGTGAACACAGTAATTTCAAGTAGATTAATGCAATGTTTCAATTGGTCCTGCATGTACTATTAAGGAATGAGTTTAAGGCATCTGACGTGAAGTATCTCAAAATGATGATGACTCTGCTACTTTTTTTGCAGAAAATTACCATTAACAAACAAAAGCAGGATGCAGATATGCTAGTGTCATTGCAATCACCTGAAAGTGTGAGATAGTAGATTTCACTGATCTAGTATTTCGTCTGAATTCATAGTATGCTCCACCCTTCTCAGTAGATTTGCATACCTGCTTTAACACCAGAATAACACACAATGTGATAGGTATTTTTCTCTACGGAAGGCAAGTTGATTTATAGGCTGTACCTTCATTGCTGCTTCTCCAGAATTGGGTACGTTCTCATAGTTTTTATATTGCTCTAGTCGGGCCTGCCTATATGTTTCTCTTGTGATTGCCATCTTCTCCCAGGGTATTCCTTGTATATCTTTCCCATTTCTTGCATCTGCTGCTGATGTGTCAGGGACCTTATGCTAAACAAAATAAAAATTTCAGAGAACTTTTATGGACTGTACAAGTGACTAAAACAAAACTTCAAACAGATACAAGTTTTGGCTCCAGATGATCTAAAAAAACTGTAAATAATAAATTAATAACTCAGTGACCTTATGATCCAACATTGAAATGGAATCCAACATTATGTAAAATTGTAAATATAACAAATTTCTTAAAGACTGAGAAGTAAATACAAAATACACGGAAAAGAGATATAATAAATAAATTTGAAAAGGGCATAGATGTTGCAGAGGAAATCAGACAGCAACACCAATATCCTTTGAAAGATAGTGACCCTACTAATGATAACAGTAGTTCATCATTGTCTAATGTCTATGCATCCCTTCACTGCTTGCATTCATGCACAACTCACAGTCAGAGGTTTAAAATTTAGTAAATAGCTCAATCAATTTCCATAGCCTTCAAAAGCTTAGTTTCTCAGCAGAACCCACCATAGGAAAACTAAGGATGCACAAAGTAATGCTATTTGGCATGTCCCCAAAGATAACAGAGAAATGATGAAATTAGTAGGTACAAACCAATTGGTCCTCGTCCTCTTCCTCCTCGACATCGGAGTCCCTAACCACTGGCTCTTGGTACTCCTCCTCCTCCTCTTCTTCTTCCTCCTCCTCCATGTCATCGACTGGCTCGTTCATGTCGTACTCATCCTCCATCTCCTCAACATCGCCACCATGATAATCGGACATGCCTATATCACAGCCAAGGGCGAACCCAGTACATGTATAACCGATTTTTTTGCAAAAAAAAAGAATCGAAATTAATAGCATAATAATTGTATATGCTTGTGATTGGATCAGATCCGAATACAGATAGCTTATGTTATGGTTTGGGTGCTCGGTTCCGCACAGCACGACGATAAGGGGGGAAGGGTGGGCATACCTGATGGGTTACGGTCACCGGTGAAAATCCCGACGAAGACCAGGGCACCTGGCGTGCGCGAGCGAGGCTGCAGGGATTTGGAATCCCGAGCGGCGGCGGCTGCTCTGCTCGGAGAGACGGGGGAAGAAGAGGCGAGAGGGGGGGGAGACGGGGTGGTGGCGTACTGGCGCCGTGCGCCTTCGGCGTCGGTGTGGCGGGCTGGCTTGGGCTGGAGGCCCAGTTTGGTGGGCCGGCGGAGGGGTTTGTAAAGGGGAGGAGAGAGAGAGAGAAGCTGGGGCCGCGGCCTGGCTGGCTAACGGGCTCAGCCCCAGGGGGGGGGGGGGGGAGCGAGAGAAGGTTTGGGCTGCAGAAGTTTCGGTCGTAAGAATTGAGGCCAAAAGTGGTCCAGTTTCGTCAGCTCTTCGGGCTGAAAAGAGGAGAGGATAGGGGAGACTTGGGATTTTCGGATACAGAGTTTGAACCTAAACATATAACCTACTCGAATTTTAAAAAACTCAAATTCATTTTTCAAGGAGTACTTTTTTAGCAAGACAGTACTTTTAGCAGGTTTCGCAAGAGCACACGAAAGGGAGTATAAACCGGCTCGCATCGCTGGGG
This sequence comes from Urochloa ruziziensis, assembly GCA_015476505.1. Classification (NCBI taxonomy): domain Eukaryota; kingdom Viridiplantae; phylum Streptophyta; class Magnoliopsida; order Poales; family Poaceae; genus Urochloa; species Urochloa ruziziensis. The sequence goes on from CM027118.1 coordinate 9,724,886, forward strand.
AATAAAGGTACAGACATGGCGAAGGTGGCTTAACCCAGCAGGCAAAGTATAAAAATGTGTAACTTTGTATTACGTGTGGGAAAAATAGTGACAGTAATGTTACAGAGGGAGGGGGGAAGGAATTGCTATAAACTTGTCTGGGTAACAATGCCGTTGGCCCCCGGAGCCTTTTCTTGGACACCTTGAAGAAGAACAGCTCTTTTAGGGTTGGAAAGCAGGAGCTGTTGCATGTCCTTTGGCAGGACGCTAAATGCTGCTTGGAGGTCTTCCTTCAGTTTCTGGCATGCTGCTACTGAATCAGCATTTCCTCTTCCCGAGTTCTGCTGGACGGAGAATAAGAATAACATTAGGACTTCCAGTAAATAATGTCTATAGAACAAATGACTGAATATCATGTTCTTTTGGCCTCTAATTCCCTATATATGCTATAAAGTATTAAGAAACCCCATGCCCATTTTTTTTTGGAAAAGATCCCATGCCCATATCTGATGCAATAAACTCTGGCTGTTGGTGTAACCAATGACATAAAATAGATATCAATTACTAAACACACAACCTCAGAAGTGAAAGCTGTAGACCATCAATGTGAGGTCTAAAATTAACAAAACTAACTCTTTGTCTCTTCCTCAGAGAACAAAAAATGGCAATAGATTATTATTCCAAAAATAACTGGGTGCAGAATACAGATTTTAACCTATCAACAACAGTCCATAAGCAATCTTCCTCCTGTATTCCTGTTGGTTACTTTACTAGTTATACCGATGAAGGCAATTACAAAGTTTTAGAAATGAGAGTATTCCATCTAATGGCATTCAATATTGAAAATGAAACTGATAAGTAATATAGTCGCTGTACAATAGAATAGGCATTGAGACATTAGCCCAGCATGTTTGTCATTCTTCAAACTAAGCTGCTGAAATATAATAAATGTTCAAGCTATATCAATTATTGTAGAGAACCAGATTTTAGAAGGCATGGCAATGAATTGCTTATTGTGTGAGTATCCAATATTTAAAGTACAGATGCACTGTCAATCTTTAAGTATGGAAGAGAAGGGCTATTCAGGGTCAACTCAATAGAAAGATGCAGACTAGTGCTCTTGATGCTGAACGATGTTAAGTTGAAGTTTCCACTGGATTAGAATTGAACAAACAATCCATTCTTACATGGCTAGCAAAAACAATTCTAATAATTCTAGTATTTAATTTTTATATAGGAAGCTAACCAAACAATTTGAATAACAGTGATCTGCTCGTACTAAGAACTTCACTCATGCTCATTTTGATATTCTAAGGCAGGTCACGTGGATATAGATGATGCTGAATCTTTTCCTAAAAGGGGCTCTGACTTTCCAAGTATTAGGACATTTGGGCCCTATGCTGCTGATAAGTAATTCTCAGTTAATTATTGCAAATTACTATTTCAATAATTTTAATTCCTAGAGCTCACAGATCATGCCATCAGATATATGTTAGGAACTTAGGATGTCCCTAATCCGACCGATTAGAGTTTGCATCTAAGTCCAACTTAAGCAGCCCCCACAAAGAAAAGTTTTTAAATAGACAGCTGAGTCTTTGTGACCTAAGACTGCAAACTTATCCTAACGCAAAACATATATGTTGGATTCTCAGCTGTCTTGGCTTATCTTTGTCAGAACACAGAACTTGTACCGATGATCGAATTTAAAGTTCCACACATAATTGCTGTAACATGCCTCAATAATGATGTGCAATATCTTAAGAATTTGCAAAATATATATGTTTTGTGTTATATATAGTGATCGGATAAGGAAAAGAAAGCTACCTCCATCTCTCTGAGAAGGTACTGCTCAACAGCATTAAAAGAATCGATTCTCTCCAATTCGGACATCTTTGACATTAGCTTTTCAATGTCAACATTAATGCGAGCCTGTCTCCAGAGCCTCTGTTGTTCTTGCTCGGCGGCAGCACGTCTTTGCCGGAACCAAGGCATAAAATTGGGGCCTTCCAGGAACCTCCTGTTAAAGATGAGAAATATAGGTCATGCCTCATTATTAATGCCAATAACACAAATAATAAATCTAGTCAATTTCTTCACAGACCCCAAAAAAAAATAGCTTACCTATATAGATCCAACCAATTGGATCTCATCCTTTTAGACAAAAATTTCCCAGGACCCCTAGCTGCCAAACCATTGACAAACTCGTCCGCGTGAAATGGTGGTAGCAATGGTGGGTCAACGAAAGGTGAACTCCCTTCTAATGGTGTTGTAGTTCTCAGGTACGGCCCAAAAGGTGCAAGGAAGTTGGTCGTCAGCTCCAAGAAATGTCGCCGCAATATCTCATTGTTGACTACTGACATGGACTCCTCAATCCTTGGTGACACACCCGCGTCAATGAGCCTATTTAGAACAGAAGTATCAGGCTTTGTGGTTGGCGCATACGTGCTCCATAGTGCTTCCTTGTGCTCTGTCATGAGAGAAAGAGGACCTTCTCTTCTCAATTTGATGGAATTCAATAGGCTAGTGGGAGAGAACTTATTGATTGCAAGCTTATCAAGCTTGAGCTTCCCGGGTGTGCCATTGGTTCCATTCCCTGGCGATTGGCCGCCCACTGGGAGCACCCTCGTTGAATTTGGATTGGGGCTTCCCACGGCCACGACATTGGGAATGCTCTTAAGACTCTTCAAGAAAAACAAGTTGGTTACTCCAAGCACCATTGGTGGGAAGACCTCACCTTCTGCAAGCGCATTCAGGCGAGCGAAATCCGGATCATGGATGGTGAAGTAGGGCCTGTAGTCCACACTGTACAAAAGGGGAGCAACAAGGCTAACAAGCCCAGCCACAGCCTCTGAGCACTGAGCTGGGGACGGCGCGACGACCAGGACGGGCTCGCCGACGACCATGAGCTCCCAGAGCGTCCATAGGTGGAGGAGCAGGCCGCGGAACGCGGCAAAGAGGTCGGCGTCATGGAAGAGCCCGTACGGCACCGAGGGGTTGGCCGGCAGCAGCGCAGGCGGCGGGCCAGGGTCGTCGGCCGCGGGTGGGAGGTGCACGCGCAGCGCGGCGCTGCCGATCGGGAGCTCCATGGGCCGCCCCGGCGCCGGCGCGGGCCACGCGGCGACGTGCGACGCCACCATGGCGAGCGCGCTGGGGCCGACGTCGAAGCAGAGCGGGCCGAGGATCTGGAGCAGGAGGCGGAAGAGCGAGGAGTAGGGGGCGTGGGAGAGGATGACGACGGACTTCTGCTCGCCGCCGCGGGGGAGGCGCTCGTCCTGGCGCTGGCGGTTGAAGACGAAGCCGTAGAGGAAGGCGCGGCGCGGGGAGGAGGGGTCCGGGACGCGGAAGGAGAAAAGGGAGTCGTGGACGGAGGAGCGGTGGCGCGGGAGGTGGTGGGACATGGAGTCCGGGAAGGAGGAGAAAGCGACGAGGCGGTCGAGGCCGCCGCCGGCCGCCGCGAGCGCGTCGGGCGGGTAACACGCCTCCACCAGCTGCCCGCGCTCCAGGTCGAACCGGATGACGCAGAAGGCACGCGCCCACCGCGCCAGCGCCGCGGGGTCGGGGGGCGGCGCCGACGCCGCCGCGGCGTCCGCGTCCGCGTCCGCCCCGCCACGCAGCGAGACGGACGGGATCCGGTTCATCCCCGCGGCCTCCGGGGCAGTGGGGGAAATCGGGGATTCCGAGAGCGGCTGCCCCGGCCGGATTGGAGTTGGGGATTGGGGGTTGGACTCAGGGGCGGACGCCGCGGCGGGCGTCAGCGCGGAGCCGCGGGCGGAGGCGCGGAAGGGGGTAAAAGGGGGGGAGCGGCCCGCGGCCGGATCGGGCGATGTCGGCCGGGCGGGGCGGGTGGTGCGGTGTTTTCTCGGAATCTCGGTGGCTGGTGCCGTGATGCGTGCCTGCTTGGTGGTGGGTGTGGGCGTTACAGCCGCGCGGGGGTGGATCGGCGTGTGCGCCAGCCAGATAGGATCGTGTAGTTCTCCGTCTGGGGTCCGACTCAGTTCCTCCCGATGGCGATGGATTGATGTTTTTTCTGTGAAAGCAAATCGCTTTTCGTGTTTTCTTGCTTTGTTATTTCCGTTACTGCATGGTGCCTGTTTTTGTTGGGAGGTTGTCCGGGTACGAATGTACGATTCGTATATGTAACCACGGAACATAACCATGTTGAAGTCGGAGAAGAAAACGTTGTGTAGACGAGAATGTTTACCCCCTTCGGTGTATGCGATCAAAAATTGAAGATGAAGATTTGCGTTATGTGCTAAACACTTCTTTCGATCGGGTCATTCCACAATTCGCAATTAAATAATTCAATAATTGTAATATAGCATTCATACAATGCTAACACTCACATTGCACTGCCAAGTTGCATTAATAAGGAAAAGGATGGCAAGATAAGTATACTTGTAGCACAAATGATACTAGTGTCCCTTCCCAAACCAGCGACATGGTTTTGAGCCCAAACACAAACACTGGAGAGGCCCCACTGTTACTCTCCTCTAGTGAATAGAATTTAAAAAATCTAGGACTACATCCATCGGAATATGTGTTACAACACTACCTATTGCACTCACTTTGCAATTGCAAATATAAAGAGGTAGGACCACGTAATGACAACATCTTTCAAACACTAAAACCTGGTCGCGCTCCGGACCCGGTAGCACGCCACATCATCCAAGAAATGATGACCGTTGGATCGCATATGGACGGCTCGGATCTTAAAATGAGAGGCATTTTTACAAAAAAAGAGGTTATCTGAAATGAACTCACATCTTGGGCATCCTTTCTGATACTTCTTGCAGAAAAAATCTTCAAATTTTGATGAATCAACCTGTGGTTCAACTATTCAAGTACCTTGGTTATTTTATCTTATCAAAACCCCCTATTTTCCCTAAAATGAACCCACAATTCGTTTCTCTTGGATATTTTACCAACAAACTACATTTTCTCCTGACATCAACCCGCAATGCTTTACTTGATTATTTATAGTAGAGTCCTTATTTTCTTCAGGAATGAACCAGCTGCACATCTCATGACGCTCACATTTCAAAAAAGAAAAAACTCTCCCTCTCTTAGGCTATCCGCAGTGGTGAACCGGTGCGTAGCAGAGAAAATCTCCACGCACGAGTTAGGCAAGAAAGATTCAGTCTTCTCCGGCAATCTCGAATCATCCGATGGGTCCACGTCTAATAAAAATGCATTCTTTTCTTTCCCACACCGACGACTCGTGCAAGATCCATGAAACTTTCGTTCCTCTCTCCTCTCAATGGCTACTTCCTCACCTCAATCCGATCGGTTCCTCTAGAAATCAGGCAACGTCTGATTGGAATTAGAGTGAGAGCTGAGCCGATCGGGGGTTCTCAAAGCCGTATTGCTCGATGGTGACCGGATTCGGTGGCAGCAAGAGCCAAGAGGGCATGAGCGCTCGATGACCAAATGTCAGTTTTTTTTTTTTTGAGATGTTTCTGTTATTTTGTGTGGCCGTGTAAAGTGAAAGACATGTATATATAGACAGCAAACAACGGTTGCTTGGCCAACGGTTGAATTGTAACACTCTCTCCCAAAAACCCTACTCACAACCCCTAGATTAAATTATCTCCCCTTCTAGGTCTAAATCCATTTAAATAGCAAGTCACCCGTTTAACCCTTGATTGATGTATTGATCTGTGTGGTTAACTCGCAGACCCTGACCCCGAAAACGACGCCGAGGATCCCGACTACGAAGAGGAAGCAGGGAACGACCCCGACGCCGGGCAAGACAAGTCCCATTAATAATAATTAAGCAACAATTACCTTTCTTGTATAAACATGCAATGGTGGTTAATCTTGAAAACCGGCACTTAATTTGCAGTGTTTACTTTAGACCGGGGAGTGGAAGGATGATCCCAAGGAGAGGATTCTATCATAAGAGCCACTCTGGGTCGCCACTAAGGACCGGTTCACGGGAAAATCTTTCCATTGCTTAGTACAGTCCCGCATGCAAAAAAGCATAGCCTTCAGGAATGCTTATTTTATGTGAGGTCTTGATCCACAACCCGCTAGCCAGTCTTGGTAACCTGTCCCAAGGGGTCACGGACGGGCAACGAAATTATTGGAGATAGACCCCGACAGAGGGCTAGGTGTGGCCAGTACGAGCCGCATGTGACAAGAGTCGGTAGGACCTGGTGGCAGAGTTGCCACGATATACATCTTTGATGCATCAATTCCCTGGGAAGGTCCTTTCGTGGACGTGCGCGACTCCTACTTAGGCCCTAACAGTTTCCGTGGACAAAACTAGGGAAGGACTGTCTAGTGATAGACGCTGGCGGGAACGGATCTCGTAGGGCAGTACCGCCTAAGTACACGGTACGGGCTGACCGAATGCGGGACAGAGAAGTACCACCTCTGCAGAGCGATAAATCTATCTGGATAGCCGAGACTCTCGGGAAAGAGTTCAATTGGTTAAAGTTCCCGACGATTAGATCACACTGAATTCAATGTGACCCGCGGACTCCCCTTACGCAGGTTGATAAATACTTTTGTTCACTAACCGGGACTGGTAGGGAGGTTATGCCCCTCCAGGACCAAACTTAGAAAATTCATAAAATTACTATGGGTCTTGCTGAGTACCCGTGTCAGGAGTGCTCACTCTTGCTTTTCCTTCATACCAGAGGAGTTCGTTGAGGACGGGGCGGACGACGAAGGTCCAGAATGGTGACGAGCACGTCCACGACGCTGAAGCTTTATATAGTACCGGTAGCTTTATATTTTCTGAATAAAGCGGAGGCTTTGAGGCCCGCTTGTAAACCTTTGTACATACTCTAAGTTGTACATTGATGTAAATTATCAATAAAAGTTACCCGGTGTTGGTTTTTGACACCCCTTGCGCGAAAATACTTGTATTAAGATTATTCCAGGATTAATGCAGGTACTTCGGGAGACCCGTAACGCGGGCGCTCCCCACATGAATAGCAACGGTCAAGAGGTAAACAGGTCTATTTTTGCTATGTACCTATTCTATTTTATTGACCCTGCACCGATTCGTTTTTTTTTTTATCAGGATCATTTTCATGTACAAAGATTATGCGTTCTCCATTGGCAATGAGTCGACTCATTCTTTGCCAGCTCCGTCCATGCACCGCTTCGAGGAAGCCACTGGAGATGGCCTTAGATAGCTCCCACATGATGTGGGGTCCGAGGAAGGGAATTCTTAGCCTAACACTTATAAAATCCTTTTAAAGTTCGAACCGAGAACCCAAGTTCCTGCGGCCACAAATCGAGAGTTTTACCACTGCACCTCTTGTATTATACCCAAACGAATATACATCCAAATCAAATAGATGAGGGCCGTTTCTGCGTGGCAACGCCACACACTATTCTAGTGTCACCTAAACCAGGCATGGAATAAAATCGTTGCAATTAAGCAATTTTATATGATATATTTCCTTTTTTCTGAAAAAAGGTGATATGATTTTTCTCCGAGGAAAAAAGAGAATGGACGAAACACGTAAGCAACAGTAAAATCCCATTGTTTTCACATAGCGAGTGACACAATAGAAAAAAACGGTGCAGGAGGGCTATGAAGCGCTCTCCGTGCATCACAAAAGAATGACATTCGTCGGAGAAAGAAGATTACGATGACAAACAACAAACCGCTCCCTCGCACTTTTAGGGCGTTTCCAACAATCCAACGTCGTGGCAAAATCGCCAACTGAAATGGAGGAGAAAGATGATGGCGCACACGTTACAAGGCTTCTTGTGCCCGCGTTCTTTTCTCAGCTGGGCAATGGTTCATCGCTATTGACTTCTCTCTTTTCTCTTTTTTTTTTCTCCACGTCCAACGTAAACTGACGACGTCGCTGACTATTGAGGATGCCCTTAGTGCCTCTCCAGTGTACGTATCCAAAGCTGGTTCTATACATTTAATGCTCCTATAGATGAAGGAGCAGGTCCCTTGAGGTTGCCCTTAGGTCCTTTACATTGTGACCTTTAATCCATGAAGGAGCAGGTCCCTTGCATAGACCTAGCTTCCATAGAATTAAAAATGGCCGCGTTTAGATGGCCACGAAAAAATTTTTGAAGACATTAAATGTAAAGAATCTTGTATGCATGAAGCACTAAATGAAGTTTATTTGTAAAACCTTTTCACAGATGGGTGCAACTTTGCGCGACGAATCTAATGAGCATAATTAATCTATGATTTGATACAGTAACTCTACAGTAATCATCCTCTAATCGTGTGGTCAAAGACTTCATTAGATTCGTCTCGAGAATTTACCTAGGGCTGTGGAGATAGTTTTGTAAACTGCCTTTAATTAATACCCCTAATTATTGGTCAAAGGTGCATTTATTACCCTGAAAAAATTTTCACACACCATCTAAACACGGCCAATGTATTGTTCTGACGCCCAACAGTTTAAACATGCACACACTTCACTAGTGAAAAAGAACGAGGAGCTGGTGATTTTTCCTCCTACAAGCCCGACGTACAGGAGCGGGTGCTAGTCCTTCCCATTGCAACCTAATTGTTAGGTGTTGTCACATCACTTGTGGGCTCCACTTAAGATTCAGGAGTGACTCCATACACTGCGGACGCCCTTACATGTAGGCTGTGTTTACCCCTTTTCATAAAAAGTTTTCCATTTTAAAAAACCGTGTCAGTTCATTTCTATCTGTGCACGTTTTAAAAAAAGGGTACGTTTTACTCTTTCTCTCAAAATAAACACGCCCGTAGATGGTACAACCCGTACGAACTTTTATAAACCTATAAAATAAAGTAGACACATTTGTGAAGGTAAATAAAAAACACAGGCACCGGACTCGGGTTTTTTTTTTTTTCATTTCAAATGCATCGCTGGACCTCCCAGTGCTCCCAGCTGTCTGGTTCATAAATCGTGACAAACCACCCAGAACATAAAAGCACACGTTTCTTCACCTCTCTCAGCATTCTGGTCACGTCCTTTATGTCCGTCCCCTACTTTCCCTTCCTTGCTTCAAGCAAATCCTTCGACCTCCGTCTCCCCACTGCAATGCCCGCCCTCCTCTTTTTCCTGGAAGTGCCGCTTTCGGAGATGAACCGATGTGACCGCCGCCTGAATCAGCCGCTTGGCTCCATAGTCCACACCGTTAGCTCTCCAAGCTGGGCTAAAGAGAAGCCCGGAGAAACAATGGCCGGTGGGGGCGGCGCGCGGCGCGGACGGCCAAGTGGAAGATGCGGCCGTTAGCGAACGGAAGGACAAGAAAAACCAGGCGCTGCCGAAAGCGGGATCGGGTCGGTGGCGGGTGGGGGCGCCGCGCCAGCAATCAGCTGATCAAACTCTCCACCAAACTTACTTCCAGCTGGTCCACCACTCTCCGCCCGCGCACGGCCGCTCCCGGCGCCCGTTTCGCCGCCAACGGACGACCACCGCCGTACCATACCATCCGGGAATCATTCGCTCGTTCTTTCCCGCTCTTGGCGCGTCGTCCTCCCTCTAGTTTCGCCCAACGACATCTCCGTGCTCCGTGGCTTTTACCTCTCGGAATGTCCCAGCAACAGTCGAAGCAGCGTAGTCCCTGCCTGCTGCTGGATGCTGCTCCCCTGTTTGCTCCTACTACTGGAAATGAACGTCGCTACCAAATTTGCACGACGGGGTACTGGTTCTGGTGCTCGTAGATGCGGCACGTGCGAGCTATTGAATGTGTGAAGCCGTATGGCAAAGGATGTGGAATTTTGTGGATCCCATATCCCAATTCCATGGCCGCGTTTACGGGCTCCAGCTCTATAAACTGCATTCATGGAGCCTAGCTGGTGTCTTAATTCCGAAACTGCCGGCCTCCGTCCTGCTCCTGCACCATAATGTTTCTTCAGTTTTTTTCCTTTTCTTTTTACGGGATGTTTTCATGACTTTTCCGTTTATGATCAGACACGGTAGCCTAAATCAGCCGCGGAATCATATCGTCAATCAACAGCTGACTGTGCTGTTTTTTTCTCATAATGACAAAAAAATACAATAAGCACGTCTCCTTCTTTAGGGGATATGCGACTGTCTGCTTACGAGTGTACCACTACGATCGAAGCATCGGATTGTACTGCTGATGCCGAAATGCAAAAGCCGAGCCCAGCTCTTCTACAATTCCAAACACCTTTTGTCATTGTAGCTGGTTGTTACTACCTCCTGAGAAAAACGGATACCTGCAGATTTGGGTTTGCCTTTTCTTCTTACGGCAATTTATGGCCGCGTTTAGATGTTTTCAGAGAAAAAAAATTACAGTATGTCAGACACACATTTGAAGTATTAAATATAGACTAATTACAAAACTAATTACAGATTCTATCAGTAAATCGCAAGACGAACCTAATGAGTCTAATTAATCCATCATTAGCACATGTTTACTGTAGCAATTTATTGTCTAATCACGACCTAACTAGGCTCATTAGATTCGTCTCGCGAAATACACTCCATCCATATAATGGGTTATTTTTTTATTATATTTAATATGCTATGCATGGCCGCCGTACTATATAGACACGCCGGCAGGGCTGTTGATTTTTGAGTATTCTTTACCGGCCGCCGTGCTGCACGGTCGTGCTCACCACTCGCGTTCCCGGCGTCTCATCACCTCGGCCGGTGCAGCGTTCCCAAATTCCAATTACCCGCCGCATCAACAGGGAAAATCCTAAAAGCCACATCCGCCTAGCTAGCCCCGTCCTTGATCCTCCCCCCTGCATTCCGACGTGAAAAAATCAGAGCTTTTTCTTTCGTCCATGGGGTCCAATGGCCCGACCTTTCTCCCTCGAAAGGTGAAGGCGGAGAAGCTTCAAAACAACTCATCCATCATCCTGCCAACCCGGCAACCCCCTCTCCCCTAGTCCCCCACTGCCATCTCATTCCCACTCTGCCCTTGCAGGTCGCCGCTCGCGGCAAGCGTTCCACGCACTTTCCTCCTCCTCCGGTCTCGATCGGCGGCGAGGTTCTCCTCCCAAGCGAGATCGCGGCAGTCCATGCCACCGCGATCCTAGCGCCGGCGGTGGTCGAAGAGGACACCAAGGCGGCGGCCATGGCGGCGTCGGCGGGCAAGCTGGCGGCGGCGCTCCACCGGCGGACGCACCGGGTGACGTCGGCGCTGGCGTACGCCGCCCTGGAGTGGGTCCTCATCGCGCTGCTCCTCATCAACGGCCTCCTCGCCTACGCCATCGCCAGGTTCGCCGACTACTTCGGCCTCGCGCCGCCGTGCCTCCTCTGCTCCCGCGTCGACCGCCTCTTCCAGGCGCCCGCCGGCGGCGAGGTCGGCGGCGGCGCCGCGGGGTGTCTGCGTGACGCGCTCTGCGGCGACCATGCGGCGGAGATCTCCGCGCTCGGGTACTGCCCCCGCCACCGGCGGCTCGCCGGCGCCGGGGAGATGTGCGAGGGCTGCCTGTCCTCGCGTGAGGAGAAGAAGGCAGCGACCAACGACGCAGGGGAGAAGAAGAGGGCCGCCACGGCGTGTTCTTGCTGCAAAGCTGCTGTTGTACGGACTTCATCGCGCGAGCTGGAAACTACCACTACAAGGGAAGAACATGTCGAGGAGAAGATAGCTGAGGAAGTGAAAGATGAGGAGCAAGGCTATGTTCTGCTGGCTCAAGAAGATCATGAAGAGGAAGAGGAGGAGCAGGACGAGGTCGTGGACAAAGAGCAACAGAGCGAGCTGGGAGAACAAGAACAAGAAGAAAACGACCAGGTGATGGCTGCCGTTCAGGATGAATCCTTGGAAATCATGGCTCAGGGCGAAGAGATCGCGGTTGAGGATGACCGATTGGTGCCGGTCGTTGCGCTTGATGAGATGACGGTCGCCGATGATTCGGGTCTGCGTCGGGACGTTGAAGAGGAGGATGGAATGGATCAGAATCAAGAAGAGGATGGGCAGGAATCGCAGGATGTGGAGATCGGAGTTGTGCTGGAGGAGAAGAGGATGTTGGATTCCTTGGTTGCAACGCCGGTTGAAGTGGTCGAGGACTCTGCCGTCGTGCCCATCAGCCCCATCCCTTGTCCAGAGACGGTTACAACAAGCCCATCTCATCCTGATCATAACTCCAACTCCCAAGACGATGAAGATGTTCCTGAAGACACTGTCGAAACTGGAGATTCTGCAGCTGAAGAAGATCACATATTTGTGCCTCGCGGTACTTTCTTCATGCTGTTTCTCAACATCATGCTCCATAGCTTGCGAATCGGTAACCATCACACCTTTTCGGATTCAGCATCAGAAGCCGTTTCTGAAGATGAGAATAGAGCAGCAGAGGCCGTTTCTGAAGATCAGAACAGAGCAGCAGAGGTGGACACGAACTGCGAGGTCTCAATCGGAAGCGATATATGCGAGCGGGAGCAAGATGACAATGTGGTTCAGGAGAACCTCGTTGCTCCACTCGCCGATGCAGATGATCAGCCATCACCATTGGAGATCCCCCCAACAGAGCAAGGTAGTAAAGTGACTCAACACTACTTCACCCGCAATTTCCCCACCGAAATAATGTCTTTGATAGCTGGCGCTTTTGCTGTACTAAATCCTTTTTTTGAAAGTTCATGCTGTACTAAATTTAGTTTTAACTTTCGTTGAATCAATCAGCAGAAGCAGGTGAATCCGAACAAGAGGAGGTGACGGGGAGCACGGGGTTAGAGTCAGACCACCAACCAAACGAACAGAGCGAGGTGGACGAAGAAGACAAGCAGGCACCTGAGACGCCGACGAACGGCGTCGCCACGCAGCGCTCCGACCCGGACAGGATGTTTCTGCTGGAGAGGAAGCGGTCGCTGTCGCTGTCCCTGGACGGCGGGAGCGTGGCGAGCGAGATGGACGGCGGCGGCGGCGAGCCCTCGACCATGGAGCAGCTGAGGTCGGCGCTGCAGGCGGAGCGGAAGGCGCTGGGGGCGCTGTACGCGGAGCTGGAGGAGGAGCGGAGCGCGGCGGCGGTGGCGGCGAGCCAGACGATGGCGATGATCAACAGGCTGCAGGAGGAGAAGGCGGCGATGCAGATGGAGGCGCTGCAGTACCAGCGGATGATGGAGGAGCAGTCGGAGTACGACCAGGAGGCGCTGCAGCTGCTCAACGAGCTCGTCACCAAGCGGGAGCGGGAGAAGCAGGAGCTCGAGAGGGAGCTCGAGCTCTGCAGGCAGAAGCTGCAGCGCTACGAGGACAAGGAGAGGCGAAGGATGGCGAGCTTCAACAAGGCCAGTAATGGCGGCAGCGCCGCCAGTGGCAGTGGCAGTTCCGTGTCGTCCAGCGGCGAGGATGACAGCGATGGGCACTCCGACGACTACTGCGAGCTCGGCGAGTCTCCAGAAGGCGGCGGCAACATTCAGAGCTCGTCGGATGCTGCTCTTGGTTCCATGAGGGATAGGGACAGCACGAAGCACCTAGTGGCTCTGGATGATTCCTTGACGTACTTTGAGATGGAGAGGCTCTCGATCTTGGAGGAGCTCAAGACATTGGAGGAGAGGCTCTTCACATTGGAAGACGACGACATTACCCCCAATGCGGCTGCTGGCCGTTCCTCCGGTGATCTGGAGTTGTCGGCCGATGGACTCCAGTCGCCTGAGTACGTTATCACCGGTGACAAGGCAAGGTTTGGAGGTAGGAGTTCTATTAGTAGGGGTAAGAGTCTTCTGCCTCTGTTCGACGCAGTCGGTGATGAGACCGGTGATCAAATGCCATCTAGTACAATGGTAGCAGATGCAGATCAAGCTGATGATTCGGCGACAAATTCGGTATCCGTGCTTGTCAAAGAGCAGGAGAGGCTGGCGATCATAGAGGAGGTTGATCATGTGTATGAGAGATTGCAAGCGCTGGAGGCGGACAAGGAATTCCTGAGGCACTGCATCAAATCCCTCAAGAAAGGAGACAAGGGCATGGACCTACTTCAGGAGATCTTGCAGCACCTTCGGGATCTCCGCAATGTGGAACTTCACGTCAAGAATGCTGGTGATGCCATTGCTGCAAATTCAGTGTAGCACGTTCATCTAAACATGTGGTAAGTTTTGTTAGTTTTCTATGCTAACTGAATAGTGGTGATTACTGAAACAATCTTATAGTTGCATGACTTTGGCTGTTACTAGCACTAACGTCTTAAGACAATTATCCTTTGCAGATTAGCTTAGCTTGGTATGTATTCGGTTGATTGGATCGGAATGATTGAAAGCACTGCATTGGTGATGGTCCCTCTGCAAGGTGATGGCTGATTTTAAGGGAAGCTCTGCTCATTTTGCCTGTGGGCCGGAAGCAAGCGCTCCCTTTTTGTGCTGGTCCAGCACTACTGCCACCTTTTTCTGTTGTGGTGGTCGGTGGTAGGAATCATTAGGTCTTCCAGAGCTGCACAAAGCTGAATCATGGTGCCAGCTTCCGAGCCATGTTGAAAACAAAAGAAAAGGCTTAAACTGTGAGTGGAGGTGTGGAGGATTGTTTCTGGCGTTATTTTGCCTTTTCTTTTAGATATGATCTTTTTGGTTAACTTTGAGATTTGTTTTTGTGGTGAGGTAGGGAGTGTTCATGTATCTGGTGTATATTTTTTTAGAGGTTTTAGATTGTATGGTTGGTAAGTGCAGTTTGTTCATTTGTTTATATGCATCAGAAAAGAAAGCTTGCTTATGATGAATCTTATTGTACCATGGTTATCTAGTCCTAGCTATCTCTTCTTCAAACTTAAATCCTAAGCACTCATCCTTGTAAGGATTTAAGGAAGGCAGGAAGCTGTTGACATTAGCATTATGTCTTTATGATAGCACGGCAGACTGATCCTGCTCAATTATGCTGGTCTTTGATGGGTGTCCTTGAACTGTCCTGAGTCACTGACGCTAGCTCGTTGAAACTTGAAAACAAGGCACCAGCTATGAAACGAATAATGATGCAATAAGGTGCATGTAGGCCCTATAGAGCCCATATTCCACATGTTGTTGGCGGCTGTGTCAAACTTTGGGTGGGCTAAAATGTTAGTCCATGCCATGAGCCCAGTAGTTACAGGCCTTCCTTGCTGGGCCAGCCTTAAACACATAACTAGGCCCTTTTGGCTGGGCCGTTCATTCGAAAGCATACCGATCCGTAAAGAATACTACCACCACTCCGCCAGCAGAAGCTCAAAGAATAAATGCTGGAACGGTTACAGATCGTAAATGTTGCATTGGCAAATGCTCTGCACGGCGCATGCTGTCCTGCGTCGGAAGCCGGAACGATCCGCCTCCGTCGCCTCGTGCCCGCTGTCCACCACATTCTGGCCTTGTTGTTTAGTTTGCGAAATCTTTCACGAAAAGATTTTGAGTTTTGATTTTACCGATTTAAAGTAGTAAAGGTAAAAAAAAGGTGAAAAGTTATATGGATAGGGTGAAAGTCTCGAGACGAATCTAACGATGGTAATTAGAGGGTAATGAATCCATAGTTAACGGATGGTTACTGTAGCATTATTGTTGCAAATCATGGATTAAGTAGACCCATTAGATTCTTCTCGCGATTTACAGCCTATCCCTATAACTTTTCACTTTTTTCGTCTACATTTAATACTTCATGTATCTAAAATTCTCGTTTGATGTGATGTGTGAAAAAATTTTGGATGGGAACTACGGGCGGGCTCTACCACCACCCGACTGGCAGCGCCGCTGCGACTTCCCATGCGCAGTGGCACGGGCGCACTGCTCCCATCGGCTTCCGAGCACAGGCGCACTGGCAGCGCGCCCCTTTGCCTTCCGGCGGAAACCCAGAAGCCCTCCCCGCCACGCGCCTCATATAAAGAAGCCGGTCATAGCCTCTCACACTCGCGTCACGAACTGCTAGCAGCCAGTTAGCCTTAGCCTCACTCCACCACCACGCCATTGCTTCCCACCATGTCCACCAAGCTTCAGATGGGGTCCAAGGCCGACGGCACCAAGAGCTCATCGTCCTCCGACAGCGCGGTGACGGCGAGCGCCATCGCGGCCTCGTACGACGACCAGATCCGCCCGCTCCTCGACGCCGTCGACCGTCTCCGCCACCTGAAGGTCACCCAGGAGGGCATCCAGCTGCCCACCATCGTGGTCGTCGGCGACCAATCCAGCGGCAAGTCCAGCGTGCTCGAGTCCCTCGCCGGCATCAGCCTGCCGCGCGGGCAGGGCATCTGCACCCGCGTTCCCCTCGTCATGCGCCTCCAGGACGACCCCACCGCGGACTCCCCCAAGCTGCAGCTCCAGTACAGCAACGGTCGCGAGGTGGACACCACCGAGGCCAAGGTCGCCGACGCCATCAACGCGGCCACGGCGGAGATCGCCGGCGGCGGCAAGGGCATCTCCGACGCGCCCATCACGCTCGTCGTGCGCAAGCGCGGCGTGCCCGACCTCACCCTCGTGGATCTCCCAGGTATCACGCGTGTCCCCGTGCAGGGGCAGCCGGACGACATCTATGACCAGATCGCCAAGATTATCACGGACTACATCGCGCCCAAGGAGAGCATCATCCTGAACGTGCTCTCGGCCACGGTGGACTTCCCCACGTGCGAGTCCATCCGCATGTCGCAGCAGGTGGACCGCACCGGGGAGCGCACGCTGGCCGTGGTCACCAAGGTCGACAAGGCGCCTGAAGGGTTGCTGGAGAAGGTCACCATGGACGACGTGCACATTGGGCTTGGGTACGTCTGCGTCCGCAACCGGATCGGCGACGAGACCTACGACCAGGCACGCGTCGAGGAAGAGAGGCTTTTCAAGTACCACCCGCTGCTGTCCAAGATCGACAAGACCATGACGGGCATTCCGGTGCTGGCACAGAGGCTGATGCAGATCCAGGCCGGCATCATCGCCAAGTGCCTGCCGGACATTGTGAAGCAGATCAACGACCGCCTCAGCCGGAGCAGCGCCGAGCTGGACCAGATGCCGCAGGACCTAAACAGCGTCGCCGACGCCGTCATGGTTTTCTTCCAGATCGTCAGGAAGGTCTGCAATTCGCTGGAGAAGGTGCTGGTGCGAGGCGAGTTCGACGAGTACCCTGACGAGCGTGAGTTCCACGGCACGGCGCGCATCGCCGAGATGCTGACCGGGTACGCGAAGAAGCTCCCCTCCGAGTGCCCGATCACGAGCAGAGACGACCTGTTCCTGATGGAGGAGATCCGCATCCTCGAGGAGACCAAGGGCATCAACCTCCCCAACTTCCTGCCCAGATCTGCGTTCCTTGTTCTGCTCAAGAAGAAGGTCGAGACCATCGATCAGGTGCCTCAGGACCTGGTCAACGGCGTCTGGGCGTACGTCGAGGAACTTGTCATGAAGATTCTGCACAAGCACGCCGACGACTTTCCCCAGATGCAGTCGCCGTGCCGCCGCGCCGTGCAGAGCCTTATGGAGAAGGCGCGGGCGCGGTCGGCGCAGCACGTCAAGGAGCTGATATCCATGGAGCTTGTGGCCGACTACACGGCCAACCCGGACTACATGAAGACATGGTCGGAGATAATGGAAGGGTTCGAGAAGTTCATGGAGGCCGTGGAGGACAAGTCGAAGCCGACGAAGGTCACACTGGAAGGGTTTGGCGAGGTGGACGTGTCGCACCTGAGGGTGCACGCTGACTTTGCTGGGAAGGCGTTCGACCTGAGGGCGCGCCTCACCGCGTACTGGAAGAGCATCGTGCTCAGGCTTGTTGATGGCCTGGCTCTGCACGTTCTGCTGAGTGTTAAGCTGCTCGTAGAGAAAGACCTGGAGGAGGAGCTAGGCAATGGGCTCCTGGGTAACAAGTTGGCCGGGGTGGAGAAGATGCTCGCGCCGTCGCCGAGCACGGGGACCAAGAGGGAAGCGCCTCAAGAAGAGCATCGTCCTGCTTCGCCAGTCCAAGGAGGTGGTGGCGAACATCATGGACAAGATCAGCGCGGCCGGCGAAGTCTAGGCAGGATGTGGCCTGTGGTGTGCTTTTGTTTGCGCTTGATGTGTTTTGGGTTGTGTGAAATTTGGTATGGTGTTGCTGGAGTCCTGCTTTATGCTACTAGCATCTGCTTTTGCAGTGCATTTCCTATCTTCGGTTGATTACTCCAGTGTTCATGGCTAGTTTTCACACTGTGTTTATGGTTATCTTAGTCATGGTGCTTTGTTGACAGCATGCTATTGTCTGGCCGAGTTACATTTTCCGTCGCTACAACGTTTTGTTTTGTGAGTGCCAAGAGTGGATTCAGTTCGGTGTGAAGTATGCTTTGGTGTCTGTCTACCTCTATTTGCTATTTGCAGTTCTATGTTTATGCAAATTATGTGGTACTATACGATTATGCAGTTTAATTGTGTAGTAAACTAGTAATCAATATTTACCACCTTTCTGTTTCCACTTCCATCGGTTTCCTTGTCAATTGATCGCAGCTCTAGAAATTCAGTGACGTTTTGCCATGGGCCGTGTCGGACGTTTGGTTGGCCGGGCTTGTGGGCAGAGCAAACGAACATAGAAAGGTCCGTTTCAAGATCCGAGCTGCAACCACATCTGTGCAGCCTCGACTGAAAAATTTACTTTCTGCAACCTCTGCTGATGCACTGACTCTCTGCATGATCTGAACTGTGAACTCTACCAAAATTCTCTTGGTTCTACTGCTCTACATACTTGTATTCAGAACCTGAATACGATCGGCGGCCATCATGGCAGCCTACGTTCCACTCCGTGCAGGACTGCAGGCTGAGGCCGTTCCGTTCGGGCCTGATCCCAGCCCAACTTGCCTGAAGCCAGGCTCAAGGCCAGCCGCCCTCCCTCACCGTTTTCCAACGTGCCTGAGCGGAGCTTTCAACTGTGTCATGCATTATAATTGTATAAGCAGATTTCATGTACTACCTTTAAGTTTTTTTTGCCAGCCGTTTTACAACTCAAAATGCTTATTGTGACACGTAATCTCATTGCAAAATAGCATGCACATCCAGAAATGAGCGTATATTAGAAATAGATTTACCAATCTTCTCTTCTGCCTAGCTATATATGCTCCCCTTAAATGCTGAACAGATCGCATGTGCAGGCCTGACATAATAGGATCTCATGCCAATTGCCCGATTGCCAACGTGAAGTGCCAATTGGTATAGTGGTATCAGCGTTTTCTGTTGATCTAACTTGTATATCAAGGCTTCCTGAATATGTATGTTAATTGTATCAGAGAAGAAAGGTCTTGCCTACATAATGCTGTTCAGCAGCTTATTAGCTGCCGTCTTGACGATATTTCTTGGCGCACTACTCTTTTAAGTAAGGATACTCTTTATTTCGGTCTCTGTATGAGTTGTGCACTCAAGTATTGATCATTACAAGTTTCAACCTTCGAATGATAAATCATTGCTACCAAATAGCAAATCAAAAGTCAAACACAAACTCAAGCGGAATAGGTTAAGCGCTCAGAAGACATCATGCTTCTAGGTAAAGCTAGACAAAAGCCTTATCTGCTACCTCCTCCTCCTCTCCCGGTTAGGCACGGTATATTAAGGAAAACAACGTTGGAATGGCCAAATTAAAATGACCATGATAGGGAATGGGAGATAGAAATATAGAATGGCTGTTGTTAATGTTTCTAGAGATCGAGTAAACGCGCGGAGTACAAACTTGTATGATGACCTGGCAACAGGATTGGAATGCTGAACTGAATATATAATCCATCAGTCCATCTCCTCTCCGGCCGGCCGTCTACACAGAAGACAGAACACAGCATTGTCCTCTCCTCCAGTCCAACACGCACGAACTCGCCGACGGGTGATGGCATGTCAGCTAACGACGGCAAGGAGCTCGCGGCTCAGGCGACCCAGCCGCCGCCAGGCTCTGCTAAGTCTGGCACGTGCGGTGTAAATGCAACTAGGCTAGCTCCATTCCTTCCTATCTCTTTCGTTGTATGTAGTAGAAGAGTAGAAATCTAGAAGGTTCTAGAGTATTCTAGACAGACAAAAGTGGAAATGGAGAAATGAAATCAGTTTTGACTTCTAAGAGATAGACGATGTTCCGTGTTCGGTTGCTCCAACCCTTGATAGATGTTCTTTTGTTGGGGAGTTTTTCATCTATGTTTGTTTTAGGGAATTCTTCAAAGTTTGATCCCCTGATACTATTGATTTTTTATGAAATCACGCCACATATGTTCTAATACTGTGCTTCAAATGGTCGATGTGATGGAGCAGGAGGATGGAAGCCGGCTCTGTGCGTGGTCCTTTCTGAGGTCTTCAACACAGGGACTGTACTGCTAATCAAGGTTGCAATGGATTGCGGCAGGTTCGTCTTCTCTTGGCTCTTTTACCCTGCCGTTTGCCCTGTTCTTCAAGGTCAGGATGTCTGAATTTCTGCTTCCAATCCTTCCATGGTCTCTGAATTTCTGCTGTCTTGACGCTTCTTCCCTGTGAAAGGAGACTAATTACAGGTTTCGGGTAGAAACAGCTGGCTTTGCTTAGAAAAAGGGTAATTAAACGGTTATGTTAACTGGAATTTGGATTTTTGAGGCTCCAGCTAGTATCCAAACAGCTTGAAGGTCACTGATCTTGGACAATTTGCTCAACGGTGTGTGCACTACTATAGTACTATGTCTCTTCTTCATTAAGATCCTCACATTCTTCCATTCCAAATCCACCACAACTTCCACGCTCGTCTGAACTGTCCCCCACAACAGATGTACTCCTATAGCTGATTCCTAGTTCTGAAAGTTGAGCGTGGATCTCTAGGGCGTCCTCTGTCAAGAGCCTCCTCAGTTTAAGCCAAGCTGACGTGTGATTCCCTCATAATTACAGCCAACTCATGGCACCGAAAATACCCACCCAGCTCCTGCCCCATCTCCTCTACTGCTGAGACCAAGATTAGACACAATGGCGATCCACTGCTCCCTTTCTTGGCCCGCCCATCCTGTTCTTGTACTTTGCAGTATGCACAAACAACCTTTCTTAGCTATTGAACTCACACAAAGCTTTAGGGAAAACATTAAAGGAATCAAAGCATATCCTTAGATTGATTAGAACATTAGTTTCTACTTTTGTTTTCTGCAAATAGTTTCGACACATGGAGATGATATTAGTTTTGCGATGTGTCACATTCTAATTGAAGTGAGTCATAACTTGAGATTTCAGAATTAGTTTCTACTTTTTCTTTGGTAAAGCTAGCACTCATACAGTAACCATTGAAGGGTAAAACGTACCAGGATTTAACATACAACAGCAGCAAGTACCCAAATGCAAATTCACTTCAGGAATGCACACTTCTGAGTTCTAGGCGTTAATATGCATGGAGCTTCGTACAGTATGCAGCAGAACCTAATAATAACAGTGGCATCCATGTTAATGGGGGAGACAAGGCTACTGGTACCATTCCGTAAGCTGACATCAGCCTTGAACAAAGCTGCAAGAAACACAAATCCATATTATCATCAGCAGTTCAGCACCAACACATCAAAAACTGCACTGTCAGAAAAATTGAGGGAGTGAGAGTGTGAGACACGCACCTTCAAATGTATCGCTGCAGTAATCAAGCATGCAAGTAGAAGAGCCCTCCTTGTCCAGCTACCGCAAAACTGGATCATCGCGGACACCATCTTGTCCGAGAATTTCATTAGTAAAGCCCCAGGAGCAACTGGCAGCAAGTATGCCGACTCAACATGCATATTTGCTGAGTCAGCAGAGTATTCTATTCTTCTACTGTGCCGCAAATACACAAAAGCCTTTTCTGCAAACAGGCTATATACAAGGACTATTACAGGGACAACCATCAGATATAGGAATGGTAATGTGATGACAAGCACATCTGGATTGCCCAGTTTGTTGCCTGTCAAGCCCCTGTCATGAAATGGCATGCTCCATCCAGATAAGTACATTTGAGCAATTTCTCCATTTTCAGATGTTGCATGACCCCAAAACCATGGCATTTTGATGAGCCAGAGAACATATATTACCATACAAAACCAGAAAGGGTTGCTCCTTGTGCCCTCCATTAAAAACCAGACCAACCAAAAGTAAGCTTTTTTCTGCTGGATAGGGGATGACAGAACTGACACAACCCACCTTTGATATGATGAACTTCTCCTAACAAAATGATACAATAGTTTGGGGATGAACAACAATACAATGGTGAAGGCCATATTAATCCGCATAAGGACTTGATACATGTCTTCCCACTGAACTTCAAAAACCAGATAATTGAGCCATGGGCTTGTGGGAATTGCCATCTTACCCTCAACTGAAAACGGTCTCTGCTCACTTGAAATCTTTACACCATGAGAATCAAGAACAAACACCTGCAACCAGTAGCGAGTAGGGGATGGACTTTTGTAATTTTCAGCATTCCATTTGGCATGGAACAAAGATCTCTGAGCAGAAGAACTGGCAACAAGCTGCAGAGGTATCTCCTCAACTATCTTAAACTCACTATGGGAGTCGAAGACTCTAGCACTCACATTACGGATCACTTCATGAGAGAAAACAAGGACATTTATATCATTTCTCATTGACAACTCTTCTGATACCAACATATTCATACTTCTTGAATCTGTTGGATATGTTACCAAGATGGAAGTTTGGAGTACCTGTTTCAATGTCTGATCTATGAAGGAGACTGCACCACCATCTATTGCTAAAATCCTCAGCAATCTGGAGTCCTTCCAGTCTCCGAGTTCCCATTCCCAAAAGCTTGATTTGTGACCTTCAGTTGTTCTCATTTTATGATACCTCCAAAGCTGCTTACTAACTTTTGCATGCAGATGACCGCATAGGTAGGCTGAAACTGACTGCCTTGCAAACACGCTTTCATATCTCTGGCCTTTTTCAGAAGATGTAGCGAATGACATAGGGAAATGTCCAAAAACAACTTTTGTAACTGGAACATTGGAATGATTGGTCCAGTATTGAAGCTCTGAATTTACTGCTTCTATCATTTTATCAGTTGGATGACCAAAAAGATTTGCAGGGTAACGAATGCCAACACTCATTGTATCATCAATACCCAGAAATTGGTAGCTTCTATCTCCCTACATTGCCTTTTAGGACAAAATTTAGTTTCAGAACTGTAGGGGTTATTGAAATAATCATGAAAAACATATGAAAAACTAGTCCCACAGTATGTTTGATAACTGGCATTGGACATTTAGCACACAAAAGGGTTATAATAAAAATGGAACATTAATTTACTAGTTAGTGTCGGATTACTAGTCAATAATGTTCAACATTTATGCTATGCCAGTAAATATGTTGCAGTTTACACCTTGAAACATGAAAGGATAATAAGTTCAGCTGAAATTTGACTACCCATTGGATTCGAGTACAGAGCGGTGCTTTACAATAACTTGAATAAATTCAATGATTGTAAACAGTGAGAGCTAGCATAGGGATGATCATACCTGAAGCAATATACTACTGATGGTGCTTAATCGTTTAAGCTGTGAGTTAACACTGTAAGTTGAGAAGAAGTCCAATTTTCCTCCTCTATAGGGCACTCCATACGTATCATGATTGCCTCTAATATCAAAAATCCTGCTCTTATCAATACCACCACTTCCAGCAATTGCATCGATAGTTTTCTTGTAGGTAACCCATTCATATTCATCCTGTCTTGAAGTAGTTCTTTGCCGATTCTTAGCATCTTATTAGCATGACAATGAAAAGGTGAAATTAGAATATACTAATTAAAGGTCCATGAAAGTATAATAAAAGCAATACTGTCAAATCATATTAATTATGTGCGTGCTTATCCTATTACTTTATTATCCTTGCAACTTTGCAAGGCCTTTGGACCTTATCCCGTTACTTACAAAATGTGAGGTAGGTATCCAGAGAGACCTTTCAATTTGGCAACAATGTAATACGGTAAAACCATTTTTTTTCAAAAGCAGTGATACCATTTCCAATACTCAGTTTGTTATCAAAACCAAATTTTGTTTCAACATACAAATGTCCTATTATACTGTAATAAATAGCTTTCTTCTATTAATTATGTTAGTGGATATCCTGTTGGAACAGTAATGGTTT
The DNA here is from genome assembly GCA_015476505.1 of Urochloa ruziziensis. NCBI lineage: Eukaryota > Viridiplantae > Streptophyta > Magnoliopsida > Poales > Poaceae > Urochloa > Urochloa ruziziensis. Next base: position 9,748,729 of record CM027118.1, read on the forward strand.
GCTCTCTTAAAAGCTGCAGGAGTAATAACTCGAGGTATCAAAGCTTACATTTTGTACCATACGGTTCGATGCTATGCCAATTCGGTATGTTTAAATACTTTTAGTCCATTTTAATTTTTGGAATCATTTTTCCTTGCCAGAAACTAATGGAACTGTAACCACTATCAAAGAATGCTACAACATATCATTCGGTCTTGTTAGACATACATTTTGATGATTACATAATACATTTAAGAGCGGTAGGGAAAATTTATTGTGTTAGGGTTCTGTTGAAGAGTTTGCATTTCGCATTGTGATCGAAACATACTATCTCTGTTCTAAAATGTAAGGTCGTTTTGGCTTTTCTAAATTCATAAATAGTGATATGCACCTAGATATACGTTATATCTAAATATATAGCAATATATGTGAACCAAGTAAAGGCAAACCGACCTACATTTTGGAACGGAGGGAGTAACTAACTAGGAAAAATCATTCTGAAATCATACCATGGCTAGTTGAGTTACCATCCATTTTGTTTAATTGAGCATTTGCACATATACATTTATACATAGTTGATAAATAGCCGAACAAGTGATCGCTCCCTGCATAATAACATCATCCTAGGCCATACTAATGTCCACGGGCACGGGATAAACGCTACTTACAACGACTAGTTGGAGAATGTGCGGCACTTTCACCAGATCCAGAAAGATGAGAGCAGAGAGCTCACCAGTGATGTCACCGGTGACGAGGAGAAGGTGAGGCCGGATGGCGCGCAGAGCGGTGCCTAGCAGCGCGAGGTCAGCAGCGCGCTCAGGGCTGTAGGCGCTGATGTGGAGATCGCTGACTTGCACCACCCACGCCACGTCCCCGTCCATGGGGAAGACCGACCTCGACACCGCCGCGTCGTCGTCGTCGGCCGGTAGCCACGAGGAGCACAGCGGCGGTAGGAGCACGAGGAAGAGAAGCGCGAGAGGAGGGAGCGGGAGCTTGGAGGCCATCTCTGCGGGGAAGCTGCGGGTGCAGGGGGTCGGGGGATCGGCGGGGAGCCTTGGTGGTGCTGCCGTGCCGGACTTGCCGTTGCTCCGATTCCGCCTTGAGGAGGAGGAAGAGTGCCCGGTCCGCAAGGAATGGACGATCGTGGGCCGTATGAGAGAGAGTGGAAGGTTTAGCCCAGTAGACGTAATACAGCCCAATTTGAAAAAGACATGGGCCTCCGAGCTCCCCGCTCCCTCTCTCTGCTCCTGCTGCTCTTCCTCTGGGTTTAGCTTTAGCTTTGTGAACGTTTCGTCAACTAATCCAAAGTTATAATTCCCTCATGTTTTTTTAGATAATTGAGCATACTTAAGATATATTCATATATCGTACTTCTTGAACTATGCAAGCATCAGCACACAAAACTGGTCATCTGTTGTGTTAGGAATCAGGATTATAAGCTTTGGCCCGTTTTTATTACGAACCACAGTATTCAGAGAATCAGAGATAATGGTTTTTATTACGATCATGCTAGGCATACAGATCCAAAAGATAGCAGGCGCACACAAGTAAAAAGCTGCCTAGACTTCGTCTGCCGCGCTAATCCTGTCCGTGCATCATGTTTGCCACAACCTCCTTGGATTGCTGAAGCAGGACAATGCTCTTCTTGAGGCGATCGCGCTTGGTACCTGTGCTTGGCAGCGGCGAGAGCATCCGCTCAACCCCTGCCATGTTGTTGCCCAGGAGCTGGTCCGCGAGCTCCTCCTCGAGATCGTTCTCCACGAGCCGCTTGACGCCGCGGAGGACATGCAGCGCCAACCCGTCAATGAGCCTGAGCACTATGCTCTTCCAGTACGCGGTCAGCCGCGCCCTCAAGTCGAACGCCTGCCCTGCTAAGTCAGCGTGCACCCTAAGATGGCTCACGTCCACCTCCCCAAAGCCTCCCAGGGTAATCTTAGTTGGCTTGGACTTGTTCTCCACGGATTCCATGAACTGCTTCTGACCTTCCATTACTGATGCCCAAGTGTTCATGTAGTCGGGGTTCGCCGTATAGTCTGCCACCAGCTCCATCTCTATCAGCTCCTTGACGTGCTGCGCCGAGCGTGCCCGGGCCTTGTCCATCAGGCTCTGGATGGCGCGGCGGCACGATGACTGCACCTGTGGGAAGTTTTCAGAGTGCTTGAGCAAGACATTCATCACCAGGTCCTCGACGTACTCCCAGACCTCGCTGACGAGATCTTCCGGCACCTGGCCTACCATCTCCACCTTCTTCTTGAGCATGACATGGAACGCCGATCTTGGCAGGAAGTTGGGGAGATTGATGCCCATGGTCTCCTCCAGAACACGCATCTCCTCCATCAGGAACAGCTCGTCGCTGCTCTTTGGGCATTCTGTCGGCAGCTTCTTTGCATACCGTTTTATCATCTCTGCAATGCGAGCGGTGCCATGGAAGTAGCCGTCATCCGGGTACTCGTCGAACTCGCCCCTGACCAGTATCTTCTCCAGCGAAGTGCAGACCTTCTTGACGATGTGGAAGAACATTCTTACTGCATCCCCGGTGTTATTGAGATCCGGTGGCATCTGGTCAAGCTCGGCCCTGCTGCGCATGAGGCGGTCGTTGATCTGCTTGACGATGTCAGGGAGGCACTTGGCGATGATGGCCGCCTGAATCTGCATTAGCCGCTGCGCAAGGACTGGAATGCCGACCATGGACTTGTCAATCTTCGAGAGCAACGGGTGATTCTCGAACAGCCGCGCCTCCTCTACGCGCGCCTGGTCGTAAGTTTCCTCGCCAACGCGGTTCCGGACGCAGACGTAGCCAAGGCCAATGTGCACGTCGTCCGTGGTGACTTTCTCGAGCAACCCTTCAGGGGACTTGTCAACCTTGGTGACCACGGCCAGCGTGCGCTCCCCGGTGCGGTCCACCTGCTGCGACATGCGGATGGACTCGCACGTGGGGAAGTCCACCGTGGCCGAGAGCACGTTCAGGATGATGCTCTCCTTGGGCGCGATGTAGTCCTTGATAATCTTGGCGATCTGGTCATAGATGTCGTCCGGCTGCCCCTGCACGGGGACACGCGTGATACCTGGGAGATCCACGAGGGTGAGGTCGGGCACGCCGCGCTTGCGCACGACGAGCGTGATGGGCGCGTCGGAGATGCCCTTGCCGCCGCCGGCGATCTCCGCCGTGGCCGCGTTGATGGCGTCGGCGACCTTGGCCTCGGTGGTGGCCACCTCGCGACCGTTGCTGTACTGGAGCTGCAGCTTGGGGGAGTCCGCGGAGGGGTCGTCCTGGAGGCGCATGACGAGGGGCACGCGGGTGCAGATGCCCTGGCCGCGGGGAAGGCTGATGCCGGCCAGGGACTCGAGCACGCTGGACTTGCCGCTGGACTGGTCGCCGACGACCACGATGGTGGGCAGCTGGATGCCCTCCTGGGTGACTTTCAGGTGGCGGAGGCGGTCGACGGCGTCGAGGACAGGGCGGATCTGGTCGTTGTAGGAGGCCGCGATCGCGCTGGCCGTCACGTCGCTGGTGGCGAGGACTGCGATCGCACCCTTGGCGCCCTCGACATCTTTCTCCAGCTTATCCCCCGTCCGACGCTTCTTTGACATGTTGTTTCCTTGCAGTACTGTATGTGGCCCGGTTAATTACCTTTTTCCGTTTGTGCTTGCTTTTCTTTTTTAGAAGCCGTTTGTGCTTGTTATAGCGACGAGTGATATACTGCGGGGAGGCGAACGGGGCGCTCCCAAGTCCCAACTGAGAAGAGCATGGGGCTAGTGCGGGGCAGCCAGGGAGTCGTAGTATAGGATTCGTAGCGGCGTTGCTGGGAAGTAGGAAATGCTCGAGGCCGTTCGTTTCGGCTTCCAAAGTAGAGTGAATGCAAAACACCGAATAAAGCGCAGTGGGCCGTGGGCCCCGCTAAATCTATTGGCCCACTACTGGCCCGTATGACCCCGTTCATGTGTACAAGGAGCCGCTAGACGGATGGGCCAGCAGGCCCGGTGTTTTCTATGTGAGCCGTCACAAGTGCGGTTTAGCACGGCCCGCTTGTAGCTAATTGGCTCCAACGCAGCAATCGTCGTCAGAGCTCCGAGGCAGGGACAGAGAGGGATGGATCGATCCAAGATCAGCTAGCTCCGACCGCGGTTAACGTGGCATGTCGCGGTCGCGGCTGACCGAGATCGAGCAGGGCGCGACGAGACGAAGGAAGGACCAATGCGCGCTGGCTTCCACCTCACGCGATCATTAATGGTAGCAGCAAACATTCAACGCCTTCGAAGCGATAAACAACGCCCGGAAACCGTGGCGACCCTGGCACTGGTCGGCGCGCCTCCCTCGCCATGGAAGCTTGGAATCTCTTGAGCTGCGTGACCCAGAAGCTTTCCTTTCATTAATCAAACCACGGGGGAGGGCCGCGCTCCGATGCCATTTATTTCCCCGGCCTCGCACTTAAACTGAAGCAAAGCTAACTGTACTATCTATACTGCGACCATACTATGTGCAGATATAAACTGCAGATTATACTGCGACTATACTATGTGCAGGTTGTAACTCTCCAAGTAGGAGTAAACATGATATGCCTTGAGTAAACATGACGCGACGTGTGCCCCAAGATTACACATGAGAAAGGATATGATCGTGCTGCGCTAGTCCTAAAGAAAATGATACTGTGGTTTCGATCTCAGTTTTCACTGCCCGGAAAAAAAAACTCAGTTGTCACTGTACCGGTCTGCAAGACCACCTCGGCCGGTCAAATAGGCACGTTCACCTGTATACGGAGTATATAGGAGTGCCTTACGTAGGACAAAATAACAAATTAAACTGAGAGTAGTCGATCACGTCGACAACCTGAAAACCTCTATTCCTATAACAGGCAAAACAATCTTGTCAAAGGGACTTACACTTCCATCAGATGACTAAGTGGTCAGTATAGTCAGTACAAAAAAGGCCAGGCCTTCTTATTTTGACCTCGGATTAAACTAAACTAAACTACAGTCTTTGCGTTGAGATGGGTGGCGAGGAGCCGATGACCTCATGATCAGAGACAGATAGGGCTGCGTGCGTCGTGGACTCGTGGTTACCGTATAAAACGGAGGCAGGGAGCGGAGAACATGAGGGCACCATTTCCGGCGCCTTGTGCGTTAAGCTGCTGCGCCACACGGCACACACGCACGCAGTAGTTGCATTCAAGCAAGCAGGATGGTAGTAAAAGCTTCCAAGAGGAAGACGCCAAGCTCGCCTATGAATCCCACGACGACGACGCACTGCACGGCTCCGTTTCAGCAACGGAATTGTATTGTGCGCTCCAAACAAGGAGCCTGCTTGTTAGTAGTACCAGTGTAATATAATCCCCACTTGCATTTGGAACAGTCAATTTAATTTTTTTTTCTGAGATTGAGCATTAATTGGAATCTGGAATCTGCCGTGTGGATGTACTTCAGTGCCTTTTCTAAACTCGCAACTGCAAGCTTTCACAAAAAAAAAAAAAAAAAAAAAAAAAAAAAAAAAAAAAAAAAAAAAACTCGCAACTGTGGGGACGCGTTTGAACCGCCTCTAATTTAAAATGTTGAGGTCAAATTCCTTGGTCATAAACGTCATAGCTAGAGCTCTCGTAGGTGCTTAGACCTTGTCTTGGACTGTTCTGGATGCACTGCGACCAGCTGAGTTTTTGCAGGCTTGCAAATGCATCAAGACAAGTGTTCCCTCGTATTCATGGAAAAGCAGCGCTCTGCAATGTCACTGACACCCATAAACCTCCATGAATGATTACGCCAACGTACTACTACGCCAGAGTAGTGAATGAAATCAGATGGCCAGCACAGATACGACGAAGCAGGGAGGTTTTTCAGCTGCTACTAACTTCATCGCTGCCGCTGCAATTGCAAGTCAGCAGGTCAACGAAGCAAACGCATGGCCTAGTGACCATCTATATGCCTTTACAAATTACAAGCGAAAATTGAATGTCACCTCTTCACACCGCCGTGCATGACACAAAATACACAAGGAACATATACTTATTCCACCATTAGCACAACCTCGTGCTGGTTCGTTCGAAAAAAATATACTTATTCCACCTGAAGCAATTAACAAATGAGTACATGATCGAATCCTTTACTCGATGAAGCATCAAACATGCATTCCAAAAACTAATAACAAGACAAAGCTTGGCGCTAACCTAGCTAAGTAACAGTACCTATCTGAATGCGCGAGGCAACAACTCTTCTCATTCAACCTCCTTTCTCCCCAGTCGGAACCCCCCGATCTAACCAGCGAAATCGCCAAAAACGCGGAGGAGAAAAGAAGCAGAATGAGAAGCTTACGGCAGCCGCGCCATGCACCGGCCGTCAACCCTTTCCCGCAAGCTCAACCACCACCCTTGACCGCGTCTGAACTCTGCAACGCTCACGCAGAGCACGGCACTTGTGCATCGATCATCTCTTCGTCCTGCTGAACACGTCGTCATTGTCTGGTCCTGTCGGCCGGCCTCGTCGCGTCATCTGTTGTGCAAAGGGTTGGAGCCGGTGGGCACCCTCCTCTTGCTCTCCCCGAGCATGCCGTCCGCGGGAGACGGCGCCGGAGCCATCGTCGGCGGGAGCGGGGCCGCCGTTGTCACCCTGAACGGCGACGTGCGGGCGGCGTCGACGGCCGTGAAGACGGTGGAGCCGAGGAAGGAGGAGTGGACGAGGACGGCGATGAGTAGCCACGGCCCGACCAGCCCGCCCGCCACCGCCCTCCCTCCTCGCACCATAGTGATATACGCCTTTGTGCTGTGTCAGCACCGTACCAATGCCGCCGGAACACCAACGATGCCAGCCGTGGCGCGAGCAGCGGAGGCGGAGACGAAGGCTGCGGCGCGATGGCGAGGAGTGCGTGTGCGCGAGCGCATCAACGGAGAGAGCGGGCATGCGCCGGGAGAGAGTCGGGAGGTGGAGGATATGATGCAGGAGGCCGCGACACGAGGGGTGCTATACTACTACGGTGTCTGCTGTGCGATGTGGCTGATCGGAGTCGGAGGTGGGCAGTGGTGTCCTTGGCGCGCGCGTATAAAAGTGGCGAGGCGACTTGGGGATCTAACGGCGATGTGGACGAATCAGATCGCCGCAACAGCAGGTACGGCTGGATTACCGCTGGGCCGTCACCGACTCACCACCGTGAACGTGTGAAAGTCTTTCACCAACCAGACACCATTGCCTGAAAAGGAGGCTCGATTTTTATCACTTTGTCAAGGGGGCTAGCGGGTCAAATGTCTTCCATGTTCCAGCCTGCGTTTTTATCCAATTCCACGATAGCTTGGAGTAGTATATCTGCGTAGAGGTGGGACGTATGACACACCATGAGATTTGAGCTACCGCGTCAAGCGGAATCTGGAAGACTTCTGCTTGGTGACAAAAAATTATACTCACAACGTTACCTTCAGATCATACATACGTACATGATATAATCGTAACGTTGCGAGTATGATTTTACGCCAAAACAGCGTCGCATGGCCAGGGCCCAGGGGTGTTAATGGGTCATGGTCCTTAACCATCCAACCCAGCTCTAATCATTTGCAGACCAAATTTGTATATAATTTCGATCTGATCCGTTTAAAGACCGATCCTTAAATTTGTTAGTATAAAGCCAGCAGGTTACCCGAAATTCAGATTTCGGAGTTGTTTTCCTTTTGTCCACAAGCAGGACAGATGTGTGCGATTGTCTTTCAGTTCTTACAGGAAACCTGGCTAGCGGTGACGCGCCTGTTTAGCTTGCAGACCTGTACAGATTTCTGGAAGTGTAAAAATGTGCCCTTCGTCCTCTCGTGTGGCGACGCTAGCTTGGTGGATCCAAGCGAGAAAAGGAAGTTTCTGCTGCCGGCGGGTCGTGCGGGGAGGTCACGTGAGCCCAGCGCGCGCGCGGTTTGGTGGAATCTTCGGAGGCGGTTTTCGATGACTCCTCCCTGGCTGGCTGCTTGCTCCGGTCAAACGCGGCAGGGAGTCTACGCCGGGATTCAGATCGGCTGCGGTGGCTTCCTTCGACTGCTGGCTGTAGTCACCTCATCTCCACCGTCTCGTTTTGATCCAACAGCTACACGTCAAACTTGTCACAAACTTGTCTCATGGGCCACACAGCAGGCCAGTTACAGAGGCCCATTTGAGCCCAGAGCGTGAGCGCTGTTCCTCTTTGCCATCGTCGCCATCGTCTTCTCCTGTCCTCTCTCGATGCAGACTCAGCCGCCGGGACGCAACAATGGCGATCTGATTCCGCCGCCACCCTCCTCCTCGTCCTCCGGCCGCCGACGCCCTCAGTAGCTCGTCCGATAGTCGTGGACAAGCCCGCCCCCTAAGTCGCCCGCCCGATAGTCGTCGACAAGCTCGCCGCGCAGAACACGTGGGGCGTCACCGTGCCGGGAGCAGGCTACGCCTGCCCTCGCTCCCCGTCTGGGCTTGGTTGTGACAGAGCATGGCTGGGAGGCCGTACTCCTTCTCTTGGCGCTCCGGTGACCGAGCCCCCCTCGTCGCACTCCGCCGGCAGCGCTTGAGCCCCTTCGCTCTTCTCCGGCGGCGATGTCATAGCCGTGGTGAGTGAGCGATGAGCCATTTCCCTGCGCACTCCGGCGGCAGCGATCCAATTCTTATTGGGCTAAGGCCCAGCGTGGAGAATGAGTGCCGGACCGTGTGTGGAGCTGAGTCCAAACTCCAAACAACGTTTTTCTCAAAAAAAAAAAAAAAAAAAAACTCCAAACAACGTGACTGCGTGCTGCAGTCGACGCTCCCGATTGCAGCCGATCTGAATCCCTACGTGGTGGTGTTCCCATACGCGCCGCAAGTAGTAGCAGCTACCGGTGCCGGGGGTTGAGATCCCCTGCAGTCGACTGCAGTGGCTGCCATGTGGGCCAGATGGGTGAATAGGCCCACATGCAGTGACAAATGCAGCCTGCAGTCGACTGCAGGCGAACTGATCCCCGGTGCCGGGTGCCGGGCTGCCCGCGGTGCATATCATAATAGACTAGGTGATGGCCCGTGCGTTGCAACGGGCAGCAAAATAATTCAACAAATTCTTAGCACTCTTGTTTGGCCATTCGAACATATGCAGTTTCCATATGCATTTTACCATTTCAAAGTTCCAAGAAAATGGATCAGTGCTAAATCATCTAGGAAAAAAAAAATGCACACGCAGCACAAACAAACTCGTAGCGCATAGTAGCATTTATGCTAGCTATTTAAGGGCAAGGCAAACAAACTAAACTGTATGTCATTTAATTTGAACATCACGCGTAGTTACAGAAGAACTCAAACTCTGTAGAAAACAAAAAGAAATCATATTTCGTTAAAAAGCTAGGTGTTTCTCTCCTTTTATCTCGTCACTCTCCGTCTCCAGAGCACTCTTCTGGTCTCCATTTGTCTTCCCAACATGTCTCCTCTCCTTTATCTTGTCGCTCTCTGCGAACAGCTCTCTCTGCTCCCTTTCTTCTTTCTTCTCCGAGGCAACCAAGAGAAGGATTGATCACCAGCTTTAGCTCCTCCCAATCCTTCTCCCTACTCGATTCAATCCACCACAACTCCGCTTTCCTGTTCCCCATCAGCAAGCGCACAAGCAGCCGCAGCTCCAGACAAGAACGAGAGCACCACGAACTCCTCCCTGTAGCAAAATCGCTTGCCTGAACTCCGGCCAAGCTAGCAAGCCAGCGGCAGCGGCGCACGTGACGGGGGCATAGCGCAGACTACCGGCGCTGCTCGGGGCGGCGAGGGGGGGGGGGGGGGGGTGCGACGGCGCTGCTCGGGACTGGAGCGCGACGACAGCACGGGCCGTCAGTGGAGGCGTGTGCCTCCCATCCCCTTCGTGGCTCGTTGTGCCTCCTCCCCAACCACGCCACTGGAGCCTCCGGCGTCCTTGTCGCGCGCGCAGACCTTGCTCCCACCACCGGTGCTGACACGAATCTCCACATCCGCTCGCCACCGGGTCAGAACCGAGGCCGCCCCCGCTGGGCCGCGCACCGCCGCAGCCGCCGTATGCCGAGGCAGCCCTCGCGTGGCCGCTCAGCTTCGTGGGCCCAAGCCGAACCCGTCGGGCGGTGCACCGCCGCCGAGGGCCCCGGATCACGGGTGGTGGCTCGCTCCTGCGCCGGATCTAGATCCCGCGGGAACGGGCGGGCGAGGGCGGGTCGGGAAAGAGCCCTGGTGGGCAGGCAGCCGAGAGGGAGAAGGGGAGGGGAGGCGTCGGCAGAGAGCAAGGAGCGCGAGTGCGAAGGGAGTGGGGCCCACCTGTCGGGGCGGGGGCGAGGGCGCGGGGGAGGCGGGGGCACGGGAGGTGTGGACGATGACCTTACGGTCTTTTTAGTAGTAGAGACTAGGTAGCATGCCCGTGCGTTGCTACGGGCAACAAAAAGTTTTGCACTAAAAATATATAGGTCACATAATAAGATAATAATACTGTAAAATTAAATACGACATTAAAGTGACATTTACTTTTGAAAAGCAAAGTTTTTGAAATTACACCGTCACGGAGAGCATTGTTGGGGTAGACTTCGGAAGGCCCCCCTGGGGCGTTTGGTCGGGTTTTCAACTCTTTTCTATGCTTGATGAAATTTCAGGGAAAGGTGCGGTCCGGAAGAAGGACGTCAAGGGGTGGACCTCGGTATCTGAAGGCGAACCCGAGGGCACACTCGGATCCAGAGCCATGAATGTTGGTGGGCGTTGAAGGGCACTGAAGGAACCCGAAGACACCTTCGGGAAAAACGAGCTGAGACCCACCTCGACTCGAGAGCGAAGACCACGACAGGAGGCGACAAGTTCAGAAACCCGAAGATACCTTCGGGTTTCCGGTGGACCCAAGCTGACGAAAGCGTTTCCGTGAGGTGTAAAGTCTGTAATGTCCTAGAATATTTGGGGAATCAAGCGGTTGCTTAGGACATGATTGTAATTATACTTGATGTCGGTTCACCTTCCTATAAATAGAGAAGGGTTTGTAACAAGAAGGGAGAGACATTTTTTAATAAACACGAATCGGAGACTTCGGAGTTCAAGGTGTTAAAGTTGTATGCATTTCGAGAGGGAGAGCGATTCCCTTTCCGCTCCCTCTTCGGATTCCACTGCGAGCTGTTGGTGGCGGAGTCCGCTCCGGGGCCGTCCTACACCCAAAAGTTTTTGGCGCCCACCTCGTGGTAGTAACCCAAGACCACACATGGCTCAAACCAAGAAGAAACCGTCGGGCGCAGTCAATGGAGCCGGTGCTTCGGAACCAGCCGCGCAAGCAAACCCGAAGGTATGACGAACAACGGCGAGCAGGCGGCACAACTACAGACAGCGCCACGCTGCGAGGACCCAGAGATCGCCATTGAGGACTCAGCCAACGGAGAATTCGAGGTAGGCCTCGAGGAAATTGGGGTGACAGCAGAAGACATAGCAGCTCTCCGAAGGGTACAAGCAACAATACGAAGAGCCTCAGAAGAAGCACGAAGAGTAGCAGCCACTTCGGCACAAGTAGACCCAACAATACAGACGAGATCAAGAGGCATGACCAGGGACAAAGGTCAGTTAACAGCAGATCAATTCAACGCTCAAAACAGAGCCGAAGCCTTAAGAGAACAGATGCTCAGATACGAAGCTTTACAAGAAGAAATGTCCAGGAGGAATGCAACATTCCCCCAAGGAGGTAGCAGGGAAGATAATCAGTATGAAGGCATCCCGGAAAACCAGATGTGGCAGACCATTCAAAATATGCAGCGTCGCATTGACGAGTTGCAGAACCGAGTATTGGAGGAGTCAGAAAGAGCTCCGAGACAACACAGTTCACGTTTCCACACAGGTAGCAGAAACACATTTCCTGAGGTAGGGCCGCTATCTGCAGGATTGGAGATGGCCCCTTGGCCACCTCGATTCAATGCCACAACCTTGCCACAGTATGATGGCGAATCCGACCCCAAAGAATTCCTCATGAAATATGAAGCAGTCGTTGAATCAAATGGAGGAGATTCTACGACAAAGGCAAAAGCCCTCGTCTTGTCACTCAAGGGGGCAGCACAACTCTGGTACACCAACCTTCCGAAGGGCCAGATAACAACTTGGCATGAACTCAGGGGCAGGCTGATATCAAGCTTTCGAGGAATGCAAGCTGAGGGTCTGTCTTCAAACGACTTCATGATATCGTGTGTTCAGGGTGACAAGGAATCTTTGCAACAATATATGCAACGAATCGTCAAGCTAGCAGCAAGAGCCCCGAGGGTGAAAGAGGATAGCATCATTGATTACACTATCGCCGGCCTTCGTATTGGCCCATGCCAAGACTATCTAGAAAGTGCAAGGCCCGATACAATGCGAGAATTATTCGAGGTCATGCAAGAATACTGCAAGTCGGATGAAGGGCGGAGGCGAAGAATCGAACAGATGAATTCACAGAAGAAACAGAGGGGGAATAATTATCAGCAAAGGCAGTGGCAGTCAGAGTCAAGCACGAGGCAGAATTCGAGACCAGTAAACAACGTCACAAATCAGCCACCGAGTCAGCAATCTGCACAACATAATGCTCACAATGACAGTCAACCCTCAAACTCTAGAGGGGGAAGAAGCAACAGAGGAAGAGGGGGAAGAGGAGGTCGAGGGGGAAAAACCCCATGGTGTTTCTTTCATGGCAAAGATATCGGCCACAACACTCATGAATGTCCTCATGTTCTCCAGAAAAAGAAAGAATTCGAGGAGCAGCTGAAAAACCCGAAGAGTCAGTCCTTTGATGCATCGTCAATACCACAACCTCCTCAACCAAGCAACCGCTCGGTATCGTATGTCTCACCGAATTTCGTCCCACCACATCACTCATATTATTTTCCACCTCAGCAATACGCCTACCCTTCAGCTCCACAAATGCCACAACTACCACCACCACCAATCCCAAGATATGATTCGCTGGGTTATCACACGGAGATAAAGCCGAAAACAGAAAATGTTGGGCAAGGCAGCTCCACGGGGGACATCGAAGATGACCCGCCAGGTATGGTCCATACCATAAATGCAATTTCTGGGGGCTCCAACGAGCCCGAACACATGACGAAGAGGCAAAGGAAAGATGAGGCACGAAGTGTGAATTAGATTTGCTCTGGGCAAGTGTTCCGAACCCCATGGTCTCACATCCCCATAACTTTCAGTCAAGCTGATGTAAGACTCATGAAATACCCACACAATGACCCGCTCGTAATCCGAGCTAACATTGGACGCAACTCTCAACACAGGCCGTACGACAATGACGTCGGCAAAATTCTTGTCGACAATGGCAGTTCTGCAGACATCATCACCTGGAAATGCTTTGTGGAGATGGGTTTCAAATCCGAAGACCTGAAGGATGCGAAAAATCCATTATATGGTTTCGGGGGCAAGAGGATAAACGCAAAAGGAAAACGTGACATTGATGTCACCTTCGGATCTGGTTCCTCAAGACGTGTTGAAACAATCACATTCGACATTGTCGAAATTGACTATCCATACAGCGCCATCTTCGGAAGAACAACAATAAACAGATTTTCGGCAGTGATCCACCAAGATTACCTCTGCATGAAGATCCCAACAAATCAAGGCATAATTTCCGTGTATGGCAGTCAGGACGAAGCCCGAAGAGCTGAAAGAAGCACAACTTTCGGTGTCCAACACGTCCATGTCATCAACGATGAAGCCGAAGAAGAAAATGAAGATCCGGAGGAAATCCCAGAGGAACAAAAGAAAAAGCAAAATGTAGAACGGGCAGCCCCCTTTGAGCACACAAAGAAAATACAATTGTGCGAAGATGTGCCAGACAAAACCTTCATCATAGGCAAAGAACTTGGCAGTGAGGAAGAAATCAGACTCACTGAGTTCCTTCGGAATAACCAGGACGTTTTCGCTTGGTCGTCAAACGATTTAACCGGAGTCAGCAGAAATGTAATTGAGCACGAACTTCGCCTAGACCCGAAGGCAAAGCCAAAAAAACAGAAACTCCGTGTCATGTCCGAGGAACGGAAAAATGCAGCGCAAGCAGAGGTGCAGAAACTACTAGATGCTCGAGTTATACGTCCTGTACAGTTCTCTCTATGGTTGGCCAATGTCGTCATGGTTCCAAAGAAAAATGGACAGCGGAGAATGTGCATTGACTTCACTTGTCTAAACAAAGCTTGTCCAAAGGACGACTTCCCACTACCTCGGATAGACGTGCTCGTTGATCACGCAGCATGCTGCGAAATGTTTAGTTTTCTGGATTGTTTTTCCGGTTACCACCAGATCTGGATGAAGATGACAGATGAAGAGGCAACAAGTTTCACTACCCCCTTCGGAACTTATTGCTTCATCAGAATGCCAGAAGGACTAAAAAATGCAGGCTGCACTTTTAGCAGGATGATCCAGAAAATTCTGGGATCTCAGCTGAAAAGAAATGTTTCAGCGTATGTTGACGACATCGTCGTGAAAAGCAAGCAGAGGACTGACCACATCCAAGACCTTCGGAAAACCTTCTCCAACCTAAGAAGAAATGGCCTCAAACTGAATCCAGCAAAGTGTGTTTTTGGGATCACTAAAGGGAAACTTCTAGGTTGCCTAATCTCCAAAACAGGAATCGAAGCGAATCCTGAGAAGTTGAAGCAATCAGACGGATGCAGCCACCAAAGACCGGGAAAGATGTACAGAAGCTTACTGGAAAAATTGCGGCACTAAACAGGTTCATTTCCAAATCAGCGGAAAGAACTCTGCCCTTCTTCAAGGCACTCCGGAACACAGCAAGTTTCCAGTGGGGTCAAGAACAACAGAAAGCCTTTGAAGAACTCAAACAATACATAGAGAACCTTGCTGTTCTTTCCAGCCCAACCTCAGGGTCTCAGTTGATGCTTTACATTGCAGCCTCGGATACAGCGTTGAGCGCAGCCTTGGTAGAAGAAAAAGAAGTCAAAGGGGTGCTGACACAGGTCCCAATCTATTTCGTTTCAGAGGCTCTTTCGGATTCCAAGCTGTTTTACTCAGAGATGGAGAAAATGGCGTACACAGTAATCATGGCCAAGAGAAAGCTACGTCATTACTTCCTCAGCCACAAGATTCTTGTACCAACCTCGTATCCACTACGAGACATGTTCGAGAACAAGGAATCCTCAGGCAGGGTCGGAAAATGGGCAGCAGAGTTACAAGAGCATTTTGTCGATTTTGTTCCGCGAACAACAATCAAATCACAAGTCCTGGCAGATTTTGTAGCAGACTGGACGCCCTCCAATGAGGCAATTTCCAGACCGATTCCAGAATCCTTGTGGGAAATACAATGTGACGGAGCTTACTGTGACCGAGGGTCAGGAGCATCCGCAATAATTCTGTCTCCATCAGGAATCAAGCTCAGATATGCTATTCGGCTCGACTACGACAACTGCACAAATAACATTGCAGAATATGAGGGGCTACTGCTGGGGCTTCGGAAGGCAAGGGCACTAGGAGCACGCAGAGTCTTCATAAACACCGATTCCGAGCTGATCGCAGGGCACAAGGACAAGTCATACAAAGCTAAGCACCCAGAGCTAGTAAAGTATTTAGCAGCCGTGAGGTCAATGGAAAAATACTTTTTCGGGTTCACAGTGAAAAACTATCCGAGGCCTAGAAACAAAGAGGCAGACGATCTAGCAAAGGCAGCAGCAAGCAAATCCCCTCTACCTTCGGATGTATTCTACAAAGTGCTCAAGCAGAAATCAGTTCTCAGCGACGAGGCCCCAGTCAGATACATAAACACAATTCAGAGTGAAGATTGGAGAGCCCCGCTGATGGCTTTCATTAGGGGGCACTTTGAACCCGAAGATGAGGCAGAAAAGAAGAAGATGGAAGCCAAGGCCAGAAATTACTGCATAGTGGATGGAAAATTGTACCGAAAGGGAGTCTGCGCACCACTGCTCAAGTGCATCTCTATTGAAGAAGGCAAGGAATTGCTCCAGAAAATTCACAGCGGAATGTGTTCATCACACATCAAAACAAGAGCCCTTGTTCAGAAAGCTTTCAGGCAAGGTTTCTACTGGCCATCAGCAGTGTCAGACGCAGACGAAATTGTTAGAACCTCCAACAACTGTCGCATGCACGCACCATACAAGCATTACCCAGCAAACGAAGTACAACTCATACCCCCCATTTGGCCGCTATCCAGATGGGGAATAGATATCGTGGGACCACTCCCAAAGGCCTAGGGAAATCTAACCTATGCAATCATGGCATTAGAGTATTTTACCAAGTGGATCGAGGCAAAACCAGTGCAGAAAATCACATCCACCTCAGTTCAAAAATTCTTCTGGCAAAACATCGTATGTCAGTTCGGAGTACCCAGGGAAGTAACAGTTGACAATGGCAAGCAATTTGACAGCGAGTCTTTCTGCAGTTTCTGTTAGGGCCTCGGAACTAAACTGTGCTTCGCTTCCGTGTATCACCCGCAGTCCAATGGGCCAGTCGAAAGAGCAAACGGAATCATCTTTTCCGACGTCAAGAAAAATATCACCGGCCTCCCGAAATGAAAATGGGTAGATGAATTGCCAAGGGTCATATGGTCCCATAACACCACAGAATCAAGAACAACAAAGTTCTCGCCATTCAGACTGCTGTACGGAGAAGAAGCCATGACACCAGAAGAAATCAAGCACGAGTCTGGGACAACAGAACCAAATCAAGACACAACCCTAATGGAAGTAACACTAGACACCATAGAAATCCTAAGGGAAGAAGCCTCCAGGAACCTCCAAAACTATCAAGAGGAAACCAAGAGGTGGAGGGACAAGAAAGTAAAACCGAGGGCATCCAGACACGAGACATGGTACTCAGGAAAATCCCCAAGGGAAAGTACAAAGGAAAACTCAACCCGAAGTGGGAAGGGCCCTTCCTCGTGTCAGAAACCACAAGACCATCCGCTTTCAGACTACAATCACTAGACGGCGTCGATGACCCGTACCCGTGGAATGAAGACATGTTGCAACGTTATTACATTTAGGGAGTCAGGGGCTCGAAAATTGTATCCTAGAATTCGCTTTACAGTTCCTCTTTTTGTAATTTCTCATTTTCTTTATGTAATGAGGAGACCGTACTCTTTTCCTCACAGGGGAAGCTTTCGAGTTGCATTTCATGAGCAATTCGGAGGTGTGAGGTTTTTAATGAGGCGGATTTCCTGTGTAACCCCTTGTGCAATATAAACAAGGTATCCCCAAGAAAACAAAATCCCGAAGCAACAAACCACTTTGTAAACAAAGCGGAGTCGTCTTCGGAAAAACAGTTGGTTCAAGGACCAACATGAGTTAAGCCTCGGAGCGCAGCATTGGCCCGAGCGCAAAAGTCTTAACTCATACACGAAAAACGCGACAGAACATTCCGCAGTGAATATAGGGGAAACACGCCCCTGGGCTCGAACAAAACGAAAATGGTACCAAAAACTTAAAAACTTCCGACGGGAAGGAATATGCACCGCCTTCTCCAAAATCTGCCCGCCCCTCGGAGTTCGATTTTTGAACCAGGGGGGGGGGGGGGGAGGTGTTCCTCGAACTGACATGATTCAAACATCGAACTGCCCTCGGGGCTTTTATTGAACAATTATATTACAAAGAATTTCAAGGTTCACTCATTACAACATCACAAATTTCAGAAAGCAAGTTATCAACAACGCCAGAAATGATGGCCTCAGCTTCCCCTCTCAAGAACGCATCAAAATCACCTGCGGGCGGGAAAATAAGACACAACATGAAGTTACAAAGCAGGGCTCGCGAAAATCTAACTAGGTAGTTTATACATAAATTATGCAGGCACATATTCGTTATCATCTACAGGTTCATCCTTCGGAGTTAACAAACCGAAGGGGGGCTCGAATCCGACACCAGAACCAATCTGGTTAAGGCGCCTCATCTCACGGACGAAGAAACGAGTGTGTAAAACCCTATCGTGTTCCATCATATTCCGATGGAACACAGTAAAAAACGATCGCGATTCGGCATTTCGAATCTCATACTTCCGAAGTTTATAAGCCCAAAAAGATTCGAAACTTGCATTCGGATATTTCGCCCGAAACTTGGACCAAATGCTACCAGACATAAGGAAACCATCTCTGTACATCGTCAAAGGAAGCACTGTCGGTGTTCTACCGTCGATCCTACCGAGGGGTATCCCGAGGTAGTAGAGTTTCAGGTGGGTTTTGCCGAGATCAGGAACGCAAAGGCAAAGAGACTCAGGATTTTAGACAGGTTCGGGCCGCTTAGGAGGCGTAATACCCTACGTCCTGTGTGGTGATTGGTGTTGATGAGATCGTCTTCTCTGTTGAGAGACTTGGGTTGTTCTTGAGAGGGTCCCTGTCCAGCCTTATATACACGGCGGACAGGGTTACAAGTTAGGTTTCGGATAGAATCTTAACCAATTACTACTCAGAGATTACTCTAAAAGGCAATCCGAGTAGTTTACAAGTCATATGACTGGTTTCCAAATCGAGAAGAGTCCTTGCAGTACTCTACTCGTGTTCTTCACGCCTGGTACGACTCTGATTGGAGAATCCATGCGCCCTGTGGGCCCATGGTCGTACCTCCAACAAGCCCCCAAGCGCTTCATCGTCGAGCATCGTCAACCGAGTGCTTGCCAAGTCAATCGAGTGCTTTTCGAGTTCTTCGAGTGCTTGATCAGTCTTGGACAGGTCTTGGTTGTCACGAGGCCATGAGGTGCTTAAGCCCCGTTATTCTGATTAAATCAGTAGTCTTTAAAATATTATATGGTGTGCGATAAGAATCGCACTCCATATGGAGTAGCCCCCGAGCCTTAAGTTGAATCGAAGAATCAGGTTGAGGGTCCACAGAATCTTGAATCTTCATCTTGTGCTTGAAATGTGCAATTTTGGAAAAATTGCACTTGATATCAAGTAGCCCCCGAGCCTTGGGTTGAATCAAAGAATCAAGCCGAGGGTCTTGATTTAAGTCTTCAGTCTTCAGAAAAAATAAAATCAGCAGTCGATATATATCGCCTACCAGCCCCCGAGCCTTGAAACGATTCAGAATGATCAATTCAAGGGTCCAGCGAGCTTTAGGGTTCTTCAAATCATCTTGGAGATTATCATCCGAGTGGTAATTTGCACCTAGAAATAGTAGTCACATCCAATCATCTTGGAGATCTTCTTCCGAGTGGTTTTCTTGTACCCAGCCCCCGAGCATAGGAGCCAGCGGAAATGCATCGAGTAGTATGTAGTCGAAATAGCCACCATCAATAGAGTAGCAGAATAGAGGAGATCGTGGTTGACTTGTCACGCCACGATCTTCCCCAAAATCAGGAATCAGGAGTCAGGTGCCAATGTAGTCGATGTCCCATTATTGGTACTTGGCGACTCAAATATGCTGGAGAAAGACAACTAGATAAGCCTGATGGCTAACCGAGTTGTGATTTTAGCGTCAGCCCACGAGCTTGGAAGCTGCCGAAGATGTGATAACATGCTGTGCGGCCTAGAAAGTTGTCATCCAAACAAAGTACTCGGCACTTGGCCAATTTTGTTAGAATAAAATAAAAATAATTGAAACAAGTAACTTAGCTTGTTTGATGTCGTTTGTAGATGAAGCCGACTAGTTCAGAGTTGATTCCGACTAGTTTGAGTTCATCACGAGCATATTGCTGATGCGGCAGTCCCGCGGCACAAGCTGAAGTTGAACTTTGACTTGACGACTTGCAACGGGGTTGAGGCAACCACCATATTGATGAATTCCATTGATCATGATGCACCCAAAGAGTCATCCAAACCACTCTTGCAGTGTATTCAGGAAGCCCCCGGCAAGTTGTACTCATTTTGTGAGTTGTACTTCAAAGCACTTGATAACTGGTACTTGAAGATCACTACTCATGCTGTGGAGTATACTCTAGAGTACTTTCAAATAAGTACTCAGAGATTCGAAATCACTACTCTTTTTTTTGTGGAGTAGACTCTGGAGTACTTTCAAATAAGTACTCAGAGATTTGAGATTACTACTTATCTTGCTGAGTAGACTCTGTAGTACTTTCAAATAAGTACTCAGAGATTTGAAATTACTACTCTTCTTGCCGAGTAGACTCTGTAGTACTTTCAAATTAGTACTCAAAGATTTGAAATCACTACTCTTCTTGCCGAGTAGACTCTGTAGTACTTTCAAATAAGTACTCAAAGATTTAAAATAACCACTCGTGGATAGTTGCTTTATAAGGCTAGCTGGCCTCTACAGGTGTTCAGCCTGGTCTTAGTTAGAACTAAGTACTCAGGGATCCTGAAAAGTAGTCATGTGAGCTACTCTTCGGATTTTGACCGATGTATACTTTGTTGAATCAACAAGTATCAAAGGGAACTCCGGAAGTATAGGAGCTAAGGTAGTCTTATAAGCCACCAAAGCATGAACGAAGCCAAGAGACTGCGGATCAATTGCTGAGAATACTGCACTTTATTGATGAGATTTCAAAATATGGTACAGACTCTTGATGTACTCAAACAAAGATCCTATGCATAGAACTTGTGTAGATGCTCGATGTTCCATGAATCCTTCTCTTCGACTCCTTCACTGTTCTTCAAACGATACGACCCGGGTCCTGTCACCTTGTGTACGATGAAAGGTCCTTCCCAGCGGGACATAAGCTTGTGAATACCCGTGGTCTTCTGTATCCTTCGCAATACTAAGTCGCCGACGTTGAATGAGCGCTCTTGGACGTTTCTGTCATGATAGCGCCGGACTCCCTGGAGATATCGAGTGGATCTTAACAAAGCTCCATAGCGCTCCTCCTCGATCAAGTCGAGCTCCAGTCATCTTGTGTCATCAGCAACTCCTTCGTCGTATTGCTTGATTCTTGAGGACTTGTACATCAAGTCTACTGGCAGGATAGCCTCAGATCCATACACCAGAAAATATGGCGAGTGGCCGGTTGGCTTGCAAGGCTGAGTTCGAAGCCCCCAGACTACTTGTGGCAACTCGTAGATCCACTTGCCGCCATATTTCTTGTCGTGCTCGTACAATCGCTTCTTCAGGCCATCAAGGATCAAACCATTGGCTCTCTCGACTTGTCCATTAGCCTTGGGGTGAGCTACTGATGCGTGGATTACTTCGATGCCGTGCCTCTCACAGTGGTCCTTGAACTCGTAGCTGTTGAAATTGGAACCCAAATCTGCGATGATACGATGAGGACAGCCATACCTGACCATTAGATCACTGATGAACCCCTTAGCCTTAGCCGCAGATATGTCCATGACTGGTTTGACTTCAATCCACTTGGTAAACTTGTCGATCGCAACTAGCACATGTGTGAAGTTGCCTGGAGCAGTCGTAAGCTTACCAATCATGTCGAGTCCCCAGCATGCGAACGACCAAGAGGGAGGAATAGCAATAAGGTTGTGAGCAGGCACGTGTTGCTGCCTGGCGAAGAATTGGCACCCGGGGTAATTGCGGACGATCTCTTCTGCGTCTTGCAGAGCCGTGGGCCAATAATAAGCTGCTCGAAATGCCTTGCCCACCATTGTTCTTGATCCTGCGTGATTGCCGCACGCACCTTCATGAATTTCTTTCAAAACACCTTTGCCTCTTGCTCTCGGGACACACTTCATGGCAATATCAGTGTAGAGTCCTCGCCTGTAGAGCTGATCGCCGATGAGTAGATAGTTCTTCGATCTCCGGACGACTTGTTCAGCTTCAGTTTGTTCAAAGGCAGGGTTTTGTTCTTGATGTACTCGATGAACGGGACACGCCAGTCTTCTTCAATCATCAACACCTCTCGATCTGGTCCATGTCCGTCATGTGACGGTGTGGTCTTTTCGAAGTCGATGGTTCTCTTGTGGAGCTTCTGGACGAAAACTCCTGCTGGAACTTCTGCACGAGTTGATCCGAGCTTGGAGAGTACGTCAGCAGCGACGTTGTCATCTCAGACCACCCAATGGTACTCGAGCCCTGAGAATTTGTTCTCGAGCTTGCGCACAGCTTCGCAGTAAGCGTCCATGTTCTCCTTCTGGCGATCCCAATCCTTGTTGCAGTGGTTGATGACGACAGAGGAGTCGCCGTACACCATCAGCCTCTTGATTCCTAGAGAAATTGCGAGTCGTAGACCATGTAGCAAGGCCTCGTACTCAGCTTCATTGTTGGACACCTTCCAAAAGATTTGTATCACATACTTGAGTTGATCACCCTTGGGCGAGATAAAAAGCACTCCCGCGCGGGCGCCTTCGAGTTTCAGGGAGCCATCGAAGTACATGGTCCAGTGCTCCGGTCTGCCGACGGGGATGTGCACTTGATTCTCGCGCCACTCTGCCATGAAGTCTGCCAGCACCTGCGACTTGATGGCCTTCTTGGATTTGAACTCGATGCTGAGGGCGCCAAGCTCGACGGCCCACTTTGGAATTCGCCCGGTCGCGTCCGGGTTATGTAGAATGTCGCCCAAGCCAAACTCTGTCACCACCGTGATGGTGTACGTGTCAAAGTAATGGCGCAGCTTCCTTGATGTGATGAGTATAGCGTAGAGTAGTTTTTGCACTGCTGGGTATCGAACTTTGGACTCCGTGAGTACTTCACTGACGAAGTAAACCGGCCTCTGCACAGGATATGCAAGATTGTCCTCGGCGCGCTCGACTACCAAGACAGTTCTCACCACATGAGTCGTTGCTGCGATGTAGAGCAGCAATTCCTTGTCGTCGTCTTGCGGAGCAGTCAGGATTGGCGGGGTTTGAAGATGTTGCTGGAGATCCGCCAATGCTGCTGCTGCTTCTTCGTTCCACTGGAACTTGTCGCCTTTCTTGAGTAGTTTGAAGAAGGGGAGGCCCCTTTCTCCAAGTCGTGAGATGAATCGGTGTAGCGCCGCCATGCACCCAGTAAGCTTCTGGATGTCTTTGATCGTCTTTGGAGCTTCCATTGCTGTGATAGCATTGATCTTCTCGGGGTTGGCCTCGATGCCGCGATGACTGATGATGAACCCGAGTAGTTTCCCAGAGGGTACTCCAAAGACACACTTGGTTGGATTAAGCTTCCATTGCCACTTCCGCAGAGATGCGAAAGTCTCCTCCAGATCAGCGATGAGGTCTTCTGGATTTCTGCTCTTCACGACCACGTCATCGACATAGGCTTCCACGTTGCGATGAAGTTGCTTCTCGAGGCAGAGTTGGATCGCGCGCTGATAAGTCGCACCAGCGTTCTTCAGCCCAAATGACATCGTGGTGTATGCATAAGCACCATAAGGGGTGATGAACGCCGTCTTGATTTGATCCTCCTCTTTCAGAGATATCTAATGATAACCCGAGTAGCAATCAAGAAAGCATAGTAAGGCACAGCCAGCCGTGGAATCAATAACCTGGTCGATGCGCGGCAGTCCGAAGGGATCCTTGGGGCAATGCTTGTTGAGGTCGGTGTAGTCGACGCACATGCGCCACTCATTGTTGTTCTTCTTTCGCACCAAGACTGGATTTGCTAACCAGTCGGGGTGGAAGACTTCCTTGATGAATCCTGCGGCGAGTAGTTTCGCCAGCTCCTTCTTGATCGCCTCTCGCTTGTCGGCTGCGAATCGTCGCAACCGTTGCCTCTTGGGGGTAGCTTTGGGATCAACATTGAGGCTATGCTCGATCAGGTTCCTGGGTACTCCCGGCATGTCTGCCGGTTTCCACGCGAAGATGTCGTGGTTGGCTTGTAGGAACCTGACGAGCTCGCCTTCCTATTTGGGGGTTAGGTCGGCCCCGATCTTCGTGGTCTTCGACTGGTCTCCTTCCAGCAATGGTGCATCCTTGGTCGCCACGTCTTCTGGGACGGCCGCCTTGTGTGCTCCGGGCTCCTTGCCTGGGATTTCATACTCTGTCTGCTTGAGCTTCTGAGCCGCTGTGAAGATCTGGGCCATGGCGTTGGGTACCTGAGTGGTAGCCGCGAACTCCACAGCCTCTCTGTCGCAGTTGTATGACCGTCGCAAGTCGCCGCGGATGGAGATGACGCCATTGGGTCCTGGCATCTTGAGGACGAGGTAGACATAGTGCGGGATAGCCATGAACTTGGCCAACGCAGGACGTCCCAGGATCGCTTGATACGAAGTTTCGAAGTCTACGACCTCGAAATTGATGTACTCCGTCCTGTAGTTCTCCTGCGTGCCAAATGTGACTGCTAATGTGACTTGACCGAGGGGCAGACTGCCTTTACCAGGGACAATGCCGTAGAACGTGGAGTCGGTGGGAGTCAACATTTTTTCAATGTCGAGTCCCATCCTCTTCAGAGTGCCAGAGAATAGCACGTTCAACCCTGCCCCGCCGTCGATGAGCACCTTGGTGAGCTGTGATCCTGCCACCGTAGGGTACAGGACGAGTGGCAATTGCCCTGGTTCGTCATAGCTGTTCCATTGGTCCGCCCTGGAGAAGGTGATTGGAACCTCCGAGTACTTTAGGTATCTGGGGACGGCTGGCTCAATTGCCATTATGTGCCGTAGAGCGAGCTTATGCTTCCTCCGAGTGGAGAATCCATAGTCGCCCCCCATGATGACCATGAGTACGTTCTTGGGCTTCTGGAACTTGTTCGTCTGATCCTCCTCGTCGTCTTCTTCTTCGTCTTCCGCCCTGTCCTTGTTCTTGGCTTCGGGATCGAGTGGTTCCCTTGCCGTCTTCTTCTTGGCCTTGGTCTCTCGGTCCTTCTCGGCGTATATACGTTGGAGATCGTAGCACTAGCCCATGGTGTGTTTATGCTTTGGGTGCATTGGGCACGGCCTGTCCATGATCTTCTCAACGTCGCTCTTGCCGGGGTAGTTCTTCTTCTGGCTCCGCATGCCAGTCTCCAGAGCCGCGACTGTGTCGTCGGGCTTGCGCTTGTTGTTCTGAGAGCCCTGCTGACCCTTGTTGTTGTGCCTCTCCCTACCCTGGGGAGGGCCATACTTCTCGAGATCGCGGTCTTCTTGCTCGGACCACGTCTCGACTTGATCACACAGTGCGTCCAGAGTCCTTGGTCGATGCAGGCCAAATTGCCTGTCAAAGAACCTGTTGGTGATGCCGTTCTGGAACAAGTCGATGCAGTCGCGGTCAGAAACGTCCACCACCAGAGTCTTGATTTCCATGAAGCGGCGCATGTAGTCGCGCACGCTTTCTCCTTTGTGCTGCTTGCACATGGCGAGGTCGTGCCGAGTCTTGGGGCGGCTGTATGTGCCTTGGAAGTTCGACACGAAGATCTTCTTCAGGCGTTCCCAGGAGTCGATGGAGCGTCGTGGCAGGTTTTCAAACCATGTGAGTGGCGCGGGCTCAAGTGCCATTGGGAAGTACCTGCACTTGATGGCGCTGTTGCCACCCGCGCACTCGATAGCCGTAGAGTAGGTGCGCAACCATGACTCGGGGGAGGTCTTGCCGTTGTACTTCTCGAAGCCGACTGGTTTGAATGGCTGCGGGTAAACCGCCATCCGGATGTCCCTTGAGAACATTGGGTACTCGTCTTCTTCTTCCTTGTATCCCTGGGCTTCATCACGCCTCTTGGATTCAAGGATGGAGCGCGCATCGCGATTGGCGTTGATAGTGTGCCGAAGGTCGGCACTGTGTGCCGGCCCGTGGGATGATGTGGCAGGGTCGTTGCGGTGAGTGCGTCCACCTCGTTGACGATCATCCTCTGGTCGGTGTGGGGGTGCGCCTTCTGCGCGGTTGCCTTCTCACAGTCGGCTGGGGTTTGGAGGGCGATTCCTGTCGCGGGGATGTTGTCGTCCGTTGCTCTCGACTTCTTCGCTGCGCGCTGGTGCGGCGGCGACGGCCTTGTCGAGAGTGCGGCAGATGTCGTTGATCCTCACGAGTGCAGCTGCCGTCTCTGGAGTTCTTGGCAGGCTGTGGACGTGATAGGCAATCTCCATGGCATTAGCCATAGGAGAGTCGTAGCGTGCCACTCGAGCGAACTCTTGGGCGAGGTTGCGACCAGCCGTGACGCGATTGCGAGCGTTTAGGCGGCGCTGAGCTCTCCTATTGTTTCAGATTTCTCTGTCCGCGACCGCTTGAGTGGTTTCGCCAGCGGGTGGGTCTTCATTCTCGGAGATATCTCCTTCGAGCTCGAACGCGTAGCGTGGGTCGTTGTCGACGTCACCAGCCGCTGCAGTACCAGCCATGAAGACTTGTCGATTGGGCTCGACAGAGTCGCTGGAGCTTGGAGTGATGAGCTCTGTAGAGCTTTCCTCTTCCGGCAGCAGTGGTGTGCCGTGCTGGAATGGCAGGTCTTCAGTAGCGTCAGACCCAAAGAGTACAAAGATCTAGCGGGACTCGTAGACGTCCCGTGGGATCCTGTCTCTTTGGTAGACTGATCTTCCTTCAGGCGTGGCGAAGATCACGAGGTCGTGTTCGCCATCGTCTTGTAGTGACTCCTCGTCCGAGTGGCATTCGGGGACCGCTTGGCTCAGAGAGTTGGCGTGTCCTGCCATGACTCGGACTCGAACGTCCCTCTCCGAGTCCATAAAGGACTCGAACTGGCTCCGTAACGCCTCACAATATGCATGGGTCGAATTACGGAGTCCAAACGGGAATTGGGGTGGGAGGGTTGTCTTCTTCGTAGTCGACTCGGACTCTTGCCCGCGGGTGAGGTCCGCGAGTGTGATCTCGCCGAGTTGCTCGGCCAAATCTTCCATGATGGGCGCTTGCTCCTGCTTCAACTCGACGGGCGTCTCGTGGTAGCTATAGAAACCACCCGAGCCGTCGGCGACGTAGGCCTATGAGCCGAAGCGGGACGTTGTGCCCTCCTGAGGCGCTTCAACTTGATTGTAGGTCACCATTACGTTCTCTACGGGATCTTCGAGGAAAACCCCTACCTGGCGCGCCAGATGTCGGTGTTCTACCGTCGATCCTACCGAGGGGTATCCCGAGGTAGTAGAGTTTCAGGTGGGTTTCGCCGAGATCAGGAACGCAAAGGCAAAGAGACTCAGGATTTTAGACAGGTTCGGGCCGCTTAGGAGGCATAATACCCTAAGTCCTGTGTGGTGATTGGTATTGATGAGATCGTCTTCTCTGTTGAGAGACTTGGGTTGTTCTTGAGAGGGTCCCTGCCCAGCCTTATATACACGGCGGACAGGGTTACAAGGTAGGTTTCGGATAGAATCCTAACCAATTACTACTCGGAGATTACTCTAAAAGGCAATCCGAGTAGTTTACAAGTCATACGACTGGTTTCCAAATCGAGAAGAGTCCTTGCAGTACTCTACTCGTGTTCTTCACGCCTGGTACGACTCTGATTGGAGAATCCATGCGCCCTGTGGGCCCATGGTCGTACCTCCAACAAGCACACCTTCGGTTACCACGGCAAGATCCACTTCAAGGACCTGCGTGGCAACCGAGTAGAGTTAGCAAAATATTTTTACATGATTACAATGAATCCATGTTCCATGTAAGCACGACACGACCCTCTCACACCTCTCACGCCTCGGCATTCGGGTTGACTTTCAGAGCGGCAGCAGAGACCTCTTGGGTAGATGTTCCAGCGGCCGCACCAGAAGTCCCACCGGCCTCAAGTTCAAAATCCTCTTCGATGGTCTCCAGTTTCGAGGCCGTAGCAGACTTTGAAGCAAGCCGAGCCTCGAGCGCCAAAGAGACTTTGTTCTCAATTTGAGCCCGGATCTACACATCACAGCAAGAGAAGTCATGACAATGAAGCCATCGCAGAAAAGATAAGAAAGAACAAACGAAATAACCAACCTGCTCCTCAGTGCGACGAGACTCATCCCGAGCCAAAACCCCGCCGTGAAACTTAAAGAAAGTAAGCATGAAGTTGTTGGCGATATTCTTGGCGAGAGGGCTCAGAGTTCTTGGAGCCAGAGCATCTACCGAAGGCCAAACATATGAGGGATCCTTTAGCATCCATAGCTCCTTTTTCCCGATATGCTTCGAATCAGCAGAAGCATCCGAGGGTAGCAACGAGCAGATGGCCTGGGCAAAAGCCCGGGAAGCAACCTTAGTATTTAACTCTCCCCACAAGCCGCTACCAATAGAAGCTATCTCCAGGCAAGAAAATATCCAATCATAGAACCCCTCAATGCTGCATTCGTTGACATCAAGGTCAGGAGGAATAAGACCAAAGGGCGCAAGAGCGCGGGCGAAACCAGTCTTGACTTCCTCAACACCTTCGGCATGAGCATGCATGTAATCCTCAAATTGTTTTTTCAGCTCAAGAAGGCTCACATCCCGGCCGCTCAAATCTTGTTTCAATTTTTCATTCTCCTCGATGAGTTCCTTGTTCCGCTTGGCAACCCGCTTTTCAATTTCCAGTTTGGTTTTCATATCCTCCACGATTTTCCTCAAATCTTCATTTTCTTGCACAAGAACTTGTTTTTCCAGGGCCAAGTCATTCGAACGCCCTTTCTCCAACTGAAGACTCTCAAGAAGTGATTTTTTATCTTCCTCCAGCGCAACAACTTTTCCGAAGGCCACCTCGGAACTCTTCACGTACGGTCGAAGATCGTCAATGTCTCGCTTATGCGTACGAGAAGCACAACGAATTGAAAGATATGTCTTTAAGGCCAGGTCCTCGGCCTGCTGCAGAACAGCTTCGGTGCTTTGCTGGCAAAGCCTGCTTTCCATAAGCGGCAAGCAAAAAGAGCGGCCAGCTTCGGAAAGAAACTCGTGCTCATGCCCTCCACTCTTAAAAGCAACCTTTCCAACCATTTGACCACCAATGAGCTTGCAGTCCACTGGAAAACCAAGTTTATGAGCAATTTCCTTAGGGTCCTCGGAGCTGACGAAGTAGCTGCTGCTAGTCTCTGTGTCCTCGACATCCACATCCGCATCTCCTTCGTCCCCGGTGATCAGCGGTTGCAACGACACGGATTCAGTTTTGGTGTCCGAAGAGCTGCCTGAAGAAGGACTAGAATCCCTAGACGACCTCCGGGACGTGTCAGATCCAGAATCACGAGGGTCCGAAGAGCTAGCACGCACATCGTCAGCACCAGCGTCCCCTTGGATGCCCCGCTCCACCACCTCATCGGTTTTGTCATCACTATCAGAAGCAGGGGGGCTGTAGACAACACCTATACCAACGGAGGATGGTCCACTAGCCAGAACCACCTCGGAAGTAACTAGTCTAACAGCCTGTTCCCCTGCTTTCGGTGAACTAACAGGAGAATGAGTCCGAGGGGCATCCAGAACATTCTTATCAACTGTATGCGCAGGAACTTCAGAAGGTCCGACTTTACCACTTTCAAACAACGATTCATCTTCATCCATATCACCAAAAACATCCTTAAGAATCTCCTTGGGATCAAGAATTTTAAGCTTCTTCGAAGCGTCACCAGAAATTGAGGCTTTGCGTTTTGCTATGCTTTCCGGTCGAGAGTGCGGCGTCTCTTGACCCCTAGCAGGAACAACACCCTCACTACCCAAAGTCGCCTTCGAAACAGCAGGCGCTGAAACACCTTTCCCATCTCTGGAAGACTTCAAATCTTTTGCGATACTCTTATTAGTAGATTTACGAAGGCCAGGGGAAATCTTAAAAAACTCGAACACACGGTTTGACCTCTTCAATGATAGAGACTTCTTGCTCTCACTGAACTCGGCTGGGGATTCCTTCCCAATCATGCCATTGACATCCTTTTCAACCCAAGAGGCGTTGATATCTTCAGGAAAAATAAAAGTATTAATAATAGCAATGAGTCAACTAGAGAACCAGCAAAATCTAAAAAACTGAGAACAAACCTTTGGCGGTTAGACCGAAGCACTTGGCGAAATCAGGCATCGGAATTCCATCTTCAGGAGTTTCCTTCCAATAGTCTACGTTCCACCCGGCCTGGACGGGAAAAACACGACATAAGCGGAATTCCTCAAAAAGATCGCGGACACTGTACTTCTGGGAAATTTTTCGAAGCATTTCAACAAACGCTACCCCCTCGGGAGCTCCCCCGGTAGATGAAGGCCAGGATTTCGAAAGATTCACCAGAGGAGAGCACACAAGGGGGTAGTTGCCCTCGTCATCCTTGTTAACCACATGGTAGATCCAAGAAGTCCACCAGTTCTTCGGCCACTTGTTACGATAGGCCATAACAGGGAAAAGAACATGAGGCTTATACGTAAAGTTGAGGCAGCCAAACTGACACTCCTTTTCTACGTCCCCCTTGGAAGGGTGAGTGTGGAGCTGAGTCTTTGTTTGCTTGTGCACCCTGTGAGCATAAAGAAACCCCTCCAAACTTGGCTTAATTTTTGTAGTCTTGCAAACCACAAGTATACATTCAGGCGAGCGAAAGCGTGCGGAGTGAGCTGGTGTAGGTAAACCCCACATCCCTTCAAGATTTCAACAACAGTAGAGTCCAGGGGAAATCGAAGGCCAGACACAAAGTGATCCTGGAAAACAACGACCTCATTAGCTTTCGGGGAGGGCTTCGTCTTATCTTCTTCTACAACCCTAGCCTTTCCAGGTTCGATCATCTTAGAAGATTCCAGTAATTGCAAATCATTCTGCCTGAGAGTACTTAAACCAAACATCAGAGTGGCCGACTTTGACGAAGCCTTCTCAGAATCAAGACCACCCTCGTCATCAATCCTCTTCCTCTTCGGAGCCATCAAGACAAGAAAAGCAAAGTCCTGTGAAATAATCAAACCTAATCAAAACCGAAACCCTAGAGGAAAACAAAAAAAGAAATAACGAAATAAAAAGCTAGAACTGAATCTTACCTCTGAAACAAAACGCGTCTCGAATTCAATACAGGCTTCGGAGCTCCTCAAAACAAGAACAGAAGCACAGGGACGAGTAACCTGGAAGTAGATCCACGCATCCTTATATAGCCGCCCAAAAACAACTGGGCCCTGCAAACGGCCAAAATGGGCCAAAATAGGGCCCAGGTTGGGGAGGTGTTCCGGGAAGTCTACTCCTCCCCCCTCGCCGTTCCACCACTCGACGTCAGTTCGGCAGCTCAGGCCGCCACGTGGGTGGCCTCGAAGAGAGGGCGCGCGTCCCTCGTTGCCGAGGGGCTACTGTTGGGGGGTAGACTTCGGAAGCCCCTCCCCCCCCCCCCCCCCCGGGGGGCGTTTGGCCGGGTTTTCAACTCTTTTCTATGCTTGATGAAATTTCAGGGAAAGGTGCGGTCCGGAAGAAGGGCGTCAAGGGGTGGACCTCGGATTCTGAAGGCGAACCCGAGGGCACCCTCGGATCCAGAGCCATGAATGTTGGTGGGCGTTGAAGGGCACTAAAGGAACCCGAAGACACCTTCGGGAAAAACGAGCCGAGACCCACCTCGACTCGAGAGCGAAGACCACGACAGGAGGCGACAAGTTCAGAAACCCGAGTATCCGGTGGACCCAAGCTGACGAAAGCGTTTCCGTGAGGTGTAAAGTCTGTAATGTCCTAGAATATTCAGGGAATCAAGCAGTTGCTTGGGACAGGATTGTAATTATACTTGATGTCGGTTCACCTTCCTATAAATAGAGAAGGGTTTGTAACAAGAAGGGAGAGACATTTTTTAATAAACACGAATCGGAGACTTCGGAGTTCAAGGTGTTAAAGTTGTATGCATTTCCGAGAGGGAGAGCGATTCCCTTTCCGCTCCCTCTTCGGATTCCATTGCGAGTTGTTGGTGGCGGAGTCCGCTCCGGGGCTGTCCTACACCCAACAAGCATGGCGCCGCACGCTCACCAACTCTACAACTCTACCGTATAGACATTTCTGTGAATGTTCAAACATCAATTTTATTTAATTGTGTCAAAACAAGATTGGACCTCGGCACCTTGCCACTTTGAACTATCTGGACCAGTACAGAGGGTTAAAAAAAAAGTCAGAAAGTTGTTAGCGAAGAATTGATAGGAGAATCAATAACAGGCTCAAACAGTATATGCCTTCAGTACATGGAGATGCATCTAGCCTCCCAAGGCAGCAGCGCCCTCTCCCTTAACTCATGCTGGAGATGCATCGGCAGTGCAGCCGTGCCAACACGGGAGGCTCATGGCCAGGTTGACCTCTGTTTCCCATTGAAGATTTATCAATCATACTATGAATCAGTAATTTCTTTTTGCTATCTGAATCAGTAAAGGAAACATCATTGGTTTTCAGGAAACATATTCAAAATTAACTAAGGCAAGGCATCAGTACTTTCACAATCTCATTACATAAACTTTTAAATAAAACATTCATTCAATTAGCATACATAGAAAAAATAAGTTTACTTATCTGTTCCAGGCCATCAAATTAGCAGCCTGGAACACCACCATAGCCCACAGCTGCAGATTTGATTGCAAGCAAGCTACAGACTGGCAATTTTATTTTGCATGATTAGAGCACCAACTCCAATTTTTAAGCAAATAGTAATATTCATACTATCAAGCGCATTAAAAAAATTGTCAGATTGCTAGGCAATATTGGCATATTAATAACCTGAAGGTTAGAAACTTAGAATTATCTGCACACAACCTTACAGGTATCATCCATAGATATCGGAGAATTGGCGCATCCATGTAGTAAATATAGCACATAAATAGAAATGAGTTATATTCATCTCCAAAACTATAGAAAAAGCCTATCACCTTGCAAAAACAACAGGAAACCAGTGTGTGACTGATCAACTGAATTTCATCGAGCATCATTAACAGAAAAACATATCACCTTGCCCATTATAGAAGACTAATCAAAGTTTCTATTGGCCGGCGTAACATTGATCAGACAAAATTTCCATTGGCTATTATAGTCAAATCAATCAGAATTTCCTTTGTCTAATAGAAGCCACTTAACAGAGCTATATTACCACATTTTAGTTGTATAGTGCAAGTTCAAAAAATAAAGAACAATGGTGAAGCTCAGGGGTATTCTGTGCAATGCAGCTAGGTGTCCACAGTGCAAGTGCTGTAAACTTACAACCCAAATATCCTTGAGCAAATCTGTGACATGAATGCCCGAGTGATATTGAACAAACCTAAAATCCCAGATATCTATCTATGTTCTATTGGGGTATCATTGGAAAGAAACCAACCATCCCTGAAATTCCTTTCAATAAGTAAAGTGGCTTTCAGACAATGTGATGGTCAGAGAGCATGAACATTATCACATAACCTAGTAAAGAAACATCAGGGGAAAAATCAGAGTTGCATATCTCTGCTATGGAGAGTTCCATCATGGAGGCATGCAAACAGCAACCAAGCTAGGATTCCTGCAAACCTAGGGCTGAAAACCAGACAACTATAGGTCTAGCTGATCCCAAATACTATGCACGCTTAAACATGTACTGAATTTATAGCTCTGGAAAACAAAGTAGAAGAGCTAAAAGCACTGTAATATGCATTGCACTAAGACATGGTTGAATTTTACCTTGTAGGCCTTGCAGCATGAAAGAACAATACATTTGCCCTTTTTTCATTTCTTCTTGCTCTGTTGCTTATCATCTCCATAAGCCAGTTCCACGGTAGTGATAAAAACAGAATTTCCCCATCCCTTCACACTCTTGATATCTTGACTGCAACCATTTATTACTTGACCTGGGCAATGCACATTGACAACATAGCCACTGACCATTTATTTTTTTAACTTTACAGTCCACAATAGGCAGATTAGAGAAAGAACGTCACCCTTTTGTCAGTGCTAGCATTCTGTATTTTTCACCTAAACTAAATGTGAGAAGATTGCAAGAAGTCATGAAAAAGCCCAGCCAAAACCATAAAAACGAAAGTGTCTCTTAATAACTGACGGTCTATTCAGAATAATAAAATGATGTTGCATTTTTCACAAAACCAGAAGTGGGAAAACATAGCAGTTAAACTGATATCAACACCCTTGTTGCTAAAAATTGTAGTTCCGATTCTCTGATTCAGAAACCATGTCAATTGAAGTGCGTAATGAATTTTAACCAAGTCATTCAGCAGAAAGACACAACTCTAGGCAGGGAAACTTTCAGATAGTCTATACTGAATAATCGTTAGCTCTTTGAGTTATCATTACCCAACTTGCATGAAAATTAAGAGGCAAAAAGTTCAGGCACTACAACACATGCAACTCAATTTAGAAGCAAAAAATCATGTGGTAAACTGAAAATTCCATGTATGCTGAACTACCCTTTCAACCCAACTCCTAAACAATTTATTAACAACAAAAGTCCTAAAGGCTGTGAACTCAATATATAGCTTACACAACAATAAAAGGAAAAAAGTCCTCCTAAATCCTAGTCTATTCATAAAAAAAATTATTAATTGTTGTCTGCAACAAAATTAAGTTCAAAATCAGCATGACCACCTACCATAATGCAGGACAAATCCATCTGCAGGAAAAATGAGCAAATGACATGACCAATCAAACGAGCCTTCCTGCGGCAACTACTCCAGATAGTTGAATTATATCTCACCTTGATTCAATAGCCTGTCCAGGTTGAGATTGGTACCACCAGCTACATGAAGGGCCCGAGCTCCTGTTGCTCCTGCAGCAGACCCTCAAGATACTTTAACTGCACCACTGCAATCCAATCTAATCTCATCGAGATCATCATAGTACTCACATATATACATGGCTACACATAGCAATTTTCGCCACATTGGCATAGACCTTGTGAAAGTGGTCATTGAGATCATCGAACAAACGAGTTGGCAGGTTGTTGCTCAGTAACATAAGGCCATGCATATATCAACCAAACCGAACATTAAGTTTTTCTCATAATCCAGAATTCCACAATTCTTACTATGTAATCTCTAGCAATACAATCTGACAGAAAACAGACAGAACAACTATCTTTCATTGGTACAACTGCAAGCCTGTGGGCACAATTGTCTGTGTCAAAATTAGTTGTCAAAATTCATGCATGTGTACCACACAATTCGTTGGTACAACTGGGGCAAGCATGACTGTTACCATTATAGTAGCCAAAATGAGTTGTGTTCTTTCAAGGTGTTCTTGCATGCTTGATGTTGAGGGATGTAGGGAAGTTTGAAAGTTTCAATCAATAAAGTCGGTCTACGGTCTAATCAGCAAATGCACTGACTGCTAACTGGGCATTTCCTCAAACAGCTAACCTACACTCCATGGAATTTTTAAGCATCTGTTAACCTACTATCTATCCGGCTATCCATTTGAGCAGGAACTTCCACGGAAAACTATTGAGTGGTTGGCAACAAAATCATAGAGGGTGCAAGGCTCCAGAAACCTCAAATTGAGCACGGAGATACTGTAGCACACCATTTGATGCACGAAAATCTACGGGGAAAGGTAGAATGGAACGCTCTCGGAATAGAGATCTCACCTTTGGTGACTCAGATGATAGCAGCGGTACGCTACTGATGTAGAATGGGGAGCTTTGTTAGGGCTCGGTCCTGGTCTGATGAGATGCGGTGGTGTGAGTGCCTGATGGTATTGGGATGTCTACCATGAATCCATGATAGCCACGACTTCCACATACGGGACCTGAAGCATAGTTATTTCCATGCACGAGGATCCTCCTACCCGGATGGCCGTCCAATCCGCTCGTAGGGGACGGGGTCGTAGCAGTCCTCGTCAGTCGTGGCCGACCTCGTAGCAGACCGGCCGCAGAGGGAGAAAACTAAAACATCATAGAACGACACATTCGCATTAGAGAACGCTGCATCCGCATCAGAGAACATCACAAGGTTAGGGTTTAAAAGAGGTCGAAACATCACCTGGCCGAGGGCGGGGCGCCTGTGACGGTGATGGAGGGCACCTGACCAAGGGCGGCGCCGTCAGAGATGGTGAAGATGGTGACTTGGACGGCGTTGGCTGCGGGGACGACGATTGACTTGGGAAGAAGGTGTTGGCTGCAGGGACGGCGATAGCCTTGGGATGGCATTGGCGGCGGGGACAGCGTTGATACCGGGAAGGACGTTGACGATGGACACACTGCGGAGGTTTAGGGTTTTTGTGGGCGTTCGAACGATGGAAAGTATCGTTCTTCAGGGGGAGGCAGCGTCGACTGGGGGCGTCAAATCGCAGGGAGGAGATGACTTTGCGATGAAAATTGACGGATCATATTGGTTTGTGGCTGAAGCGTCCCCACATAAATAGAGACTAAATGTGATACAAATATCTGTTCCAGGAGGCTGATACACATTTATTCCACAGATGGTTCAGTCACCGTGTGACCTCAGAGGGTCACGACACTCGATACAAATTATAATAGTAACCAAAAGTACAACAATACATAAGCAGAGAAAGACTAAGACTGGATCTAGCCCTATCTCGGTGAGGAACAACAGCGGAAGCATCTTGAAAGGGACCACACAACGGGCAACGTCGGGTGTGGACACGACCTCTACTCGAACTCCTCAGCGACAAAGTCCGGATCCTCCTCTGTTGCAACAAAATAGGGGGTGAGTACAAAAGTACTCAACAAGTCCAACCACATCCACGGAGGGGGATATAAAGATCATGCACAGAGTAAATCAAGGATACAACTAAGGTTTAGTTTGCGTAAAGGCTAAGTTTTCGCATGGAAAGGTTTATTTTAAACAGGTTTTCGTAAAAGCAGTTTTTAATATCAAGTGGGTTGATCCTCCACAAAGGATCCAAATTTTATGCTACCGGACTCCCCGTCCGCCGTAGCTCACGGCACACCTGCCGGACACTTTCCAAAACCACTCACACCAAAGAGACCACCGTTTCGCAACACTAGTTTCAGGCCCAAGCCGTGACTCATCCAATACCGTGGATACGGCTATTCGAATAGAGGTTGTACACTTAACCCACCCCAACGGTTTAATCAACACGAACACCGAAATGCTGGCGCGGACCTGTCGAAGCCATTACCACACCTTAGCTAAGCCGGACTAGCCAATATGGAAGCAACCAAGGGGTCCATGTCCTCCCAACGAGGCATGACCGGGACGTAACTCACATAGATCTACTCCTGCTCCTTGTTCTCCCATTGCTCACAGCTCACCCATTGGCTAACCAACCAACTAGTGGGATTTATGTTAAGCCGTTGCCACATACAATGGTAGGGCGGTAGCACTAAACTGGGCCAGTCTAGATGACAATCAACTCGGTCCTTAAAATAATGACAAGATGGATATCTCCACATCCCGCTCAGCCACACAGGCACGAGCTCACCAATTTGGTGCTTCACACAGAACACACCATCCATCTCATCGGTTTCACCATTATTCCTTCACCAAAAGCCACCCTTTTCTTTTAAACACTCACACCATTCTTTATTTTAAAACACATGAGTATTTGTAATATGATAGTGGTAAGAGTAACGGGTCCTAAGCATTTCTAGCAACGGCTATCATCCAAACAGAGCAAGTCATATTTAATGATAACCTAGGTGATCAAGGAATAGTCATAGCAATCAAGGAGTGGCTATCCAACCGGGTCTTGCAATAAAACAATGCATTTTATAAACATGCCAATAGGTTGTGTTTGTAAAATATAGGATAAATATGCATCAAAGGACGGGATTGAACTTGCCGTCGTCGAAGTCGTCCGGAAGCGCCTGCTCGCGTATGGGTCCTCGGTCTCCGGCTCGCGGTACTCGCCTACGTACTCCGGCTCGCGGTACGGTCCTCCGAACTCCTCGCCGGGCTGCTCCTCGGTCACTCTATGGTCTATGGCACACACAAGCAAGCATACAGTAAATAAAAGAAAAAAAAACGAAAAAGGGTTTTTAGTTGAGCTCGAAAAAGAGAATCAGGAAATAAATTGTAGAATGATTATTTTTGAGAGATTTTTGTATGGCACGGCCGAAATATATGTGAAAAGACCATGGTCGAATTTTGGGAGAAACGGGTGAAGTTCGGCGCATGAAATGACGCACTGAAGGATAATTAGGGCTAGTTTAAAAGAAAAGGACTTGTTTTTGAATAATTATAAAGGGCTAAGGGTCGTTTTGGAGGAGTTTAGAGCGGCAGGGGGTTTTCTGGAAAACGGCAGAGAGGTGGGAGGGTTCTTTTGGAATTTTGGGAAAGTGGAGGGGGTTATGGGCTAAATCGCCCTTCTTCTTTCTCTCCTCTGCCCGAAACAGAGGAAGGAGGGGGAAGCTCGGCCGGCGGCCTGGCCGGTGGCGGCGCCGGCGCTCTGGGGCATAGCGGCGGTCGGGGAGAGGGGAAAAGGGAGAGGAGAGTGAGGGGTCCCGTTCCCTCCTTCACCTCGGGCTGGGGTGGCGCGTGGAGGCGGATCGGTGGCGGCGGACAGAGGGCGACGGCGGCGATTGGCGGCGCGGCGGAGCTCGGGACGCTGGGGGAGTAGCTGGGGGTGCTGGTGGCGTGGCAGAGCTGGGGTGCGTGAGCTCGCCTCTTTTATAGGCAGGGCGAGTGGGAGCACGGCCGGCAACGGTGGGGGCCGGTTGGGCGGTGGGTCGCCGGCGGCCCTGTGCACGGGTCGTCCTGCACAGTAGGGCGTGGACCTATGGCAGAGGCGGAGGAGAGCGGCGGCGTTGGCGTGGTGGGGTCATGGCGCGGGGCGGTACGGCGGCGGTCGGGCGGAGGCGGGGCCGGCGCGTTGGGCGGCACGGCGTCGCTGGCGGCAGAGGGAGCAGAGCGGCGTGCGGCAGATGGCGGCGCGGGCGGTGGCGCTGGCGTGGTGGGGCCGACGGCGCGAGCGGCACGACAGCGGCGGGAGAGGAAGTAGCGCGGCTGGTGGCGTGCGGCGGTGGAGTGGGCGCGCGCATGGCAGAGGAGGAGAAGGCTGGTGGCGTGCGGGAGAAGAAGGAGGAGGAAGAAGGAGAAGGAAGGAGGAGAAAAGAAAAAAAGAAAAGGAAAAAGGAAAAGGGGAAGAAAAAGGAGAAAAGAGAGGGAAAAGAGAGAGAAAGAGGGAGAGGCCACCGGAGATTGCGGCGACGGTCGGGCACGCGTGCACAGAGACCGAGATGAACAACTGGATGCCTGCTTCGGTGC
The DNA here is from genome assembly GCA_015476505.1 of Urochloa ruziziensis. Classification (NCBI taxonomy): domain Eukaryota; kingdom Viridiplantae; phylum Streptophyta; class Magnoliopsida; order Poales; family Poaceae; genus Urochloa; species Urochloa ruziziensis. The sequence goes on from CM027118.1 coordinate 9,787,367, forward strand.
CGGGACAACGGATTTAAACGGGAAGGATTTTTCTGAGCTCGACGGAAAAGATTTTGAAAAGGATTTTGAAAACCAATTTTAGCGAGTGATTAACTTGGTAAAATTTCCGGATGTTACTGTGGCGGAGCTACGACGAAGCGAGGCGGACAAACGACGAAGTGGGTTTTCGCGGAAAGGATCAAACGTCGCAGAGGGATGCTTGATTTGTTCCGATGGCTCTGATCGCATCGAGGGGGGCGACAGGGTTGAGACCGAAAGTCGCATCCAAGAGGCATTCTCCAAGATTTTCTTTTTAGTTGTGGGAGATATTCAGTTTTCACCGACGGGCCCGCTGCAATACTGTTGGTTAGAGCATCTCCAAGAGCTCTTGTATATGGGCTTTCCTTGGCTAAAAAAAGACTGAAAAAACCTGCATCCAACAGCTCCTCTACCTGTTTGGCCATCCATCGAGGCTTGCTATCTTGCCATCCTCGCTTGCCATTTTTCCCCAACGCTGCCCGCTTTCTATCTTAAATATAGCCATCACATTTTTGCTAGTCTCTTAGATTACCCCATAGAATTAGAGGGTTTTCTATTTTTACAAAGAATGCATAATCATCAAATTTAACAAACAAGATAAAAGAGCTCTTGGAGATGCTCTTACTGTTGTAGCTCTAAGCGAAAGGCCGTCCGATAGTGATCCAGCCGCCGACCCTACCTGTGCCCCTTCGTTTCAAGGGCGAAAAAATCACAGTCTACCGTCTCCATGAGTCCACGACCAGATGCTTCTAGGTCTCTCTCCCCTATGGCTCCTGCTGCGAAGCCGTGTCTGCAGCTCCTCCGGCAGCAGCCGGCAAGGCCATCGTTCCTGCGCTGCCGGTCCGGCCTCGATGTCCCTATGTCTTCACCCCCTCCTCCACGCCCGGAGCCATTAGATCGGTCGCCCCCGAGAAGACGTAGGAAGAGGCGCAGCGGCATCCGCACCATTGATTCGCTCGCTGGACGGCGTCGTACCTAGGCTTCCGCTTGCCGTGCAGTTTCTGTGTGCCTTGGCCTCCTCCCCACGACTTGGACACCATCGATTCGCACGCTACATAGCATGCTACGGCCATCTGACCTTCCGCTCACCGTAAGTTCTAATTCCTAGAGTACGTTCCTCACTCCTTTCATTTAACTAGTATAAGGGCACATGTCCGCAGGCACGTGTTTTATTAAATTTATTGAAAACAAAATGATATATTTATTAAAAATTTATAATTATAACTCTTTTTTCTCTTGCATCAGGATATGATCTTTCTAATAAAATGGAATTAGTGCAATTTTTTACAAGCACTCACTAATGTGTTTAATTATGTTAGGAGACCATGTCCTCGCATCGTCGCTCTGCCTAACACATTTGTTGACTCCACCAACCTCTTTTCTTTGCACTCGATATCGACGTTGATATTTCTGAATTTTAGCACGTACCTCTTCTTGCTTTGCATTAGAATTTTCTATGCGAAGTAATTCGATTGTTGTGGCGGTGACTGGCGTCTTGGCTTTGCCGGCAAAGCTTGGCGCCAGGGGTATCGTAAGCGCGGCGTCAAAGTCTTATCGTCAACGAAAATGACGCCGCTGCTGCACATCGCCAGATGGAGTTTTGAGTTATTGTTTTTGCCCCGTCAGATGGCGCACTTGGATTTTTTGCTTTGAGGTGAGTTTTTGTTTTAGCATATGAGTCCGAAGTAACAAAAGATAGATAATGTGTATGTGTTGCATGTGTGTCCGACAAGGACAGATAGATAAAAAAGAATAACGTGATGATACATAGGTAGAAGAAAAAGGTAATGTGGACGTGCATGCGTTAGTTGCATGTGTGTCCGACGTAGGTAAAAAAATAACATGGGTATGGGTAAGAGTAAGATGTAAGATTGATCACCACAATTCTTTCGCTTTTACTAAATTATTATAGATGTAGTGAACATGGACTCTTTAGATTAATCTAGAGTGTCCGATCGTTATTATAAAATCCGACGGTGTTGGAGGGGTAAGAGTAACACATAAGATTTGATACGAAAATTTCATTGTCCTTTATTTCATTTAATTTCTGCTGATATTTTCTTTTTCTTCTTTTAGTTGACAGACCAGCTGCCTTGAGTAATCTACATCTCCCATTCTGTTCTTGGGCTCTGTGGCGTTCTTAACATCCTCAGATGTTTTGTGCTCCTACTGCTACTCTGATAAAAAAAGCTGACAGGAACACAAGTTCTGTTTGACTGCTTCCAGGCGATCTATCACTGATTTTATTAAGTTAGCTTAAAAATAGTATGCTCAACCTTATGAAGCATTCCTTTCACAAAAGGACTGCAGAAGTGAGTGCTTTGAATAATTTGGTACTAGAGTGCTTGCCATGTCATAGCAGCCGCTCGAGACGATTCTTTGCAGGAAAGACTAGGTGCAACGGGATTGGAAAGGTAATAGATCTATAATATTTCTTCTGCTGTGTGCTTAGCTACATTATGATATCTCAAGAAACAATGTACTTATCTGCATCCATAATCTTTTATTGGTTCAACTCTAGCTTATGTTTGGGTCATTCTAACCAGCGGAATAACCGCTTGACAGTAGCAAGAGGGAGCAGCACCAGCGATCGGTTCCCCTGCAGTCGACTGCAGGGTGCATTTGCCACTGCATGTGGCCCCTGGCACCCGTGGGGCTCGCGTGGCAGCCGCTGCAGCCGACTGCAGGGGATCTGAATCCGCAGCACCAGGGGACAACTGCTCTGCTCCCAGAGCCTAGTTGTACATGGTGCGTGTTCAGTAATTGTTTATTTATTTTTTTTACCCAAATCGCAAATTTGTGATTAGCCCGTGCGTGGTACAAATAAATTATGTGCTTCCTTTCCCGGCCCCGGCTTCTTCCTGCGGGCGGCCGCTTGCGTCGCCGGGGGTCGCTGACGCTCGATACTGCTCTTGCTGCTCGCGGTCCGCTTGAGAAAGGAAGGGAGAAAATTGCGGTGGAGTGGAGAAATGGATAAGCAGGAAGGACGCGAGCAACTTGTTTTTTGGAAAAAACAATTGGCCGCTGGCTTTTGAAAACATTTGACGCGCAGCTGCAACGATTCTTTTTATTTTTTGGAATCAGACGAGAGGCGAGCAGCCCCATTTTTTTGGCTCACTCCTGGAAAAAAACTCAACTCTACAAAATATTAAGCGAATGTGTGCCATATTTACTAGGCTAAGATGTTGCAATGATTTTATTTCTCCATTGCAACGCACAAACATTGCAAGATGCTGGCATTTTCCTATTGCAATGCACAAACATACTTGTTAGCTTAATAAGCTCGATGTTTTAATCGTTTTTATTTTATTCCCGTAGCAACGCATGGGCATTCTGCTATAAATATAAATGAAGCTTAAAACATGTCGACATTACCAGCCAATTAGACAATGTTCAAGGTGAACTGTACTCAGTAACAGCACAAAGGGAAAATGTAGTCCAAGTACACACACACATCTAGCACAAGTTCAAACAACACAACTAACCACTAGACAATAAAAAGCTAAGAAGTTCAATACAAAGGAGGCGACCAAGTCACCTTCACCGATATGCAAGCTGCCTCAAGCTTAATCTGTTGACTGGGAGATCCATGGAGCTTAGCATTGAAGGAGCAATTGTGCAGCACATGACTGTCAGAGCCCTTTTCACCTATCTTGAATTTCAAATGCATCATAGTATCTATGGGGACGGCAACCACGAAACGTTTTATGCCCAACTCGCCAACCACACCATTAAAAAGCTGAAATTCTTTACCAACCTCCCTAATGGTAACAAAGGAACTGAGAGATAAATTGAAAACACTCTGGACTTCTGATATGAACACTTCTATTATGGCTTCCACTGCGTCCTCCACAAGTGCTAGGCACATGTCAACTGTGCCACAATTGCTGTTAAAGCGAATTGTGAATGGTCTCGTTGACATGCGTGGGTCTAATTGCATTAGGCCATCAATCAGTATATCATCTTCCTCTTTCTCTCCAGTCTCGATCTTCATATCGAACTCAATAAGAACATCAGATAGCATTATAATGCCTCTCTTAGGACCAGTCATCTCGATGATAGAATCCTGTAAAATTATAATAGCAAAATGTTAAATATCTAAAGCTAAATATTTTTCCTTACAAGCCATGTGGCAATAGATCTCAAATAAATGACAGCATAAATTCAAAACTCTTCAAAAGAGAGAGAGAGAGAGATTTTCTAGAAACAGATAGGCATGTAACACCTTTAAATGGATCCTTTCACTGCCTGGAAGGCTCAATGTTGGCATTTTGTCATCAGTCCTTTTTTAATTTTAAGGGCTGATGTATGAGACGAGTTCAGTTCCATAGTGCTTGATTATTCAAGGACATAGTTTTAAAGGCGTCGCCTACCTGTCCGGGTGGTCCCAGCTTGCCTTAGGAACAGGTCACCTTGTCGCTAGGCGAAAGGCGCTCCAAAATTTGGGAGGACACCTTAACACCTTTAAAACTGTGTTCAAGGAATAAAAGAATTTTACACCATGCTTTACTTTTTACATGGTAGTTTATCAGGATGCTTTGTACAAATAACTCTGCTGACAAACTAAAACCAAAGGCCACATTTATTACGAAAAATCTATTCCCTATCCTATGTGCTCAACCCTCTATCCCAGCTTTTATATCAGTTAAAGGAGATTAAGTAGTCATAGCCATCAGAGGTATGTCAGTTTCATTTCATTTCTACTATTGAGCGTATACTACAACGGTTGCAAATAAGCATAGATGTGCACCTGCTGCATTATGACAGGATTGTCCCTGTTACAATTGAAAACGTAATTAAGCAAACCATCCATATCATCCCGCGCTGCCATGTATCCGTACAACCGTATTGGGCCACTTCTAAGAGTTTTACCCAACCTCACTGAGAAAATCTGTATCATTCCACATGGCATATGGGCTATGCAGTTTTCCTGATCAGGGTAGCAAGGCAGGGCCTTTGTAAGCATCTTTAGCTCCGACACAGCTTCACCAAAGATTCAAAATTGTTAGTTAATGCACTATAGAAACAGATAATATAGAGCAAAATGCACTTTCCCCATGTATTTCTAGTTGTAGTGCTGCTGATGGGTGTATCCAATTCCCACATATTAACCCATACCCACAATATTTGGGTGGAGTATATGGGTAAAAGGATATGGAAATTTGTAAACAGGACACTAAGATCGTGGCTTGGTCTTAAAGAAATTGTATCCGTCAATGTTGTCAGTTGAACACTATGCATATGTGATTTGTCTGCAGGCATGGTGTTTTCGAGACAAAATTCAGGGCACACATACAGAGAAAAACATATATTCGCATCCACTTGGCTAAATTGATTATTGCAATATCCTAGGACCAAAGTAGTATTTTGGTGACATGGAGATAAATGTCCCTAGAAACAATAACCACTTGGATTTGGGTACAGGTAGGATACATCCCACGAAAGATCTGCACAAGTAGATATTATCCAAATTCAAGTGGGAACATGCCAAATACCACTCGCAATCCAACACGAGCCTGGGATGTCCAAGTACTACTACACAAATGTTAAAATTTTCGAAACAGCATGTTGAATTTGCTTGGGAATAAGTCTACTTAACCCCCTAACATATCAAGGTTGGTCTACATAACCCCCTAACTTATAAAACCAGGTATTGTACCCCCTAAAGTATTGAATACCGTCTAAATAACCCACTTGGGCTGTTTTGAAGGTGGTTTTTGCCACCATGGACCATGACATGGCACTGACTTAGGAAGACAAATCACACGTGGACCTTCTGAGTTCATCTCTCTTAACCTGACTGACACGTCAGTTCTCTTCTCTCTTCTCTAATCCCCCTCTCTCTCTCCCTACCCCCACAGACTACAAGGATGCTAATCCCAGGTGCCGCCAGCGTCGCTGTTGTGTAGTCCATTGCTGCGAGCCTGCGACTGCGAAGAGCCGAAGGATCCTAACTCTCCTAAGGGACTTGTTAGGATGATGCAAAAATAGCCATGGCCTGATGAAATTGATGGTTGTTATAGTATTATATAGCTGGTTGATGCGCTTCATCCACGGATAAGCTAGAGTTCATGAAATTGATGGTTGTATCATTGTGCCATAGAGGAATTCTATCAATGATGAATAGTTGGACAAAATAAGGCAAGAAACTGTACACTAATGGGGGATCTTGTTGCATCTGCCTCCATCCTCACTCGTAGCATGCTGCTGCAGCTGAGGGTGCAGTGGCTCTGGATTAAGGCCCCCCTGCTTGAACTTGGAGTCCCAAGATAACCCTCTGTTCTGCTATTCATTGGGGGAAACAAAGGTCGAAGGGATCTGGATCCCTTCACCAGATGCAGGCATGCAGCACCACCAGCCTTGGCACTTGGGTCCTCCATTAAGTTGACCGAGGTCGTCCAGCAAAAGGAGCTCTATGTATGAGATGCTCATAGTTATTCACTTGTCACTTCGTCAGAGCTTGGGAATGAGGTCGCAGCAATCTTGTCGGCTGGAGGAACGTAGGAGTAACTAGCAAGAATGAGAAAGGATAGGAGAAGATAGAAGCAACGAGTTGTAGGGAGAAGCTAGAACCACGAGGAATATCCTGCTGCAGTGCAAGGTAAGGCTGTCGCATGCTGAGTCGGTGCCACATCAACAGTCCATGGTGGCAAAACCACTTTCAAAACAGTCCATGGTGGCAAAACCACCTTCAGAACAGGGTGAGGGGGTTAGTTAGATGGTATTCAATACTTTAGGGGATACAATACCTGGTTTTATAGATTAGGGGGTTATATAGACCAACCTTAATGTGATAGGGGGTTAAGTAGACTTATTCCAATTTGCTTGATATTGTTGAAAGTTTTTTAAAAAAACTTGGTGTAGGGGCTTGGGCCAACACTATTACGAGAATATCAAAATAATGTATATTTAAGCACAAGGTTTTAGTAAAAAAAAGAACATGCCAATTAATCATCAGATGGATTGCAAATGTCCTACGAACAGGAAAAGAGAATTGAATCACTTACTCTCGTTACGGTCAGCAAGATCCATAAGAAAACATTCTCCCCAATTTTCCTTGTATATAGCACCATCACGGTGGCTACTCTTCTCAAGGATTCGTGCATGCCATATACGATCAGCAGCCATGAATTTGCTATCATGGACATCATTGTTCTCCTTCCTCACCTCTGCTCTTTCCATGATTTTGCTATCATGGACATCATTGCTCTCCTTCCTCACCTCTCCTCTTTCCATTCCTTCACTGATCCAGTTCTTATCAGATATTGAGCCAATGCCATGTTGCATATTCCAGGGTTCATAAGCAAACCTGTTCATGATAAGGACCAAAACGAATAGCCGCTCTTAGCATCTAACTCCATTGAAATCAAATCAAAACTACCATGTCCCGGTGCCACCCACCTAAATCTACTACTAAAATTAGTCAACGGCGCCTGGGGGTGGGGTGGGGGCAGATCTAGAAATTATCGGCAAGGCACATGTTATTTTACGAGAGGGGAAAAGGATGCTCGGCAGCAAGAAACGAAAGGCAAATAAGAACACACCTAGAAATTCGATCCAGTAGTTTAGCTGGTTGGGATGATGCCGCCGGCTTCTGTGCAGCATCACGTCTTTGTGGATACCAGCGACGCGAGGCAGAAACGATGGAGGCGACGCTACGGCCCCAGCGGAGTCCAACAATCGACCGTGAGATGATGCTCTGCATACTATCCGCCTCGGTAGTCTCGACCCTTCGAAACCCCCAGATTAGATTGAGCAGCTCGCTGGGGGGGGAGGGGGCTGCGGAACGACGGATGAGGGCGACGGCGGGGGGGGGGGGGGGGGGGGGGCTCCGAAGATCATATCGGACTAAATCTGCACACCTACGTACGGACTCGGCCCAGGACAAGGCCCAAATAACCTTGCCTGGACGTCTGGCCTCAACCTGATCCGGTGCATGCGAAGCAACCGCGAGCCTGGCGGCTGGCTTCGGGAAAGGAAAATTCTAACGCGCTATGGGTCGCGCTCCGGGCTGAGAGCTCGGCTGGCTTCTAGCGCGCGACCTGCCCACGAGCCGCGGCCTAGCCCGTATGGCCTGCTTAGTCTATGTACCTACAGACCACACACGTCGGCCCAACGGCCCACTGTTGTAGCCAGGCCAGTTTTGCCGTAGTATGAGTGAGTTATACATGCATGGTGTACGGCCCGGCTCCAGGCCTAATTGTACGTGAGTGCAAGTTTTTGGTACTAACATGGTGTTGATGATGCAAGAACGTGTACTTATATGTACAAAATGATCGTACATGTCTTTTTTATATCATTTGCACCTCGGTTCTTGATGACAAATACTTTAGACCCATATTACGCATGTTTCAAAGTTATTTTCTACATACAACGTAAGTTCATATAAAGTCTATATATAAGTTGTTACTCCACATAAAACGTAAATTGATATACACACTCTAAAAAAGTCAGTACATAATCTTTACATAGATTGCTAATTAGCATACATATAAATTGATACACGACCTCTACATAAGTTGTTCTACTAGCACTTATAAATTAACACAACTGTTATGTGTGAATGGGCAATAGTCTTTACAAACAATGCCACATGCTACCTAGATAAGTCGATATCATACCGAAATATATAAATTGATATACATATACTATCTATATACAAGTTGATATACATAAGTTGTCATCCAACATACACATAAATTGCTATGGGACATCTATATAAGTTGTTACAACCAGTACATAGAAATTGATAATACAAATAAAATAGCCTTAAAACATATGCAAAGTGGATCTTGTTTCGTCGGTCTCAACATAAGGAACACAGTGTCGTGGACTAAATAAAAATCCGGATTCGTATGTGTGAGATATTAGCATTTGAAGATTAGCATATAAGCAAGTAAAAATAAACACAACACGAACGACAAGACGTCGCCCACATGTGTCTCTCCAGTATCCCTCCTTGCGTTCTATAGTTGTCCGCGAACGATAAGACCGCTTATGGTTTGGAAGGCCGACGGGGTCGCGCGCTCGGCTATAGCGCGGCCTGTCGCGCTTTAACGCAGTCCCTTCGGGAAACGCGAATGGAGGCTGTTTCTGGCGAGCCAGGCTCGCCGGGTGCAGGTGGGTTGCAGTTAATGATAGCATTAATAAATAAGTAATATTAGTATTTTAAAAATAATTAAGGATCAACAAGGTAAAGTAAGAATTATTAAATATATTTATGCAAAATAAATATTATAGGGGCACCTTCGGTTTTTATTAGATGTTACTCCCTCCGTTTCAAAATATAAATCATTCCAATTTTTTTGGAGGGTTAAACTATTTTATTTTTGATCAAAATTATAGAGATGACTTCAAAGATTTATGATAGCTATACTATAAAAACACATCTAATGAACATTCTAATGGTACTTATTTGATATCATAAATATTAGTATTTTATTGTATAAATTTGGTCAAAGTTAAGAATGTTTGACTCTCTATGACTTATATTTTGAAACGGAGGGAGTACATAAGATTTGTCCTAAGTCAAACTAAATTAACTTTGACCGAGTATATAAAAATATAACAACATCTACAATACCAAATTTGTTTCATTGGATTCACCATGGAATATATTTTAATAGTGCGTATATTTGATAGTATAGATTTCTCTATAAACGTGACCAAAGTTGAACAAGTTGAACTTAGGACAAACTTTATATGACATCTAACAAAAAACGGAGGGAGTAGTGTTTTATCTCATGCAGAATGTCCATGTGTAAGTAATCAAACAACGTCTGCATGTAACCTGGGCCGTGTTTGGATTCATGAAAAGGGGTCAAAAAGTACTGTTTCTATGAAAACGTGAAGATAGAAATAAACTAACACGATTTTCTAGAATGAAAAACTTTTCACCTTTTTAAGGTCTTTTCAGGCATCTAAACACGGCCTAAGCTTGATGAGCCTATCTTTTAGCCAGATTCGGTGTTAACGGACTGTTGCATGTTTACATGCACATGCACACCTACCAAATCGGGTAAAACGACTTGTTTTTTAGGACAAAATTTGAATGACAAAACGACTTGTTTTTTTGGGTGGAGGGAGTAGTTCGGATAAAGGGAGACAAAACACGTGGGTTTGAATCTCACATGGAGACATTTCTTTTTTCTCAAAAATCCCCTTCCCAAACTGTACAAGTCCTCTACCTACGCGTGACACCCCTTCCCGTCCAAAATAAAGTTATTTCATTATGCAAGAGTGCCATCTTAGATTGGTTTTGAACAATTGAAAACGAGTTAAATAACAAGTTGGGAGATTAGTGATTTTATCACCACTGTGAAGTCAAATGGTGACTTTGCCCTTACTTTTTAAACTTTACGATTTTACCTTTACTTTTCAAAGATGAACGGTCTCTTCTGTTTGTCTGTTTTCAGCCACAGTGAGCTTGTTTTGACTTATTCTATCTTCTTCTCTCTTAGAATATTATTAAAATAACCAAAATCAGCCACAGTCAGCCAACTTATCCACCAACGGAGCAAGTTGAAAGTCTCTGTCTGCCCTGATTGTAAGGCCCTATTTAGTTCCCATTTTGCAAATTTTTGGTGAAGTGAAAAATACCATTTATGAGTATTAAATGTGGACTAATAATAAAACTAATTACAGATCCGGCTTGTAGATCGCGAGAGAAATATAATGAGGGTAATTAAACCATAATTAGTGGATGGTTAATGTAGCATCACTATTGCAAATCATGCATTGAGTAGGCTCGTTAGATTCGTCTTGCGAAATACACTCCATTCACGTAATGGGTTCTTTTTTTCGTCAACATTTAATACTCCATGCATGTAAAATTGATTTTGATGTGACGGGTCCATTTTGCAAAATGAAGGGAACTGTTTAAACAGGGCCTAACTCTCCCTTTGAAAAAACAAAAAATATAAAAAATACTGGAAGTAATGGGGAAAAGACATCAGCACCCCTCACCTTATCTAGAGAAAATTCCCTATTTGCCATCAAATTTTGTGACTCTTCCCTATCTGCCATCGAAATTTGTCAAGTTCCTTACCTGCCGTCGGGTGAAATTTACATTTCCTATCTGCCATCACGGTGAACTTGAGTGGGTAGCGGGGTTAACTGAGACGTGAAAAGACAATTTTACCCCTCAGTGCATATGCACACAGCGTTGTAAAATTTGTCATAGTTTCCTTACATGCCACTATCATATACGGATCCATAGTTGGAGATCTCCCATAGTTGTGACATTACAACAACTTTTCCCATAATGTGGCCAGGCAAAATGAGCATGATAGTACCAAGTTGTTCATGCATACTACATACAGATTACATCATAGTTGCTCATGCAGAGTACCACCAAAATAAGATAAATAAGAAAGTCTTCAAATGCTAAGCCTCCTTTTGCTTCTGGTACCCATTGCAGGGCTACTTGGATTTGTTGCTTTGCTTCTAGTACCCATTGCAGGGCTATCTTGTTTCAGCTTTGACTTCTCTATTTTTTTGTTCGGTGGAGCCGTTTTCTTTCCTTTGGTTTTGGTTGGTGCCTTCTCTACTTGCTCTCCAGAATTAGATGAAGGAGCTGGGGAGTCAATTGATAGGGCCTCAGGCTGATTTGAACCACTGTGTGACCTCGACCTAAACATGTACATATACATCACCAATTAGCATGGCAGACAAAAAAAAAAGATCAGAATGTAGTATGCTTTGATTTACCTTAATGATTTTCCAGAACTTGTGTCACCTTTTCTTTTGTTGTTCTTACTTGTAACTTCAGTGCTTTGGCTATGATGGAAAAAAATTAGAACTGAAACAATTTTCTGGTAGCTTTGACAACGACTGGTTTTAGGTGCTAACCTTGGTGGAAAACTCATGCAAGGTGCTGGCGATTCAAACTCCAAAGGACGATGCTTGACGAGTAGTGCGGCGCCGACCACCCTTTCTCGCCCCTGGGCCGAGCCCCCTCTGTTGGAGCTTGAGCTCCTCCGTGCCGCCGCACGTCCCGCTCCTCCGACTGAACCTCACCCTTGCACGCGACATGGCGAGCCCCGCCGGCTGCTTCCCCGCCTATAAAAGGAAGGGCACCCCTCCCTTCTCCTGGCACAACTCGAGCCAAGCCGAGCTTCCTTCCCCGCCACGGCCACACCATCCCGCTCTTTCTCCTCCCTCTTGTTGAGCACAGGCGAGTTCGCCTTACTCCCCTCTCCCTTCTGGTGCAAGCCGCGGAGCCGCCGGCGAGTCTCCGTGGTGGCACGAATGGCGCCCGCGGCGTCGCCGTCGTCCCCTCCTGAACCGGTACGCCGTCGTTACCGGCCGTCATCACCGTCCCCTCCCTCTCTCTGGGCATAAACCCGACAGGCGGGTTCGGCTGCCTAACGTCGTCGCCCCACCGTCCCCACACTCCCTCCCGTGCCCATGCACCCGGTCCAGTAGACCAATGGCACCCCCGCGCCGGTCCAACGACCCATGAACCCGGTGCATGGAACAGTGCGCCAGCCAGACCCCACGCTTGCGTCAGCCCCTCTGAAAATGCTAGGTACACCCCGAAATCGTACTCAAGCTTCAATTTTGAACATTTCCTTCACTCCAAAAATTCCTCAAAATTCTCCAAAAATACTAGAAATATTTCTAAACCGATTAGAGCCATCTAAACCATTTTAGGATATTTCGTGACCCCAAACACAAATAAAGTAACTTTCATCCAATATAAAGGCCCCATTAATGTACCCCAAATAATACCTTTTCCATTCCAAGGCTCTATAAATTTCTAGGAAATTCTTACAATTATTAGGGATTATTCTAAACATTTCTATATGCTTATTACCCTAGAATTCACATCCTAAGCCTGCCCATGCCAATATAATACCCAGCCGAAACGCCGTCTAAGGCCCTGCATAACCATTTTGCCGCCCGGATCGAAACCCTAGTTCATAACGAAAGCCCAACCGTCATGCTACCCAAATTCCTTCCCATAAATTCTTGGAAAGCTATTTATTTACTTTTCAGAAACACTAAAGGAAACCCCATACCATTTATTGTTTAGAAACCTAATTCTAAATAATTAATATAATCATCTAATAGCTATCCAGGGATTACTACTTAGATGTCCAATAATTCCCAAACCCGCAATTCCTAATCTTCATTCCGCACTTAGAAGCTACTCTCTCACTTAAATCCTTCTAAGCATCCCCATCATGTCCATCGATTAATTTCTGAATAATCAATGGGTAATTCATCAAAGTATCCAGGGTATCCATACACCTAAGTACTATTTTATCGAAATCCCTAAACTTGTCAACCGGGAATCATTTCTTAGAAATTCATATAACTCCCCGGCCGTTTGATAATCCTTTATCATCCCCGAGGAAATTGCTTACTAATTTCAAGGAATTTGCTTCCAAAGGTCCCACTTTAAATCCCTTAATCATTTATCATAATTAATGGATTATTTCCCAATAACCCTAATATTCTATTCTATCCTTTATCTCTATTCCATAGGAATTGTTTGATGTATTGTTATATTAAATGTTATTTTCTATGTTTTATTAATCGATAGGTCGATGGCATGACCAGGCTCCGATCCAGACGCCGAAGCTCCAAAAGGCCCAAAAGCCCAAACCTGGTCAGCATCCAATGCACATACGCATTAGCGGACGTCATCGAATACACATACGCATTAGTGGACGTCCAAATACCGTCAATGAAGGCAAGTCTGGGCAACCACTTCCTTGATCATGCCAATCCCAGTTCCTATATAATAAAATTAATCAAGATAATAATATGGACCGCATATTTTATAAAACTGTAAGGAAAACCCTCTATATTTTATCTCTGTCTTAATTTAGAGCCATTTCTAGCCAAACAACCCATTAATAACCCCCGGTCACGACCTGTCGATGACCGAGTGTTATTTAGAAGTATATTTCTTAAGAATTCTCCCAATATATGATTTATCCAGAAAAGCTCCCGAGAGGTGTGTGTGTGTGTGTTTTGGAGTTTAATCTAAAAATGAACCAACTAAGAATAGAAACCTGTAAGGATGGATTTGCGAGTAAGGAGGCAGCCTCGACAGAGGATCATATCCCAAAGGCTTACTCTGGTCATATAAGGACCGGTTCACGGGAGAGTCTTTCTAATGCCAAGTACCGTCGTACGTGCCAAAAAGATATATCCTCTGGAAATACCTATTCATGTGAGGCCTTGATCCACACCCCGCTTGTGGGGACCCCTTGTCAGGACGTGCCTCGATCACCCGTATCAGTCCCTGGATCAGTACGCTGATACGGATTTTATCACATATTAGTATCAAGAGCAGTGAATAACGAATAAACTAAATAATTGTTCACCGATTTAACTAGCGGAGAGCGGGCGGGCACTCGTTTCTCCATTGGAGTGAGTTGCAGCACCATATCGCCCTGGAAACCTAAACCTATACGACAATGAAAGCAAGAGTGAGTATTCAGAGTTGAATACTCAGCAAATCCCACAAATTCAATAATATAATTATATAAATTAAAAGAATATAAATGTTGGGCCTGGAAGGGCATTACCTCCCTGCCAGTCCCGATACTACATCCAGAACCCAGTCATCGGCGCTCCTGTCGTCCGGGTTCCCCATGTAATAAGGAAATCTAATCAGTGGGGGCTTTGACCATATCAGCTCTGTGCCGAGAGCTGCGGCTATCCAGATAGATTCTTCACTCTGCAGAGGTTGTACTTATCTACCACGCATCGGGTCAGTCCCTACCTTTGTCAAGGCAGGTACTGCCCTACGAGACTCGTGCCCACTGGCGTCTATCGCTAGACAGCCAATCACTAGCTCTGTCCACGGGTGCTGCTGGGGCCTAAACAGGGATCGCATATCTGTCCACAAAAGGACCTTCCCGGGGTATAGGTGCACCATAAATATAAAGGGCATGCATCTGCATCGCCCTTGGGCCCTACCAGCCCTGTCACATGCGACCCGTGCCGACCAGTCCCAGCCCTCTGTCTGGGGCTGTCTCCAGCATACCGGTTGCCCGTCGTGGCCCCTTGGGACAGTTTACTAGTGCTAGCTAGTGGGTGTGAGTCAAGGCCTCACATAAATAGGTATTCCCGAAGGCCATACCTTTTTGGCATGCGTGGTTGTACGGGGCATTGGAAAGACTCTCACATGAACCGGTCCTTAGCTGGATCAGAGTGACTCTTAGGATAGAATCCCCTCCTTGGGATCATCCTTTCACTCCCAATCTTAAAGCATCCTATATCTACAGCGGGGCTGTGGGGGATATAGTACCCGGGTACCTCACGAGCAAGCCTGGCAGCCCACCAAAAGGGGGCAGCCCAGCCCACCGTTCTGGACCTGAAGACGTGCGGGACAAGTCGGCGCACGGAGGAAGGATCTGGAAGGAGAAGTCCTAGTTGGAATAGGAATTATTGTAAAGAAGGAAAGGATTCTTAGAGATAGGATCGGATATAAACCGACTTGTAACCCTGCCCCCCGATATATAAGGCGGGCAGGGACCCCTCAAAAACAACGGGAGTCATCAGACAACAACTCAACACGCAATACAAGACCCCAAAACAGGACGTAGGGTATTACGTCGAGTCGACGGCCCGAACCTGTATAAACCCTTGTGTCTGTCCATCCTAACCATCTTGCTTCCGATCTTTGCGATCTTCCCTACATTACAAATCACTTCCGTGGGCTACCCCGTGGAAGACTGCCGGAGATAATATCACCGACAGTGGCGCGCCAGGTAGGGGATATCGCCGAGATCAATCTGGTAAGCTCGATGGATCGCGTCAAGATCTTGGACAGCTGCAACCTCCCGGACGTCGACGAAGTCGAGATCCAGTTCGGGGACGTCATCACCGCCGCTTTGGATACCCAAGCGGCAGGAGCTACGGTCGCCACGGAGGTCTCCTCTCTGGCGCCGACTTCGGCCATCACGGCCCAATCCGGTCCGAACGCATCTGATCGTGCCGGATCTATCCCACTGAGTCCATCGCAGAACGCGAGGCCAGACCAGTCGGGAATAGATCTACAATCACTCGGTTCCGATCCGACTCCTGAGAGTCGCGTCGCCGAATCATCGCAGAGCGTAAACGCTCAACCAACACGCGTCCAGAGCCCTGAGGTCATTACTGTTCAGACCCCTGGCTTTTGCGCGCTTGCTCGGAAGCAGAAGAAGAAGGACATCGTCCAATCGGATGATTACTTCTCTGGGAGCGACTCCTACGGGTTAGATCTACTGGGACCCTCAATCCTGGACGATCTGCCGGAAGGATACACAGTGTCCTGATGCCTCTACAGAGCCGGAACTACTAGGATCACTCGGAGAATTGACTCCGAATAGTTTGGAGCGTTACACGCCCACATCCGACCTCTCCGAGTCCGAGGAAGACTACCTCGCGCAAGAGGGAGTCGGATCATATTGCTACATGGTGGCGCCAGCAACGCCAACCAATCCTGTTCAGAAGATGAGGTCACTCCTGCTGAGGAGACGACCGAAGCTAGGAACCAGCGTCGAGGACGCAACGCCAGTTGGGCGACTCGCAGAGCCGCACGACCGCACGGAGCCACCGCGTCAGGATCTGGCACTGCTCGACTCCAGGAGCCTCGCTCTGAAGATCATCGTCGCCAACGGGATCAACACGAACGGAGGAGCACCCGGAACTTGATGCGCGACGGCATGTTCGAGTTCAACGGACACGAGGTCTACGAGACACCGGTCCAGAACCTCGTTACTATCAACGAGGAAATCAATCGGCTGCCGCCTAACACTCCGGGCCTGGAAAAGGTAAGGGCTCTCGTGCAGGCCGCCTCCGTCCAGGTTCACCAGATGCAAGGCAGGACGACCACGGACGCTCCTGAACCCGGTCCATCTCGACACCGGGCCAGCGGCGGATCGGGTCGTGATGAAGACCTCCGCACCACGATCAACAGAGATCGAGATGCGAGGGACATCATCACCAACAGCACCGAAGAGCGCCACCGTGAGGAAATCCGACGGCGCGAAGAGTACGATCGGGATCATGGAAATCCCCGTCTAACCCCAACAGGAGCGGCTACTCGACAGAGTCAGACTACTCTGACCTCTCCGGTAGCCCGAGGCGCGGCAACAATGGCGGTCGACGACGAGTGCTTCCACCACCCAGGCGACCGACTCCACCAAGAGATCGAACTCCACCGCGCAGCAGAACCTACCGGCAGGACCGAACTCCACCCAGGACTCGGAACTATCGGAGGACCCGTTCCCCGCCCAGGGACCGGGATCGCAGGAGGGACAGCACACCCCCAAGAGCGGCTGACGCATCGGGACCGAGCGATTCCCGCCCTAGAGGTCGGATCGGCGGATTCCAGTCGTTCACCGAGCGCTTGAGAAGTGTGACATGGCCCAGAGGCTTCAAGCTGTCGGATATCGACAAGTACGACGGGAAATCTGACCCATCTCAATGGCTTCAGATCTACTACACTGCCGTACAAGCGGCCGGCGGCGACGAGGACGTGATGGCAAACTATCTTCCCATCATGCTCACCAAGGACTGCCGCAACTGGCTGGCAGGACTCCCGCAGGACGCCATCGACAACTGGGAGCAGCTTACCGAACTTTTCATCGGTAACTATCTCGGTACCTGGGAAAGGCCCGGGAGCAAGCGGCTCCTCGGTCAGATCAGGCAGCGCAAGAACGAGACCCTACACGACTTCGTGCGCAGGTTCTCAGAAAAGCGCAACTCCATCACGGACGTACGGATCAGGAGGTGATGTCAGCTTTCCAGCGCGGCATCTCCGACGGGAGACTGATCCATAAGTGGACTCGGAAGCCACCCGCGACTGTCAACGACATGTTCCGAGTCGCTAGCACGTGGGCGGACGCAGAGATCGCGGAAAGAGAACAGCTCAGCGAGATCAGAAGTCGCTGGGAAGAAGAGAACAAGACGACTCGCAAACGCGACCGCCGCGACGACGAAGACCGACACGACGACCATCGACGCAATGACAGCCAGCCTCGCAAGAAGAAGAGCGAGGGAGACATGGTCGCCGCCCTGGACCGGTCCAGAGGCCGGGTAACTCCAAAGGACTTCCAGCGCATGCTCGATGAGCAATGCCCTTACCACAAACACAAGCACTCGGCGCGAGAGTGCTACAGGGCTCAAGCGAGCCTTCACCGGGGGCAACAGAGGCCCTCCATACAGAAAGAGGAACGATGGTTCCCCGCGAGACGACAGGCGAAACGACGAGCCCGGCGATGACTTTCAGGAAGCCGACCGAGTGGTCCGCATGATCTATGGCGGACCAGAGTTCGAGTCGAAGCGCCAGCAGAAGCTCACCCATCGCCAGGTCATGCACGCGAGGGAGCCACCAGTACCTGAGTACCTCAAGTGGTCGGAAGTTCCGATCACATTCACCCGGGAAGATCATCCAAACTTCATACCGAAGCCCGGGTCCCATGCCTTGGTGGTAGCCCCGACGATCCGCAACGTTCGGCTCACCAAGGTACTAGTCGACGGTGGCAGTGGCCTGAACATCCTCTTTGCTAACACATTGAAGGAGCTCGGCCTGACCACTCTCGACCTGAGTCCCCCCCAATCCGCATTCTACGGTTTGATACCGGGAGAGGGGGCAGAACCACTCGGGCACATCACGCTGCCCGTCACCTTCGGAGACCGGAATAATTACCGGACCGAGCACATGCAGTTCACGGTGGCGAACTTTGAAACTACATACCACGCCATCCTTGGGAGGCCGGCACTCGCCAAGTTCATGGCGATTCCTCACTACGTCTACTTGCAGGTCAAGATGCCAGGACCGAAAGGCGTAATCACCGTCTTTGGAGACGTCCGAGTCGCATACACGTGCGAGCAGGAAACTCTCAACGCGGCAGCCGCCCTGGACATGTCCAAGCGCATGGAACAAGTACTGGCTGCATCACAGGAGGTGGACAAGGACGCTCTAGAGATCCCCACCAAGAAGCCAGCAAGAGAAGCCATTGCGCCAAGCAAGGAGACGGAGCTGAAGAGGATCTCTCTGGACCTGGACGACCCAAAGAAGACGGCCATCATCGGGACAGAGTCAGACTCCACGGCGGGCTCTGCCCTGCTCTGCTTTCTCGACAGCTATCCAGGCTATTACCAGACAGGCATAGAGCCTAACGATCAGATAAAGACCTCGTTCGTCACATCGTTCGGTGCTCCTTTGGCCTTCGGTTTGAAAAACGCCGGCGCGATCTACCAGAGGACAATTCAAGCACGTATGGATCAATTGACTCTGGACGCAATAGAACGCCTACATTGATAAATCCATGGAACATCGAGCACTTACAGCGTGTCTACGCCTAATCCAGTTATGTATTTATCTTTTTTATTTTTGTATTTATTTTTTCTGAGTGATTTTGGAGGGTAGTCACCCCAGTTACGACTCGGCATGTTCACAATGAGTTATCAATAAAGTTGATTTCATCTTTCATCTATTTCTACTACTCGCATTTCCTCTTTCGCGTCACGCACATAAAGTATGAGTGGAACAAACCTTAAATCGAGAGGGAAAGTACTCGCCAAGTCAAAGCTCTAAACGTACGACAAAGACTCTACGGCATGAGACTGAGACCAACGAGGCTAATCTACTCCGTAACAGGTCAACCACTCAGAAATTAAGGCTAGCGCAGAAAGAAAGGGAGTTGTAGACCAATAAAAACTTATATACAAAAGTGACAATTAAAACATTGTTCAAAACAGTACTGGTTCGACCAAATACTACAAATACTTTATTTACATTGCAGGGTCACCAGCACCAGACGGGGCCGCTTCATCCGAGTCATCAACAACATCCTTGGACAGGACATTGGCGATGGGCTCGACTTCATGGAGTAGTCTGCCCACGTCGTCTTCAGAAGTGCCGGCAGCATACCCGCGGCCGAGTGGCTCCAGGTCTGACGCCGGGAATAGCGACTTGAGCACCGCCAAGACATGGCCACAGCTGGCCTGGCTGATGGAGCAGAGCTGCCGCCGGAAGTAGCGTGGGAGCGCCCGAACGCGGTCGAGGATGGAAGCTGAAGACGATGACGTCTCCGGCTCGATCTCCTCCGCCACCACTCGGATAGCATCCTCCAGCGCTATCTTCTCAGTGCGCAGCGCCTCAGCCTCACCTTGCAGCCGGGCCACCTTGGCAGTGAGCTCTGCGAATTGGGACATAGTCCGATATCGATAATCTAAAGAAGGTTAGATCTGAATAATATTTTCACGTCTGACAGAAAAATAAATAAGGAAGAACATACCTCTGAGCTCGTGCACGGCCTGGGCCTCGTTGAGCTTAGCCTGCTCTACCTCCCCGCATAAATCGCGGGTGGTACGCTGGGCTTCCTCCAACTCAGCCTGGCGCTCTACCGCAGCAGCTTCGAGCTCAGCCACTCGGGCCACCAAAGAGTCGGCCTTAGCAACTGCAGAAGATAATTCTTGAATAACCGAGGCTTTGGCCTCGGCATCAGCAGCTAAGTTCCTGCAAAAACAAGTCAGATGACAATATGAATCAATGTACCACTCGGTATTTGATATCAACAAGATAAGTAGCTCGGGAAATACCTTGGCTATGTGGCCCATGCGACGATGGAGTGACAGGAACTCCTCCAGAGGAGTCAGGGGAGCACCACCACTCATAACGCCGACCGCCGCAGAAGCAACCTCGACCGCCGCAGTCTGGGGCTCCTCCACTGCTGCAGTCGGTTCAACCGCAGGAGCATGCTGGGGGCTGCCTTGAGGAACTGGCGGCAGGGTCAGCGACACCGGTGCAGGACTCGGCGGTGGCGGGGTTGACTCCCGCTGCGACTCTGATGGCGGACCCACAGGCTGATCGCTGAGAAGATCAGCCGAGTGGATCGGCACCTCTGGAGTTTGGATTGATTGGGGCTTCGGTTTCAACCGCCGACTGAGGCGGAGGACCCGAGAAGGGGACCTCAGACGGCGTGCTACAGGATAAAGCATATATGATCACTAATAGAAGAACATAAAGGAAATCAAGAGATGATAAGGATACTTACAGAGTAGAAATGCGCATTCTCAGGCGCTTTCCTTTCCGAGTAGGGGAAGGGAGGTCCCTCGGACTTGCAGCACTCAGAGGCATTACTGCAAGGGGAGACTGCTCCGAGCTCGTGATTGGCGGGTGGAGAGATGACTCGGCGATGCCAGCTTCATCTTTCTCCGAGTCAGACGACTCAGAGATAAGGAGTTGGCGGCGGCTGGGCGCATCCCTGAACACGATCCCAGTGGAGATCTTCCGCTTCTTCAGAGCAGGAGCAGCCTTCCCACCACTCGGAGATTGCACATCGGGAGAAGGAGAGGATGACAGAGTGATATCCGAGTCGCGCAGATCACTCTCACTTTCCCCGACTGCTTCTTCAGATCCAACGGCCCTGCGTCGAGCCGGTTGATCCACTCCCTTTGGCATCTCAGGCAAAGGAGGGAGGGATACAAAGGCAACTCGACCCTGCAAAAATTGGGTTCAGTTCTGAGATTACACCCAATGGGTGGAATTGAAATAAAAACAACAACAGATTGACTAAATACCTCAGGGCGTGGATTTCCCAAGTTGAACGCCGGAGGACAGTCAGTGGTCCTCAGGGACGTTCCGGGTGCGAAGAATTTGCCAAGCCGAGCGGCGGCTTGGACTTTGTCGACGCGCTCGGGGGCTTCGCGCGTGTTGTCCCCCTCGGCGTAATACTCATACGCCGGGTGAGCCCGCTGCTTGAGTGGCTGGACCCGGCGCAGAACGAAGTTGGCTGCCACACCGACGGCAGACAACCCATTGTCCTTCAACTGGGAAATAAGACCCAGGAGCTCCCGAACCTGGTCCATTTCACTCTCCTTGGGAAGAGCGGTCCAGGATTGGGAGGGAACAGGACGAGAGTCAATTTCTGGAGAGATGGCAGGCGAGTGGTTTCCTACGTAAAACCACTCGGACTGCCACCCTTTATTGGAGGTAAGGAAAGGGATATCAAAATACTCCCGAGTTCGACCCTCGCGGAGTTGGAGTCCGGCGCCCCCGACTACTTGTGGGCAGTCGGTTCGGGGATAAGGCTTGAGAAGAAAAAGATGAATAAAAGATTGAAGTGAGGCTCTATCCCAAGATAGGCCTCACAGAGGTTGATGAAAATGGCGATGTGAAGGATGGAGTTGGGATTCAATGCGCAGAGGCAGATCCCATAGTAATGCAGCAGCCCGCGGAGGAAAGAATGCGCGGGCACGCCAAAGCCACGAAGAAAGAAAGATTCGAACACCACCAAATCAGAGGAGTTTGGGGTGGGGAAAGACTCACCGGCGGCGGCGCGCCACTCGGCGGTTTGCTGGTCAGGGAGGACGCCGTCGACGACGTGCTGCTCGAGGCGCTTGGTGGTGGTGATGGACTCCCTCCACTCGGCGGCGCGATCTACGGCGACCTCGGCGGTGGCCTTGGCCTTGGACGACCGGGCCCTGGCCGGCGACTTCTCCTTCCGCTTCGAGGCTTCCTTCCTCTTGGGCGCCATGGCAACGAGCGGTGCTGAAGAGCGAGGAAGAAAGCTGCGGGAGCAGATCTAGGGTTTGCTCTGGCGCAAAGAGAACTGGAGCGTCGGGGAAGGCAAATGGCAAGTAAAGGAAGAAGAATGCGGCGGGGATGGCTTATAAAGGAATAAACCGTTCCTCCCGCGCGCGGCGCGGCGCTGGTCTCGGGAACTCAACCGACGCAGGCACGTCCCGTCGCTTTGAATTCAAAGATGCGGTAGGGAGTCGCGATATCTCGCGATATCTCGCCTTCCGTAAAGCGACCGTTAGGGACGCAACGGACTTTGAGGAATAATGGGCCTAAATGGGCTGAAATATAGCACGACCTTTCGGTTCTGTTACGATAATAAATTTGTGGGTTCCTGAGCTAGGGTTCAGGGGCAGAAACCACTCGGTCGTGAGGCTAAAATTAGTCGACGGCCAGACTTGATTTTGCAATTAATATTGCATCCTCGCAGCTGATTTTTACGTAAGGCATGCGATACTATCGCTAAATTGACTCAGAAGTCTGGGTCAAATGCTGACAAGTATAAATCTTGTGAGAAGATGGCTTACCATATGGTCAAGCTGAGTCGTGGGACACGACTCGGAAGTCATGCCGAGTTCAAAGAACTTGAGGACAAAATCCTTATAAAGGGGAAATAAAAAAGCCCCTGAAGGAAAAGATTATCTAAAATCCATGTCCAGAGGCATGGGGGCTGAAAAAATCAGTCGGAATTCATGGCTTTCAGAGTCTTGACACGATCATGCTGAGTCGTAACAAGACTCGGGGGCTACACCCAATGGGTGCACCTGGAGGTGCACACCATTGATGGATCAAGTTCAAAAAGAGATTCATAATATTTATTTTTGACCCTCGACCAGAATATTCTATTCTACTCAAGGCTCGGGGGCTACACCCAATGGGTGCACCTGGAGGTGCACACCATTGAAGATCAAGATACAGATGGATAAAAGTTGAAGACCTTTGGCCAATTTCATACTAAAATTGCCCAAAGCCCGGGGGCTAAGTGTATTCACTTCGCTGTCGCGTCGTGAAAAAGAGCACTCCTTCCCCTCATTTTGACTGTAATTGAAGAATTATTTTCAGGAACGTCCGAGCAGGCACTCGGATCTTCCTCGAAACCACTCGGATCTTCCTTGAAACCACTCGGATCTTCTTCGAAACCGCTCGGATGAGATCTTAGACAACTTGGAGCACTCGAATCATGCAAGAAAAGATGGAACAATTACAGCCAACGATCGGCCAAGAAGTGCTCGGGGGCTACTGTGGGGGATATAGTACCCGGGTACCTCACGAGCAAGCCTGGCAGCCCACCAAAAGGGGGCAGCCCAGCCCACCGTTCTGGACCTGAAGACGTGCGGGACAAGTCGGCGCACGGAGGAAGGATCTGGAAGGAGAAGTCCTAGTTGGAATAGGAATTATTGTAAAGAAGGAAAGGATTCTTAGAGATAGGATCGGATACTAAACCGACTTGTAACCCTGCCCCCCGATATATAAGGCGGGCAGGGACCCCCTCAAAAACAACGGGAGTCATCAGACAACAACTCAACACGCAATACAACACCCCAAAACAGGACGTAGGGTATTACGTCGAGTCGACGGCCCGAACCTGTATAAACCCTTGTGTCTGTCCATCCTAACCATCTTGCTTCCGATCTTTGCGATCTTCCCTACATTACAAATCACTTCCGTGGGCTACCCCGTGGAAGACTGCCGGAGATAATATCACCGACAGGGGCCGGGCATCCACTCACATGATGCCTTCTCATAGCTTATGCTGTAAGAACAGTAAAGTTTAGTATGTGATATTATTGGTGAGACTTGCCTTCATTGTCAGTCCTTAGACGTCCTTACGCGGGCGTTTACCGTATGTTGACCGGGCTGGGCTTCAGGCCTTCTGGAGCTTCATCGTCTCGTCAGGGCCCGGTCATGCTATCGATTCTCTCTGTCTTGGTGGTTGCAGAGTCTCGACGAGTTCCTGGGCTTCCTTTTCTGGAAGTTGCAAAGTGTCTCTCTGCAGTTTGCAACTAGCATGTGCGGGTGAAGTGTAGAGGCAGTTTTGGCAGAGCGCGTGCGTGATAACGTGTTAAGTGAAAATGAGAATGTGAACTGATGATTGATTACTGTGTTGTATGTTACATATATATACAAGCCCAAGGGGTGCCCCCAAAGGATGCCTTTCTATGAAAGGGTGTCTCTCTAAAAGGTGTCTATTCCTAAAAGGTGTCTATTGATCACTACTAATCCTAATTAATCCTAACACTAATATCTCCGTTTTATTTTTTAGAAAACGTGCCGATATATTTGTATGGTAGATATTGTAAATATTTGTATGGTAGATATTAATCTACGATATATAATTTAAAACATATTATAGCTATATTTTTATTCACGATATATTCTCGTTATATATCTGTATCTATATATCTATCTATACTATAAAGGACGGCGAAACGGTCTGACAGGTGGGCCCATAGATCCTTTACGTCAGCAGCCATAACTCTTTCTCACCTTATACATCAGTAGTCAGGACTCTTTCTCACACTATATATTTTTTTTAAACATGTGCCCACCCCTCTGCTAGTTCAATTTAAAGTATCGGCTAGAATCTGATATTTCCCGTTCAAGTTAGAGACCTAGATCGAGAGGCAAGCCAAGATAATATTTATAAGAAGTGAAATTTAACTCTGCGGACTCTCCACCGGGTACATGTAAACACAATATATAGAAAATCGCCGACGGCGGCGGCGAGGCAGAGGCATTCGAAACTTATTGCGGCTGACATGACGGAAAACGCCTCCCCTCGGCCGGTCGGCATGCTGGAGATCACGCTCACCTTGCCGAGGCTGAGCGGCTACGCCGGCCCAGCGTGGCCGCGGTACTGCCGACTCCACGTGAGCGTCTGCGGCAAGCCGCTGCTGACCTCGAAGTTGCTCCCGTCCGAGATGCATGAGGAAGACGTCGAGGAATACATCAGCTGGAGAGATCTGAGGAGCCACGTCAGGACGCAGGCTATGAAGGACGTGAAGCAGTGGAAGATGCCGCTGAGGATCCCCGTGCAGCCGGGCTGGGCGGGCGAGTCGGTGGACATCCTCGTGGAGCGCGTCGACCTGGACAGGCGCTACAGCAGGAGGGTGGTGGTGACCCGCGGCGGGCCGCACACGTCGCGCTTCACGGCCGTGATCGCCAGGGCGCGGGTGCCGCTGCTCGACGCGCTGGTGGTCGGGGACCTCGACGACGACGACGACGGCAACGAGGCGGAGGAGGAGCGTAACGCGAGGCTGCTGGAGGGGACGGTGGAGTTCGACAAGACGGTGTCGCTGATGGCATGGGAGCTGCCGGCGAAGCGGGACGCGGGCGGGAACCCGCGGGCCGTGGTGCGCGGCACGGTGGACGTGCTCATGAGCTTGAGGCGGCTAGCAAGGTAAGCTAGGGCGTAGCCATACTTGCTAGCTGTAGGTTTTTTTTGCGATGATGGCGACCTGCATATAGGTCGATCGTCAGGTTCTTTAGAATCTTTATTTACTGATGGAAGAGGAACAAAGTATTCTTCTTTAGTTACTTAGAGGCTTACAGCACCATGTACTTTCTGTGTTTAGCATGAGAGAAACTTCCCCGTCGTCCCGTGTAATTCTTGCCCTCTTCTTTTGTTCAATCCGATTGCATTTGTCGGATAAGATTCAGTTATGGTTCACTGTTATCCCGTTCGGCTAATCTAAAATTTTCTTGTGTTCAGCCTGAAGTTCAAGATTGCATTTGTTTCTTTTGTTCAGTCTGAAGTTCAGATTGCATTCGTTTCTTTTGTTCAATCTGAAGTTCAGATTGCATTTGTAAAATCAGATTCAGTTATAGAGTTCATTACTATGCTGTTCAGCTATCTAAAATTGCCAGATGCTTTCAGTAGATGATCATTCAAAAAAGAGGTGGATCCTATCAGTACATGATCATGATTCAAAAGAGATCCGGTGGGTCCTTTTTTTAGTAGACGATCAGGATTCAAAAGAGATCCGGTCTCAGGTTACAATGCTGACATGTGCCACCTGGCGCTGTCGAGATTAGGGTTCGAAAGAGGTTAGGTTTGGATTTGTAAAGTTGAGACGGTGATGACGCAATTGTAATACATCCTCTGTAAACAATCCAACGAACAAAGGACTAACCGTCAAGATTGAACCCACTACTATAGATATGGAGAACATCTATAAATCGCACTTGGTTTTTAACCCCCCGCAAATCATTATGCAACTAACCGCGCCCTTTAATGACCCAAAACCAAACAGACGAATACGACGTGACTACAAAGTTCGTGACAGCGAGTAGCTTGGCTACGGCCTTCCTCAGTCGGATGCTCCAATGCGGCACTGACAAACTGGTGCTTTAAGCTGTTCAGCAACGCCTTATTAACTTATTACCAGATTGTAGCTCCCATCAGTTCAGGGGCCTATGCACTGCCACCAACATGATCCGGAAACAGAACAGATAGCAGTTGCAATGCAACATCAGACATGATCAGACAAGGATTTTTCTACAGACGCAAGGATTTCGCTGTTACACCCTGACCTCCACACCAGCATCCACCAGATGCTCTTTCACTGCTAGTATGGGAACCTGTGACAAGCAATGGTGGTCGATTTTCTAAATCAGTTAGCAAGCCCAAGAACAGATAATATTTTACTTTATATGGGATGTGCACAGTAAGTTGATTAGAGGAGACTAACGACTGACTAAGCAAAACATTACTCTGGGAGAATCCAACACTATAGAATTTTTTTAAAAAAAACTGTTTCAAGTAAGGTGGGTAGGCTAGAGATGAAATTAAATAAAAACAACATGAAGAAGTTGAAATATAATAATAACAATACTATTAAAAAGAAACATAGCATGATTTCCAAATTAAAGATGGCTAAGAATTCTAACATGTTTTGTATCAAAGTTGCTAACTCCTCACACATGCCACCAAGCAGACTGAAGGTAATAATAACAATTAGAGGAAAATGAGTCCTAAAGCGGCACAGGAGATAATTCTCTAATAAGAGATAAAATGCAGTTATAGCATAGCTTTTCAACTGGGAAGAGAAAATAGGATCCAGTACCTCTTTCCGATGGAAAATGCCAGCAGCAAGGGCAGCAGAAGCATTTGTTTTCTCAAAAACTTCTGAAAAATGTTCAACAGCACCAGCACCACTGCTCGCAATGACAGGAATTGTCACAGCATCAGACACCATTTTGACTAAATCTATGTCAAATCCACAGCCCTGGCCTGCAAGACAAGATGCCACATGCAATCTGTGCTTTATAAACCCATAAAAGGAAAAATTCACAAGCAAATTGAAGCAAACCGGCAAACAACACTTTGACCACAAGTTTTCATATACATGATAGATCTTAACAATTTAAGAGAACTAAATGGTACGGGTACAACATTTTTCACTCTTGATTCACACAGACACATTGCAACTCAGGTTCTGAGATCATAGTGCACTTTCTTAGTCAATAAAATTCACATATGAATTAGACAGTACAAGTTTATACATGAAGGATGAAAATCGGGCAATTCCAGTTTGGTGTTCTAATATAGCTGGTCCTAAGCCCGGATGAAGGGGGCTTGTGGTAGGCTTGGTGAGCCCACCAAAAACCCCACGGCTCGTGAAGAGATGCGCAAATACTAAATTGAGTGACATAATAATTCTAGACTGGAAAAGCACGTGTAACAGAATCATAAGCAGGAGTTGTATACTTGTATAGTTGTATGAAATAGATTGTCAAAAGGCATTAAATGATCTGATAACCAAACTGAACCCAAAAAAAAAAAAAAATCAAAGTCATAAGAACAAATTGTTATTATCATCAGTGAACAGTCTCAATTAAGATATATTGGTGGAGGGTGCCACCTGGCTTGTACTCAGAGCACAATAAGCTGAAATGTCATAAAAATGCCATAGCATACTTGCAAAACTTAACCACTCAGAACTTGTGAACATACCATCACAATCAATGCAGTTAAGTAGTATTTCTCCTGCGCCCAATTCTTCCACAGCTTTTGCTAGTTCATATGCTCCTATAGGTCGGCTATCACGTCCACCACTCACCTGAAACAGAAACAAATCAACAATTATGCCCCTTCAATCATAGTTCTTGTAAAACTCGTTTTCTATGAAATGGAAATGTTCAGGTGGAGTTTCTAAGCCCTACATTGCCTCGAATCATAGTTACTACTAGTTCAAGACCTAAAAGATAAGTACTACCTCCGTTTTGTTTTATTTGACGCTGGTGGCTGCAAACTTAGGCTAAATAACACTGAACTAGCTGTCGGAGACGACATCTATGCAAAAACGGAGGTAGTAAAAAAGAGTATGACAGGAGCACAAATTTTAAACAGTCTATACAGTTGAGGGAGAAGGAATGACTTACCGTGCACTGGTACCATGCATATTCTTCTCCTGATGGACCTGCAAAATCAAATGAGATATTAGCATGTTTAAAATATAAATGGTGATTTACAAGAAGGATAGAATATACCTTTACTGGACACCTTCACAGTTTTAAATGGCACATCTTCTGGACTATCGACATATACTCGTCGAGGATCAATACTTACAACTACAGCCTGATAATGAGAAATACCCTTCTTACAATGAGGAATTTATAGGTTGTATAACGTTTCTGCTAGAACACTAATTACATTTAGGATGCAGATGTTCAGGTGGCATTCAGTATACTCGTAGAATTTACTGGATTGATCAACAATGTATAAGCAACACAATTGATAAACCAGCAGGAACCAGATGGTTGCTGCTGGCTTTTGGTCAAACTGGCCTGAATGGAAAAAAGTGATCTTTACTGGTCCTATAGATCCACTTTTCAGTTTATTTTGATTGTCTTTAAGTGATTTTGAGTGATAAACAAACTGCAGTTATTTGCACCTTGAATCCTTGATAGGCAGCACCATGATACATGGTGAAAATCTAACTCAGTGTTTGTATTCTTTGTCTTTAACTGACTTTGAGTGATAAACGAACTGCAGTTCTCTGAAGTTCTTTGAACCTTGATAGGGAGCCATTACCTCAATAAGTGGTGAAAATATAACACATTGTTTGTATTCCATAGAAGTGAGCGGTTACAGATAGTGGTCCACCAAGTAGCAAAATATATGCATAAAACTACCCAAATTTAGTGACATATGAACGGCATAACAGAAACTTGACATGACACTTTGCAATGTTACTTCTTTCAGTGAAAAAAGGTAATAGCAACAAGGAACATCTCTTCCATATCGTGAAAACTAATTAGTAATGTAAATACCAGATACAATCTTTAAATTTATGTTTTCTAACTGAGCAATAGAGAAAAACAAGGTCATTTAGAAATAAATAAAGAAAACCTGGTTTCCATATACTCTAGAAATTTGCTCCAAGCTGCTTTTCCCTGTCTTTACCTGATAAACAGAAATAACTATATAATGGGGAAAATAACTGAACATTGTAGGGGGAAAGCAAAATACATACACCAGTTTGTAAAAAGGCTTCAGCAGCATAGACGGCATCACTTCCGATTGAAATTTTGTCAGCACCAGACCTGAAATATTCTGATGCTACTTCCAAGCTTGAATAGTATCTGAGAAGAAAGAAATGTGCACAATTATAGGAACATATTTCTCTGTTCTCAGTATTGGCTAAAACAACAAATGCTACCCATTGGATGTATAAAGAACAAAGGGCAGAAACATGAAGATTGGTGAAAAAACCAGCTCACACCACATGAAGATTGGTGAAAAAAACTTGGAATACAAAATGAGCCTATTCAGATAAGAAAATCAGGGCATTCAGGTATCAATTTCAATAAAGTCTCTGTGACCACCCTTTCGTTTACGTCTTTTTACTTCGCATTCTATGGATTTCTTGCCAGGAGATTTGGTTGCTAAGCACATAGTTTCTGGGATCCCCATTGCTTAAAAATAGATGAGAAATGACCTTCCACTTGCATCTGTGAAGTCTCGTATGCCTCCACCAACTGTAAGTGGCACAAAAACCTTTTCAGATGCACAACGCAGTACCTACCAAAGATTCCATGTCACTACACTAGACAAAAGGGGTGTGAAGGCTAAAGATAAAATCCGGAGGTTTCAGATTTTAAACAAACCTCTAGCATTGGCAAATCACCCAATGGGAAGTCACGGAAACCAGTTATATTCAAGAAGCTGACCTGAGGGATTTTAAACCCAAATGTTATTCATATAATAAATTTACATAAATAGAATCATAACATGGAAAAGATTTTGCAGAAAACTACCTCATCAGCACCATCTATGTAGTATTGACTTGCTAAATCGACTGGCTTGCCGAGGTTTCTTACCTATGAGAATATGATGTCAATATGTTCAAACAAGGAACAAGCTGTGTACTAACCAAATTATAATAAAATTATCTCAGATTTATTCTTTATTCAATATAAAAATGAACCACACCCAAAGTATCGCCTAGGACTAAAGTGAAAGTGCCATTTAGAGCTCGTCTTGATGTTTAAGAAGTTTAACTACAATTAAGTCAGCAGATAAAGCTTTGTACCTCTTTGCTGCTAGTATGATCTCTTACATCATACTGATCACCTTTTGTTACCACAAGATCCCCATTATCATTCGACCGAACATCAAGGCATGCTATTACCTAAGGAATTTGAAGAGAATAAGAAGGCTAGTAGTCTAAACACGCTGAGATATTTGATAACGTGAAAGATGAAACTCACTCTCTTTGCAAGTTTTGATGCTTTCCTACGTGCTGGGACCTACATTGTAAATATAGGTGTGAATTTCATATTTCATAATTAAAAAGGATCAACTCAAGAAATTGACTACCTGAAACTATTACCTTTGCCCCTGAAGAGTTAGCACTGAGAAAATTTTTTAAAATAGAAAGGCCAGTAGCTGCACAGAAAGAAAATAAAATGTTTTACACGACCAGTAAGCTAAAACTATGGAAATCCAAATTCAAACTACCTATTTACCTCCACTCTTTTCTGGGTGAAATTGAACTGCCTGAATGTTGCCCATTGAGATGGATGATACGAAGCTATCACCATAGTTGCATATTGATGAAATCCAGTCCTTGTTAGCATCTGACTAAGCATGTAGAAAGAAAAAACCAAGTCACATCTCATGACTCCACCAAAGCACGATAATCTAAATGGCATTGCTACTTACAGGCAGTGCGTGGTAGGAGTGAACAAAGTAAACATGGTGGCCATCAGCTCCCTGCAGCAGCTGTGTGTCCTTGGTGATCTCAAGAGCGTTCCAGCCAATGTGAGGAACTATGAGACCCTTGGAGGAGTCGAATCGCCTGACCACGCCCGGTATCACACCAAGCCCGCTCACTGCAACAGCAAAATGCTAAATTAACTACTGTTTCGTCCACATTCCACAGCTTAGCAAGCAAGTAGCAGACGAATTGGTGACGGCGCGTGAGGGGACCTTACCCGGGCCGTTCTCCTCGCTGGAGTCGAAGAGCAGCTGGAGGCCGAGGCAGATGCCTAGGAAGGGGCGGTCCTTCTGGATGTACTCGCGGAGCGCGTCGGCCATGCCAGTGCCGTTGAGGACGTCCATGGCGGAGCCGAAGGCGCCAACGCCGGGGAAGACGAGGCGGTTGGCAGCGAGGATGTCCTCCGGGCTACGCACGTCGCGGATGCCGAAGCCGAGGTGGCGGATGGCGTTGCGCACGCTGCGCACGTTCCCCGCGCCGTAGTCCAGCAGCGTCACCGCTGCGGCGAAGCAAATTTTAGCAACCATGACTCGAGTTCCGGAAGAGTAAGGGAGAGGGGCGTGGTCCGCAGCGCTTACTGTTTGCGTCGGAGGACGCACGAACGGAGAGGGAGGCGGAGCCGGCGCCGCGGCGCTGGCTGCTCCGCTTCGGGCGGCGGCCCGCGGAGCATGGGACGGTGAGGATGGCGGCGCCGTTGGCCATTGCTCCCTGTGGCTGCGGCGGCGGCTGCATTCTCCCCTTTCTCCGCTAATTAATCGCCTTAAACGCCACGGAGGAGTACGCGAAGGCGGCGCCGGGGGCAGGAGGCGGCGCCGGGAAGGGGCGTACGGCGGCGCGGGGAGGTGGTCGTGCTCAGACAGAGTCAAGAGATGCGTCAATGCGTTGATGCTGTCACGCACTAGGCGCCCTAGCGGGCCTTCGATGCAGCCTAGCAGGCCCGTTAGGCCACTTAGAATCTGGGCCGGGAAGCGTGTTCGAAGACAGTCCCGTGCCGGCCCAGTCTGCTGTTCTCTGGAAAGAACTTCTCTTTATGTGCCACTGTAAAAACTTTATTTCTTTATTTTTCTTTGGCAGAGACACTGGTAAAACTTTCTTGAAAAAATGGTACTGTAAGCATGAATGAATATAAGAAACGACAGATTCAATCACGATAATAAAAAATAGCGGAGGACAAATATTTCTGACTCTTTTTGGTCCTGGAACTGCTATTAGCTCACAGAGTACATTGAAGATAGAGAGACACATACTACTATATTCTTACAAAGCTTGATCATAAGTTTAGTTGATGTACAGCAAGAGTAACCGATACCACTCCGGGTACCTCGACCTCCTCAAGCTAATGGAACTGGATAACAGCCTCACAAATGTAGTTGCAAGCGTACTTGGACTGTGGCCCAGAGTATTTGAAGAGAATGCTACATACCAGGTTGACCGTCAGTGTTGCTACAAAACTGGTGTATACAACATCATGGTGAAGACACAATTAACCACGCAATGTTCAGATTATGTTACTCTAGAGCTAGGTAGTATGTCCAATCAAAGTTTCTGAAAACATTGCCAGCAATCAGGAAGGCAGGAACACAAGTAGTAACACAATTCTACTTCTCAGCTGGAGTGTCCCCTTTCGGAGGAGCTGTAGGCCCCTGGGCCTGGGGTCGACCCAGATCTAAGTTCTGCATCTCACTAGCAAGCAGAGCCCTTCTTTCTTTCAAGAAGTTGAGTCGGGTAGTCAGCTTGGCTAATGCAGACGATGGTGCCACCCCAGATTCCTGATAATGTAATGCTAGTATTAACTTCAGATTCAATTAAATTTATAAAAATGTATTAACTTCAGGTTAATAAATTGTTAACGTAAGCTATCAAGACACAGAAGGCACATAGTAGCATAATAAATGTTTATCATCGTGCAGAATGGGGTCACCTCTGTTTTAGTACTTGAACCTTGAACCTTGCCCATAGCCTTGAACCTCGCAGTAAGTGATCCGTCTTGGCCATCCTTCGAAGCCAACATCTTTTGAACCATTTGGTTTGTAGCCCAGAACATGTCAGGCACAGAATTAGACCCTGCAGTTGCTGGTGCTTTGACTGAGGAGCTGATTTCTGTAGAAAGGGCAGCATTTTGTTCGCCTCTGAAGAAAGGAAGGCCAATTTAGTAGAACTCTATCTTGATTATGTCTCAACTCTCAACCAAGGATTGTAAAGAGAGGCAAAATATTATAGAATGCAAAATTACTACTAAATCCTTGGCAATAAAACCTTACTCGACAATCTTGTCTGCATTTAGGAGCCGCTTGTTGTTGCATGATTCACATAATGAGGTGGAACTCAACTGGGCCTGGTTGTTGAGTTGTCCACGAAGATCAGAAACCTTTTGCTTCAAGTTCATAATATCAGCTTCAGCGGCAGCAACTTCCTCAAGATCAGCCTTAGTCTTTAATCAACAGAAAGAGGAAAACATTTCAAATGGTGAAAACTGTTATATATCTCAGTAGCCAGATTCAGAAACGATACCTTGCTGTCTATCGTTGACGGCAAGGACACCTGTCCTCTTCGCATATTCATGAGCCCAGACTCCAATGAAGCTCTCAAATTTCTCTCCTTCTGCAGCTGGTCTCGTAAATTTTCCACCTGTTGAATGTGCAAGTATCCTTGTTCAACAGACAAAAATGCAGAACGTCGCAAGCATAGCAAAACTTTTCCAGAAGCACATAAGTACATCATAGTTCTGAGTCAGAACTCTGTCAAGTTCTTGTTCTATGTCCAGTGTATAGCAGACTGTATGGTCCATTGCTGGATGGATACATGACTACGACAAAGTTATATTTTAATACTTCAATGGTGTAGCTGGCATTATCCAGTGTGCACTCAGTAAATTTTCCACCTGTTGAATGTGTAAAGTATCCTTGTTCAACAGACAAAAATGCAGAACGTCGCAAGCATAGCAAAACTTTTCCAGAAGCACATAAGTACAGCATAGTTCTGAGTCAGAACTCTGTCAAGTTCTTGTTCTATGTCCAGTGTATAGCAGACTGTATGGTCCATTGCTGGATGGATACATGACTACGACAAAGTTATATTTTAATACTTCAATGGTTTAGCTGGCATTATCCAGTGTGCACTAAGTGAAGTACAGTCCACAGTGCATCACAATAGGACCCTCTCTTTGGGCACGACCGCATGCAAACATTACCATTACTACTACAAACTTTGATTTATTTGAAGGAAGAAAGAAGTAGAAAGCAAGTGCAATGTTGCTCAAACTGATGCTGCACTCGGACGCCGCTCAAACCGATAAAACGTGAAATAAACAAAAGTTGGCCACATAATGAAATTAGTACTAAAATATAATCAGAATTTCATATGGTTAGTTATTTAGTTGTTATCAGGAGATATTCCTACAACAATAAAACATGATTGCTGTAGAGGGGTAAACTTCGGGAGCACCCTCTGAAGGATCCTGTAGGTGGAAGCAATGCCCCCTTAGGATCGAAAGCTGGCTAACTGACGAGGGTCTGCCACGGTTCCCGAACCATCCATAACTGCGTTGGATAAGTATATACACTACACAGCAAGAAAACGTACTCATGCTTTAAAAGGAAAAAATAACCATTTTGGTATTTATTAACATACTGCGTATCAGTTGTCTTTGGCATTCAGACAGAGAAGAATAAAAAGCTCATCTGACTGAGCACCATGATCAAACCTTGAAACGTAAGGGGTAAGGACCAATTTCTCAAACTTATTTGGGCTATTGCTTGAGTTCAGATGTTTGGATAGTACTTGCAGAATAACTGCTAGTAGAGCAGTCTTCACTTTCAACATAATGCCTGGTGTCTTATGTTTTCTGTAGCTGTTAAAGTTTAAACCCTTGTAGTGCAGTGGTAAGCTCCCCGGTTGAGGGAGAGAAAAAAAAAACTCGCCAACAACCCAAAAAATAGTGACAGGGCGCCAGCCTGTGGCACATGTGGTTGGTCAGCCCAGGTTACAGTGCGGCCCTATAGGGTGAAGCCAAAGTTAGGGGGTTTTCTCAGCCGTCTGAGATTTCTTCTTAGTGCAATGCCGCGGGGGCGGTCTTTCCCCCACCGGTCGAGTTTGTTTTTTTCAATAAGTTTAAACCCTGCCTGGTATGGACGATCTCCTATGGAAACAAAGCCACTAAAAAGTAAAAAAAAAAGTTACCTGGATTATATCCTCTTTCCAAAACAGAAAGAAAAATCAGACCTAAAGTTTGAACTCTTACTTCTTTTTCAAGTGCTACACGGCGCTCATGTAGTCCTCCCTTTCGCCTTTCTAGGCTTGCCTGGAGGACTGCATTTTCTTTTACCTGAAAAAGACATAGCATCATCTGACATGGAAGATTGTTATCTTACATGATTTTAGTGTGATCCTTGTACCTCCACTGTAATTTTAGATTGGAGATGACTCTTGTTGTTTTCAAGCTTCACAATATGACCCCTAGTTCAGAAGCTGAATTAGATAAGAAAAGGGAACTCAAAATATCAACGGATGTTAATTCTAAAAGCTGACTTGCATTTTTATCTTTACAAGTTTCCAGCTGTCTGTTTTTTTATATATCTTTAAATAAGGTAACAGGAAGCCGTAAATGGTATGCCAATTTCATAGAACATACAGATTTTAGAGAAGCAAAGGGAAGGTGAACCTATATCCTGTGAAAGAAAGAAAACTTCCTATGTATGAATTGAAAAAAATGTTTGTAGTTTATGCACTACTCATACTACAAGTGGGAGTGGATAGAAGTAGGACAAAAATATATGGGGAAAGGAATGTAGGGAAACCCTTTTTTCGCTAAAAGTGGCTCAGTCCATAGCAGCCATCCGTCACATTCTTTTAACTATGAGAGCTAAGAGAACTGGGTCACTAAGTAAGAACAGAAAGAGTTTATTCCCATTACTGAGCCCTAACAACAATGAGCTATTCCTTTTATTCTCTTTGGGTCATCAAGGGATGAGTTCTTGGTTGTTGAGAACTATAGAAAAACAACTTGCAAAAAAGAATTTGCTGCTTTTAAGAGATGCCTGATACTCTTTTAATACATAGCACATGCCCAGTTGCATTGCATATAACAGGCTACTTACTCATCATCATCATCACTGCAACAGTCAGCCTCCTCTGTTGAGAGGTCTTTTCTTGCCTGTAAATAAAGTGTTTAAGCCAAACTATAATACAACACTAGTTCTGATACCCAGAATTATGTGAACAAAAATTTAAACTTACTGAAGTACGCCCCCATGAGTTCCTTTTGCTTTCATTAGTTGAGCTGCTTGTTTTCTCCATAAACTTTGCTTTTGAAGATGATGAATGAGCATTTGGTTTTTGTATATGATCTGTGGATCTCTGTGATTGGGATGGAAGGTTGCTCTTCATTTGAGAGGTATCGTCCACCTTTTGAGGAGAACAAATTTGATTATTTTCTTCCGTTGGCACACCATGTTCCACTCTCGTGAACTTCACAGGAGGTTGAACTTTATTATTTTTATCACATTCAGGGTCCAATATAACCTATCGGCTATGAGAAATGTAAGGGTAACAAACTGCAAGAGCATTTAGTTGGAAATGATAATTTATATGCTTTAAATGGGTGCTGTAATTGTTTCAGACTTCATGCAGTGTTATGCAATAGAATCTTAGTCTTATCAATATAATTTCCAAGAACATTGAGTTACTGTGACCAAGGTTTTTTTCATCGAAGAATGAAAAGTTTTAAGAAGATGCCTGGAGTAATTCCTTCAGTCAAGAAAAAGGAAGGCCTTTTTTAGTGTTCTGAGTAAAAAGAATGCTACTTTTTTCTCAAACAAAAAAAAGAGAATGCTACTTTAACCACTAATTTTCAATAGCGTGATTTTATAAAAAAGTATTTCATAAAAAAAATCACCTAGATCCTTTCAGATGTTTATCATGGCTGCATGCATCCTATATTCCTATAGAGTAGTCTTTTGTTGGCTGTATGAAATACATAATAAGCAGCCTATAAATATGTATCTTATTAGCATTTCAATTATATGCTAGCTTCAAACACTAAGTAAAATGCTGGCATTCGTTATCAGAATGCAACTGGTGGACTTTTGGGCTATCAGTTGAATATGAAAGCATAAACAAGTCAGTTAGATACAGCAAATAACTAGTTGATTTCTTGTTAATAGATTGTTTATTGAGAATCTCCCTGAGATATACGTACTCGCTAGTGGAGGTAGTTGCTAATCAGTCAACCAGATTTGGTTTGCGCCTCTGACAGATATGATGATGCTAGGCCCAACATCTCCTCCCGGAGAGTTTTTGTTTTTACAAACTAATCATCATATGGGATTGAGAATTAGCTTCAATGGTTGTTTAATTGTGCACCAAGAAGATATTGCCTGATGAATTAAGCTGCTCAACATATAATTGCTGCTCAAGTTTCAAATTATGTGCAATAGGGAAGTTTTTATAGTAAGCGAATGAGGTCCTTTTAACTGGAATAAAGGTTGTTGGTGAAAGTGGGAAAGGTTTCATCAGACTTGTGAGCAGCAGTGTTGAGGGATAATCTATGGATGCTAAATAAAATAATCTCTGGATGCTAAAAGCAAGACAAGAAGGTAACGTAAAACACAAATTCAGAAATAATAAATGATTAATAAGGAATAGCATGATAAAACAAGGGGTCAATCCTAAAGGTCTACAAAATATTCCTTTCCATAATGTTTTAGAGATGAGCAGGTGTTCTCGCGGGCTACTGGTTACTGGAGTTTGCTCTCAGTCCAGAAACCCGGGTTCGAGCCCTGCATCTTCTTAATTAAAAAGCGGGGGTGCAGTCTGCTCCTTCCCGTCAATTTGTTTTTTAATGTTTCAGAAATGAACACAGTGATTAGATGAAGTACCTGGTCATCTGCATTACCAATCTTAATTTTAGTATCACATTCACCCCTGCTGCCAGAAGAGTGTTCAGTATTATCATTCAAATCTTCTTCGACATCATCTTCACCCGAACCATAGGAACCATCATCTTCAGGGATATCATTGTCTGTCGAATATTCCTTGTCAATGTCAGACTCGGTATAAGCATCTGAAGAGTATGAACCATCTTCAATATCCTAAACAGGTAGTTGTTGGATTAAAATTCATGAGAATCAAATGAACTTGCTTGCAGAGAAAAACATGTCAGGGGTAAAGGTCATACATCAAATATTTGATCATATTCCTCAAGCATAATAATAACAATGGCTTGAGCATGGTTGGCAGCAGCAGCAGCTTGAAGCAACTGGAATGAACCGTCCCCAGCCATACTGAAGTCATTATCAATGTCACATTCACCAAGAAGAAGAGGCCGAAGAAGAAGCGGTGCCATGCAAGCTGCCAAAGCAGATGAAGACATTCTATTTACAGCTTTGTGCGATCCAACAATCTGCATCATTTTGAGAATCCTAAAAGGAAAGCAATGAGTTTCGTGGACTTCAATCTTGCTGTTGTCAATTTATCATACAGGCTAAAGCTAACTGATAATAAAAAATTCTTTAAGAATGAAAATCATAGGCATCAGGACAATAGCGCCATGAACATTAATTTTTTCTCAGTCTAGACTTTGGTTGATAAGACATTTGAAACAATGCATTGGCAGTAGATACCTCTGTAACAACTGACGATTTGGTTCTGGGAAAACTTCGTATATCACTCTATTCATAGCATCGAGTCTTCTTGTCTTGTCAGTTCCTGTATAATATGCTTATTTTTGTCAGTTAGCATGACACAGTTTAGTAGGGCATAGGCTTAGCTAGTATTTTGGTATATACTCCATGAAAGCTATCTAACTCAGAAATTTAAGACTGTACAGAGTAAATAGAGTAAGTTTCAAGTCAGTCTTACGGTAAGCTCTAACCAGGGCAGTGCAACATGATGCTGGAACTGGAGAAGATGGCATCTCTCGAAGAATGTACTGCAATGAGTGAGGACCAACAAATGTTACTAAAAAGAATAGAATCACAGTTTGTTCCTGTTGTGAGATCATGGTAAACCTTGTCAGTAAATACCTTAATACAGTCACCGATAACATGTGCATCCTCTTCTGGGGAGAACTCATTCTTTCCTACAAATTCATATTAGAAGATGTGGTTTTAAATACATAGATGGCAAATAAGCTAGAGCAAATACAGCTCTCTCAGGATATCCAGACTTGTAGTCCTCCCAAACTAGAACAACACACAATAAGCTCTTGGTAAATCCCAAGAGGGCTGAGACACTGTGAAGTACCAAACCTAATTGTCCTAACTTAGAAGGGAAAAATGTCAGACTACAAGAAATCACCCTTTTCGTAATCCCGAACCCTGCGTTTCACTTCTTCAACATCAGCAGACTGACGGAGGATTCCTTCAACCTTGACACCTAGAAACAGAGTATTTTTTTCACTTGTCATTGAACAGCTAGCTTGGTAAATATGTAAACTTGTACTTGGATGTTATTTGATGTTCACCAGGATTTTTATTTTGCAAATTTGTAACTGCAGGAAATTTGAGCAAGATTGTGTATTGAAAACATTTACCATAATCTTCAATGAACTTTAAGGCCTTCTCCAGGAATGCTGTAGTGCCGTCAGCATCGACAAGTGCAAATTCAGCTGGTCTACCGATCACAGATTTATCCTCCGCTGCAATGGAAATAACCGTTGATTATTTGTATTCCAACTCCATGATAAGATTCCGTCCCTCCCCCTCCCCCTACCAGAACAGAGTGAGAGCAAAATAGACGGGGAAAAAAACTGTTCCAAATATTGTACAGAATCACAAACTAAGTGATGAGAAATCTCTGACTTTAATATGTTAGCAAAGACATATTACATTATCTGACACCAAATGCAAAATTTTCATTTTTATGTCATCTGTATTATTTGTATAGATGGTAGGTCGGTGTCAATATCCCATCTTGGCCCATGAGGCCCAAAATCTATTTATATATACTCATGGGAAATCAGTTGTGCAATTGTAGATGTCTTCCTTTCTCCCTTTGACTTTTGAGACGAATGGGAAATGAATTGTGCAATTGTAAATGGAAGCATGCATGTTGATTAAGTTAGTGTTGTAAAAAAAAAAATCTAGTTTCTAAGTACTAGCAGAAAATCAAAACTGAACATTGGACTCGAGTATTTATCTGGCAGAAGGTCATTTTTTGCAGCACAACACCAACGCCATTTTTAACCATGTATAACAGAATTTTCAAATCAACAACACATTCAGGACGTGTAAAACGAAGGTAACCAGACACCAAAAGGGAACAGTACCACCGTACTTCTACAGCTGTCAGAAATGGAAAATGACAGGAGCCTAGAGCTATCAACTTCAGTTAGGAGAATGAGAGGAATCAATATATCCATTGAAATTTTGACTAGCCTATTGTTTGTCACAAAAGCTGGATTCCTTTTGGTATAGAAAGTATGACCTATTGGTAAATACAAGAGACTAGTGCATGCAAATTCTGATAAGAGTAAACATAGCTTACATTGTTCAACAACAGCTTCAGCAGGTTCTGTTACATCAGTGCTGACTATTGGATGTTGCCCAGCTGTATTCACAACATTGGGTGCATGAGCCAGAGCATTCTCTAATGCACTTCTCCACTCATTTAGGTCTTCTGTAGTTTCTGCCTGCTTGATAAAAAAAACTGTAGCGTTAAATACAAATCATATTAACTGTTGTTGCACACCAAGCCCCGGTCATAGCCAGCATTTGCAACTTCAATAGCACTGCAGTGGTAACATCATTGCACACTCCCAAATGCCAACCCTCCCATTTGAAGCACCATAGCAGTAACCAATAAACTGAATGTGGCACACAACCAACCTTAAGGGTGAAAGTACGTCCATCACGACCATCAGGAAAGACCACTGTTATAGTTTTCCTTTCTTCTTTGACTATCATACTGAAACATTGCTCAAGATTATAAGCTTATAAGATATTATTGAAGGAGCTTTATACTTCAACAAAAATAAGCTTTAAATTCACACCTTGCAGTGTTATTCAAGTCAATTCCGCCAAGTGTAACAACTGGTTCACTTCCTCTGGGAAGGGGGACATTCTGAAAGTAAAGCAGAAAATTGGGGGGTAATTGCCATGTTTGTGCATAACCTAGCATTTTAGTTTGAATAAATTACTAAGCCAAATTCATAAAAAAAATCAACAACAAGCCAAAAAGAAACTATATGTGGCTGCAATCATGTTTACCTCTTGAAATGGTTAAATGGATGGCCTATAGTGTTGACGTTTTGTTTTCTATCACAGTTTATATCAAACTGTAGCACTATTAGGTATAATAACTAACTTGTAGGTTCATTCAATTTTTCCGTACACTATTAGGTATAATAATTAGTGAATAAGGATATAATGACCTAGACCAAATCAGGGTGCTAGTTTGTAGTTTAGCTGTTATAATGCTATAAGTGGACATAACTTTTGTTAGATATAGCTTTACTTAATGACAGCTCAGGTACTCTAATGCGAATCTTAATAATGCTCTGGCTTAATCTAAGCAAGTAGATGGGAATAATGAGCTAAACAAACTTCTAGTTCAAAACTTTTTGTAAAGGTTGGGTGTAGTTTCTAAGATCAGATTCACATGCTTACTCTTCCTCAAAACGAATTGTGGAAATTATATCATGTTTCATAAGGCTAATAAAATATCAGGCCAGAAGAGATCAAATGTTATCTGCTCAGTATGGGAGGGTCAATTGGGCACACGAGAAGGGAAAGCCAGGTTTGTAGCTTCCCTTAGATGGTATCCTAGCTCTCTATGATCCAATTGATGATATAGTTGAACCGTTGGTCATATAGTACGGATAGCAAGGGGTCTAACCTCACTGGATAAAAGTATCTCATCACCTAATGTCTTCTCTCTGAATACACTTTACCTTGGAGTGTGCTTTATTACAGCAAAATTTAAGTCCGAATAACAATTTAAATTATTCACAGCATTGTAACTGAAGCATAGAGACAAAACAAATACATAATTCTACAAAACAGTATTAGATCATAAATCGAAGAAAATGGAACAGTATAGAAGGAATCATGGCAATATATCTTACAGGATCACTCCTGAAGAATACTAATGATGTCCTTGTAAGGATAAACCAGCGCTTTTTCCATACTGTCCAGCCGATCCCTGTAAGTTATAAAATTTAAGGAAATGGGAAGCATAATGAAGCCAGAAATATATATATAAGTCCATGTTAAAACAGAAGTCTTCAAATGTAAAAATGACAATGGACCAAGCAAGCTTCTAGTAAAGGTTATGTTGGTCCAATTTAACTCATTTGATGGATAATATTCCTATGGCATAGAAATATGAAAAGCTTACCAAAAGTTAATCTAGCCAAGCTAAAACAAAATTGATGTATAGCATTAGCAGGAAAAAGTTACCTTTAGATGACAGCAATAAATTTCCACTCTTAAGAACCTGCAGTAAAACAATGTGTATTCTATTGTGAAATTTTTCATAGCACTAATCTTTTTGCCAAAACTTGAATCTGAATTAATAGTGTGATTATGAAGTTGTAGTTTTACAGTTCCGATATTGGCTACATGCTCGTTGAAGTGCAAATCTGAAGTCAAAGTGATGCATTGTACAGTTTATTCTCTTATTGTGAAGTTTTTTTTCCTTTTAGGGTACCTTTGATACCCCTTTTGTTGTTTTCTTGTACAGTTTATTCTCTTATTAACATATGCTTAACACAGTGGGGGCTTCCCCCGCTGTACAGTTTCAGAAGAAAAAAAAGTGATGCATTGTGTGATTGTGTCACTTGCTCTAGGAAATACTAGAACATCAAAAGGTCATTAGTAGAATGCCCATGGCACCTTTTTTTTCTCGAACACGCAGGAGAGTTGTGTATCAATATATTAAGAAGAAAAAGGGTTTTAGAAACCGAAGGCACAGTCATGTTTTATTAAGGGAAAACCTGGACAGAAAAACCATAGCAGGAAAACCCATGGCATCTTTTGTTTATGTAATACCAAGCACATCTTCATGAAAAAACAATTCTGAGGTTAAAGTGATGAATTGTATCACTTGCTCTAGGAAATACTAGAACATTGAAAAGATCATTAGTAGAATGCCTTTTGCATCTTTCCTTTATTACTGCCAAGCACAGCTTCATG
This sequence comes from Urochloa ruziziensis, assembly GCA_015476505.1. NCBI lineage: Eukaryota > Viridiplantae > Streptophyta > Magnoliopsida > Poales > Poaceae > Urochloa > Urochloa ruziziensis. The sequence goes on from CM027118.1 coordinate 9,831,274, forward strand.
AAAAAAGAAAAACAAAATTTTAGATGCTAGATAATCCAACAAACCTGACAGTTTGGGCAAGTGGTTGGTGAATTTTCACCAGCTTCAGATTTACTAGTGGTCTGAAAGTTAGACTCTCCCGCCCCACAACGGCAGACCTTAACCTGGCTGATATTCTCAGTGGGCTGTGAAGATGATACATGTCAGAGTATGAAACTGAGAAGGGTGAATGGTTAGAAAATGCAACAATCAAATAATGCAATACCTTTTGGAACTTAATGTTAATTGAAACAAGGAAAGGTATGAGATTTTACATAAGCAGTTATATGTGTAAATACTGTTAGCAAAAAAATACAGAGTCTTTCAGAGAGAACATCGGTATCATTCCAGTACAACAAAAAATCATATGAATAATGTAACAGCCATTTTACCCATTGATCAACCAAACTGAGCTCTATTATCTCGCTTTATATTGCAAATATTACATTGATCCAGTATTTTTTAAGTGAAACACAAAATCAACAACTTCACTAAAGTGACTGAATCATGACATGGTGAAGTCCAATAACCCTACAAAATCAACAACTTCACTAAAGTGACTGAATCATGACATGGTGAAGTCCAATAAAAACTTCACATAGATGAATTAACATGATCAGTAACATAGAGAAGATAAAGGAATTAAGAATGTAAGCGAAACATATGCCCCCTCTTACTTCCTGGTAAGATACCTTGATCTCTGAAGCTGACATTGTCTGCTCTAGGTGGCTGACTTATGAAGACCTCACGATGATTTCTCCTCCACTGATGAGTTGATGTTCTCCAACAATAAATATATGCAGCTTACAGTGTTACTAATGACGATTTCATGAGATTTGTTCTCTGCAAGAATAATATAAAATAAATAAACCGATACAGCCATATTACCAGGTTCCAATAAGAAAGCCTGTTTAGATTGGGGGATTTGAACCCAAAATTCCAAATCCTTAGGAATTATTTTAAATTCGAACTAGTTCTGTAAAATCTTGGACTAATCCTCCTCATGCAAACACTCCAATCCCTATGTTCAGATTGAAAAAACTTGTTTAACAACAATGTTAGCTAACCTGTGATCATATTCAATGGTTGAAAATATGTGCACAAACTACCAGTTGTTCCAATTCTTGACCTACCAATCCTATGGATGTGTAATATCATATAATTGAATACATTATCAGTTAAGCAAGAGCATATGTGATGTGATCTTATCAACTAAAGCTAGTTTTCCACAGGAATAGGGAGGTTACCACTTACCAGAGGAACCTGAAGCATGAAAGCTTATTTAGTTTGTCATGGGTCAGCTTCAGATTAGCTGAGTTGGATTCAGCATCCACAGTAACTATCGGCTTAAGTTTTTAAGCCATTAGTTGGACCTGGAGTATCATATAGAGAAGTAAATTTAACAAGACATGGGGGCTCTTGTGGTCTTGTAATCTCGTTAAAGTAACAGTATATTACTTTTTGTAGAATAAAAGCTATACTAAAATGATAGACTGATAAAATTGAAGTTTCAACATCATGGAGCTCATCTCGAAAAAAATGAACTTGGCTTCACAGTAGTAGTTTGGGTGAGGAAAAAAAATAATGTTCTAAATGATTCTCAAATGCACAAAGATAACTACATAATTGTCCATATCCCCTCTTTCTCATAGAATTAAAACTGCGGTACTTTGAAGCAACGTTTCGGTTCATACGTCATAAGAATTTCTGTCTCGCCTCCCTCAACAGGCTGACTGAAATTCAGCTAAAAATGTTTTGCTTCAGAGCAGAGACCTCCAAGTTGCACGGCATCAAAGCAAAGCACGTTTCCTAAATGACCATACTACTGTGCCGGGCGCTCCCAAAAACAACCACCCACCAATAGCAAACTCCGCTTGAAATCTCGAACGGGTCGGGAACCCAATTCCCCGGGGCAATTTTGCACCAAAACATATACGAGTGAGCAAATTTACATTGCACATGACATATATGGAGCCAGATTCCCAGAATTACCACGGCGAAATCTTGTCATTTCGACTGGTAACGAAAAATCTCCTGGATCGATTCCGCAGCTACACCCGCAACGTTCTGCATGCACTGCACCCGAGACCAATTAATCTAGTAAATCGTCGAAGCGGCGCAATGAGCAGCCCTCTCTCCGATGCAGCAGCCGCATAGTAGAAGAGGCTCTTCATCTCTGACGCACGAGCGCGTGCCTCCAAAACGAGAATGCAGCCCGCGCAGCATTGTCCGGGCCCAGATGAACGCGCGCCAACAGCACAGTTGCCTCATTCCCCCTCAATCCCCCAACCCGCGAAGGATTCCGCATACCACCCCCGGAAATGCACAGCACGCGCCGATCGAAGAACGGAGGCGGGCAATGCGGCTCACCTGCGGCCTCGACGCGACCCGAAACCTCACGCCGGTGCGTGCGCCACCTCCTCCTCCTCTCCTGTGTTCTCTCGCCTGCGTCGATCCCCTCCTCCGCTGCCGCTCGCGGTCTCCCCGTTCTATTTTCTCTCCCTGCTCCCTCTCGCCCGTCACTTTCTCCGGGGAATTCCTCCCGTGGCACGGGGCGAGCGGAAAGACAGAGGGCCTAGCCTAACGACCCGCGCTCGCTGCACGCTGGGCCCGCAGCCCCCGGGCCCCGACGTGTCAGAGCAACGGTCCGATTCGCCTCCCCGTTCTCCCAGCGAGAAGCGGGCGTGAGGACGGGGTCAAGCGACCAGGGCCGTTGGATCTCGAATGCGACACACGTGGCGGCAGATCGAGGGCTAAGCCGGGTGGAATTTTCGTGCGGGCGGAGTGGAAAGCACGTCCTGGCGAAGAACGGGAGAGCAGAAGCTGTGGGGGCATGGGCATGCACATCTGTTTCTGGTCGGGCCCCGGACGCCACACTTTTTTTTCCCTCTGCTCACCTGTCGCTGTAGGAGTATCTGTGTCTTGTGACTGTTGTGGTCTCTTTGGGTAATGATCAATCTAGGATTCTCACATGATTTCGTCACAAATGTGCGTGCAACTCTCCAGATCATGAGCATGATGAGTGCATGACCAAAAAGGCAGAAACCAACCCCGTTGGACCAGCCAACATGCTCCGTCGGAAACGCTTTCCTGGCCTGATCTGAACCACTCGAACTTCAGTTGAACGACCCGGATCGCACCTCACCGTGCACATCAGAGTATCAGACTGCCATGCAATGGCGAAAAGGACAGTGACTGATCCTTACAGATTTGTTAGTAGTACCTGCTGTCCCATACAAAGCCATGTGAAGAGCCAGGGGCCCTCTTCAGTGAAAATGCGACGAGACCTCACGGTCGCGACAGGAGTGAAGAACCACAATACGTCAATACCAGTCCCATAAACAGACAAGCAAATGCTAGGCCTGCGTACAAAGCGTGACAAACAGTAGCGCCAGAGACAAGAAATGTGTCCCGCAGCAGCAGAAGCAACCAAACCAAAAGGCGTACAGTCCCTCGGGATTTGCACGACATGCAGCAGCAGCGACAAGCCGACAACGCCGCGTGATAATTTGAACCTAAAGTTCTGATGAATCCGATCCACAGCCACATTAGCAGACTACTAAGGTTAGTGCAGCGTAAACTGTAAATGTCTACTCCCTCCGTTCCAAAATAGATGACGTTATGGGATGCGTGCCGGTCAAACTTTCTCAACTTTGACTAGATTTATAGAAAAAACGTGCAACATTTTCATCTTCAAATAAATTTGTTAAAAAACTAGACTTAAAGATCTTTCCAATGATACTAATTACTTAGCATAAATATTTATATATTTTAACATATAATTGCCGGTATTTTGAAAATGTTGACTTCTCGGGAAGCAAGAATGACATCTATTTTGGAACGGAGGGAGTAATGGTTAACTTTTGCTGACTGTGAAAAGCAACACCCGGAGGGAGAACAATGGACACCGGTCGCCGACTCTGGCAAAGCTGTGTCCCTTCTCAGTTGTCTCCTCTTGGTTCATCGTCCTCGTTCAGATTGATGCCCGTGATGCACATTTTTCCTATATTTACTGCAGTGCAAGGAAGAATGACTGAGTTAACACTATGCATTAAGAGTCTTGACAAGAGCAGAAAAATCTTGAGCTATTGAAAAGGTGGGGCACACTGCATAACACTTGGTGCACAATTACTAATTAAGCATGCTAGCTAATCCTGCTCATCAAACAGATTGCACACGAATGTCACATTTACGTTGAATTAACAACGTTCATGCTGAATGTTTATTGCTATTTATACAGACATTATAGTCTTAATGCTTACCAACTGCATCAAGCCCACGTAGATTTGGCATATATTTGATAATATGATCTTCCGCGTCTTTATCAGCCTTCAGCGTCTCACATTCAAAAGAGAGCAAGACTTTCTGGTTCCCATGTTCCTTTTCAACCAAACCAACAATGTCATCTTCCCATCTGCACAGTATTATTTACATTAGGAAAAACTAAAATCGTTCCAGTAAAACTTATAACAGCTAGAAACAGATATCTTGATAGCAGTGATGACTCAATCATGGCACGTGGAGCATCAACCTTAGCGAAAGCATCTAAAAACGGTTAAACCGGCACACAGCAACATTATGCTGGAGAACTGGGCGTTGGATTACTAACATAGGAACCACTATGCCACCGTTTGAAGCTGTAAAAAGAAAAGCATTTTTATCTCGTACAAAAGGACATGTGTGAAGGGTCTTTGTATTAAAATCTCTGAAATTGCCAAGTTGGACTCGAAAATAGGGGCTTGAGTTTATCTAAATCAAGTGTAGTAACTCAAGAAAGGACGCATCTGTCAATTATGCAGCTAAAGCTTGCTTTAATGTTTGATTGATGTGGCACTATTTAGAAACGACCTTGTTGCCTGTGAATGACTCCTGATATGTAGACACCACACCATCTAGTGATCTACATCAAGCGGCTACAAACTACGCTAGTGTTATAGGAGTAGCACAACACAACTTTGCACCAGTAAAAGCAAAGCTGACCTTTGTTTCAGTAATAGCTCTTTCGCAGCTTCAATAGCACATGGGAATGAAATAATTAAATAAAAATCCCTAAACAGCCAGTTACATTTTACATAGAGCAATTTAAGTGTATGCACTAGAGTTAGCAACCAGATCTAATCTAGAAAAGACTGTAAATTGGCAAGTCTTGTAATACACCCGTGCCGGACCTCCTTCAGCCCAAGTTGCAAAGTAATGAACTCTCATTGCTGTAGTGCATCCAGTTGCTACTTCAGGCCTCGCTACCATTCAAGAACAGGTGATGGTGGCAATTTGGGATGTTCACCGGATGCACCACCAGTAATGTGCATAGTTTACAGTGAATCTTTTATGCAATTGGATACTTGAGGTCAAGTAAGTGTCTGTTAGAAGACTTAGCAACAATCTGACATATATTCTTTTCAAGATTAGTGTCAGGTCAAACATGCCCTTGATGACCCCAGCCTGAAAATACTACAAAAGAACTTGCTGAACTGAAGACATAATGTAGCACAACTGCTATTAATATGGCACCTCCCAGAAAGTTTCTATGTTCCTATAAAGCCCCCCAAAAATATGAAAAATCATGGCAAGAAACCATATAGATTCTCCATGCAAATCCTCACGTAGGCAACAAGAACACCACTTGACATTGTTTCGGCACAAGGTAAATCAGCTGTGAACTCTAATGAAATCCATACAGCAAAGCAAGACTTACCCACGCAAATGGTCAATGTTTTGTAATCGAAGCAAGACTTACCCATGCAAATGGTCAATGTTTTGTAATCGAGCAGCGTCATGGCCCCTGCATTCCACCACAAGCACCTTCTCTCTCTTGCTCTGGCATATGATCATAACAGATTTATGAGAAAGCCAACCTCAACCACACAAACATCATATAATTCAGGAGGAATTTTAGAATGCTTGGGAATAATGAGAGCCATCCATTCCGAGAAATCGGACGGTGGAAACAAAGGGAGTACCTATAGGTACCAAGAAGTACCAAATTCGTGGGACCAAGTACCAAAAATAGTGGGACCAACCATTGATTTAATTTATTTTCCTTTTTAATTTAATTTTTTTACACAAAACAGTAGGTACTTTTAGGTACCAGTGGGTACCTCTACAAGCATTGTAAAACAGCTCTTAATTCATGAGGAAGTTAACATCTGTCAGAAAAACGCACAGTTTCATGAGAAAAATAATAATCTCTATCATGAAAGCCACATAATTTCATAAGAAAAGATAGCCTCTTCTGGCTCTGTCCAGACTCATAATTTCACGAAAGCCGCGTTATTGTCCATTCTTCTCTTTCAAAAAAGGGCAAGTCATTTGTTGTACTCTAGAGCACAAAATTTGCTGTAGTTGAGGTACGGGTTCAAGTACCCCATTCTTCTCTTTCAAAAAAGGGCAAGTCATTTGTCCCGCGTATAGCCGCACGACCTCCTTCATTTTATCTTTTCATTACAAAATATAACTAGGCTTATGGTCCTTTACATCAACTATGATAGACAAAATATTAAAAAGAATAGTTCTTAAAACAAAATATAGTTGATTAGTACAAGAAATGCTTGAAGGAGCAAGTACATATGTCTCACCTTAAAATCAATGATGGTGAGCTTTATAAGACGGTAATCCTCTCCTCTGCTACATTCCCTCTCACAAGATATTGCTTACATAATAGGAAGAAAAATAACAAAATTAGCTATATGTCCTGATGACAATGTAACTTCATACTTATCTTCTGTTTGGTGAACTAAAACAGGGAACAAAGAGTTCCAATTCAACCAACTCAAATGCATTGGTATAGTTAAGAGCACATTATCTCACCATCTCATCCAAGCTACCCACCATATTCTACCAAAAAAATCAAATTGACCAATCTAACTTTTTTCCTTTGAATGGGACTAATCCTAAAAAATTTCCATAGCACAAAACAGCAGTTCTAAGTGTGACAGGTTATGCTATTTTATACACACTTTATCTTCCAATACTGTATTTCTGTAACAGCATAAATATCAGTCTGTTATTGCTCAGAACATTGCACCTGAAAAGAAAACTTAATTTCTACAGATTATAAACCCTCTTATGATATGTTACTGATATTTTTCTTGCCCTGTGATAATAAAAGGGTTTTGGTGATTTTATAATTAGAAATGAAACAACATAACAATATAGTTCTCAAGCGTGAAATTTGGAAGGAACCAACAACAGATGTAAGGGGAATGAGGATAGAGGATTACGGGTGCCCTGGAGGCCGTAGCAGATGGAGTCAGGGAGGCGGATGAAGTGTCCGGAGATGGCGCCGGAAGGCAGCAAGGCGATGGAGGCGACGCCTTCCATCGTCTCGCCAGCATCGCCTTCCTCGACGGCTTGCTCCGCCTCCGCCGGAGCCGGCGCCGGCTGGTGGTTCCCATTCGCCTCCGAGTCCAAGACCAAACCCATTGCTCCCTCCGTGTGTTCGGACACCGGCTGCGCCACCACCTACAGGTAGAGGTAGCGGAAACGACTCGGTGAACTAACTCCACACCAAGCTCATTGTTTACCAAGCCCAAGAAACGGATACAGCATGGGGAGGGAGAGATAAGATACGCTCACCTCGTCCGGTGATTCGGCAGCCATCATACCCCCTCGGTGGAAGAGCCTTTCGCGGCCGGCGCCGGCACGAACGTGGTCGAGAAAACGCCGGAGCGCAGCCGCCGCCACCGTCGTCCTCCGTTCTCGCTTCGCTTCCTCCCGCGACAGGGAACGAGAAGGCCGAGCTCTCTACAACTCAGGCCCAAACCGGCCACTTCGTAACAGAGCCCAAGCCCAAACTAGCCCATTCCTCTCTTTCCACAGCCTGTGGTCCGTTTTAGGCCCTTGGATCGGACGGTCCGTTATTAATCTCGACAAGGGCTTCTGCTAGATAATCTTCTCGACGAGGGCTTCTTACTAAATAATCTCCTCCGCCTCCAGCTCTCCACGTCTCGAGAGCTTTCGGCACGCAAGTATGGCGGCAGCGGCAGCGGCGGCGGCGGCCCCGACGAGGGCAGAGGTGCTGTCCCTCTTCCGGTCCCTCATCCGGACGGCGAAGCAGTTCTCCGACTACAACATCCGGGAGTACACGCGGCGCCGCGCCGTGGACGCCTTCCGCGAGAACCGCGCCCTCGCCGACGCGCCGGCTGCGGCGGCGGCGTTCGCGGAGGGGAAGAAGCAGCTCGAGGTCGCGAAGCGGCAGGCGGTGGTGTACTCTCTCTACGCCCCCAAGTCCAAGAGCGTGATGGAGTTGAAGGTGCAGTGATGAACGAGGGAGAGAGGTGCTGCGCCCTTTTCTTCCTCGCCGTTTCCCCTTTCTGGATTCGTGCCTTTTATGTGACCGTGCAGCTAGAACTGCTCTGTTATCACGTTTTCTAGATGAGTATTATCATGATATATCTGCTTTATGTGCAATAAATTACTAAATTCTACTGCCATAATCTCTTATGATTGGCATGCTGTTGTCTGCAAAACAATCTGTTTTAGGGGATTGTCAGTTGTGCTTGTTGTACTCTTGCGCCCGGCGCAGTATTTGGCTGTGATTCCTCGCTTGCAATTTGTACGCGACTAGTGTTAGCACGATGCTGGTTTGGCAAGGTTGCATTGGGGCTAATCTCAGTGCTCATCAGCTGTTCGGGGAAATTTCCCAATGACACACCGACTCAGTTACAATACCAAAACCAGACTAGATGGCTTATGTCTATCTTCAAACTTGATTATATGTAGCAACTTCCTTATTTTAGAGTCCGGGGCTCCTGGCATTAGTCAATGTGGCGATTGGCGCAATGAAGCAACACCTGCTGGCATACATGTTTCTGTGTCAATGTACCGAGTAGATGCCTCTTGCTTTCTGGTGAATCATGCTTTCTTGGTTTCTTCAAACAACAGTATCAGGAAACTTGGACAAGGGATAGCCATTGCCGTAGAGGTCCTCCCATGTTATTCCAAACTGCAGTTTTAGGCTGCTTGGCAACTTTTATGTGTCTCAGCCTCTGCAGATCTAGTGACATGCTGACATGCCTTGTTGTGTCCTGCACAGAAGTATGCCATGGTGACCTGCCCTCCCTGGTGCTTACGCGTTTGCTGGTTCTATTTTTAGTCTCAGTCTCTCTGCTTTCTTTCTTTCTGCTAACTTTGATATGCTGACTTTTCCTAATCTCATCAGATTGTTGTATCGGTCATGGATTCATGGTTAGTGTGTTAGTAGCACTTGTGATTTTCTCAGTGCATGAGAAACCTCTCAATGTTCTTTATAACAATCTCATATCAGCCATCCAGTACATTTACATCACAAGAAATTAAATTTAAAATATATATTCACAAAGAATTTTCAGAACACAAGATGTCACATGAGTTGTTGGTCTTTCACATATTATCACAGGCACTATAGTCAAGAACATGAATTAGGTGGCACGTATATTATGTGTAGCAAGATGACCCTTGTCTTTACGGACTTGATGGGCTGGAGAGTAAGAAAGGGGTGGTATCATGTACTTTACATAATTGATGGTGGCTACTGGCTTGTCTGTTCATGAACAATTGGAAGGTCTTGCTGGCTCAATTAATTGGACATTGTTAGTTTGTAGCTTACATGTGTAACATGTGCACTCCCGTAGCTTGGTATGTTCGGAAGCTAAACAGGACACTGCTTCATCCCAGATTGTTGCATCTGAGCTGACTGCTTGGAAAGTTCATTTTCTTGTGCGCACCGAAGCTGTCACCTTCTTTTGTTCCGGCTGCCATTTGTTTGATCCATCAGAGGTGGAAATATCACATGGGGAAGAATGATCAGAGTCTGACTCTGAACTTTCATCCATGTCTATTTGGTATATAGCTTCGTGGTTGAGCTTGTGGTGATGCGGGTCATTGTCTCTGCCATTCTGCTCAACCACTTCTGGGAATTCAGAAAAGTCCACCTGGATATTGTTCTCAGCAGCGATCTCTTTCACCACCTTTTTCTTAAGCTCCATGTTTCTTTTGTTGCCAGACAACTTCCAGACCAACTGCAAGGGCAGCACCAACCAACCATGTAAGCTCCAGCTATCTCTGTTTCCAGTTCCAAAAATGAGATGCGGCTGTAAATGAAAAATATCTTGTTCTAGTTACCATGGGGTTGACGATGCCGGTGCCCTCATTAGCAATTGTAGCAAAGTCACCTCCAAACTTATTTGCCAGGATAGTGCGTGCAAACAGTAGCTCTGGCAGATCACCACACCACCCGGCTGCAAACATGATCCCAGCGGCTGCCTCCCGAATGTTCTCGCTACACTCACTATGCACCAAATTGAATTGTCATGAACCAAACATGAGAATAAGATCATCTCAAATGGTAGGGTATAGAGAAGACACGCACTTGGGTTTGTCTAACTGCTTAGCGTGCTCAATGAGGCGATTGCAGTATAGCTCTATGATGTCGAAGGCCTCCAGCATGTTGTCCTCCTCTATGACCTGCTCTGCCTGCACGTAGAGATGAAAGCATCGATAAGTCTGGATTGAAGAGTATGGAGCTCCAATTCACGTGATGTTAGGTCTCATAGACTGGAACTTACACGGTGGATGGCACGGTCGAGATGGCCGAGGGCAACGAGCTGGCGGACATCGCTGCGAGAAATTGACTTGCGAGCAAGACGGGGACGGCGAGCATTGGCAAGGCGTGACAATGCAAGCTCAAGAAGGGTCTTTGCCTTGCCGGTCTGCTTGGAGGTCCTCCTGTGGATGAAGCCCATTGTTGATTGATTCTTGCCGGAGTTCAAGATGGTGTTCCTGGGTGTTGGCTTGGTTATTATGCAAACGTCAAGCTTGCTGTCCTGTTGGTCCTTTGCTTGGTTGAGAGGACGGGGAAGAAGAAGATGACTTGCTTGTGGACTGATGAGGAATGTCGGAGGGGTAAAGATTTTATAGTGCCATTCTTCTTGTCTGTGAACTCCAATTTTAGTGTGTCTGCTGTCAGTTCGGTTTAAACGCACTCCTTTTGCATTTGCAAGATCACCGCCTCGTGCCACCACATGCCTAAAGAAAGCAATTGAGGTAAACGTGAAAAGAGAAGTTAATAGATTTACAGTAAAAAAATACATGTGCGATATATTTGCCGCTGTAAACAAATGAAACACGCGTAAATAAATGGTCTTGATATTTTTTTTGTTACTCAGTTTTACTGTCTTCAGTTACATTCTATTGTCTGTTTTATTGACTCCAAAGATTAGCACGGCACAGATTTTGATCTTGATAGTTACTTGGTTACAACCTTAAAAAAAAATACTCAATCAAACGTTTTTTTTTTGGAAAAATTACTCGATCAAACGTGAACTTTGATGCAGAATCAAACCGAATCAAGCTGAGTCCATGTATCATATAAACTTAAAATGAGGCATGCCACCAAATGCATGGGCTGGTATTTGGTTGGCTGGAGCAGTCATAGGCTTTTGCAGTATATATAAACTTCTGCCACATCTGCTGTGGCAAGGATTTTTGCTGCCTGGGTTCCGTCGGCGCCCCAAGTGCAGCTTGGCAAGCTAAGACTGGGAACCAAGCAGGTGCATTTTCCCTTATTTCACATTTGTTGTTTTTTTCTTGGCTAAGTTCAAATGTACCCTCTTTCCACAGGATCCATGTTGGAATAGTTCCTATGCAATTTTTTTTATGAAGTAGGAATCTACTGGTTTGCTATATAGTCTCTGTGCAAAGCAATACTTAATTAATTATCTAATGAATCTTCTAACGGTTATAGAGAAGATACGTATTGTGGTTTGTCTAAACTCTAAACGCGCGGCATGATCGATGAGGCGCTTGCAGTAGAGCTCTATGATGTCGAATGCCTGCAGCATATTGTCGTCCCCTATGACCTGTTCTGCCTGCACGAAAGAAAGGCGATGCGAGCGTTAGCATTCCGACATTGGAAGGAAATGGTGCCACATTTGATGTGTATAGAGATTATAGGATCGTACTCGTTGGAGAGCGCGGTCGAGGTGGCCCAGGGTGAGGAGCTGGCCGACATCGCTGAGCGAAATGGACTTGCGCGCAAGGCGCAGAGGACAGCAGGCAATGGTGAGGCGTGATAAGGCAAGCTTCAGAAGCTTCTTAACCCTTGAAGTCTGCTTGGACTTGGAGGTCTTCCTGTTGAAGAATCTTATGGTTTATCGAATACTGCTGCCTTGAGACAGTCTTTTCCTAATAAGATGCAGGGTGGTTTATAATCTTTATATCACCTTAGATCAGAGTTGGACATTTCCTTGTTGGCATGCAACGTAGTAGTGGTGGCCTGTGCGTTGGCGTATAAAAGTACGTGTCCATGCATAATCTAGCCGTTGAAAGTAGTAAGTCTCTCTTGGATTGGTAATTTTCAAAAAAAGAGTCTCTTGGATTGAAAGGCAAAGAAATTTGCAGGTCAAGAACAAGTACAAAATTCATTCCTTGAAACAGGTTGGCAACTTATTAATCCCAATACAATTCTACACGCTCGTTTTATATACAAAAAAGGATCAGCAACTATGCTACGCACATCCTCGATCACTCTCGCTCCATGCACAATTTATCCATTTCTGACGAAACTTGTTGCATTGAACAGCTTCATGCGTTGCCTTATAGTCTGCAAGTTCATCTTCAATGTCATTCTGAAGCTGTTGGCTTTGGTTTCAGCTGCCCGCTGTTCAGAGTTGGAAATGTCGGCATTCTCCTCGCTGCTCTCCGGAGTCCGGACTCCAATGCTAATAAGGCACTCGTTCTCTGTGATGAAAGGAGCAGCAATATTTTGTCTCTGAACTTTCATCCGGGTCATCCAATCCTTCTCCTCGCATCGTTTCATGGTGGAAATCTCAACACTGTGGACCAATGCCATCCTGCTCAATTGCTTCCTAGAGCTCTGAGAAGTCCACCAGGATATTGTTTTCAGCGGCAATCTCCTTAGCCGCCTTCTTCTTCAACTCCATGTTTGTTTTGTCGCCTGACAACTTCCATACCAGCTGCAATGTAACACAGACCAACCCTGTAAACGCCAGGAGTCCCTTTTTCGACTTTCTGTGTCACGTATGAATAAGATCATGTTAATTACCATGGGATCGACGATTCCGGTTCCCTCCTTCGCAATCGCAGCGAAATCGCTGCCGAACTTGTCTTCGAGGATGGTGCGCGCGAGCAGCAGCTCTGGCAGGTCGCTGCACCACCTGGCTGCAAACATGATCCCAGCTACCGCCTCTCTAATGTCCTCCCTGCACTCCCTACAGAAACCAAGCACAATAGTCATGCAACCGAAAATCATGCTAGAGAAATTAGAGCCAAATTAAATAGGATAGGAGTTCAGGTCAAATGCTTCAAGCTAAGATGTTCAAGTGTATACGTACTGTGGTCTGTCCAATTGCGCAGCATGCTCAATGAGTTGCTTGCAGTAGAGCTCAATGATGTCGAACGCCTGCAGCATATTGTCTTCCTCAATGACCTGCTCTGCCTGCACCGAGAAAGGTTGCGTTAGTGCTGCCGCATTGGAAGAGCATTGCCCAAAAATTGATGTGTTCAGAGATCACAGGTCTGTACCCGAAGGAGAGCACGGTGGAGGTGGCCGAGCGCGAGGAGCTGGCTGACATCACCGCGGGAGATTGACTTGCGAGCAAGGCGGGGACGCTGGGCAATGGCGAGGCGCGACAAGGCCAGCTTGAGGAGCTTCTTAACCCTGGAGGTCTGCTTGGAGGTCTTCCCGTGGAAGAAGCCCATGGTTGGTGGATTACTGCTGCCTTCGGACAGTTTATTTGCTTGATGAACGGGAATTGGAATAGAAGAAGAAGGTGGCTTGCTTGTTGTTGGATTGGTCTGAATTCTGAATTGGCGAGGCAAAGATTATAAGGGCCATGCTACTAGCCTTGACTAGTCTAATTTTAGTCTCCTCAACTGTCAGTTTGGTTTAAACAGACTCATTTTTGCATCAGCAAGAACGTGCCCTTGTTGTGCCATGTGCTTGAAGAAGGGCAATAAGCTAAACGTGCTCAAAGTTAACGGTCGCAAAGCAAATTAAACGTGCGAGTGATAAATGAAATGGAACATGCAAAAATGGAGCAATTATCCTGTTTTTTCCCAAGAACGTGGTTGTGTTATCTGTCTGTGCCTCTGTGGTGTACGGCGCTTAGCTCAATGTTACTGTCACTCGGTGGGCTCGGACTGGGCCGCGCTCAGGTCCACCCCATGTCGCTCGGTTTGGTTTGGACCCTCCTATATTTAACTTTTTACCATCACAGTGTGGTTGGCGACTCTTCAGATAGTGATTGACAATACATATTTACCACTCAATGAAGAAAAACGATACAAAATTACCACATTTGCACTCGTGACGCGCCACATACTCATTCCACGTGGATCTGAGATGCGAAATGACCCTGCTGCCCCTGCCTCCATCACACCAGGTCGTCGTTTTCCCCTCTCCCACCACTGCCGTGTGGGACCCATGTGTCGAAGTCATCTTCAACCTTGAGTTCTTCGTTGCCGAACTCCTGCGGGTGCTCGCGCGGCGCTATGGGGGCACGTCGGCCGCGTGCACGCTCGCCGCTGTCACCCGCGCGTGGGCCAACACTTGCGAGTGGATGTTCGGCCACACGCACGTCTAGCAAGGCTGTCTCCGTGCTTGGATTCATTGGTTGTGGAGCTCGAATTGGAGTCTGGAGATGAGTGCACGAGTTGCTCCAGTGCTCGATTTTTTTTTTTTTTTTTTTTTTTTGCTCTCCGGTACTTGATTCAGAGGAAAGAAACGAGTAGAAAAATGGGGAGTACGAGCTCATGTTTGCGTGAGAAGAGGAGAATCAAGCTGCGGAGGGAAGGACCTGTAGTGCAGGCCAACAGGCAGCTTCCGCCATGAGCAAGGCGGCGGCCGACGGGTCGGTCAATGCCTCTGCCTGCGAGCCGTGCCACGCCGGACCAGCGCGCCGACGGCCGGTCACCGGGGTGGCCTTGCCGAGGAGTTGCTGTGAAAAAGAAGACGGCGGCAGGAGGTTGAAGATAAATCTTACATGTGGGTCCCAAGCGTCAGCGGCAAGAGGCAAGGGAAGAGATGAGTAACGTAAGGGCAGGGGCAGCCGAGGTCTTTTGCCACCCCGTGTTGACTCAGATCCACGTGGAATGGAGAACCGAGCTCCTGCTCGGTTGGTCAGCTGAGCGTGTGCTCAGGCTGCCCACCCGGGTTCGAGTGCTGATACTCGCCCGGGTGCCTCACCCAGGGGATTTTCCCCAGTTTGGTTTGCACAGGTCCTGGACATTGACGTGGTGCTACAATGGGAGTACGACGTGCCCGTCGTCTACGAGGCCGTGGCTTCGGTGATCTCCAGAAGGACGTTTGAGGTGTATAGGTTGTAGTTTCTAGGGGTGTGCGTGTGTGTGGTGGTGTGAGTGTGTTGGGTAGAGTTCAGATACTACAACTTGTATACTAGGAGTCCAGGCTCAAAAAAGATCCACGTGGAATGAGTATGTGGCGCCACGAGTGTAAACTAGTCAGATTAGCGCGCATTAATAATTTTTTCTAAAGTATTAACAAAAGAATATGTATATATATATTTCTTGTATTGTTTAGAAGTAACATTAGATTGATTATTAAACTAAACAATAATTAAAATTAATTAAAAATTTTAATTTATCAATGTTAGAATATGAATTCACCCTAAAGTTATTATACCTTACATTATTAGTTTTCTGAGTCTGAGTGCCATATAATATTTTTCTTGATTGAGAATTTGATAATTATTAGACATTTGCATTGTATTGATTATGTAAGCACTACACAATATTTTCCAAAAAAAAGTATGCAAGTGTTTTGCAAAAGAAAAAAAGTTTGTGGTGGGTCCCACGTGTAGTGGCATGTGGGTCCCACATATGGGCATGTGGGTCCCACATATGATGGACCATGTGGGGCCCATATAGTGCATGTAATGTGGGTCCCACATACGGTGGGTCCCATGGGACCCATAAATAGTAGCACCTAGCCTAGATTTGCTCCAATTCTTGGAGCTTTAATATATAGGAATAGATATGGTAATTTTGTATCCTTTTCTTCGTTGCGTGATAAATATGTATTACGAACCAGTAAAAAGTCCCGAGTGCAAGCCGAGGTCCCGAGGCCTGCCCGTCAGCCCCCGTCGCGGCTTCCCAGTCCCCCTCACCACACTGCCACTCGGGCGAAACCCCAAGCGCCACCCGCCTCCTCTCCCCTTCGCCGCGGCGGCCATGCTCCTCTCCGGGCCGCCGGCGGCGCCCACCCCGCCGCTGCTGCTCCCGGAGAGCAGCGGCGAGGGCGGCGGCCACGACTCCTCCTCCCGCCCGGCGGCGGCGGCGACGGGTTCGGCGGGGTCGGCGCCGAAGAGGCGCGCGGAGACGTGGGTCCGGGAGGAGACCCTCTGCCTCATCGCGCTGCGCCGCGAGATGGACTCCTACTTCAACACCTCCAAGTCCAACAAGCACCTCTGGGAGGCCATCTCCTCCCGGATGCGGGACCAAGGGTTCGACCGCTCCCCGACCATGTGCACCGACAAGTGGCGCAACCTTCTCAAGGAGTTCAAGAAGGCGCGCAGCCACGCGAGGAGCAACGGCGGCGGCTCCAGCGCCGGAGGGAACGGCAACGCCAAGATGGCGTACTACAAGGAGATCGACGACCTGCTCAAGCGCCGCGGGAAGGCGAGCGGCAGCGGCGGCTGTGTTGGTGGCAGTGGCAGTATCAGTGGTAGTGGTGCCGGGAAGAGCCCCACATCCAACTCCAAGATTGAGTCCTACCTGTTCGCAACAGATAACGGTGCGCCTCTGGTTATGCTTTGCTTCATGAAACATTGACTAGATGCGTATATCTTGAACTTGAATTCCACATCTGAGACTGTCAGTGCATAGCTTTGGGTTTTGGAATACAAGTCTGTGTGAATTTATACTGTTGCAATGGTTTGTTAACTGTGTGACGCCAGATATTGGAGTTAATTGCATAACTTCAGCCACTAGTAACTTAAGCTGTCCAAAGGGCCTAATTGTACAATTTCTTGAATTACGATTGCTATCGCATAAATCATTGGCTTATCATCGGTAGTTTGGTACAGATGTCAAAATTATAAGGCTGGTCAAACCATTCGAGCTAATATGACATAGACCTAGTGGTAAACACTAATACTGGTATGCAATACTCAGCTGGTTTTATTTCGGAGTTATGTTTGTGTGTGTGGCAGGGCTAGGATGTGCTTACATGTGTTAGATTTGGATAATATGGTGTGTGGTTATATGTCTGAGCTACCTGTTTTGTTAACATCAGTTCCTTACCATGCTTATTGGCTGAATATTTGGACTTTGTGCTTTGTTTGATTTTTGGCCGTTGCACGTTTTGTTAGCTTACATGGTCTAATATCCTCTGCATGCAATCTAGGTTTTGAAGATGCTAACATTCCCTTTGGTCCTGTTGAAGGTACTGAGCTATCCTGCACATATAACAATTGCTTCCCATTTCTTAATTTTTCTCATTTAGTGACTACCCATTTCTTAATTTTTTCTCATTCAATGACTATGTAAATTTTGTTGACGTTGACTGTACCCTTTTATGTTTTCTAGCGAATGGTAGATCGATACTGAGTATCGATGATCGTTTGGAGGATGACAGGCATCCGCTTCCTTTAACGGCTGCTGATGCAGTTGCAACCAATGGTGTGAACCCATGGAATTGGAGAGACACCTCAACTAACGGTATTAATCTGCACACTTGCAAGTTATATTGAATGCCGTTGAATGAATGGCCTGTAACTTCTCACTGCCGAGAAATTTGCATAATTTGTAATTATTGCTATCTCATGTTTGGTGTAAAACTGAATCCGATTTAATTTCCTATTGTTCTAATATAAGCCTTATGGTAATAAAAGATTTTAAACTCCTGAACTTAATCAAATCTTAGTTATTCATATCATAGTTTTGCCAAGGGCACACACAATGTGATAAAAAAAGGCGACCTTTAGCAATAAATACATGAGCAATAGCGGTTGGGGGAATACACCATAAGAAAAAAGAAACTTTATGATCAAATTCTTTTCTTTTATCTCCTCTCTTCCTTGCTCCTCCACACACAACGGTTGGTGCTGATGCCACCGCCAGGACCTTACCGAAGAAGCTGCTTCACAAGTTGATGAAGGTGCGCTTGGTGAAGTCTTGCCGCCTCTGGCTCATTTGGCTGCATGGAGTTTGTCACCGGCTATCATCACCAAATCTGGGGGGCAGGCTCAGCAAGAAGCAAGCACTTCCTGGAGCCATCGATGAAGTGGAGAATGCCTGATTTTGCAAGATCCGGTTTGCTCACTGCTGGATCTAGGGACGGTGAGTATGGATTTCATGGGATTTGGGGAGAAGAGCAGCGGTGGAAAGGCAGTGGCGTTGGCTCGTGATGCAAGCAAGATGTAGCACCAGGACAAGGAAAGAGAACTCGCAGAGAGGTTGGGATGGTTGGATTGTTTTTTTTTTAATTAGAAAGTCCACTTTATTACTATCTTTTACCATAACCATTGTAGGCAGAGCAGTAACAAAGGCCAGCTTTATTGAGCCCCCACCTTATTGCTATTGGAGCTATAAATTTATAAACATTGCAATTGCCTAATTCTTGGCAGGTTAGGTGGTGGGGACTTTAAACTTTCTGAGTTTCTGCGCACTAACTGCTATTATATAGTTTGTTACATCTAATGAGATAAATCAACAGCCTAGAGAAAAAATCTTTCTAATCCGTATTGTTAAGATTCTCTAGCCTTCAAGTAGCTTAAAATTGGCTAGGTGTTACTTCAATTCTACTAAAACTGAATTTAACAATTTGCAAAATATTCCACACATAAGTAAAAATTGTTAGTTCAATGTGATTATACAGGTGGAAATAATCAGGGAAGTTTTGGTGGGAGAGTTATTTTAGTCAAGTGGGGTGATTACACTAAAAGAATAGGAATTGATGGTACTGCTGAAGCAATTAAGGAAGCCATCAAATCAGCATTTGGACTTAGAACAAGACGTGCTTTCTGGCTCGAAGATGAAGATGAGGTTGTTCGTACCTTGGACAGGGATATGCCAATTGGAACATACACACTTCATCTTGATGATGGTAATTGTAAATTCTCTTCTCAGTCATAGAATGAGATTAATTACTTTCTCAGTAACTAGGAATAACATATTAGATCAGTATATGGGTGTAGTGATGTTCTTATGCCTTGTCAATTGAAATGTGGCAAATTTGGAATAAACCATGAGTCAAGGTTCAAATACTCTTTCACTACATATAATGATTTCTCTTATTTTATTTTGTACCTCTTTTTCCACAAGGGTGGTGTAACATGTAAAATAGATCCCTAAAACTTATGTCACTTACGTTTCTTTGCCTTATATTATAAAAAAAAATGCCATGTTATTCATGATTGAGATTTGTACATGAGGTTAGGAAGCAAAATGTTGTTCACAGTATTTCTGTAACTTGTAGTGTTTGGAAAGACTTGGTTCAATCTATAGAGATTTATCACTTCAGAGGCTTTTCACCTCTCTTAGTGAAGCTTGAGTAAAGAATAGTGCTATCCTGATGGCAACCTACTTAATATTGATCAATTTTTTCAGGGGTGAAAATTAAACTCTGTGATGCAAACCGCATGCAGACCCCAGAAGACAAGACATTCTACACTGAAGAGGACTTCCAAGATTTCCTCGCACGGCGTGGTTGGACACTCCTCAGGGAGTATGGTGGCTATAGGAACGTTGAAAGCCTGGACGATGTCCGTCCTGGCGCGATTTATCAGGGGATGCGGTCACTTGGAGATTGATTTTGAAACATCCGCCTGGACAAAGCGCGTGTGTGTGGAAGGCTGGAAGCATAGGAGAGAATTCGATAATCAAGCCATCTTTTATCATCTGATGATATGTAAATATAGCCGGTGAATGCTGTTAACTAGAATGTAAATGTCGATAATTTGAGTATATGCTGTTGGAGTGTGGAGCAAATGATCCTCGAGACAACTAGATTGTATATTTTCTTACATGAAACCTGAATTTGGCAAAGATTTCCCAAGTGGGGAACGGTCTGAATTGCTGGATTCTAAGGCAGCGGTGAATGGACAGAGAAGCTGGGCAGCCTGGTATCATGCGTCTGGTAATTTGGTAAAGCAAACACAAAGTGCACAAGGTGTTTACCGGAAAATAGTATAGTTTAGCTATGTGCAGGATGTACTTTTGTTAATCTCATATCAGTTGAATGGATTTTTCAGAAGTTTGCACCGCCAGTTTGAACTGTTTTTTTATCCATTTGCTCTAAGGAAAGTTTAGAGCAAAGTGCTCGTGTGGAGGAATTACTGCTGTTTTTTTTCCTTTCTCTGTGCTTCACCGTTTCAATAGAAAGCACAGGCAGCTCAAAAGCATTCATTCATTAGTTTCTCACTCGTGGCGATCTACATTCATTCAGTCGCTGCTGATAACCCGATCGGGGATAGAGTTATGCGGGCTCGCCATGACGCACCTTGATTCAGAGCTGATTCATCGGCGGCACTGCGACGGTTGGAACTGGGGGTTGCAGGGTTGTTGCAGGCAGCCGCCTTCGGCCGTCCTCCGCTCGGTTGGGTGTCATAAAAAGACAGGCAGCTGCTCGACAATCAGGCAACGCTGACCGGTGCCAGCAAGTAGAGAGAGGCCCAGGCGCCGGTGCCATGCTGCGCGCGCACTCTCCCCAGTCCCCCTCGCCGTAGCAAGCACTGGCAACGATCAAACCCGTGGCGGTAGGGGTGCAGGATGTGCAGTGCAGACTGGCGTGGTCCAGGCGTTCAGTTCGCCGGGAAACACACATCAGATCAGACCCGGCGACAGTTAGCTGCAGAACATGCGGTGGTCGCCGCGGCCTGTGCGGACCCGACGGGACCGGGCGCGCGAAGCAATTGCACGGCGGCGCGCGGTGAAGGAGGCGCGTGAACCGCTTTGCGCGCGCGCGCGAACATGGCCTGCAAAAGATGCAATGGTGGTGCCGGGTACGCGAGTAACTGCTACTCCGTAGGTCCAAAAAGCACGGAGGCGTGCCGCGCGTGAGCGAGACTCGAGAGCAAGTGACGGCGCTCGCCCGGCGTCGGCCTCTGCGTCGAGCTGGATGAGCTGAATGCGCGGCCGGCGGCGCGACGCGTCGCCATCGGGTGGGGGCAGCGAACTTTGAACTGCCGTGCTCAGCGCCTGGCCGTAGCCAGCAGGCCTCTGCTCCTCTACGGCGGGCTGCAGCGTCTGTCATCCGACTTTTTGGCGTCCACATGGCACACGCCAGTTGATCAACTATTCAACTCGTACTCAACCTTTCCTCTGTACAAAAATGCCACCTATTTTAAGTTCAAACAAAATGCCACCTATTCACATATGCACATCCCATATTCAGCTCCACCATGATCAATGCTTTAGTTGTACTAGCAAAATCTACTTCCCTTTCCATTTCCAGAGGCAGGAAATCTCCATAGATGCTGCACCAAACCGCTGAAACCGCCACTCTGCCGGCGAAGCAACAGACCCTATTTCCTGCCCCGGAAACCCAGCTTCCATCCCAAGTCCCAACCATGCAGTCTGAACTTGACGAATCCGGAGTCGCCACGAATTGCAGATTCCGCACCCGCAGAGCACGCTCATCTCCGCGTGCGCACCGAGTTGGCCCTCCTCTCCGGGTTCAGCGGCCCGTGCCCCTGCCCCGGCGCCGCGGCGCCGTACACCCGCTCCTGGAGCACCCGCGCGTCCGTCCCCATCCGCCGCACCTCCTCGTGCCGCGCGATGTGCTCGTTCCCGCGCTCCAGCGCCGACACGATCCGCGCGTACGGAGCCGGCTGCGCGTACGCCGAGCTCTCGTACGCGCCGGCGTCGCTGCTCCTGCCCGTGCTCGCCGCCGGATCCCTCCTGTACGGCGGCGCCACGTACTGCCCGCGCTGTCCGCCGCCCAGGGCGTGCGCGTTGCCGCCTTCGAACTCCGTCGCGATCCTCCTGTGCGGCGGGCGGTTATTGTTCTCGGGATCGCCGTTCTGGAACGGCCGTGCGCCAGCGCCGGCGCCCGTGCCCACCGTGGAGGCCGCCCTCCTGTACGACGGCCGGCGCTGCGGCGGCGGGGGCCAGACGACGTCCTCCGCTACTACGTCCTCCAGCTCCCCGTCGCTCTGGTCGAACATGACTTCCTTCCCCTTGTCCGACCCGACCGAGGTCGCCGTGCTCCTGTCGCTCCACGACGGCGACGGCGACGGGGACTTGTGCGGCCTCCACGACGACGGCGCCGCCGCCGTGGTCTGCACGGGGGGCGGCGCCTTGTCGTAGCCACCGCTGCCCCTCGGTCCCCCCTTCCCCTGTGACTCCGTCCGAGACAGCTCGACGGCAGCCCGGGCGGCCATCGCGGCGAACGACGCGGACCTGAAGGCCGCCTCTGCGGCCATCCTGGCGTCGAAGTATTTCTTGGATTCCCTCAACACCTTCTCGTCCACGCTCAGCTGGGCAAGGCTCGGGTTCGGGTTCACCTTGCCATCAACAGGCTTCTGCGCCCCCTGCTGCACCTGTTCCACATCATCAATTCTCTTAAAATCAAACGCCGGGAAAGATACCGAATTGCTGATCATCCTGTAGTGTGATCACGGCACTAACCTCACGACGATCCGTCTTGACCGCACTCTCCTGTACAAATGCTTTGTTTGGGGCACGCCTCAATTGTTCTCTTTCTCTCTGATGACTGTTGTTGATCTGTGAGGCCGTACGCCCAACTTGGCGAGGAACCTCTGCTGGGTTCTCAGGGGGGAACTCCAGCAAGACGTCGTTCTCGGCGGCGATCTCCTTGGCCAACCTCCTCTTCTGCTCCAAGCTCGGCCTCTCGCCGGACAACCTCTTCACCAACTGCAACAAAACGAACAGAGCAACAACCCAACCACTCTTCAATTCCAACTCCCGTCCCGTAACATGCAGTTGAGGTTGAGGAAACAACCTGTAAACTAATTAAGCGAGTTTTTAGTTGGAAAGAGGGAGTTGAAGCTGCTACCGTACCGTGGGGTCGACGACGCCGGGGGCGCCCTCCTTGGCCGCCGCGGCGAAGTCCCGGCCGAACTTGTCGGCCAGGATGGCGCGCGCGTCAAGGAGCTCCGGCAGCTCGCCGCACCGTGCCGACGCGAACATCAGGCCCGCCGCCGCCTCCTTGACCTCCTCGCCGCATTCCCTGGGGTTCCACCGGACGAAACGAAGCAAATTCGCAACCTTTCGGTGTGAGAGACGGGGGAACCGAGGAAGAGAAATGGGGAATCGATCAAAACAATGAACACGAACACGAGGTGACTTTGCACACATACTTTGGTTTCTCCAGCTGCGCGGCCTGCTCGACGAGGATTTTGCAGTAGAGCTCGATGAGGTCCAGCGCCTCCAGCATGTTGTCCTCCTCGATCACCTGCTCCGCCTGCGCGACAACGAGAACGCACGCCACTCCGTGTCACTATTGTGAACTGGGAAGAAAAGGAAGGAGGAGAAGGACAACACGCGAGGCGAGGCGAACAGAGCAGGCGTGCAGTGCACTTACGCGGAGGAGGGCGCGGTCGAGGTGGCCGATGGAGAGGAGCTGCCCGACGTCGCTGCGGGCGATGGAGCGGCGGCCGAGGCGAGGGCGGCGGACGACGGCGAGGCGCGAGGCGGCGAGCTTGACTAGGGTCTTCACCTTGGCGGTCTGCTTGGAGGTGCTCTTGCCGAAGAGGCCCATGGCTGCTGCCTTGCTGGCCTGCTGCGGACGGTGGTGTGTGTTCGGTTGGTGTGCTGCTGGGGCGGCGAAAATGGTGGTGGTGCTCCTGTTTCTTCCCCTCGCTCTTATACTAGTCTCAGGGATTGGTGCCCTGTGGGCTGTGGCGAAGAAACCTGGACTTGCTTGTGGACTACGGAGTGTGCTCTGGAGGAGCAAACATTTGTGCTGCGCGGCTGGTGTAGCCTATGCTTCTTTTTGTTCTTCTTTGGGGATTGGGTAGGCTCCAAGTTTTGTACAGCTTGATTTCTGGTCCAGCTCAGCCTCAGAATCAACATGCTTTGGAAACATGTACTGAAAATGAGAAACTTCAGAATGAAGACTGAAATTTATCAAATAGAAAAATATAGTATACTGTAGCACTATCTCCATTTCATGGAATTTGTCTGGCACACACCGAATGAGATATGACTACATCAATTTGTCTTCTTAAAAAAAAACCAACGTGGTTTTTTCAGTGACATACAACGTGGTTATTGGTAGTGAAACGTACGTGGTGACTTCGTTTATCTAGAGATATGTGAACGGATGTCTTTTACGAAAATAATGTAAAATCTGAATGTTTTTTTCTCTCCAAAAGCAAACATCATTTTGTGCCTTCCAAAAGCACAATTCTGGAGTGAGAATTTCATTTCTTAGTACAGGGACAACTATAGCAGTTGGTATTACAGTTCACGCATTGCGTGGCTCAAAAGTCTTTCAAAAGCATAAACTATGGAATCGTTTAAGAAAGAAAGAACTTTGTGCTGAACTGCCGATCCTCTGTATCTAAAGGATTCTCTAGATAGACGCATACGCCTTGGTGCGCAGCGCAGGCGTTGTTGATGCTTTGCTTACTCCCGTAATGGTCCCGATCTTAGTTTATTAGTGCAGTTGGGAGCGGGCAGCCGTGACGGCCAATCTGACAGTTGTAAAGCGGGATCCCGAGCGAGCATGTCGCCGTAAACAAGACACGCCGCGCCGCGCGGCGCATCGGAGCAATTCGTGGCTTGCCGGCAAGCGCCAGGGACCAGAATCGTGCCTGATTGGTGGCTTTCCATGTCACGAATCGAGCCTTTTTGGTTTGCCTGCGCCAGGAGAATTGCATTTTTTGCTGCAGACCTCGGCATGGTGCACGGACAATCTGGTTACGCCGCTGGCAGTCGCAAACAACGCGCTTGCTTGTGAGCTCTAGCACGACAAGCGTCCCCTCGTCGTTAGGAAATGGCAGAGGGGGTCCTCTGTTCCATGCGGGAGTGTGATACGTACAGTGAAAGTGCAGAGCGTGTATGGAGGCTGCATATGCACAGTGAGGTGTGTGTATGCGTAGACGAAGACTGACTCGGGATGAGGCAGAACTGTTTAAGCGTTGATTGCTGCGCGACTAGATCATGATTGGATGTGTTTAATTCACCAGTAGAGTAGGGAATGGAGGTAGTATAAAAAACAGTATACTCATTGACGAACATCTTGTCGTCGTCGTCTTCTTTGTTTCGGAATAGAACATTCGATTTATTCCCTTTCGACGTTTCAAAAAAGATTATTCCCTTTCGCACGTACACGGATCGATTCAGTGCTTGCGTTCATCCGACGCAGCTCTCTACTTTTTTTCAGCTCTCTACAAAGCCTATCCAACCGTTATACTGCTCTTTTGAAAAAAAAATACATTATACTGCACCTTTAGATTAGATGTCTTCTTCGGTGCTCCATACTACCCTATGGTAGTATGGAGTATGGAGGGATGGAAATTTTGTAATTAGACTGTAATATTATTTTTTATTGAAGCTCCTAACCTAAATGAACATATGTGTAAAAAGAAATAAATATATCGGACCAAATGAGTATAAAAATAAAAATAAAAATAAAAATAATTTTTCTCATAATACCCCTATACCACTATATTACTCGATCTATACCACATTATATCACATGTTAAAAATAATTTTTCCCCATAATACCCCTATACTACTATACTACTCGACCTATACTACCTTATACTACAGGTGAAGGTCTAGTAGTATACAACTAATTTGGACCGTCAGATCCTTTTATACCGGTCTTTTTTGAACACCAGTATAAGGTAGCATGGAGCACCGAAGAAAACCTTTTAGATTATGCCTCTAGGAGTCTAGGAAAAGAATCCGGTTGAGCAATGAGCACTCTTTACAGCCTGAAAACCTTGGTGACCGTTGACGAGGCAAAGGCAGTTGTCCTTGGTCTGAGTAGTTTATGGATTTCTTGGTGGTTACCGGGATTTCTCATGGGTGGCGTCGTCGCCACGCCCATCAGCGTGGCATGGCCACGCAAAAGCATCGGAAGCATCATGGCCCGCGAGTGTTAGCAAGTCATTTAGTGGTAGTCCGATTTGTTTACCAATCGGTGCTCCCCTTTAGTACGGTAGTTAATTAGGACTTCTCCTAATTGATGCCGCTGTCAGCGTGGCCTGTGATGCGGTCGTGGAGCGCTCGGAAGGTCAGCAAGGACGAGAGCGTCGTGACTCGTGAGAAGCCCAACACGTCGCCGGGGAGTTCGTCGAGAGGCGGCGGTCAGCTGTCCGGCGGGTTCATAGAAAGGGTGAAAAAAAAAAGAAGAAAGGCTAACAGTGTATTGAAAAGTAACACTACTTTTCTTTGGCTGTGTTTAGTTCCATAAAAATGGATGGAAAAGGTGAAAACTTTAGGTATTGGGTCGCGTGAACGGGAAGAAGAAATAAACTGACACGGTTCTCTAACGAAAGCCTTTTACGTTTTGTGTACCTTTATCCGGCCGGAACAAAGCTAGCTGTACCCAAGGACGAAGCCAGAAAAAAAAGGATGGGCTAAACAAAAGTACTAGTTGGGCTTTAAACTTCTATCTTATTGGATTGCTGATCTAATAAATTTTAGTCCTTTCTAGTGACTGAAATTGAATAGAGAACTAAAGCGGTTTTCTTTGACACCGGGGGGGAGGGGGGAGGAGGTTCCTCTGCAGTTGAGTCTCTGCAGTTGAGTCAATGACACGTGGGTCCGAGCGGACCAGGGCCCATATGTCAGTGACTCAACTGCAGGTGCAGTAACTGCAGAGGATCTCATTCGGAGGGGGGGCTGAGCCCCACCCGTCCGTGGCTGTACATCGATCGGTAGGGTTTGTCGGTCATGTCAATTGTCATGCAGAGTGTACTACTGGAGTTCCCATGGATTGTGGTTTGGAGGCCAGGACACACGAGTCCACGGAGCAAGAGATTACTAGAAACCTTGGTTAGTCTCCGTCCCCGTCACTGGAAAACGGCTTTGAAATCAGACAAGGAAACATGAATAATGTCAAACAAACCGGCCACTAATCAGACAGCTCCACCATACAAAAGTCGACACATCTAACGGAAAGGCCGGGCATTATCATGCGTAGGCGTAGCGCAAGGCCGCGCTTGGCCTCTCGGCGCACAACAAACAGCAGCGTGATCTTTCAAATTATTGCCAGGTGAAAAAAAGCTACACCTGTCACTGGAGGGGCTAGCCGAGTGGCTGCGTGCACCGGCGGCGGACCGGAGCAGCAGAAAAGAGTACGGGGAAAAGGCTTCAGCATCGTGCGGTTTCTTTATTCCGGTGAAGGTTCTTGTGAAAAAAAGGAAAGCGACGGACGCGCCGAGCCTTCTCTTTGCCCGACTGCTGGCTGACGCGGGCCCATGTCGTCGTCCCGGTCCTCATCCATATGCTGCCTGCAGGCTGCAGACGATGAAGGCGACGGTGGGCGAGCTTAATCTTATCCCGATATGATATCAAGCGGCGCAAGGAGATCTTCGGCACCGCTTGGATGGGAATAGCCAAATTGACCTGATACTCCGCTTTGAAGCAAACTGGAATACTGCACTGAAATTGAGAAGGCGAGCAGCACGGATGGCACTACGGATCTGTAAATCTTTCGCGTGCCTTTCCTTGGGCAAGCGGCACGATACAATTTCACCATGGCGTGTGTCTCTGATGCATGCGCTGATGCCAGCAGCGTCCTCTTTTTTTAGGGCACCAAATTCAACTCGATGTCTGCAAGCCTTTGCCACCCGTTTTGTTCCGGCGTGTACCGCTGGGCAATCAATCGATCCACCTGGACAATTTTCAGAGCTACATTCGGACGAAGTGTTTTTGTGGCGGGAGTCAAATAACCATGCGGCAAGAAACACTTTTTCGCCTAAATTCCTGACGAGTGCCCCACAGGTGTACGCGCGCGCTCTTGCAGGCTTCCAGCGACGCCATTGCCGAGTTGCAGCCCTGCATCTTTGTTTACGACCGGTCGGTGCGAAAAGGCGTACGTCGACCAAGGGGGTGCGAACTGTCCTCGTACGCGAGCTGTGAGAATCCATCCAACAGTCTCGTGTGACTGAGCGATGCTACAAGCAATTTCGGAAGTCTGAGATCACCGTTGGCCCCGTGACAACGATGAGTGCGGAGGTGATGATCACCGCTGGCCCCGTCACCACAAGTACGTGATAACCAACACTCTTTTGTTTGAGAGAGAGAAGAGGTGATGATCGATCGATCACCACAACTTTTTAAGTAGTACGTCAACAGAAGAGAACCCATCCAACGCGCTTCTCTTTCTCAGCTCGGCCTTGTCCAGCATTTTGTACTGCACATTAAGGAAAGACTTCGGTTGGCAACACTTTACAGTAGTATAGTTTATGAATTCGGCTGGCCACTTAACAAAGAGAGATGGATTCCTTCCTCATGGCTCATGAGTGGCGCCGCACATTGCCATGGCACGGGCAAGCAAAACTGCAAAAGCACCGACGAACGACGACGACGACCCATCATGGCCCGTGAGCGTCTGCAGTCATTCAGTAGCAGCAGCAGTCCGCTTGTTTACCAACTTCTGCCGCTTTCAGCGTTTCGTTCCGTGATCGGGTCGAGTTCTTCGCGACGCGTGCTGGGTGTGACTGTGGGAGATGCTGGCTCGTTGTTTTTTTTTTTTTTTTTTTTTTTTTTTTTTTTTTTTTGAAACGGCTCGTTGTTGTTGGTCACGGAGAGTTCGGCAAGGAGAACACAGGAACACGCGAACATCGAACTGACAAACCGGCCGCTAACCACACCGCTCCATGCGGAGGCGACACAGCATGGAACGAAAAAGAACGGACGTGATCATGGTTGCATAGCGCAACAAAACAGCAGCGTGATCTTTCAACTATTAGCAGGTTGAAAAGGTCATGATCATGATTTAAAAAGGTGTCATGTGTGCTGGATCCAAAGGCAAAGGATGGATCGATACCTGTCGCTAGCGGGCTTGAGTTGGAGTGGCTGCGTGCACCGGAGCAGCAGGAAAAAAAGGTTACGGGTACGGGGAAACGGCTCCATCGCGCCGCTTTCTTTATTCCGGTGAAGGCAGCCTGTGTAAAGCGACGCGCCGAGCCCATCTGCTCGGCATCTACCGCGACTTCCCCTGCCTCTGACGCGGAATGTCGTCGTCCCCATCCTCATCCGTGCTTGAATGCCTGCAGACGAAGGCGATTGGGGGTACAAGTACAAGTTTATTCCTATCCAGCATGCACAAGCCGGAATCCTTGGCACGATTGATTGGAAGAGCAACCGGGCAAAACGAGGCCGCGGCGGATGCCAGCAGCTACCACGACCTACCTTCCCGTGAGCGGCTGCGGCTGCGCAATGCAAATTCGCCATGATCATCTCTGATGCACGCGCTGATGCGCAGGACGCCATCACGTCACTGGGCAAGCTCAAGCACGGCGTCGGGCAACAAATCCGCCTCGACCTCAGTTCAGAATCGAATCCGATATGATAAAACTTGTCCCACGAGTCAAATACCCGTGCAGGAAGAAACGCTTTTTCGCCTGAAGAATTTCCAGACGAGTGTACCACAGGCGAAACGTGTGCTCTTCCGGCGACGCCGTTGCCGATTTTGCCGTCCTGCGTGGCATTTGTTTACGACCGGCGGGTGCCCAAAAGGCGTTGTGCTCGGCGGCAGTATGCGCACGTCGGTTAGCCGTACCTGCCAAGGACTGATTCGTGACCCGGTCGTTGCAGGTGAGCGGACTGGAATTGTCCTCGTCCGACCCACGAGGCCACGAGGTGTGAGAATCCATCCAACAATCTCGTGTCGTCGAGGAGAGCTGCAAGCAAATCCGAAAGCTGAGATCACCGTTGGCCCCGTGACAACGATGAGTGCACAATTGCAGACCTTCCTCCCATCACTACTAGTACAGTAGTACGTGCTACGTGATCATCAACACAATTTTTTTTTTGGAAGAGAGAAAGAAGTGGTGATGGCGATTATCTGAAATTTGTTTTTACTCAGAAAGCCCCACCCAACACTTCTTTTTCTCAGCTCGGCCTTGTCCAGCACCACATTTTGGGCGGGGCTCAGATCTTAGTCCAATTTAATGATAGTGATATTGATAACCACCATCCAATGCCTTTCGGCCTATCGATTGCCTGGGCCTCCAACCAGCGTTTGACAGCCCATTAGCCCGTATCCCATTCTTCACCCACGGGGTGGAATGGAAGAAGTGGGGGCGAGAGAAACCTTGCCGTCAATGTCCGCGCTCCCCTGCAAGGCCGCTAGGGTTTAATCCCAATTGCTCGATCCATCCCTTCCCAGTTCGATTCGGTACCACCGGGGCGGCGGCATGGGGTACCTAGAGGAGGCCAGGGAGAATCACGTCAAGAAGAAGGTCGAGGAAGGTGAGTCCAGCACCATCCCAATCCGTGCTTCTTAAGCTCTGGATTTGTTGATTCGAGCGTCCTTGAGTGCGCGCAGAGCTCGTATTAGTTACATGGAAGATGGGGAATTGCCTTAGAATTGTCATAAGTTTGCAGGCTCTTCCTGTTCAAGTTCGATTGGCAGGGAGATCGTGTTTGTGCGTTCATAGGTGGTTCGCAGGGAGTTCGATCCGATTGGTGTTATTGCCTTCTGCTGTCAAGCAGTGTAACACTAATTAGCACAGCAGATTCGAACAACCATACTGCATTTTGAGTTCCCATCTGTGTTGGCCACTGTTAAAACCTTTATCTGCCCGAGCTTATGATACAGCTCTGAGTAAAGATTATAGCAGTGCTTTCAACAGAAGTGCACAACTACGTTCCACATTCAAATATTCGATGGACTGAAATAACCATTCTTGACAAGATGAGGAATAACCGATTGGCATGCTGTTCATCATGGCTCATGGTCAGAACACACGTTGCCCAATCAATTATTTTTCTAGGGGATCTCCAGTAGAAATACAGTTCCTTAGTACTCCCTCTGTTTCGAAATGTAGGTCCTTTTGGCTTTTCTAGGTTCATATATATTGCTATGCACCTAGATATCAATATGTATCAACCTAGAAATGCCAAAACGGCGTACATTTTGGAATCGAGGGAGTATGTGCCACGCCTCCATATAAGCAACTTAGCATACAACCTCTCTAATGAAAATGCACTATATCCACCAAATATTCAGTAGTCCTTATCTCCCTTATTCTTCCACCCACCAGTACCATCTTCTAACTTGGAATTTGCGCTAAGGCCAATATAAGCTAGCTTCTATTGAGCACTCAACCTCCCATGTCGCTCCTTTCTAAACCATGTAAGCAAACTAATGCAAGGCAAGACCTATAGCTTACTATCATGCCCATGCTGGGGATGCTAGTGTTACTGTGTTTTCTTTTTTACTTTTCTAGATTGTGGCCTGGAATATTCTGTGTAAGTTTCTTTGAAATCTTCCTGTAAGTATAATTATCTTCATTTCTACAGTTATAAGTCTTATCTGTTTGGGTTTTCAGCTTTGCGCAGCAAAATGAAACAAAAGGCCCTTAAAGAATGTGATTTTTATTGTTCAAAATATGCTGAGTGTGCTCGAGGAAGGACATTTTCTGTGGTATGGCAGTGCCGAAAACAAGCAAAAGAGTTGAATGAATGCCTTCATCAGTTGTAAGTACTAAGTACCCATTCCATATATATTTGGATTAATCATCCAAGTGGCTTATCTGTTCTTGTTTGATTTTGTTGTGTACGGTAAAAGTGCACTCACATTTAATGTTTAGAAGTTCAAAAGTTGCTCCTGTCTTTCATTCTAGACATTTATGTTACTATGTGCAAGATATCCTATTTAGTCATTCATAGTATGAAGTTTTGGAGGTTGATTTGACTTTTAAATCTGGTGCCGTGCTAGTTGGTTAGTATTTGTTACTAAAATGTTACCTTAACATTAGGCACCAGGAGCGATTGGATTTTGATGTAGTTATTCATTTCTAGTATTTACAAGTTAAAATTTGTTTTAAGAATTCTGGCACTTGCTGGATATTCTTACTGGTGACATCATGGTCTTGTGCTGACTTGTGCTTAAAATATCTTTTAATGTAACAGCACCAGGCAAGATCAATGGTAGCTGGTAGGTGATTCCCTGTCTATAGATGGTGTATTTGCAGTTTGAGGATCCTAGTAATATTTTCTGACCAATTTCAAATGGGAAGAATCTAAATGAGATGTGCTGCATTACATTGTGTGTTTTGCTTTCGTCAAATTGTGCAGCATTTTTTTTTCTTTCTTTCTAGAAGCTCCATGATCCATATGTTGACTAAAGTACCATTGGCATGACAAACACACCACATCCACATGAATATTCACTATGTGCTTTGTATGCCTGGCAGCACGAATGATTCGGTCCTGGAAGAAATGAAGAAAGCTTACATGGTTGAGCAAGAGAGCAAGGAGATGAAACAATAAGCACTACACAATGGACAATGGTCATCGCACTGTTCTTGTTTGTACGTATAACTGTTGCTTTTGGTGCATGCTAAATTCATGCATTACCTAAAATTAGCACAAGACACCATTGTATAAGTTTCTGTTGAGTACACAACATCAGATGTTACCATCGGTTTCAAATTTTCAGCTCAAATAGATTTCATATCAGATGAAGATAATGCAGTTGCCTTTTGTTTCCGTTCTACTGTTAACTCTGATTTTGCCATTAGTGTGGAAGATATCAGCTTCAGGATCTAATCATGTCTGCATATATTTGAGTTTACAAGGGTAGGAAGGAGCAGTACAAAGTTAGCAGATGGATTACATTTTAGTCCAAATTTACCCACTGGCACAGAAAGCATTAGAAATGGAAACACCATTGACCAGAATTGATAACCAATAGGAAATCAAGTTCACATTATCGTCCTCCTGAGAGGTCAGATCCTGGACCAATGCTCGTGGCAAATGATGATGCATCCAACATAACATATGTGTCGAACCCCTCATTCTGCACAAACATCAGACTGCTATAGTCCAGATTTGTCATTGTCATCTCTGGGACTGCAACAGTACCCTCAAGGTACTGCAGGACTTGCCGCATGCTTGGCCGTGCATTAGGCATCGGCTGTAAGCATAGGAGCCCCAGCTTCAGAACCAAGCCCGCCTCCTCTGTAATGTACTCACCACAGAGCCTTGGATCCACTGTCTCAAGAATTGCTCCTCTGTTCCAGTGCTCTAGCACCCAATCCAGTAGCACAACCTGGTCATGCTCTAGGGGTCTCCTTCCACATGTCACCTCCAACAGGAACATTCAAATGCAAAAACATCTGTTCCTGGTGATGCTTTTCCTGTGCGAAGCAGCTCAGGGGAGAGATAGCCCATGGTGCCAACAACATGTGTGGTCCTTGGGTTGGTGCCGTGGTTGTACAACTTTGAAAGGCCAAAATCACCCAAACATCCATTCATATCACTATCCAGAAGAACATTGCTTGCCTTGATGTCTCGGTGCACAACGACCTGTTCCCACTCCTCATGGAGGTACAACAATCCAGAAGCAATGCCTTTGATGATATGGAACCTTATGTTCCAACTTAGAACAGGTCTGTTCCGATCATACTAGTGCTTGTCAAGGCTACCATTTGGCATGTAGTCATATACCAAGAGAAGTTCACCTTTGCGGCGGCAATAGCCAAGTAGCTGCACTAGATTCTTGTGTCGAAGCCGCCCCATGCTAACAATTTCTGCTATGAACTCTTTCATCCCTTGCTTAGAATCATGTGACACCCTCTTTACTGCAATCGCTAAGTTAGATTCTGGAAGGACTCCTTTGTACACTCTCCCAAATCCTCCTATCCCAAGCAGTTGTTTGCTCACAAACCCTTCAGTAGCATGGAAAAGGTCCTTGTAAGAGAACCGGTGCGGCCCAAACTCTACCTCCCAATCTTCATGAAGCTCAGCATACCTCAACCATCTCCATACAAACATGAAGATAGCAGCAAGCAATGCGACAATGAAACCAGCCGTGGCTAATGGCAGCAGTATCGCCAAAATTTCAGTTAGGGAGCGCTTCTGGTGAGGTAATCTTGGCAGTGCAGGCAGGTTAGACGAGTTGAGGACAGGTGCAACTCCATTCAAGCTGAAGCTCCATCCAAGTACATAATGGTAAGCAATGGAAAGACCAGTCGCAGATGTGAACCCGACATATGCTGAACCATTCACTATATCTGAAAGGTTTACAGTGGTTGACAACAGCGATTCTGTTGGCTTCTCAACATACAAGGGAGCTAAGGTTACATTAAGCTCCATGGCCTGGTTGTTGTAGTCCACCCACACCTGCATCGCCTTGCGACTCATTAGTGTCAGGTTCAGAAACTTGCCAGTACCCTCTTCGTAGTAGCCAGCTGTATGGGACTTCACCGACTGGAGATTGTTCACATCAATGCCAACGTGGTTGCTGTCTATGTCATGGAACTCAGGGCTGAGTACTGTATCAAGCTCGACAGCGAGGATGTGATTACTGGCCTTGCCATTGTCGCTGATGTTGAGAAGCCCCAAGTACTGTGCTCCAGTGGCTGCTGAGAGGTTGCTGCTGGGCGCGACCACGAAGGCAAGGCCGTGATCATTCAGTTGGGTGTGCTCAGAGATGATGGCGAACACGAAAGTGGCTGAGAAGGATTCCATACTCGTGTCATTCAACACGGT
Source organism: Urochloa ruziziensis (assembly GCA_015476505.1). Lineage (NCBI taxonomy): Eukaryota > Viridiplantae > Streptophyta > Magnoliopsida > Poales > Poaceae > Urochloa > Urochloa ruziziensis. The sequence goes on from CM027118.1 coordinate 9,865,897, forward strand.
TTGGAAGCGGAGAGGAGCCCGGAAGAACGCGTGGCCTTTGGTGTGCTTGTCGTTGGTTAGAGCAAGCAGGCCACTCGGCGTGACCATGGCAGCACCATCAAGGATGAGGTTTGCATTGGCAAAACCTTCAAAGGCGAACTGTGTGTCACTGGCAGATGAAACTAGCATGATTTTGTGGAGGACGAGTAGAAGGAAGGGGATGGACCTGACGTTAGTCATGCCTGCCGTGACGCGTGAGCGAAGGTTAACTTGTCGAGCCTTGTTACTGGGGAGGCAGTATAGATTCGGACGGGGCCTATTATATGTGGAGTTGTTGACTTGGACGGTCCGAGTCAGTAGTGGTCTTATTCCAAGTCCGTTCAACAAAGCAATGCCATCGCCAATAGATGTTTATCTCATGTATCTTCATGGAAAGGATGTTCGTTGAACGTTTTGTGTATTATTACTTTGCCGGCCGGAATTTCTTACTACGACTCGTTCTATCAGCGACAGCAAAACTTTTGTCTGCTAGTTACTCAAAGTCCACAGGATATCGACGCAAAACATATCATATATACTTTGCATTCAGGCTAGACAACAAATTCGTATCCACTGGACGCATTTTATTGTGCACCAGATTTGTTATGGCACGTTATCAGAGAATACAATCTGCATCTGCGTATCCTTCAGGACGTACACAAATGTTTGCAGTCTGAGGCAAACAAACAACGAAACAGGTGGCTACATGTCATCTTCCTCCAGACAGTGTGCTAGACATCGTGCCAACGCTTGACGTCGAAGACGACTCACACTCCACGGCGTCCGGGTCCCCTTGGTCTTTGATCGGAGTCGCCGTACTGAAGTCCATGACCATGTGCATCGCTTGACGCTCCGGGAAGGCCATGTCGCCGTCAAGGCACTGCACAACTCGCCGCATGCTAGGCCTCGCGCTGGCCAGCGGATGCGAGCAGAGCAGGCCAAGCTTGAGCACCAGCTCGACCTCCTCGCCGGCATAATCATTCGTCCCGAGCCTCGGATCAGCTGCTTCCATGATGGAGCCGTTGCGCCAATGGTCGAGCACCCAGTCGACGAGCACGACTGGGCTCCCTTGAGCATCCTCCTCCACGGGGGGACGCCCACAGGCGACCTCGAGAAGGAACACGCCGAACGCGAACACATCGGTGCACGGTGCTGCCTTGGCTCTGTGTCCGAGCTCTGGTGCTAGGTACCCCATCGTGCCAACCACATGGGTGGTGCTCGGGTCCGTGCCATGGTCGTACAACCTTGCAAGCCCGAAATCCCCCAATCGACCGTTCATCTCCGCGTCAAGTAGCACATTGCTGGCTTTGATGTCCCGGTGGATGACAACCTTCTCCCAGTCCTCATGGAGATACAGCAGGCCTGACGCTACACCTTTGATTACCTTGAACCTTTGGCCCCAATCCAGAGTAGCTTTATCTTGGTCGTACAGATACTTGTCGAGGCTGCCGTTTGGCATGTGGTCGTAGACCAAGAGGAGCTCACCTTTCCGCCGGCAATAGCCGAGCAGTTGCACGACGTTCCGGTGCCGGAGGCGTCCGAGGCTCACGACTTCGGCGATGAACTCCTTCATCCCTTGTCTCGACTCATGCGAGACCCGCTTGACGGCAACCTTCATCTTTGATTTGGGTAGTACCCCCATGTACACACTCCCGAATCCTCCTCTCCCAAGCAAGTTCTTGTCCTTGAAACCGTCCGTGGCGTGAAATAGATCCTTGTACCTGAAGCGGTGCGGCCCGAAGCCAGCCTCCCAATCCTCACGCAGCTCGGCGAACTTTGCTCGCTGCTTGGCGATGACGACGGCCGCTGCGGCCAGTGCGAGAACGAACACCGCAGACCCGATTGGCAGAACGACCTCGAGGACCTTTGGCCGGGTCTTGCTGGCCGTGCGCGGCAGAGCCGGCAGCATCGACACGTTGAGAGCCGGGGCCGTGCCGTTCATCCTGAAGCTCCAGCCCAGCACGTAGTGGTGCGAGAAGATTATCCCCGTGGACGAGGAGAAGCCGACGTACGCGAGGTCGGTAACCACCGCCGAGAGGTTGACGGCGGTGGAGAGGAGGGGTTTCTTCGGCTTGGGCATCTCGACGGGAGCCATGGTCACGTTGAGCTCCATGGCCTGCCCGTCGTACTCCACCCACACCTGCATGGCCTTGCGGCTGATCAGGCTCAGGTTCCGGAACGAGCCGGTCTCGTCGTCGTAGTATCCGGCGGAGGCCGCTCGCACGGAGGTGAGGCTGTTGACGTCGACCCCGACGTGGTTGTCGTCGATGTCCCGGAACTCCGCGTTGAGCACGGTGTCGAGCTCCACGGCGAAGAGGTGGTCCCGCGCGTCGCCGTTGTCGGAGGCGTTGACGAGGCCCAGGAAGTGGCCTGGCAGCGCCGTGGAGAAGTTGTTGCTTGCTGAGACGACGAAGGCCATGCCCTGGCTGCTCACGTCGGTGTACTTGCCGATGATGCCGAACACGAAGGCCGTGGAGAAGGACGTCACGGCGTGGTTGTTGCTGTTGCTGCTGCCGTGGAAGCGCAGCGGGGTGGGGTAGAACGCGTGCCCCTTGAGCGCCGTGGTGCCGTTGGTCAGCATGAGCAGGCCGTCCGGCGTGACGGCGGCCATGCCGTCGAGGGAGAGGTTCGCGCCGGAGAAGCCGTTGAAGGTGAACACTGTCTCGTTCATGGAGGCCACGAGATCAAGGTGGTCAAGTGTGATCAGGAGGAGGAAGACTGCAGGCAGCATGGTTTGATTCTGAGTTCAGAAGGCCTCGCTCGTGAGACTAGCAGAAGTGCAGAACCGGTTCTATGTTGGCCCGAAAGAAGAATGCATTGCTCACTGGTCACTATCTAGTAGTGTGTCTGTACAGTTTGCTGTGTTGCACCGGACAAGACGAACGAAATGGCCGGGTCCGTCAATTGACTATCGATTTCTTCTGTGCAAGAACGCAGAGTCCCAGCTCCGCCACTCGTGGTCACCAACTCGTCGATGGTTTCTTCTTCTTGGTTGGTGGTAGTTTGAAAGGTTTACCGCTTTTATAGAAAGTGTTTTGAATAATGGTCAGGTTAGCGACGTTCCTTGACAAGAATCTGTTCTCTGATGCTGTTTACTGCAAGCGGTGCTGAACTGCTGACTGAATGAATGAAGACTGATCTCCATAGAAATGACAGCACATGTGAAGTGTCCTCCTTGTAAAGAGGAGAAGGAAAAGGATTATTTTAATTGCCCTTCCACATGACTATTTTCTTCACTCATAATCGTCTTACACTATTACATTCAGAAGCATTTTTTCTTTACGCCCATTCAGACTTCTCGCCAAGTTTATTTTCTTTTTTGTCGCCTTCTACAAGATTCACTGCAATGCAATACCAGATATGTCTTTTTAATCCTGGTCGAATTCTTTTCGAGGTGAGCTGAGTGGAGGTATAGCTGGTCTCCTTAGGTTAGGTCCATCCTAAACGGGCTAATGCTCTTACCACTGAGCTCACTCACTTGCTGAAGCAGCAAGCAACCCTCGTGGGCCTTTTTGACCTGCATGGCCTAGACGAAAGACGATGCAGCACCAGGCTAACACCGCCATTTACCGCGCACATAGCTGCTGGTCTCGCTGGAGTGAACGCGAACGCGATCCCCTAATCACGAAAGCAAAGGTCGTCCTCGATCCTTTTATCGGTCCCAAGTCCCCAAGCCAAACAAAAAAGAGCAGCTGTATCAAGACGTCAGGCTGTCCTGTCCAGTGTCCACTACTCCACTGGGCTGCCAGCCAGCCAGCCGCCCAGCCGGACGCAGCCGGGCAGCCGGCCCACCGCCTTTTGGACCGAGCAACCAGCAACGCCGCGGTGCAGTGCTGGGACACGACCCCGCCGCTGTGCTCAGATCACTAGCTGCTGGCGATGGCCGGCAAAGGGATTCCTGAATTCCTCGACGGAAATCACCGAGACGCTAGCGATGCTCCGATGGCGCTGACTTTTTCCGCTGGAAAACGCTTGGCTCCGTGGCCTCCGGAGATACGGCAACGCCGGCGCGGTGATGGGAGGCGGAGTGATTCGGTCGGGAGCGGTCGCGTCGCGTCGGGCGATCGATAGCTGTAGCTCCGGCAGGAGGGGGTGCCGCCGTGCCCGGTGCTTCCCCCCGTACGCACAGGCAACCCGTGGACAGCATCAATGCCGCCAATGATTTCTGCCATTGCCAATCTGCAAGTGGGTGGCCTTTGGCGTAGGCGTAGCTAGCCAGCCGTAGAGCCGATCGCGGTGGGTGTGAGGGTGTGGCCGTGCCCTAGCTAGCTTAACTGGCTAAGCTAACTCTGTGTGCCAGTGTGTGTGTGGTCTCGCGGTTGGAGTGTGTGTAGGCTCTAGATAGGGCTTCCTTTGCTAGCGCCTTCGATCTTTTTGGTTTTACTTTGTTGACTTACTAAAAAGCACGATGTCTGTGCACTTGTGCGCCTTGTTTATTTGTAACGCCGCAGTTTTACACAGATTCAGTAGGAGTGGTTTTGCGGATAGTTTGTTTGATGAGTGGTAATATCTGGGGGCAAGACATGTTCTGGTTTCTGTCCAGGATGAACTGAGCAAGCCAACAACCGGTCAGTTTGGCTCTAGTGTACTACTCACTTCTTGGAGAGATCCTTTTCTGGTCCCCCTACAAATTATCAGAAAGTTGTGACGTGGCCACAGAAAGCAGATAACCACGGCGGTGGCGGTGGGGGCCTAGCTTAGCCATGGCTTGTGCTGGCTTGGACCGCTGCAAAAAAAGTCGGCGTCCAAAGCGTGCCGTGCCACGCACCCGATTTCCGGGGGTTTGGTTGGTGAACCCCGGTCGGTCTGCAAACCTTTTGGTGCGCCGTGTGTGCCGCTCGCCTTTCCGATGCGACGCGAACTAAAAGAAGGCCGGAGCTGAGCCTGAACTCGATGGATCTCATGGGGGTTTCCGGAGGGGCGAAAAGAAGAAGAGCGCGTGGATGGCGTGGCGCGCGTGTCGGGACGACCGGACGAGGAGGAGTCGCGGCGTCGCCATCGGACCTGCCGGCGGCAATGATCGCAGGCCGCGTGAATGACCGTGTTTTATTTTGGGTGGTGATGTGATGACATGGCCCATATGGGAGCCGGATCGAGCTGAGGAGGAGAGGAAGCTTCATTTGGACTCCGGTGGGACGTCAACTCCAAGTTAGGCCAATTCCTACTCCTCGAGCTTAGTAGAGTGGTTAGCTAGGAAGTATATAGGATATATAAGGACTGACTGACTGACTGACTGAGATTGCTATCTTCACTTAGGCCGTGTGCTATCTTCACTTAGGCCGTGTTTAGTTCCGCGGTGAAAAGATTTTGAAAGGGAATCTTTTCACATTTAAAGTATTAAACATAGACTAATTAAAAAATTAATTGCAGATTACGTTTGGAATTCGCGAGACGAACCTAATGAACCTAATTAATTTGTCATTAGCACATGTTTACTGTAGCATTACTGTAGCAATTTAGTGTCTAATCATGTCCTAATTAGACTCATTGGATTCGTCTCGCAAATTCCAGTCCATCTATATAATGCGATTTGTTTTTTATCTACATTTAGTATGTCATACATGTGTCTAAACATTCATTTTGGATTTTGGATTTTGGAACTTGTTACCTTAGTTTATGACAGGTGGTAGGAGAGGACCGCCATTAAGCTCATAGCTAGTGTGCTATATATGACAGGTAGGTCTCATGTTTGAAAGTTGAAACACACCAAATATGCACCACAAATGACAATCAAGCACACCCAGCACCCGGTCAGAGCTTCACCTGTTGCCCAACCTTTGTTCTACTTTCGACACTCTATTTTATAAACTAAAAAATTCATATATTTTTATTGACCACTTGTCCAATAACAATACAAGTGCCCCCCTCAAAAAAAATCCCCTCCAAAAATAAATACAAGTGTCCAGTGATATTGTGGTTACTCTTTTCCAAAATGTCAGACATTTCTTGAGCTAATTAATCTTTTCTAATTTTGGCTAAGTTTATTAAAAATATATTAACATCTACAATACCAAATAAATATATTATAAAATTTTGTTTCAAAGTGGATTTAATGAAACTAATTAACTTGATGATGTTGTTGTTGGGTATGTTTTTTTCTATAATTTTAGTTAAAATTAGAGAAATTTAACCTATGAAAAAATGCCATAAATTATGGATGGGGGGGGGGGGGTATAATTCTATACTGCTATCATATGCTTATTATTGTATTTAAAAAGTACAATTCTTATCAGCTTGACGTTATTATTGATTTAATTTATGAGAGAAACAAGTGATATCATAATATGTCATAGTCAATGCTTGGTTTTAGTAACCATGAAGCAAGCCTTATGTAAACGAGAAGATTGTGGCTGAGGAGATGACACGATGTGCTAAAGAAAAACACATGGTATAATAATCCATTCATCCATTATTGTAGGGCATATTTTTGTTATGTAAAAAAACTGCTACAGGATCAGCGTCATATCAAAAGCACCTACTCCCTCCGTCCCTTTTTATTAGTCGTCGGACAAGAAAAACGAAAACCAAGGTAGAGAAGTAAAGACCTTCACACCCCTACTACTTTCCTAGTGTGTGCGCCAGACCCAGACTACCAACCCATGCCATTAATTATCTGAGCAGCCACTGCACGTCTCCACCCTCCCTTTCTGGCCCCCTCCCTCGCTTCTCTCTCCCTCTCTCTCGCTTGTCATTCTCAATGCTGTCAGGATGGGACAAGGCAAGGCAAGCACATGATGCTGCTGCGTGCTACTGGCTGCCGGCGACAGATATTAAGGGACTAGCACCTGTAGCTTGCGCAGTTGCGCGACACATAATAATAATAAGGGACAGAGGGAAGGGACAGAGGGAGTAAGAAATAAGAATACGAGTCTACCGATCGACATGAATTAAAATACATCATAAAAGTTGACGGATCGGAGACTCGGAGAGTATACAGTAGTATTCTATGCCATCTGTCATGCATCGCACGTGTAGAAGACAAAAGACGTGTCGATAAGACTAGCCACAGCGGTAGTATTTATCGATGCCTGAAGCAGGTGAGAGAACGTCTGAGCATCGAGTCAACCATTGTACAGGCGATGCTCAGACTCAAAGCAAAGAGCACCGAGGCATGTAGATGCTCCGAGGCTAACTATGTAAACTAATATATTTTAAACAGCTAGCCCGCAGTGAAGAATTTTTCTTGGGCAAAGAAACAACGGTTGGGGAGATCGATTGGTCTGATGGATTGGGTCCACTTCTACCAAGCATCGATGCCGACGGTTGTGTGATTTTCAGTTTTCACGGCATCGGCAGACATGGCATGAGGGCAGGTATTTCAGGCATCGAAACCACTGTGGCTAGTCTAAGAGAACGTCATATTCGAACAAACCACTGCATTGTTGACCAGGCTCAGGCATGGGCATGGTGCATGCAATGGATGTATTGCAGAGCGACTCCGTGCACAGGCGCGAGAGAAAAAGTTGACGAACTGATTCCACTCGGTGTGCAACGGGGTTAGCCGATTGGAAGCACAACGTGCACCCACGATGCCACAACCCCACCCACCGAGAGCTGGATTCTCTGCAGCCACATCCCATAGGTCAGTCAGATACTAGAGTCAACGGTGATGACAAGACTCCCAATGTTCCGTATCTAAAATGATCTGAGATATTCTTTCATGTATGCCCAGCTTTAATCTAGGTTGCTTGTCACAGGGACTTGGAATAGTTCAGACGAGTTTGCTGTTGTTATATCTAGATTTAATTTGCCCAAGAAAAAAAAAAAGGTGTGCTCGCTCAGCTCACAAGTCACAATAATCACATCAAAGGCGCTCATGATGAGGTTCAACTCGAGCACAGAACGATCGGCGGTTCCAACTTGCAAGCTCAGATAATGATGCTCATGTGCATCAAAAAATCTCCACTAAACTCCAAGACGCTGCGTTAAACTGGCTTTTCGCTTTCAGAAATAGTCACCACAAACCGGATCATGTCCGTCGTCAGGAGCAGCAAATTAACGCATAGCCTACTGCCGACCGACGGTGCCAAAACCAAAAACTCAGCAACAGCAAGCCGGAACGAATAAACCTAACGAGGAGCACATGGTTCCAAATCCAAGTGTCCGCCGGATCCTACCCCGTGGACTTTCCCGTGCGCCGCGCGTGAACGAAGAATGGGTTTTCGCTTCACGGCCTTCCCGCCCGCCCCCACCCGCGCACGACGACGTCGCGAATGGCCCGTCCGTCTCCACTTGTCGGCCGACGACCCCACTTGGCCACCGCGCCCAACGCCTCGCCAACACCTGTCCCGCCGCCCCCCACTTCGCCGCTATAAAACCCCGCGGCGCCGGCCTGAGCGCACCCCGAGCACACAACCCGGTCAGTCACACGGCTGCATAATTGTGCTCGCCCGCCGGCCCCCGCACGCACGAACCCTCTGCCTTGCCTGCCTGCCTGCGCCTTTTGGCTCCGCCCGCCGTGCCGCCCGTGAGGCCGGCAGCTTTGCATGAGGTGGCGGAGGATGGGGGCACTCCACGTCGTCGGCGAGCCCAGGGTCAGCAGCTTCCAACAGAACCAGTTCGCCGCCGCCACTGCCGGCGTTAAGAACGGCGGCCACGGCCCCGTCGTCGAGGAGATCCACGGCCTGATACGCGTCTACACGGACGGCCACGTCGAACGCCTCCCGGCGATCCCCAACGTGCCCTGCACGTGGGGCTCCACGGCTCCCGGCGCCCCCGGCGGCGTCGCGGCGAGGGACGTAGTCGTCGACCGCGCCACGGGCGTCTGGGCGCGCCTCTACGCCCCCGTGACGGCGGCGGCGGGATCCGCCGTCGCCGCCAGGCTCCCCGTCGTTGTCTACTTCCACGGCGGCGGCTTCTGCGTCGGCTCCGCGGCGTGGAGCTGCTACCACGAGTTCCTCGCGCAGCTCGCCGCGCGTGCCTGCTGCACCGTCATGTCCGTCGACTACCGCCTCGCCCCTGAGCACCGCCTCCCCGCCGCCTTCGATGACGGCCTCGCCGCCCTGCGCTGGCTCCGCCACCAGGCCGCCGCCGCGTCCGCCCACGACGACGCCTCGTGGTGGCGCGCCCGGTGCGACTTCGGGCGCGTGTTCCTCATGGGGGACAGCGCGGGCGCCAGCATCGCGTTCCACGTCGCGGCGCGGGTGGGGCAGGGCCACCTGGGCGCGCCGCTGGGCCCGCACCAGCTCGCCATCAGGGGCGCCGTCCTCGTGCAGCCCTTCTTCGGCGGGGAGGCACGGACGGCGTCGGAGAAGACGATGGCGCAGCCGCCGCGGTCGGCGCTGACGCTGCCCACCTCCGACTGCTACTGGCGGCTGGCGCTTCCCGCCGGCGCCGGGCGCGACCACCCCTGGTGCAACCCGGTGTCCTCCCGGGGCGCGCCGCGCCTCGAGGCCCTCCCGCTGCCCCCGCTCCTGGTGTGCGTGTCGGAGGCGGACATCCTGCGCGACCGCAACCTGGAGCTGTGCCGGGCTCTGCGCAGGGCGGGCAAGAGCGTGGAGCAGGCCGTGTACGGCGGCGTCGGGCACGCGTTCCAGGTGCTGCACAACTGCCACCTGTCCCAGCCGCGGACGCAGGAGATGCTCGCGCACGTCAGGGCCTTCATCAACGGCAGGTAGCAGCCGGCGCCCCCCGTTCGTCCGTCGCTAACAGCCGCCGCCATCGTGTTAATCCACCCACCCGTCGTCTCTCCTAATCCAATCGAAGAGTAGATGCCGTGTAAGCAACCTTGTCAAGTAGTAATACCAGTGTGTGACTTTGAACTACGTGTACTCCAGTCCAGCTGAAAAAAGCGCCCAATGCCCGACCCGGATTGTTGTAGCGGTGTCGGAAAGCAAAAGGCAGCTTTGGCACAAAACAAACACAACATAACAATGTACGACGTGGTTGCTCCATGTGTGTAAGCATTTCTTATTGAGACAAGTCACAAACAGAGCAGCTGATACTGTTTTTTAACTCGGCTGCTGCCGTCGTCATCGACCGATGGTTTCGCGGCAAGGAAACCCACGGAATGTCAAGGGACAAATCATTGCCTCGCCCTTGTCCGCCCGGTGGTGCTTTCTGCTTTCCGCGGGCATCATGAAGCGAGCAAACAAGTGTTTCTTTCCCTGTCTCCGTGTTCGGAAAGGATAGCTAAATAGAGGCCGGCTTTGTTTAGGCTCCCAATTCTCTAAGCACGATCGATCACTCCCCTGACTACTCCATTAGGCGACAGCATAGAATCTCCGGCCGCTTCCCAACGCGGCCGTGCCATGATGGGGCAGGTGCCTTGCGCCCTCAGGCCATCACAAGATGCCCGTAGCAGCAGCGAACTGCAGGCCCTGCTGCAGAGCGCACGCACAACCAGGGCTAGACAGCTAGGGTGCTAGTGCTATCAGGGACCAGACAAGCATAGCATGTCGATCGCATTCGCTGCGAGCCTGCGGGCTGGAGCGCGCGTCGTCCCCCGCTTGTTGCGCTCGTGCCGGAGGGTTTTGGACTTTGGCAGCAGGCTGTGGCTTGTGAGTTGAAGCGCACGCAGGCACGCAGCGTGCCTATCATTGGCTTGGCCGGGCTCGCCACCAACCGTATGATGGCCGCGGCTGATTTCGCGTGCGGGCAGGCCAAACATCACGTATGATCATGTCTGGGAAGGGCAGAGATTCAGGGTGTTGCTTCGTCAGATTTTTTTCGTAAACGATAGATGGTCATGATTCCTGTTTGTTGTGAGTATCTCAGGTCAAAACGCTTTATCAAAGGATAGACTCACAGTAGCGCATGCAGGGGCCTGTGGATGGATGCTATCCGTTTCTGTGAGTGGGCTAGGCTGCTGAAAGTTCAGACATGGTTTAATTTCAAAAAAAAAAAGGTTCAGACATGGTTATCTGAAAAACTGACAAGAGCACCTGTACTCGTTGAGACTAAAACTCTGAACTTTCTTAATTTTTCTCTCCCCGATTTTCTCATTTCCGGCAAGAAATGGGTCGATCAGCTGGTCACAGCACGTCCCTGTTCAACTTTTTTTGGTCCCGTCGAAGTGGCGCTAAAGCTCTCGGAATTCCGTTAGGAATCCGCCGCGAGACGCCTTTACGGTCATAGCGGCGGTGAGCGCATGACACCACTGAAATTTCTCTCCGGCAGAGATCAATATCGGCATGGCACCGGAAGCGATCACACGATCCTATATGCCGACGGATATCAGGGAGAGATCGGCCTGTATCCCCCGCCCGAGAATCTCAATCTGCCCACCAGATCTCCCGAGAACCCCTGACTCCTACTGCCCTGCCCCTCCCTGGTCAGAGACACAGACAGAGAGCAGTTGCGTCGCCCTCTCGTCTTGTTTCTCACCAAGACATCGCCGTCGGACCAGGCGGAAAGGGCCTTTGTTCCCCAACAGCAATATTCCCATATCTCTCGCTGATGGAACTGCACACCCGTGCAGTGCAGTCTTCCGCACGTAGAATTGACCGGGCCGGGCGTGCCCGCACGCACGCGTGAGTTCGTGCGGTTCGGTGCGGGCATTTTGCTTGCTTTCTCTCGAGCTTTGTCAAACCGACATGGGCGGCGATGTCAAACCGAGATGCTGCAATGCAGCGTGATGGTCGTGGTTACTCTGATAGGTCGGCTGATCTTATCCCATTTGCTAACTCGCTTTGGAGCTTTGCTTCGTCAAGTTGCGCGCATGTGTTTGAACTTAAGATGCATGCATCGATCAATGGTACAATATCTCTGAGCAGATCATGTGAAGGAATAAGAATAGCTCAAGAAAGGACGGGGAGGAATGGAGCGAAGTACTCAGGATTTCAGGCACACATGTCAGTGAAGCAACTAAGCAAGTGATACGATCGTGCCCACAGCTTAGTTGTTGCTTCACTGGGCTTGAGACATATCCTTCTATCTTTCGTTTTGGCTGAGAACGATACCATGCTGTGGGCACATTAATTCTGCCGTATCACGCGGCATCGGCAGCATGGCTATACGTACTGTCTCAGGAACTCGAATATATCTGATATAAAATTGGATGGAATAATCCTTCGTGGGAGAAACTGGATGAAGACTATAAATAGCGCATCCGACAGGATCAGGTGTGAACTGAAGATCATTGGATCAAGAAGAACAAGCAAGGGTGTTGGCTAGGAACAAAGGCGCTTAGAAAGCCTGATGACGAAAAGACGGGGGCACGCACGGGCACAGATGCGTCCATGATGATGAGTACTAAAGCGAGGGCAAGCACGGGCAAAAGCGGCCGATCTATTCTAGATGGCATTCAGCCCGGCTAAGAATCTCGCGCTTGCCGGATGCCAACTTGACAGGGAATTGGAGCAGCATCGGCCACTGCTCCTTTTGGCTTGGAAGAACTTTGAGGCTTTGACCGCGGCATATAAGAATGTCAGGTCCTCTTCTTCGTCTACGGGATGGATATGATGCATCGATTGGCTCCAATGCTCCATTATGGACACAAGTAGGAGCTTCGCTTTTGGAATTTTGGAGGCCACTGATTGAGGAACAATCCTTATTCCAAAGAATTTGCTCGCAGGGCAGTTGGATATTCGCGTTGCATCCTCCTGATGCGCACAATCCTCTTCTTTTCTTCCAAGACTGTAGTTAGTTTATGCGAGGAAACATCAAGTGCTTGCACTAGCTAGGAGGTGAAGGGAAACATGTATTTGACTCGAGATTTTAACACTCCTATCACAGAAGAGAGCTATTCTAAATGGACTTGGGCAAGTTTCTAGTCCCTTCGTGAGGAACCTGTTTTAGGTTAATGGAACTAATAACCACTTTTAGGTGAAGAATATATGTGGACACTCTAACTACACTTCAAAAGCAAAACGAGGCCTCACAGTCCAAGTTTCCTTTCAGTGCTGTGCTGAGAGCCTGAGACTGCGATGTCAAACTTGAACACGAGGAACATGTTTTCTTAGTTAGGATAGCACTACTTTCTCTTTTTTTCAAAGAGAAAAAAATCGAATAGAAGCGCTACTTTCTTGTGATAGCGTCGCATTTCTAGAAGAAAAACAATTTGCCTGCTTTATTGGAAAGCATGAGAATGGTGATATCATCAGATTTACAAGACTAGCAGTAGGTTCCTCAAAAAAGGAGAGAGAGAGACTAGCAGTACAAGTCTTCAATAAAACGCAAGGTCTGAAGTCTGAACATGACTTATTCCAGTGATTAAGACAAAGAAACTGCAAATAACATAGTAATAATCTGCAATCTGGACGACTGTGCTTCAACTCAAAGAATCATTATGGGTTTAAGCATTGCAAAACACTTCAGATGGAGACTTGAGAGCTATGATGAACTAGATCACTTGCAAATTAAATGAAGCTGTACTGACCCTGGACAAAAATTCTGACCCTTGGCTCCTTCAACGAGTACAATCGTACTGTATACTTGGATGAAACATACGTAGTTTTTCATGAGTCTTTCGGGCCGGGGAATCTGCAAAAAGAAGTGTCCATGTCAACCGGAGCACGGAAGATCCGTCCAAGTGGTAAAAGGAGCTTTGCCTGGTCAGAACGAGAAAAGCCTACTGCTTTTCGACAGAAAAAGATGAGTTGAAGTAACAACTGAGGAAGTCCTCAAAATATTTTTTTGTCCAAGAAAAAATAACAGAGAAAAAAAAGGAGTTTATATTCGCAAGACAACATCAACATCTTGACTATTCGTTGAGATCGATGCGAGGTCGTCCTTGTCCTAGATGAAAATGAAACAGAAACTAACCGCCTCCATCACACCCAGTTCTGCTGGTAGATAAGTTCTGCTGGCTGTGGCTAATTGTGAATGTTTCAATAACACTCTGTAAAAGAGAAGAAAATATAATAAACTAGAACAAGTTCATTGTGGCTGGAAAAACAAATGAGCAGAACTGGCAAGCTCGCTACTTATTTATGTGCTAGTGCTACTTATCTATATCTTGTAGGGCAAATGAATAAACAAAAAGGTACTAATGATATTTAAGATATTTCATTGTATTTACGTGGCGATACTTAAATCACGGATGTCCTTTAAAAAATCATAGTGTTTTTAGTGGCTTCGCGCAAGGAGGGCAATGCTGCAATGGCAAAGTGTTTTTTTCTTCTCCGTTGAGAACTAGTCAAATTAACGCGCTATGCTCGCTACTATAAACATATTGTTTAATATATATTTCTTCTATTATGTTAGGAATAACATTGTATTGATCATTTAATCAAAAAAGCAATTAAAATTTTGATTGGTAAATATTGGAATATAAATTACGACGTGTCACGTGCGTCCCACGCTTGATTGGAAATTTGATGGTTTACGTTGCTCTGCTCCTTCCCGGCGCTGCTAATCTCCCGCTCCCAGCTCCCTCCACCAGCGCGTCGCCATGAACACAGCCATGTGTTAGGTTGATCTTCAGCCAGTTAGCCTAAAGGCCAACTGGGCCTTTGACTCGCGTCCTGATCGGGGACGCCCAGCCCAATTGAAGGCTGGTGGGCCCCCGTCGCGCAGCCCTATATAGAGGAGGTGGGGGCTATGGCACTAGACACGAGGTTCACTCCTGCCGTCACTCCCACCGTCCTCTGACCCTAACCCGATCTGAGAGGGGGGCTGCTAGCGATGGGAAGCACCACCAGCGGCCGTCATCGTTGTCGCCACTACACCAACCGTCGCTGCCCGTGTGCAGCCTCCATCGGCATACCAGCGACGCACAGCAGAAGGTCCAAGGTATGCCATCCAAAGTTAATCACCCCCACGATCTACCCCTAATCGATCTGTAGAATGCTATCATTGGTATCAAAGCCTAAATCTGACGAGTAGATTGCGTTGGGGAAAGAAAGAGAAAGATCGATTTCGATCTGGATCGAAAGAACAGAAAGGGTTCGGATCGCCGGCCATGGCGTGGCGGCCGGACCCGGCGGCGCGCCGGCGAGAGAGCCGGCAGCGGCGCACGCACCGGGTTAGACCCGAAGAAAATCAAAGAGACCGACGGGACCTGTCTGAAGGCCTCGCTGTCGTTCACCACCGCCGGCTGTCATCTTGACGCAGGGCGGGAAGACGAACCGAACCGCGGGGCGATGAGACCTCGACGCTGCGCGGTCTCCGCCTCGGGCTCCGGCCAAAGGGCACCCTCGCGAGGCCACTCGACGACGATGCGCTCACCCACAGGCTAGCGCGCGCGCCGGCGAGGGGCCGTGCGAGGCGCCGCCAACCTCCGCCGCCGGCCACCACGGGCGGCATCTCCTCTTCGTCGTCATCGCATCTGTGCTTTACAGGATAGCGAAGGGGAGAAGGGGGTAGAGGGAGAAGAAGAGGGCTGACTCGAGCTTGCCGGCCATGGCGGCGAGAGAGCCGCCGACGGCGCCGCTGGGTCGGGCCGGAGAGACAAGAGAGGAAAAGGTGATTAGGGTTCGGGGGAGGTCGGCCGCCGGTTTTGTTCTGGCAAGGACCGCGGGCGGCCGTCGGATCACCATCCGTGCGCATGGACGGCTAGGAGTGGCCGGACCGAGATTTGGCCCACGTGGGAGTAAGGTGAGCCGCGGCTGGGCCAAATTTGCGGCCCAGTCGTTGGTTTTCGGGCTTTAGGCCTAGCGAACCGAGCTGAGCAGGCCGAGCCGAGCTGAGAGAGCTGGGCTGCCGGCCCAGGTAAGCGCGGAGGCGAGCCAGCTGGGCCGTTTTCGCGGGCCGCGCATGCGGACGCGAGGATGAGCGGGCCGATGGGCCGTTTTCTCATGCCAGGCCGAAAGCAAGATAGGATCAATGAAGCGTATTAAGTTTATTTGTTTTTCAGAAGCTTTTTCTTGTTGAGTTTTGCATAGCTTTCATCTCTATTCAAACTTGAACCAAATGGATAGTTTGTTTTAGAGAGAAGTAAAGATTATTGAGATATTGTTTCTGAATAGATTTAAAGTTTCCGCTGCAAAGTAAAGTTTTTATCCTTTAAATTAAGTTTAATTATGAGGAGTAGATAGACATTAGTTTTTCAGTTAAGATTATGATATTGTTATTTTCTGATCAAAGTTGATGATAACAATATTATAATTCTATGAGTCCAATATTTAAAGTTTCTATCTGTGACAATTTTTGTATCAAAGTGATCAATTTTCAGAGAATTGGTAAAGATTAAGAAATGCTCTTAAAATCAAAGAAATGTTTAAAGTTTCCGCTGCGATTGATTAAATCCAGGAGTATAATTTTAAAGATAATTGAAGTTTTCTAGGTTATTTTCATTTCTGCCCAAAGGTGATGTGAAATTAATGTAGAGATAAGGTTTCAGAAATGCTCTTGAGTAGAGAAATGTTTAATGTTTTTTTTTACGTTATTTCTATTTCTGCCCAAAGGTGATGTGGAATTAATGTCAAGAGATGTTGTTCTGTTCTATTTTCTGCCCAAAGGTGATATAGAATAGAATATAAATGTTTGAAAGTCTAATAAGTATTATTGTTGATTATTGTTAATAATTTTCTCGGACAAAAGATATTCATGCTTTTATTCTTGACTGCAGTAAGAAAAATAATCTGGGTACTTGAGACTTAGAAGATGACAAAAGAAGAAGGCCATAGCACAAGGGACAATGTTCTCTTTTAAAAGTGGCTTCGAAAGAAAGCATTCTTGGACAGTGATCCAAGAAGAAAGATAGATTATTGAGAATTATTTTTCATGTACTCTATAAAGAAGAATGTATTTACATTTTCAATTATCATGATGAGAAGTAATAATTGACATGCATGCTTATTTATGACCAAAGTCGGGCTAAGCATGTGCGTTAAAGAATATTCAGATTTAAATATCTGAATTTGATGATTAAATATGCATACAAAAGAGCCAATTCTGACATTTATGTCCCTCTTGGGAAATATCCGTAAGAGGGAGAAATTTAACGGCAGAGCCCGCATAGCGAGAAAAGTTTGAGAAAATTACCCGCATAGCGGGGTAAAGTTTAAATAATGCTTGTGTTAGACAATCCCTCATGACGGAGGAAGGTTGGTAAAATACTTATCCTGCAAGGCGGGAGAAAGTTGCTATAACTCATGTGCGTTTTGCGTATCCCATAGTGGGAGGCAAGCAATGAATTTTTAAGAACCTAAAGACATGAATTATATGCGAGTGTCACTTGCAAGAGGACTAAGGATAAAAGAACTATGTTGAGTTCTTATGAGGAAAAGGCACTCCCGTACGAGCTAAGTAATAATTCTGTTTTGCATGACGTAATCATGCAGATGAAGGAGATAATTAAAGTTTCCTCACTCACATTAGTTGAAAGGATTCAAAATTGTGGTAGAAAGATTCTAACACATTTTGAGGGGGAGAAATATGAGATCAATTAAAAAAAGTGAATAGATGAAACTTCCTCAATACTTAATGTAATGAAAAGTGATCTATAAATGATGAACGTGATCGTCAGGGGGAGTACGACGGTCGTAATGACAATACCCCTAAAGTAAAGAAATAGCTAAATTCCTAAATTTTATAAAGTTTCAAGAAAGATAGCGCAGTTACCCAGTATTCTATACTGGGCAAGTCTCAGCAGAATGAAACATAAGAAAATAACCATTGGGATTGTGGGTGGAGGTGCTAAAAACCCTATTCATATTCTCAATAGAGTACAAAGTAAGTACCCTCGCTGAACCACTTGCGTGTGTGTAGGGGAGCTCAACTGAGGCTGTAGTATTTAACCCATATATAGGGAAGCAGATCCCAAAACCTGCCGTTTCATTGGCAAACTTGAGATAAAGGATGAAATGATGAAGGGGAGTATGGTGACTTGATAAATTAATCTTGAGGAGGAGAGGGCGCAAGTACTCACTTCGATGATTCAGGAGCCGTCTTGGCGGCTATACTCGTGGCAACAATAAGCGAAAATCTGGAACCTGTCCTTCAGGAACCAATAGAACCCAGTATTGCTCATGAGAAAGAACATTGCCAGCCCCACATCATAGATTTTGTGCCATGAAGGGCATTCACTTATCGAAGTGGCTCGTGGCCATGGAAAATGAGTTGAACTCGATAAGTTCCAACGTGTTTTGGGACTCAGTAGTTATTTTCCAATGGAGCCAAAACATCAGGCCGTGATGGGTCTGACAGTCGAATCGTGACTCCAAAGGGAACATGTAGAAAAGTGAAGTCCGCATAAATCGAAAGATTTTGCACAAAGTAATGGCACATCATTATCTGAGTTACATCAGATGAAAGTAAAGACAACATCCTTAGATGTGATTTGTGTCATAACCCAAAGGTTTTGTCATGGAGGTAAAAGAACATAAGGAATGCTGCTTGAAGAAGTTATTTATAGGCTAGAGCAAGTCTCTAGATAATAGTCTTTGAAGTTAAGACTCAGTTATTTTTGGGTTAGAGAAAAAGAAAGGATAATTGTATTTGTATAAAGGTATGGAATGGGAAGATCTTTTTCCTAATTCAAGTTCATGTAGATAGCAGTGATGTCAGTCTGTTAATGAAAACAAGGAAGTCTTTGTCCTCAAAGATTCAATCTCGGTGAAATTCATCAAGATGAAAGAAAAATGGGTATTAGGAATATCGCACATGCACGCTAAGAAATGTTTCTGATGAAATAAAATGTGCATGCGAGAAAGCCTACGCCTGTCCTTAAAGTCAAGGGTAATGGTTTTGAAAACTTTAGTGTTTTCAATAATTGAACAAGTGATGGTTATGGGAAATATAGTGTTCCAAGAACCAACAAGCAAAAGATTAAAAGAATATGGTACCATATGCTTCAGCTATTTGAAGCTTAATGCAAAAGATGCAAAAGAATAACATTACCTTGACGTAGTTCAAATGTCCGGGTTGTTTTGGCAATGACCAGTCCAGATATAGATCACTGGGCTGGAGTTAATTGTATCAGTCTCATGCTATATTAAGAAAAGAAATAACCAGTGCTCTCAAAAGATTGTGAGTGCAGGGTAGAACTTGTGAAATGTGTAGTGAAATCCACAATTGTCGCTAACTTTCACATTTGGGGTTTTTGTGTGAAAAATCTCCAAAGAGTTGAATAATTATCATCAATGTGATGTAAAGATATAGTATAGCATGATATGAGGCTGAGGGACAGGCAAAATGGTTGAGAAAACCTAAGCCCGGAATTGATAATGGTTGACAACAGCAACAACCATCCAAGTATACACTCCTATGACAACGAGTCAAGTGTGGTGCCAAACACATTGACAGAAAGGCATACGTTGTAAAGGAGAAAATCCGAAATCATGTTGAAAAGCAACAATCAAGTACTTACGGATCCGTCTATTAAAGGCTTACCACCCAGTGTGTGCAGAGGACACAGAGTCGACATGGGTTTCATGGTATTGCCTATGACTTCCGGACTATAAAAGGCCCAAAGTTATGATCCTTCAAAATGGATAAGTGTGTTGTGGTTGGTTAATCCGATTGAAATGGCAATCATGATGACCCATGCTCAATGTGCTTGTTTGTAATGAAGTGGATGCTAAGCGAAGAGCTGAAGTGTAAGAAAACTTATTGTGAGATCAAGGGGGAGATTGTTAGGTTGATCTCCAGCCAGTTAGCCCAAAGGCCAACTGGGCCTTTGACTCGCGTCCTAATCGGGGAAGCCCAGCCCAATTGAAGGCTGGTGGGCCCCCGTCGCGCAGCCCTATATAGTGGAGGTGGGGGCTATGGCACTAGACACGAGGTTCACTCCTGCCGTCACTCCCACCGATCCTCTAACCCTAACCCGATCTGAGAGGGGGGCTGCCAGCGATGGGAAGCACCACCAGCGGCCGTCATCGTCGTCGCCACTACACCAACTGTCGCTGCCCGTGTGCAGCCTCCATCGGCATACAGCGACGCACAACAGAAGGTCCAAGGTATGCCATCCAAAGTTAATCACCCCTACGATCTACCCCTAGTCGATCACGATCTACCCCTAGTCGATCTGTAGAATGCTATCACCATGGCCGCCACCTCCTTATCCCTCCAAGGCCGCCCTTGCCAGGCCGCGGCCAAGAAGCTCTCCTCCCTGTTCCTGGGCGCCCCGGCCTCCTTCCTCCGGCCAGTGGCGCCGGCGTCCACCGCCGCCCCATCGCGGCGGACCCTCGCCGTCAGGGCCATGGCGCCGCCCAAGCCGGGAGGCAAGCCCAAGAAAGGTCAATGCCCCTCGTTGCCTTATCCAGTCCTGAATGTTTAGTTGTGCCTAAACCATTGTGCTTCGATTCCCCTGAATGCAGTGGTGGGCATGATAAAGCTGGCCCTGGAGGCCGGCAAGGCGACGCCAGCGCCGCCCGTGGGACCGGCGCTTGGCGCCAAGGGTGTGAACATCATGATGTTTTGCAAGGAGTACAATGCCAGATCCCCTTCCAAACAGAGCCTCTCACACAAGCGTCGAGACGCTCGCGTCGCCCCCGCGCTGGGCGGCTCGAGCGGTCAAAACCCTAGCCGCCGCGCCGACCCAGCCCCTCCACGCCGCCGCGTCGCCGCCTGAGAGGAGCGCCGGAAGCTCGCGCGACCCTTGAGGATGGCGGCGGCGGGGCTTCCTCTCCC
Source organism: Urochloa ruziziensis (assembly GCA_015476505.1). Classification (NCBI taxonomy): domain Eukaryota; kingdom Viridiplantae; phylum Streptophyta; class Magnoliopsida; order Poales; family Poaceae; genus Urochloa; species Urochloa ruziziensis. The sequence continues at coordinate 9,886,369 of CM027118.1, forward strand.
CCCTTTGGCGGGTTTGGGCGGGCGCGGCCGCCTGAGCCGCCTCGGGTCGTCTCGCCTGCGACTGGGTGCCGACGGCGGCGGCTAGCCACGGATCCGGGCTGCCCCAGCCCGGATCTGGTGGCCTGCGCGGCAGGGGGCGTGCTGTGATTGATGGTGTGGATGGGGGCGTCTGTGGACCGGCGGGCGGCGGAATCGAGCGACGGCGGCCGGTTCGAGCGGCTGCGGCCAGCGGCGCGGGCGGTCGGCCGGCAGGCCACGGCCTGGCCACTGCGGTCATGGGTTGGGCGGCCACTGCCTGGCCACGACGGCCACAACCTGCACACGGCGGCCACGGCTGGCTCCTCTCCTCGTCGGCGACGCTGGTATGATGCTGCCATGGTGGTGGGGTCAAGGGGCTGTTTGGTGCAGGCCGGTGGTGCTGAGGTGGTGCTTAGGGCTGTGCCGGGCCTCTTTCCGGTGGAGGTGCTGAGGAGGTGATGGGGAGCGACAGGGCATGGTGTGAAATCAGGCGAAAGCCTTCACTGACGCTCTGTCGGTGGGCATGATGGCGGCGTCGTAGCGGCGTCGGTCCCCCCGTTGAGGGCATCATGGCGAGGCATCATGCTCTCTGTCGCGCGGGGCTCTCAGGGTGAAAACCTTGTTCATCTATGGACGTGCGACGGCGGCGCCTTGGCGTCGTGCCCTCCTTGGAGGCGTCGTATCTGGAGTCCCGTCTCGGCCTGTGGTGGTGGAAGTCGGGAGGTGCTGCGGGAAGCGCGCATTGTCCGTGTTGCCGAGGAGGTGTAGAGGGCCCATGGGTGCTAGAGGGCTTGAGCTGTCACGCAAGGTGCAGTGGTGAACTCGGTGACGGCTGGGCCTAGGAGATGCTCTCATAGCAGTCTCAAATATCTGAGTCCTTGGCAGAGGAGTGAGGCGGTGGATGTGGCGAGGCTCCCACGCAGAGTGGCCAGGATCAGTGGTTTTTCATTGGTATTGCGATGAGAGTGTTCACTGATGCATCACTGGAGCAGAGAGATCGACGACCGTGTGTGGACGGCTTGAGGATGACAGGCCCATGGTGGAGGAGTTCAGGCGGCCGTTTGAGCTTGCAGCGGGCTACGACTTCGGCGTAGCACATCGTTGGCAACGACGGCGCAGGGTCGACAGCCTGCTTCGAACTCCTCTCCCAAATGGTCGGGAGTGGTGGTGTGTTTGTGTCGCGTGCGTTTGTTCTTGTGATCGGGGGATTGTGTGGTGGTGTCCGCTTCGGCGCGTTATGTAAGAATGCTTCTTCTTCTTATATGACATAGCAGTGCTCCTGCTTTAATTTAAAAAAAAAAAGGAGTACAATGCCAAGACGGCCGACAAGCCGGGCTACATCATCCCCGTCGAGATCACAGTCTTCGATGTGAGCTGAATACCGTCCATCCTACTATTTTGTGTTTATCTGCAGTCTGAACATCGATTGTTAATACAGGATAGTTTTGCAGGACAAGAGCTTCACCTTCATCTTGAAGACACCACCAGCCTCAGTTCTGCTCCTCAAGGCTGCAGGTGCACACCCTTTAGATACATTAGCATCAATCTGCTCATAGTGATGTAACGCATTCGTCAAATTGCCTAAATTATTAAATAAATTGGACATAAAGGAAGAGGATTGTGCTTTTCCTGCGTCTTTGGGAACAGGTTTGATGAAATGGTATTTACGGTTTGTGCTAGTGCAACATATTGGATTGATAATTCAGCGTGTAACCTTTTTCGAACTAAGTTCATACAGTCTCTGTGTCACACAGGCATGGTGATAAAATACTAAATGCACTTGCAACTGAATCAAGTTAGTCATTGTTGCGCTGTGTGTGTGTGGTGATAAAATACAGTTCTAAATGCACTTGCAAGTTTGGAGTTAGTCACTGTTGCACAATGAGCCAGTAGTAGGTGATGGTAACAAGTAGTACTATGATGTAACTCAACTCAAGGGCTCAAGGCCTCCCATTCTCCACAAGCCAAGATATAATCAGATGAGCAGCACTCTCCAGTAAAACACGATCATTTGTAATGTGACGTGTTTCAAGTCTAGACCTCCATTTCCCTTATCTAGAGAATTATCTCATGAACTTAATTTCAAGTTTGTAAATTTGGATCTCCACCATAGACAAATAACACATGTTTTTCCCTTATGGCATGAACTAAGAACTACAGCAATATACTAGTGCTGCTAAAATGCATACCCTTTGTAACATGAGGACCTTTTCACTGACAACAGCTGTCTTTCCCCGCATTTATGTTGAAGCATATGCTGTGTCTTCATTTTAACAAGCAAATGCTTCATTACCTCATTTTCTCAATCTTGATTCTCGGGTATTGAAAAAGGATAAAAGAGCATCAGCGAGAAAAGGTGAGAAAAGTAACAGTAGATCAAGTTCGTGCGATAGCTCAAGAGAAGTTGCCAGACTTGAACTGCAAGAGCATCGACTCTGCTATGAGGATCATCGCTGGCACTGCCGCTAACATGGGCATTGATGTTGATCCTCCAATCCTTCAGAAGGACAAAGTCATCTTGTAATCAGTTTTGCTGGCACCCGCAGATCATATTACCAATCTGTAGATTATGCCTTCCTTTTTGTCCGTCAATCCGTGGCAACTTGAAGTTTTCCTCAGTTTCAGTAACCTTTGTTGACCAGTCCAGTCATCATCTTTTTCTTGCGAATGCCTTCACACGCAGAGCAGAAAAAAACATTAGCTGGCAGTAAGCAATCGCGCTGCATGAGCGACGGGGGAACTGCCGACAGAGTGGACGACGGCAGCTGCCCCAGTAGACAAAATATATCAATTAAGTGGCTCAGATTTAAATATAACTGATTTCCTTGCATAACATGGTTTGTGACGACAAAATTGGGCGACTTGCGTCAACCAAAGGAAAACTGACCAAATGTCTTAACTCCTAAATTGCAGGCGCAGCACTGCGAATCCACATGATTGGCACTGAACCATAGAGATACACAAAATGGACCAACACTCGAGGAGCTGTACACGCGGATTAACTCAGCAGGCCAAACTCCACAAAGTTTTCATCGTCTGTTTGATTTATTGAAGGATCTTTTAGAATGGGCGTGGTCTTCCACCTCTTCGTCATCATCTCCCACCTTTCTCCGCTTCTTGTGGCCACCGGAATCCTTCATTTTCTACAAGGACACACAATTACAAATCAGTGAACAAGTTGCCATATAAATGAACGCACGTGACCCTACCACCATCATTAGAAGCCAGGTAAGCCATCCTTCTGCAGAGATTTGCTACAGGCAAGAATCACACAGAAGATATTGGTCTTGAAGGACTTACTGTTAGAGCAATTCTCTTTGCATCAGATATGGGCTCTTTAAGTATCATGATTTCGTCTGGGTCCACCTTGCACTGGTCAATTTTCTTGCCTGCAAAACATAGTCGATGAGATCCAGGCTTTGGAAAGATACCATCTTCGGTTATGCATGCAAATTGGCAAACAAAAAGTGAAAAGGCAGCAAGGAAAACTGCTATTACCAAGGAGCTGTTCAATCTGCACAAACCACTGGGCTTCATATTGATTCACCAAAGATACAGCATATCCTGATCTCCCTGCACGTGCCGTCCTACCCACCCGATGAACATAATCCTATGTGACACGACAAAAGATTTTAGATCATAACATATCCATATGTAAATACTGAAAGCTGTTGAAATAAATCACTACATTTGGCCAATGCAAGTACTGAAACAAACAGATGAGACCTTGGAATTCATTGGAATGTCATAATTGATGACCATATCGACTCCTTGAATGTCAAGGCCACGACTTGCCACATCAGTGCAAATAAGGATATTGCAATCCTTTGCTTTGAACCGGTTTAAAGCACCCAACCGCTTGTCCTGATAAATAAAAAGAAACAAACGAAAACAAATATAATAGAGTAAGAAAAAAAACAGGGCAGTTCACCTCACCGAGGATTAGCCAACTGAATGAAATAATAATACAATTGTCTATGTGTGAATTAAAGTCAAAAGTCAAAGAAAGTAAACCTGACTCATTTGGCCACTGATAGACATAGCTTTCAAACCAAGATTCCTTAGCATGAGAGCAAGGAGCCTAGTAGATTCACAGGTGCGCACAAAGATCATGATCATGCTCTCTCGCCTCTCATTCAGAACATGAAGAAGATAACAATCCTAAAATTGACATGACAGAAAGTAGATCAGAGACAAATGATGAAAAGAGGTACTCTGCTGTGAAGGTGAACAATATAGAGCTCAATTTGAATGCACAAGCACGAACACGCCGAATTACGTTAATGACATGCAATGCAATACCTTCATCACAGCCATCATTTTCTAGGTACTCTGCTGTGAAGGTGAACAGTACTCAATTTAAATGCACAAGCATGTAATACACGTCGAATTAGGTTAATGACATGCAATGCAATACCTTCATCACAGCCATCATTTTCTCATAACTGCTTATCAAATGAACTAGGGACACCAAAGAATTAACACAAACATGCAACTAAACAATTAAGAATCAAAATGTCAAATTGGTTCAGATCACTTGGGTGGTTGCTCACTGCTTAAAATCATTATGGTTGTAATGGAGTTTAAAAATAGGTTGCGCATGAACTAATTCCAAAATGGTAGAGCCTCTAGCATAATAGGTTTTATTTAGGCTTACAAGGGAAAATGTACCAAGCAACTATCCAAAAGGTAATGGTTCTAGACAAAGAACTAAGACCAAATTGCAGATCGCTACAATGCAAGTTGAGTTACAAGTGTGCCTTTATAGAAATAGTAGAACACAGGTTTAGCCACACTAATTCCAAAGTTATGCAAAAATAATACAACAATTTTCAAGAAATAAACAAAAAGTAGACACTAGTTTTGAATTCCACAAATATTACAAAGTGATACAATTGCAACACAATCAAACATATTATTTACAGTAGTCAGTAGTCCGTGACCACAAACATTCTGAGAGCACGGATTTAGATGGCATGAACTCAAGAAAATCAATGATACATCAAGGACAGTAGCAGCAGCAACATAGAGATGCGGGCCAAATAAACTGACCTTGTAATCTGCAGGAACAAAATAGAACTCTTGTTTAAGCGAATCTACTGTAGAATATTTTGAGGCCGCTTCGACCTGTTTCCAAGAAAAAAAGTTTTGATCATAAGTAAAGAGTAAGAAAGTAGACCAAGATGTCCTCAACTTCTTTCTTATTAAATGCTTCAAAAGGCGAAGAAGATAGAATGTCACCTTAGCAGGATTCCTGAGACAGGCCCGTTGCAGTTTATTTACCTAAGTTGTTGGAAAGGAAACTACATTTAGTCAAACAAAACACATACAAAAAGGCCTGTTTATAAAATCAGTCCATGATCATGCAAGCTATTTGGTACTAAAAAAAGATCATGCTAGGAAAATAAAAGCTTAATGACATTTGGAAGGATAAATATGGGACCATCACTCTTTTACCATCTCAGGCATTTTAAAGTGGTGGCATGCAATTGTGATTACCAGCAGAAGCAGTGAACGTGACCGTATAAAAAAATGTTTTCAGTTGTTTGATTAAAAGGTCTCCATAAATTATGTAGTTTCATCACAGCAATAAACAAATCCAACACTATCCACAAACCTTTTTGGTCATTGTCGCTGAAAAAAGGAAAGTTCTCCTGTCTTTAGGAATCTCCTTTAGAATGTCATCGAGAGCTTTCTCGAACTCCACATTAAGTAATTTATCAGCTTCATCCAGTACCTACCAATGCAAAAGACAGACCTAATGTCAAATAAAATTGAGTTGAAAAACATTCAAATAGTTGTCTCAAATTAAGAGATATGCTCCGAAACATAAGGATCGTCATGTTCTGAAATAAAACTTTTGATGTCAAACCTATTCAATTTGAGTTGACAGGAAAGGTACAGAGGAAACAGAGCCGCATTCAGCACATGCCCATGAATTAAGAACATCAATGATGAAGCATATACTAAAATAAAATTTAAGCCAATGTCTTACAATGGAATAAATGCGCATATATGCATTTTTTAATATATCCAGCAAAAAATTCGCATACACTCTGTGATCAGGGGCGGGCCTGCGCCTAGGGCCACCCGGGCCGTGGCCCTAGTCGTGGCCCGTAAAGAGTCCAGTCCTCCTCTTAGTTTTGGCCCAGTTCACCGAACAAAGCTACCAATCTGACGAGAGACCACTCAGTAGTTCTCTGCGAGTTGGACGGCGACGGCATCTCGCGATATCCCAACTGGTGCCGCCGCCGCCTGGTGCGCTGGCTGCTGCAGCCCTTGTGAACTCGTCCCAGGCTGCCGGAAGGAGGCAACAAGCAGGCGCGGCTGGCCTCCCTATTATAAGTCTACGATGTGTTCGTCTTCTCCGTAATCTCACTCTTTCTTGTTTCTATTCTATTAAATGGAATCTTGGGTTGAAAGCTGAATAATCTATGCCTTATTTTGTATCCGCCTAGCCTTAACATTTGTAATACAAAATGAAGAGAGCAGGACTTTGATATCTTATTTCCCTAGTGTTTTGCCACACAATTGAATGAAATTGATGAACCACTCCACGTCAGCTCTACAACAATAAACAAATCGATCTCCTCTTGTCCTCCATCTCAAGGTACAGAACAAGACACTACTGTAGTTTTTTCTGAGCCTAGACACTACTCGAGTTAGTGCTACACAAATACAACTGTACCAACTTGATTCCCTTCACCTGCACAACAGAAACAATTACAATTTACAACCAGAAGTGTGTTCGCCGTAGAGTTAAGCCATCCTCCGAATTCAAGGAACAATAGGAATTGTATCCAATTATTAACATGTAATTTCATGCATTTTCTCAATTTGAACCATTTCTGTTATACTTATCTATGTGATATTTTCTCTATATGTGATACATAGGGTAGGGTATTTTTTGACCCTTCCAGTTTGGCCCTAGTCTTGGCCAAAAGCTGGGTCCGCCGCTGTCTGTGATTGTTTACTTAGAGAAAAAAGGATTCAGCAACTTCAGGTGGTCAAAAGGTAAATAAATGTTATTTAGTTAGATGGTTAGAAAAGCAGTTGGAAGATATAGTTTCTCAGGTAGATAAAAGAAGTTTTTGTTTATGGCCAGTTTTCTTACAGTAGGCATTACTGTACACAGTGAATACAACGTTCCTAATAACAATTAAATAGAATACATACCAAATACTTGATTTTCTTAAGGCTAAAACCTTTTGTATCTGTCAGATGATCCAAAAGACGCCCAGGAGTTCCAACCTAAGTTTTGAATGAAATATTACGAAGAAGATTAGTAGATATGAAGCCAAACATTATGTGAAATCAAATTGACGCAATAGAATTTTCAGTGCATACTAGAAGCTGATATGTCTGTTGTTGCTGGTTTATACAACATACTAGAAGCTGATATGTCAAATTGTGGAGTCAAAGAGAATTGAAGCTGATATGTCTGTTGCTACTGGTTTATACAACATACTAGAAGCTCCAAGAGCTCGATCCAGTGGGAGAGAAATTAGAATTTATTTGGACACCGATGCTATTGTGGTCTTTACAGAAGTAATTTAAACGTGTAAATTTCAATGCAATACACACTGGAGTCATACTTTGGGTAAAAAAAAAAAGCAAAGTTTTGCTATGTAAATGTGACGGACAACTTTAGCTTGGAATAAGGTAGAGAAATCATGGAATCTACAACACTCACCACAATATGAGGACGTTTTCCAATGGATAGCACTTGCTGCATCCGATCCACTCCACCAACAAGCTGGTGAAAGAATAAAATGTCAGTTGAAAGCAAGATGTCCAAAAACACAAATAATGAGACTAACATATATAATTTCGCCAAGGGATGTCCAGAAATCCAAATGCATCTAATAATACTCCCTCCATCCCCTTATGATAGGACTATTTGATCTTGGCTCAAATACCAAGGGAAAGAACACTACTTATCCCTCATTTAAACATGTCACTATAAATTTTAATGAAAACTCCTCGGTTCCAACGACATTAACACCATGACCCACATTAAAAATCGTTTCAACCAATCTCATTTCCTCCTCCATTCTTGTTTTTCCGTGCGTGCAAGTGGTGGAGTAATTGGGAGTAAGACTAAACATTGTTGTGCATCATACCCGAGGCAATGGCCAAATAGTCCTATCATATAGGGATTTTTAAGATTTGAAAATAGTCCCATCATAAGGGGATGGAGGGAGTACAAGCACATCACATGTTGTGAGAAGTATCCCCATAGGATAAGAAGGCTGTAACAATGAGGAATCATCTCCGTGCATCAATGTGCAGCACAAGTAATTTGCCACATTCAGACACTGGACAATCGAACGCCCAAGAAAATACATTCGCTTCGCAGCAATAGCACTCACCACTGAGCAACGCAAACCAATAGCTGATCCGAGAGCCTCGAACTGCTCCGCAATCTGAATCGCCAGCTCCCTGGGCCATAACAGGGTCGCATGATCAGCAACCACGCACATTTGAAATTGGATAGCACCACATCGCCCCCAAATGAAGGAATTGAGAAAGCAAACCAACCTCGTTGGGGACAGCACGCAGGCGAAGAAAGAATGCTGGACCTCCCGGTTATCAAGCAGCTCCTGCAAGATAGGCAGAGCGAACGCGCCCGTCTTCCCCGACCCCGTCTGTGCCAATGCTATCAGGTCCTTCCCTGCGAAAAAAAATAAATAAATCCCGAAGCGAATTAGGAGTCTGCAATCGCAAGTGCCCTGCGCAGACAGCCAAAAGGGGGTGCGGCGCTGGATGGATGATGACTGACGGTACCTTGGAGGGCATGCGGGATGGCCTCGGCCTGGATCCTCGTGGGCTCCTTCCAACCCATGAGGTCGCACGCCTCCACCAGCTCCTTGCAGATGCCCAGCTCCGCGAACGTCGACGCCAGGCGCGGCGCCGGCTCCTGCTTCTCGCCGGCCTCCACGGCTGCATCCTCCTTCGCCATGGTGTCGCTCGCGAGACTGAGCTTCCTGTGCGAGCGTGCGCGTGGGGCTTGACAAGCTTGCGGCGGGCGGCGGCGGGGAATGAGCTGAGACGGGCGTGCGCGTGGGGCTTGGCAAGCTTGCTTGCGTGCGCGCGGCGGTTGTGTTGTGCAGGAAGGACGCCGAAGTACCTGCTGGCTCGGCGTTGGCGGAGATGAAACGAAACCCTAGCGGCCGGTGAAACTGGCATGGGCCGGAACTAGTTGGGTCGATAAGTTTCGGGCCCAGCCCATCTGACGACTTGTGTTGGTGCGCCGCTAGGTATGTCGGCCCTGGCGGCGAGCCTGCAGTATGAAATGTTCATCAAGTGTAAATGAATAATCTTCAGTTCATATATAAAGTTGGACTTGGTGATGTTGGTACCATTTTGAATCAAGTGAATGATTTTCTCACTGCCACCAGTGTGTTATTCTGCTGATCTTCTAAGTTTCTAATAGTCTTTACCTTAGCGCTTCATAGTCTAATGGAAATTTCTGTGCTAAGCATTTAGGCCATTGAATTTTACCTTTTTACAGAAGTTTAGTTGTCGCTGTTGAAAATGAATACTGAAGTATGACTTGTTTGCTTGGGCAGAGCATTCACAGTTTCTGAGCTTAGGAAGAAACTACGAAGTAAGAATTATCCTTCTGATGCAGTTGATGCTGTAGTTGCTGATTTCAAGTCAAGGTAAGACTCGTTTTCTATTACAGTCACGCTAGTAGAAGTACAACTCTTCACTTTGAACAAATGAACAATAGCTGTGGTGGCACAACCTTTATCCATTTTTACAAACCGCATACTGTACATCCTAGATCTGGACTTGAACCAGCAATACAATTACTTCTGGTTCTGGACGGAGAATCCCCAAATTTTGTAAAGGGACTTCATATGTTTTATGCCAGAACTTAAATGTCAGATCTAACCAATACTTTTGGCTGATATAGCAAGGCAGTAGGCATTTATGTCATTCTAAGGCTGACTCCAGCAACGTTTGGCAAACGCATTTTTACCTGGGTTTACAATTCCGGTATGAAAAAAAATTCGGAGGTCACCGAAAAAGCCAATATTTCAGGAATTTCAGGGTTACTGTAGCATTTCTTTTTAAAAAAAATTAATCTGTGTTAAAAACAAAAAAATAAAATGAAATATCGGCATTTTTTCGTTTCGCTACTCACCGAAAAAACCAAAATTTTGGAAATTTCGTGAAATGCTGGCCGAAATTGTGAACCATGTTTTTTATCTCCCGCTGGCTACTGTGCGCTTTGGAGAGCGCCTCCAACAGGCAAGGCAAACGGCGAAGCAAACTGCCTACAAAGGAGAGAGCTCTCCTCGAAGGCATCCGCCGCAGCTCGCAGGAGGGAGAAGACCGGCCTCGCGCGGGAGGAGGAGGCGGTGACGGCGAGGAGCTCGGTCGTCGGCGGGGCCAGGCGAGCCCACGGCGAGGAGTTCAGCCTCTTCCTCTTCCTCTTCCTCTTCCACGGCGTACGGCCCGCACGACGACGTGGAGGAGCAGGGGAGGCCGAGTCTTCCTCCTCTCCGGTGGAGTTGCTGCCTCTCCCCCTCCTCGTCGTCTTCCTCGCCACCGGTCCGAAGCCGCTGCCGCCGCCGCCGGACCGAAGCTGCTGCTGTCATCGCCGCAGAGAGCCGGCGCCGGAGCTCGAGCCCAATCCATGGCTGCCGATTTTTCTTTTGCCTCTTCTTGTTGGAGACGACTGATTTTGCACGGGCAAGGTGTTCACTGTGCGCGATGCAAATGAAGAAAATGCATCCACATTTTGCCAAGCGTTGTTGGAGTCAGCCTTACCATTGGTGAGCAGAAGAACACAGGGAGCAAGTGTTAACCACGACAAGCAATGCTAACGGCTAGAGACGTAAATTGAATAAAAAAAGTAGCCCATTGATAAAATTTTCTTATGCAAAGTACATTGACAACATTACCAATCAGAATGCAGAAGAGAAAAAAGTCACTAATGGCATTAAAGATTGCATAACTATTCGATACATAGTATTTGATCATCGTTCCACAGATCAGGAGGAACATAAGACAACTTCATTACTGTTGTAATAACGAGTCATTTCATGGATTCATTTGGCGCCTTCACCTCTTATGCATCAGCAGTGCCGGTCACAATACATATAAGATACCTTGTTATTTCCGGCCCTATGGGTCACCCTTGGGTGAAAATCTACACCCGGCCCAAACCCATCTTAATACGGGTCGGGTCTAGACCCACAAGTGAGATTTTGCACCCATGTCGCGTGAAACCCGTGGGTGCCTGCCCCGATCCGACCCATTGACATCCCTACCTTCCAGCCTCATCACCGGGACTTGAATGAAAAGAAGAGAAGTATAAAGTTTTCAACACCCTGTCATTTTAGGAAACGTATCCTATGAGAACTTAATTCCCGTGAGAACTATGAGAACTCACATCTGGATCACATGATCTTATCCAACTTTTGCAAATCCCCCATCCCACCTCTCCCTTGGATCAAGATCATGTGGCTCAAATGTGAGTTCTCATAGTTCTCACGGGAATTGAGTTCTCATAGGATACGTTCCCGTCATTTTATCTCGGATCCGCACCTGCTTATCATCTAAGTATCTGGCTACCCCTGTTTTTCACTTTATATGCGTACTTATATCGTTAGGAGGTTTGGTGCCCTCCAAACGCCTGCAGCATTCTTTTTGTTTTGGTTTTTTTCATACGAGCACTATTTCAATTCTGTCTCAAAAAAATAAGTAGATCTATGTCACTAAAAGATTTTTTTCATACGAGCACTATTTTGATTTTGTCCCTAGAAAAAATAAGTGACATCACTAAAAGAAAGTGTGCCCACCTAGAGTCGGTGCATCCTCACTTGCCACGTGGTTCCATACTTTCAACGTTGTGTTTTGCATACGAGCGTCGCGCGTGCTGGTCTTCAAAAGAAATAAGTACATCCATGTCGCCGAAAGAAAACGAGCACACTAAGAGTCGGTGCGTCCTCGCTTGTCATGTTGTTTCAGGCTTCTAGCGTTGCGTTATTACGCAATTGCTCGATCGCCATGTATTAATATTTTGTATTATTGGCAAATAAAATTGTGGTGCTCTTTGCGCATTAGAGTGTCGTCATTGCCTCCCCACGAAATTGAAAACAAGACACAAATATTGAGCTCCTCAGCTACTCATCCAATTTTTCCCTCACGTGTCAACTCGCCTTCTCTATACTCTACTTGAGCCACTTCTCGGATCATAGGTGGTGTCGTTGCCGTGGAAGGATACACCACCATCCTCGTGCTCATCAACTTCATGTGTGAAGCCCACTGCCACCGTTATTGGGGAGGATGCATTCGTTAGACTGCAGTTCCTCCTCTCAGGTTGTCCTCTCCGTTCTCTTTGTTGTCGCCGGCTAGGAAGCCACCAATGTCATAGCGCATCACTCCGGTCCTCAATTCCTAGGAACTCAAGCGCAACCGTAGAAGAAGACACTCGTAGGTGCGCACTTTGTGTCACACACAACCACACTCTCTATGGTCAAGAACATCTGCGTTGCCGCCATTTGAAGTTGCCGAGGGGTCATGCCATAATGAACCATCACTATCCATAATCGCTATTTCGTGGCTACCTTCTGTGCACATTACATACTACATTTAGTAGCCTTAGGTTCTTTCATGTATCTTACAGTTGATCACCAAAACTAAATAATATAGAGAATTCAGAACCACCCATAATAATGACAATCTATAACAATGCGCCATTTTAGTTGTCAATAATAATGCTTGTAGAATTTTATTCGCAACGTGGAAATCGAGCTACTTCTTGTGGTCGTTGAGGTCTGGAAATAATCGAAGATATGCATAGCACTCTTCTGCTATAACAATCACGGTGTGCGGTGGCGGCGCCCGTTCCCGCTTTTAAAACGAACAGGGGGCGTGATCCGAATTTCCAGCTCGGCGGCATGGCTAGCCCGCACGGTTTGGTGAGCGCCATAACACGCCAAGGCCCGCCTCGCGCTGTTTGATCCAGGGTTTTTTTTCCCGACCGGTCGGGCCAAACCGCCGCCCACCGGTAGCGGTTAGCCGGACCGGTTTGACCGGAAACCGGTAGAAACCGGACAAATTTAAAAATCAAATTAAATCCGCAGTTCAACCGGTTTCGAACGGTTAGCCGGCCGGTTTGAGCGGTTAGCCGGCCGGTTTGAGCGGTTAGCCGGCCGGTTTGAACGGTTTCGAATTTTAATTAAAAATAAAAAATAAAAGAAAATTTCTAAAAAATTCCTAAAAATAGTTTAAGGTGCGTAGAATCTAATGGTGTCAAAAAGAGAACATTTTTAAGAAGTTTAAGTAGCGGTTTAAGCGCATTAGAAGTTTAACGTGTTCATTTAGTAGGCTGTTTGAACTTCTGATACAAACAAAAAATACTAAATGAACTAATATTTGAAAAATTTTGACACCATTACAATCTACTCACCTTAAAGTATTTTTAAGAATTTTTTTAAATTTTTCAATTTTTTAAATTCAAATTTGAAATTTTTAAATTTGGCCGGTTGGAAACCGACCCGTACCGCTACCGGTCCGGACCGGTTTGACCGGTTACCGCGGTATCCGGACCGGTAGCGGTCGGGATTTTTAACCCTGGCTTTGATCGCCCGTGCTGCACGGCCATGAGCCATCCAATCCGGCCCCAAACACAAATTCCACTGTTCGTTTTCGTCACGTTCCGCCGTTTGTTTGTTGCTAGCTAGTGCCTCCTTTTCCTTCCAGCTAGGCCGAGAACCCCACGGACGAGGAAGCCCACCATGGGCATCATGCGTGCATGTACCCCGAGCGGCTGAGCTCGCTATGGTCCAACCCGGCTGCAAGCCGGCCGATGCCGATACTCTACTCTCCGGCGCACGTTGCCACATGCCAACATGCGCCGTCGTCGGGACGCGCCCGGCCCCGGCAGCAAGGCACATGCGATGCAAGCGACGACGACACACGACGTGAATACGTACGTGATCTGAGCCGCCGCGCGCGCGGTTCGTCCAAACCGCGGCATCTAGCTTAGCTAGATCCATGATGATGGTATAGGACAGTCGCCGTGTGATGAGTCTCCGCGCGCTTGTCTCATCTTAGTCATGTTCCTGTGATCCTGTCACGTTGCGAGGCGTGCAGTGGGGCTAGTACGACGCGACACGGCCTGACTGGCTTCTCTACGGCGTTTTCGCTCATCCGTCCCGCGACGCAAAAGGGATCTGATTTGTTGTTATTCAGGGGTGCACGGTTGCTGCAAGTCCGTGCATATCTACTAGGAGTACCTGGTTAGATCGACGAAGTCCGACGTCGCGGTCTCCGAACAGTCACGCTGCGCGCAGGGACCAGTACGTGCCCCGAACAGCCTACCGACCATCAAGGACACAGGGGCAAACGAACGCACCGCACCGCGAACGGAACAGCAAGATTACCGGGGCCGGCTGTTGGTCAACTCATGGAAAGATGCTGGGAAAACTAAACGCCATTCGTTATCAAAGAACCAAGTAATGCAGGGCATCTATATGCACAAAATCAAAACCGCATCAAAGAACCCAACCTGGCCAAAGCTAGTCACACTGGACGAAATCCCATCCTGAAGACCCGAGCTGGAAGCTTTAGTGCTTAACGTGTGAAACAAAAATAATCAGGGGGGCGAAAATGGCCATCAAACCTTGTGCACGGCTGCGTGCGCATATATATACACGCTTGCTGCTCACGGCCTAAACGCCAGCGCTTAGTACGCCAAGAAACAGAATCAGAAAAACCTGTCCCTGATTCGACGCCGCAGCACCGTACGCCATCGTTACATTCACGAGCGTGTTCCGCCGATCGGCCATGGAGCTTAGATTGGTTCGGCAGAGGAACCGTGCTCGCCACCTCGTAGTCCTCCTCCTGCTGCTCGCCTGCGCCGGCGGCATTGCACCGGCGAGCGGTGCCGCCGCCGGGAGGTGGGACCTCCTGCAGCGAAGCATCGGGGTGTCGGCGATGCACATGCAGCTTCTCCACAACGACCGCGTCATCATCTTCGACCGGACAGACTTCGGCCGCTCCAACCTCTCCCTCCCCGGCGGCCGCTGCCGCGTCAACCCGCGGGAGCGCGTGCTCCCCGCCGGCGACTGCACCGCGCACTCCGCCGAGTACGACGTGGCCGCCAACGCCGCGCGCCCGCTCTTCGTCCTCACCGACACCTGGTGCTCCTCCGGCACCGTCGCGCCCGACGGCACGCTCGTCCAGACCGGCGGCTGGAACGACGGCTACCGCAACGCGCGCACCATGCCCGTCTGCGGCGGCGACGACGGCAAGAGCTGCGACTGGTCCGAGAAGCAGGACGCGCTCGCCGCCAACAGGTGGTACGCCACGAACCAGATCCTCCCCGACGGCCGCGCGTTCATCATCGGTGGCCGGCGCCAGTTCAGCTACGAGTTCTACCCCAAGCCCGACCCCTCCGATACGTCTGTCGTCCAGATGCCGTTTCTGGTACAGACGAGGGATCCCGAGGAGAACAATCTTTATCCGTTCGTACACCTCAACATAGATGGCAACCTTTTCATCTTCGCCAAGAACCGCGCCATCCTCCTCGACTACAAGCGGAACAAGGTCGTGCGGACGTACCCCGTGCTGGCCGACGGCGACCCCAGGAACTACCCGAGCTCGGGCTCGTCGGTGCTGCTGCCCCTGAAACCCAACCCCACCGAGGCCGAGGTGCTCGTCTGCGGCGGCGCGCCGTCGGGCTCCTACAACTCCACCAGAGGTGGCACCCGCACCTTCGTCACGGCGCTCGCGACGTGCGGGCGGATCAAGATCACCGACGCCTCCCCGGCTTGGGCCATCGAGACGATGCCGTCGCCGCGGGTGATGGGCGACATGATCCTGCTGCCCAACGGTGCCGAGGTGGCGATCATCAACGGCGCCGCGGACGGCACCGCCGGGTGGGAGGCCGCGAGCACCCCGAACTACGCGCCCGTCATCTACCGCCCCGGCCAGTCGCCGGGGAAACGGTTCGAGGAGCAGGCCGCGACGGGCGTCGCGCGGCTGTACCACTCGTCGGCGGTGCTCCTCCGCGACGGACGGCTGCTGGTAGGCGGCAGCAACCCGCACATCTACTACAACTTCAGCGGCGTGGAGTTCCCCACCGAGCTCAGCCTGGAGGCGTTCTCGCCGGAGTACCTCGACGCGTCCAACGACATGCTCCGGCCCAAGATCCTCGACCCGTCCCCGACCGGCGCCGCGTCGAGCGTGTCCTACGGAGCGACTCTGGCGCTGCGGTTCTCGGTCCCGGCGTCCGCGAGGAGACGGCGCGGCGGCGCCGGCGGCGGCGGGCTCGGGGAGGTGGCGGTGACGATGGTGGCGCCGTCGTTCACTACGCACTCGTTCGCGATGAACCAGCGGCTGCTGTTCCTGGAGGTGGGCAAGGCGGCGGCGGTGCGCGGCCGCCTCGGGACGTACGACGTGTCCGTGACGATGCCGGCGACGGCGGTGCTGGCGCCGCCGGGGTACTACATGGTGTTCGTGGTGAACGGGCACGTCCCCAGCGAAGGGATCTGGGTCCACATACAGTGAGAGCGAGAGAGCGACGGGGAGAGGGGGTTTATAGAAATTGATTGCTATATTTTATTTTCATTTGTTTCGTTCTGCCATTCGCAGTAGGCAGTACAGGTGAAGTGTAAACACACAAATGTCCCTGGTAAAAAAAATGGTAATGCATGGTAGCGTTGACAGTCACCTGACTCAGTCCTTGTTGACATGATATGAGCTTGGAAAGAAGGAAAGAGGAGAGGAGAATGTCTGTAAAGCTGCTATCAGAGAGAGCTTCACGTGAACCCCGCCGGGCACACGTGACCCGCCCCAACCGCATCTGCTCTTGGCTCTAGCGTACGCGCCACGGTCTGGAGGCTAGATCAGCAGCAGTATCACCATCAGCGCTCGATCTGGCAAGCAAATCTACGACCATGCAATGTCCTGCCTGCGTGTTTCGTACGGATCGATCACCCGCTCGTACTGTAGTAGATAGCTGGGCAGAGAAGAAGATGGCGCACATAGTCTACTCGAGTAGACGATGCGTTCGGTACTTCGGTTGGAAGCATTCATTGCCAGTACCTGTGAGCCGAGTACGTGCGCCGTTGGCGTGAGGCATGAGCTCGCGCGCCGGCCAGCCGGTGGCCTCGGGCGCTCGGGGTGCGCGCGGAACGCGTGTGCTCGCGGGGCTGACGGGACGTTGGTAGGACTGCTCGTCACGGAGGCCGGCGGTGGCGGATCTGGGCTGAATTCAGCTGGCACAGCACAAGTGGTACGCAGCGACGCCGACAGAACAGCTTGCGGAGACGGCTGGACCGCAGCACCAGCAGCGCAAGACACGCACGGCCGGCGCCTAGCCGCCTAACCCAAATGTATCACAAGCTCGATCGGCCATTTTCGCACGCTGTTAAGTTCCAACGCCAATCAAGCCTACTCCTATTTCCCTTCACTGGCCAGGCTGTCCTTTTGTGTGTGTGTGTCCCGTCGGAACTTATTGGACGACCATTTCCATTTGGAATAAGAGAATCCGCCATAATTGCAGAAAAAATAATTTGCGTCCCTGGTTGTTTGGAGATGCAGTCAGTGTGGTCCTCCTGCTACTGGTGCAACTGGCCCAGGCCCAGATTATTGCGGCCAACATTAAAATCGGTCTTTCTGATCGTCGGCGCTTGGCAGAAAACACTCCCCGTGTATAATTGTTCTGTTGCTAATTACGTGCTGTTCCTTGCTTACACACATGGACCGGAGCCCAGAGTGTGCGTTGATGCTTTGTGTGGTTGGTGGAGTAGGTGCCTCGCCTAATGTTGTTCGATCTGTTCGCAATGCTGAACTGCTGATCGAGCTACCGTTCTACGCGCTCTCTCTGTGCATGCATGGTGTTCTTTCTGTGTGTGTTTTGCAGTGTAGTAGGCTAGTAGCAGCTGCACCGACTCATGAGCGTGGCCAGGTAACGACTAATTGGCCCATCCCAAGCCCCTTGCCACGACGACCCAATTCTGGGCCTCCTTTAAGAACCTGGGCCTTGCTCATCGACCTCTTAGTTCGGACGGGCCGGACGGTGATCCGAGCGGCGGAGCCGCTCAGCAGCACAATCAAGCAGAGCCATCCACAGATGGACCATCGTCATCCTCTGCCACGGTGGTGTCAGTTGTCACCGCCTCCACCCAAGCTAACCGAACCAAGGAATCTTGGAATCCAAGAGTCGCGCCAAACACATCCTGAAGCGTTGCACGGGAGAACAAACAAGATTGATCAGCAAAAGTGCCTTGGGAGCCTACCAGAACAAGGCACATGTACACCCCCGAAATAGCACGGGCACGAACAGCCTAAAAGCTCGTCAGGCGGCCGTCGGGGCGGCGCACCTAATACATCCGTTCCAGTTACGTCGCCAAATTCTCTGAACTGAACAGACAGTAACCACCAGCTAACCACCATGTCCGGCTTATCGGCCATCTAGTCCCCTAAAACTTCATTGTACTTCGATACTGTCGTGCTTGTGCTGACAACGGCATAATGAACGTATAAAGCTTGTTTTTTTTCCTTTTTTTTTTTTTGAAGCGGGCAGAAAGCTTGATTGATTCCGAAGAATCTTCAACTCTTTGGGTTTCCTTCGTGCAGGACAAGATAACAGCAGTGTCAAAGGCGGCTAAAGCAGCCTCGACATCAGAAATGGCAGCGATGAAGCTACGGGAACTCACGTTCGCCGATCCGAGGCGCCCTGTGGCGTCGAGGCAGATCACGGGCTCCTCGTCCTGTTTCGACGCAATTATGAGGGGCTCTTGTCGTGCTTCTCGCACAAATCCTGATTAGTACTCGTAGAGCATTGTTTAGGATGGGGGCATTTTGGTGTATGCTCTCCTGTGGCTGTTATCTATCGGCACCCATAGGTCCACCTGCTTTAGATCCCGTGGCCGTTGAAATGACAATCTTGGTTATCTGCATGCTAGTCCCACTTAGAACATGTCAACTTGGGACCTGAACACTCAATCACTCGGTCCAACCTAAAGCGACTTAAGCTCGAGAAATAAACCAATTGCTTTAGCGCCTGACTTTTTTATCCCTGTTTATTTCTTATTATTCTTTGGATGGTCAAGTGGGCAACAGCTTGACAAAGTTCAGATACTACCTGAAAGTTAGCCAATGAGCGAAGAAGCCCGTGATGAATGTTTCACACATCAAACATGTACTTAAATCTAGCATTACGCTAACTATGGAAGCTCTCTTTCTTCAGAGGAAACAAGTGCAGAACTGTATATTGCCAAGGAACCACGTGCATTTTTCACATTGAATTTTCACAACATGCTTGCACTTCATTTTAGCGCATTTTAAGAGAGATTTGCCGAATTGTGCTGGTGTACTTTGACAAATGCAACTGATGCAATGCAATCGACAGGCTGACATGTAGGCAGCCGCAGTTATTCGTCCTGTGTGGGTCTGTATCGATCTCTTGAGTATCTGGCTGAACATAAGCACAGCAATGTGCCAATGTTTATGACATATACTACGGTGATAAAGTCACTTATATTACTGAGCAGATCGAAAACGATGGCGTCCTCCTCGCGAAATGAAAACACGAAAATTTCACTGAAAGTGATTGGAAACCGAAGCATCTGACGCAGCCAAGAGTGTGACAAAGACCTGTGTTTGGCCCTTGCCTTGTTCAACTACCTCGCAACAGTACTCGTCAATCCAGTTCACGTGTTCGCCGGTTCCCCTTGCAGATTTTTGGCGCCTGTGATGACTCAACAGTCTAGCTAGATGTGTAGGGTCTACAGTGCAGTTGCAGGGCAGGCTGAGGTTTGGTTACTGAAAATAAAGCCGTGGGAAAAAAGAAAGCTGTTGGTTTTGCCGAGAGTAAACAATAAGAACAGGAACTGAAATATGAATTTCACATGGTTGCATATAGAACTGGCAGGACCATGAACAAAGGAGTTGAAAGGCTCAGCTGATTCAGCTCAGGCCTCAGCTTTTGTAAAAGCGCATTCCACGCGCGCTGTGAAGCATTCGGTACAACCACTATTCGCATTTTGGGTATAATAACCGGAGTAATTTTATTAGACTCTTGATTGGATCCAGGTTGTTGGTTAGCCCTTTCCTCGCCCCTACAAATAGCAGACCGCCATCTCGTCCGCCTCCACAGCAGCTCAAACGCAAAGCAGCGGCGCAGTTCTCTGCTCCACGTTCTCTTCACCTTCTTCCACACAGGCCGCCGGGGCAGAGAAATCAACACCGCAGAAGCGACCGCCATGGCTCAGGGAAGGGGCAGTGCGACGACACGGTGCCTCGCCCTCGCCGGCGGCCTGCTCGCCGTGTGCCTCCTCCTCGGCGCCGGCGACGCGGCCACCCACAGGGTCGACTGGTCCTTCAACGCGGACAGCTGGTCCAGGGGCAAGAGCTTCCGCGCCGGGGACATCCTCGGTGAGTAGCCAAACTACTAGTATAGTAGTATCACATGAGTATCATCCGCGGCGGTTCGGTGATGAACTGATGATCTCCAAACTAAACTCTTGTGGCCTTTTTCTGCTGCGTGCAGAGTTCAACTACGACCCGTCCGTGCACAACGTGGTGGCCGTGGACGCCGGCGGCTACAACGGCTGCAGCTCCTCCGGCAGGGCCTACGGCTCCGGGAGCGACCGCATCACGCTCGGCCCCGGGACCAGCTACTTCATCTGCAGCCTCAACGGGCACTGCGGGATGGGGATGAAGATGGCCGTCAACGCCAACTGAAGCCGCGCCGGCGCTGGTTGCAGCAGAGCACGCTAGCTAGGTGCTGTGGCATAATCTTTAAAAAAAAAAGGTGCTGTGGCATCGCTGGCCCGATCGTGCAGGAATTCAAATCGTGTGGCAGCGCACGCCCTTGTGCGGGATACGTGCCGATACAAGTTTCATACTTTCATGTGTTGTGTATGTGTGGAGTGGTAGGTGAGGCATGATGTGTGTATGGGTTACTCAGCTTTGTTGTTTGTTCGAAGCAGCAGCCTCTTCTTTTTTTTCTTTATGCCTCAACCCTTCGAGTACAAGTTGCAGTATCTGAACTTACGCACACACACTCACACCACCACACTCACACCTGCACACGCACGCACGCCGTGCGCAAGCTAGACCTACAACCTATACTTAAGAATCTCCGCGTGGCTGAGAGGCAGCCTCTTATGTTTGTTCATGGAATCATGCTATCATGGTGTCTTCGCATGAAACCCCATTGAAACAGTGACGCGTTGCAAAATAAAATGGATTGTGCAGAAATTTAACATGGATTTTTCAGAACGGAAAAAAGGAAAAAAAAGGACCCAAATTGTGAAATACGCAATACACAACGTACAGTGTCACATACCCAAACCAACCACGGCCCATTTAAGGCCCAAAACACCCTAGCCAATCACGTAACAGGGACACGTCCCATGTCCACGTCATCGGCAAAAACGTGAATCCAGAAGCCGTCCGCTCGACTGGCCCACCTGTCAGCCACGCGGTTCGCGGTTCCTTAATTCCCAGCCCAACTCACTGTACAACGGAGGTGGGATCTCGTTCGCCTCGTGCCTTCCCCGATGGCTCGCTTCCTCCACCACCGCCCTCTCCTCCTCCTCGCCGCCGTCTCCGTCGCCATCGTCGCCTCCTCTCTCGTCCGCCCGGCCGCCGCGGTGCGCCCCTTCGTGCTTGTCCTCTCCGTCGATGACTTCCTCAAGGACTCCTCGGCGCACCCCTCCCTGCCCTCCGCCGACTCCGCCGGCGCCGACGGCGACGCCGACGAGTGGGACGACTTTGCCGACGACTCGCCCGGCGCGGACCCGCTCCTCTCCCCGTCCTCCTGGGTGCCCCTCCTCGACCCCTCCAGCTCTCCCCCGCCGGGCGATGGGCCGGACTCGCCGGCTGACTCGCTCTTCGTCGCGGGCGCCCGCGCCATGCTCTCTGCGGCGTCCGAGGGGGACGACGCGGCTTTCATCACGGCCGCCGCGCAGATCGAGGCCGCGGCTACGGCGGGGCACCCGGGCGCGCAGTCCGCGCTCGCGTTCCTCTCTGGCGCAGGGATGACGCGCCCGGCCTCCCGATCGCGCGCCTTCCTGCTGCACAAGTTCGCGGCCGACGCGGGAGATCTCCAGTCTAAGATGGCCATCGCGTACTCCTACTTCCGCCAGGAGGTGAGGTGATCAGACCGTTTGCAAACTCACTCATACACTCCGTACATTCTCATGGGTGATGAGGTATCTGAGTGATCTCAGTTAGATTAGTCAGCGCACTTGGATAATTGTGGAGGAATTCTGGTCAGTTGTTAGCTCTCGTTCTTAAGGTTAAACTAAACTCTCGAAAGTTTAGTTCCATGGGGGTAATTAGGCACTGTACTTGCAAATTATTTCATTTGCTAGTCATACCTAGTGAAGTTTGGTGTAGGCTTTACTATTGTTTGGTTGTAGATATCGCAAGTCCACTTTCTTCCCCAATTTATACTGTAATTTTCATTTTTACTGCAACATACTTAAGCAATTCTGTGCACGAACACTCAATCACACGGTTCAAGAAGGCGGAATTCCGCGGCCGCCTAAGCGCGCTTATGCGCTCGACGGAGGGGTACCGCGGCGCCTAGGGGGGTAGGCAGTCCCTAGGCGGCCAGTGGTGGAGACGAAGGCAGGGACGGGCGGCGACCTAGGCAGGGGCAGCCGGAGGAGGAGGAGGAGGAGGCCGGGGAGGATACCTGGAGGAGGCGGAGGATGTAGGGGCGGTCTGCGGAGGAGGCAGGGAACGGGCGACGGCTTGAGGTAGGGATTGATGGCGGAACAGGAGGAGGTAGGGGCGGACGGCCGGCCGCAGGCGCGGAGATCGAAATGTCGCCGCCGCGACGGAGGCCGAGATGGCGGGCAGCAGGCCGGCGGCAGACGGGCGGCGATGCGAGGAGAGGAGGGGCCGGCGGCGGAGTCGAACAGCAGAGGAGGAAGCGGATGAGCATCGTCGAATGGATAAGGTGGCCGATGGGAGATGGGTTGAGGTGGCCAGGTGGGCTGTTGAGCTGCATTGATGGGCTTTCCTTTTACCTCAAGGCCCACTAGTTCCCCATTTTTCTCTTTTTCTTAGACGTATATGGCACTGTATATTTACGAATATGGCACCGCCTAGAAAAACGCCTTGAAACGCCTAGTCCCGCCTAGGCGCGCCTAGGCTCTAGGCGATGGGTCACCGCCTAGAAACCGCCTAGCGCCTTCTTGAACATTGTCAATCATACAGAATCAAATTTCCCTCTTCATCCTCCCAGTGTTAATGAGTTTGTTCAATCGTAGGACTACCAATTTTTGTCAAAAAAGTAATGCACTCTGTGAAACCAAGCCATATTAGAAGGTAGAGGTTATTGAGGCAGCGATAATCAAGTTTATGAAATTATCCCTTTTTGTGTTAATACAGCGAGTAGTTTGCTTTTATTTCATGCCTATATAAGCATGCTGTAACTGCTTCTACCTTTTCTATCTTATATCCTGAGACTGGATCTCAATTGTTGTGTTCTCTTTTCACGAAATAGAATCTGGATGATCTATTCTTTTTGCTCCCTTTTAGCAAGTGTGGAATTACACACCAGAGAATTATTTATGCTTCCTGACCAAACTTCTAATTCTTCTTGGTTGCTTGCATGTGTTGCGCAATCTGCAATAAGCTTAAGTTAATGCGCAAAACGGTAGGATTTGCTCAAATTTGATTCAGCTATAATTTTTTAGCAGTCCACGCCTTTTTTGACTGTTTCTGCCCTTGTATTTGGTTATGTGTACGGTACACTCTAACCTAATTAAGCTTGCTCTTTTCAGATCATGTTTATGGTGTTTATTAAACTGGATTCCTGTCAAATTCTAACATTGTAATTTTCAGATGTATGAAGAAGCTGTTGTACTATATGCTGAACTGGCAGAAGCTGCCCTAACAAGCTCCTTGATATCAAAGGAGCCACCAGTGATTGAACCAATCCGCCTCCACACTGGGACTGAAGAAAACAAAGAGGCCTTGAGGAAGTCCCGAGGCGAGGATGATGAAGATTTTCAAATCACAGAGTACCAGGCACAGCGAGGCAATGCTGGTGCCATGTACAAATTAGGGCTTCTGTATTACTATGGACTACGAGGGCTCCGACGTGATTATAGAAAAGCATTTCATTGGTTTTCCAAGGCTGTTGAGAAAGGCGACACACGGGCAATGGAACTTCTGGGTGAGATCTATGCTAGAGGTGCTGGAGTGGAAAGGAATTATACTGAAGCATACAAGTGGTTGGCACTAGCTGCAAAGCAGCCACATTACT
The DNA here is from genome assembly GCA_015476505.1 of Urochloa ruziziensis. Lineage (NCBI taxonomy): Eukaryota > Viridiplantae > Streptophyta > Magnoliopsida > Poales > Poaceae > Urochloa > Urochloa ruziziensis. Next base: position 9,910,646 of record CM027118.1, read on the forward strand.
CAGCCTACAATGGATTGGGTTATCTATATGTCAAAGGATATGGGGTGGAGAAAAAGAATTTGACAAAGGTAATTATGTGGTCGAACTTTGGATATAATTGCATATCTTTAACAGAATGTAACCGACACCAGAAAGCTTAAAATGCTCCAGAACTAAATGTTTTACATAATTAAAATTCACTCCAGCATCACTTATTTTGTAACCGTTATGGTCTTTCGTAGATGGCTAGCTTTATGTATACCTTTTTTTAATATAAATAGTGCTGTTGTGCATAGAGAAACTTAAAATGAGTGACTTGGTAATAATATCAATCTTGTTTCCTTGTTCCACAAGTTGGCATGGAGCTGTGAAGATGAAACATATTAACATCACAAAAAATAGTTGTTATGAATATGAAGTAACTTGAGTGATATTGTTTTCTTTTTTCATGTTTATTGTTTAATCTATTTGTTGTATCCAGCTTCCATAGTCTTCAGCCAACCCTAGTGAGGAAACATATATTATTTACATAAATACATTTGTAAGCTTGGCAAACAGATCGTCGATCACCTTCTTGACATTCGTGGCAGAAATTGACTCGCCCATGGATTGCGAGTAGAGATTTCTGACACCAAAGATTATGGGGGTAGTTGGCAAAAGATGGAGCTAGCTTGCCTGATAGGTCTGAACAGCTATTAGATGGCTTGGTTCTTCTTGCTTAACAAATACAAAGGTTCCCGCTGCCTATATGTGGAATGCCTAACAACTTGAGCTAACAAATCTCCCAAATACCAGCTGACCAAGTGGCTAGTATATCTTGCCAACTGACAACCAAGTGACTCAGCAAGTCCTGTCTCTAACCTTGTTATTTGGCACTTATTTGCTGGCTTAACCTTCTTGTGCTTCTGGTACAATCTTCCAACAAAGGAATTGGAATTTGGGATGCCATTTTTTTTTTGTCCACAGAGACACATTCTTGTGACAAACCTTTCTGTTAAGCACTCTGAGCTGTTAATAATTCCTAGTGCTTTTGAATGCATTCAATATATAAGTATAATTTGCACATGCGATCAGATTAGTGTATTTTATGATATTAAATGTAATATGAGATAACCTTTATTGGTTAGTCCTGCCACCACTGATTGTACATCATTCTTATCATGAGATCTGCCAAAGTTTGTGCTAATTCGACAAGCAAACACCAATTGCATGGGACATGGTCAACTGCATACTCAATATATGGCATGCCATACGAAAATAAGATTTGAAGGGAAAGGGGAGAAGTGGGTGACTTCTCTTGTGAACTTTTTCCAAGACAGACATATAGCCTCTTATTTCAAACAAATGAAAGAACTGCACCATATACTTGAAATACTTCTATACTATGTCCGACAACAGAGGCTTAAATATAACGAGTAATAGAAGATTCTCCAATATACCTCATATTCAAACTTTGAACTTACCATCCTTTTTGTTGTTGCAGGCAAGGGAATATTTTAAACTTGCAGCTGACAATAAGGAAGCTGGGGGACATTATAACCTTGGTGTGTTGTATCTCAAGGGTATTGGTGTAAAGAGGGATATTATAGAAGCATCCAATCACTTGCTTCAAGCAGTTAATGCTGGGCAACCAAAAGCCATATATCAGGTGGCAAAATTGTTCCAGAAAGGCATTGGCCTTAAGAGGAATCTCCATATGGTAAATGGTTATGCTCCTTTTAATGTGTTAGTTGGTTAAATGATGTAGGACGTCCCATGAGGTTTAGGTAGAAATTTGGTTCTTGAGTTTTATATTTGAATGCGCTTGTGATCTGACTCCTTGTTGGTCTTCTCGATTGATTCTTTTATTCCGGACTCCTCAGGGTAGGAACCATTTACTTAAATTCATTTTATATGCAGTGTCATAAATGTGCACAGACACAGTTTTTCCATAAAAGATAGCATGCAATGACAATTCGGTAGGAACAACATACTATCTCCGGAGAAAATGCTGAAGTTAATAAATGAAGTAAAGCACACAAAAAATCAGTGTCTGGATTAAGCTATAAATATAGCATACAAAATTACGTATGTAGTAATGTCACATAAGAGCATGGAGAGTTGAAGGCAAACAAAAAATGTGTATATCGTCCTTTCTCTTCCGTAAGGAGAATCTAGGTTTGCAGCTCATTTACCTTCTTAATAACACAAGCTGCCTAGTTCTGAACTGCTTGTGTACATGCTTTAGTCGGTTATAAAGAATTCAATACCTAGACATATTTTGCAAGCATTGTTACTTGCTTCCTGCCATAACAGTAGGCTGTTGTAGCCCAGTGACTTCTCACGATGTTATAGCTAACAGATGCAACCTATCTGCTATAGTAACACTGAATGGCAACAATTGTTAAAATACCATGGTAGATGTATTTTCTGATGCATGCCGACTGGCCGTATAGGCGCACCTACCCACCTGTGCTAACACATGCCTTTTCCCCTTTCCTATTTCACTTTCATGTGTGTTGATTCTTTCACCAGGCTGCACTAAAACCCTTTCCTTTCTTACCTGTTTATACCTTTTATCTTGATAAATTGCATGTGTGTTTTTGCATTCATACCCTTATAATACTTCCTCTGTTCCAACTTGCAAGGTGTTCTGTCCTAAGTCAAACTTCTCTACCTTTGGACAAGATTTTATAAAAATACATCAACAACTATGACACCAAATTATATGTTTGTGAACTATAAACATCATTTTCTTGTTAATGTTTAGGAAGCATGCAGTTATTTAAGAATGTAGTATGTCCTAAACATCATTTTTGAATGAATTAGCTTATCCTAATCTGTTAGCAAATAGGAAATATAAATTAGGTAAATAATAACTCCAGGTGTCTCAACTATTTAATCGTTGAACAATCTTTACTGTTTCAGGCAACGATGCTGTACAAGTCTGTTGCTGAGAGAGGACCCTGGAGTTCACTATCCAGATGGGCTCTGGAATCTTACTTGAAAGGCGATTTGGGGAAAGCGTTGCTCCTATATTCCAGAATGGCAGATCTTGGATATGAAGTTGCACAGAGTAACGCTGCCTGGATTCTGGATAGATATGGTGATCAAAGTATTTGCATGGGAGAATCTGGTTTCTGCACAGACATGGAAAGGCATCTTCGTTCACATGCTTTGTGGTGGCAAGCATCTGAGCAGGGTAATGAGCATGCTGCTTTACTGATTGGTGATGCCTACTACTATGGTCGGGTATGTATTACAGTCCCCTGGCCTGCTAAAATACAAAGAGTTGGTTCTGGCTTGTAATACAATTTAGAGTCCATATGTTGTCCTATTGGTTTTTAGACGACCACAGTTTTTTTACTTAGTTTCTTAAATGGATTTTTTTTTTAAAAAAAACTTCCGGGGACTCTATTTTTGTTAAAGGGATGGTTCTCACTATTGGTTTACCTGTTAAAATATGTATTTGCACAAAACAATATGAAACATGATAAAATATACCATTTTGGCATTATGAATTTTGGAAATAATTTGGAATACATGTTGTGCTGTCACTATTGTTCAATATAAAATACCTTGTACCTTTACCAAACCATGCTTTTCAACGGACCAAGTGTCATGTTTTGTTAGGTCAATTTTAAATGGAAAACTGACAAGCAATGTGACATCTATGTACCTGTATTTCTCTGTTACAGGGCGTAGCAAGAGATTATGAACGTGCAGCAGAAGCATATATGCATGCTCAGTCACAATCTAATGCCCAGGCCATGTTTAACCTTGGGTACATGCATGAGCACGGTCACGGACTTCCCCTTGATTTGCACTTGGCAAAAAGATATTATGATCAGGCTGTTGAGGTGGACTCAGCTGCTAAGCTCCCTGTCATGCTTGCACTTACAAGTTTATGGCTAAGGAAGAACTATGCTGACAGTTTTATGGTAAGACTTATTTTCTCTATGTAATGTCAAGTTCTTGGTTTCATATACGATATATACATGCTTTTCGCTCTTAGTCTTAGATGTATTGGAGTCTATGCTAATTTGTATTTGACTCCGTATACCTTATTTTGTGGTTTGTGATTGCCCTTGAAGCATATGAAATCAATGTTTGTGCCTAGATTCAGTTGTTTCCTGGATACCTTGTTTGTTGTTGATCAGTTCCCAGTGATAATTTGTTTAATTTGTATTAAATGAACCGTGGCCTTGGTTGGTAAAGCCTTCTGGGTTAATCTGGAGTTGTGAAATGTCATTATTACAAAAATAAAGGTTTAAAACTTTTAACAAGCATCCAGTCACTTCAAGTTGGACCAACTTTCTGAACATACTGAAATATAGTCTTGCCTCACCTGGATTTGTGAAACAAGTGGTTAACACCTGGACATTGTCAACATGTTGCCCCCTGTTTGACAGTTTCTTCTGCTTTTATTTTGTTTAGCGTCTTTGCTTTTATGATCCAGTTTCCAGTACTCAAAATGATTCAGGACGGTAACCCTTGAGGCCTGGTTTGGATAGTAGGGTTTTAACATAATCCAAGGGGATTGTATCTTCTATCCAAACAGTACTGTTGATGCCTTGCAAAGGTGCTTTTACAGAGCTGATGAACACGATGATATTGTGAATCGTTCGTATATTGAAGTTAGAGAATACAAATGGGCACTGATGCGGCTTGTGAGCTAAGATGGCAGACCAGAAAAAATTTACTAGCAATTTCTAATGGTCAAAATGCTAGAATCTTTGCTAACTCCAAGTACACCATGTAACACACCATATTAGCAAGTTAGATTTTTGGGTAAAAAAATTACACTACGTTTGGAAGTTATTTCTGAAGCAAATTTTGGGGAAAATTGTGTGTGAACCGGTTGGGCTAGTTGTTCGATGTACAGTTCAGGGTTTTTTTTTTTGGCTAATTTCTCTATTAACTGTGCGACTGTAAGGTTTTTATGCCTGTTGAAACCTTGTAAACTTGGTCAGTTCTATTCTTCAGTAGTGCACATGCATGAAGGAACTCCCTGCTCTCTTTTGAAAGTTGTTTGAAAAAAATAACCCCAAGAAGCCAGAATTCATGATTTAGTTATTCTTTTTCTAGTATGGTATATATATGACATGTTGGATATGTTTAAGCTCAATACACTGCATGAAAAAGGAGATTGGGTGCATAGGTCCTGATATGCGTATTGATGTGCTTCGTGGTCTTAATGATGTGCTTTGTAGCCTTAGTCTGATGGCAAGTAATTGCTTGTAGTATTTGCATTTGTTTGTTTTTTATTCTTGCAGTGCTCAGCTAAGAGTTTTCAAAATTTCAGGTTCGTTTTATTGATTCACTGCCGGAGATATATCCTGTCGTTGAGGAATGGGTAGAGGATGTTCTCATGGATGAAGGGAATGCAACAATATTGACTCTGTTCGCTTGCCTTGTAACTGTCCTGTACTTGCGAGAGCGTCAAAGGCGTCAAGTGGCGGCAGCCAACCCCCAACAACCAGATGGTGCAGCCATGTAATGCTGGTTTACATCATGATGCTGGGTTCCTGTCGACGTGATTGCCTGAGGTACATACAACTGTTTCTTCTCAATCAAAGAACCAAAGTTTTGATGAATATCTTAAACAATTATGAAACAACAGTGTTCATACTGGAGTTGTGGATTGCCTTCAACATCTAATGGCATTGTCCCAGGGTGTTCTCGGGTTGTAAAATGTTAGCTCCCTGACATCACTTGTGTACACTAAAGTTGATTAGGGTAAGGACTGAATCAGACATGAAAGCCGCTGGAAACTCAGATGTTGTGCTTCCAGGCTTCATCTCTTCAAGACTGACAAAGCTTTGCTTGTAAAGGACGACAATTCCTGAAAACTGTCTGCTTAGAAATATTGCCGTTTGTAAATTACAATTGTTGAGAAGTAGGATTAGTTTTTTGACACAAATATTGGCAAACGCGAAAGAAGAGTGCATTCTGGAGGAAGCAACTTTGCGATGATCGGATGATTTTCCAGCAGCATTCAAACGCTAGTTTTCGGAGGACGTGTGATGCGAAAATGTTTTGAAAAAAAAGAAAAGTGGTATTTTAATCCTTAGCAGCTACTTTAGCGTGCCCGTTAAAGTTGTTCACATTTGACCAAGTTTCTAGTGAATTGCATTCATATATACTCCCTCCATACTCGTATTAGATGATGTTTAGGACAAGGTTTTAGTCAAACATTGGGAATATAAATCACGAATAACTTTTAAGTCGTTGAGTTTGAAAATGTGAAAACCATATGAATAGATTTGTCTTGATAAGTATTTTTAGAAAAGTATACATATATTATTTTTTAATAAATATTTTTGTTAAAATAAGAAGTCAAAGTTACATTTTGGTGACCGTGTCGTTGTCCTAAACATCATCTAATACGAGTATGGAGAGAGTATGGCTCTAAATAAATTTGTTAAAAAACTACATTTGAAAATGAATCTAATAATATATATTTCATATCATAAATATTTATATATTTTTATTTATAATTGGTTAAACTTAAGATTCTGGAATTTTTCGGGATGGCGAAAAGTGAATTCTTTCTGGATGGAGGAGTAAGCTTTAGGACACGCTTGCTAAGACGGAGTAACAAAATCACTCGTTCCAGCCAAACAAGTTATACGGCAAATCTGAGACGCGCCTGAACCTGAAGGCGTTGAATCCTTGCATTGCATCTGACGTTCTGAAGCACAACTTCGGTCGGCCCATGGGCCGATCTGTGCTGTACATAATTAGCCCATATTGCCGTGCCTCCCGGCACTGCGGTTTCGCCATTTGAGCGCCACGTCGGCAGATTAGGCTTCCTCCTCCCTCCCGGTGCCTTGGAGGCCAAGCACCAAACCCGCCGTACCGAGCCTTGGTTCCCATTCCGCTTCATCCAGTGCGTCGCGGAGGAGGAGGCGATGCAAGTCTTCGTCAAGACGCTGACGGGGAAGACCGCCATCCTCGAGGTCGAGAGCGGCGACACCGTCGCCACCGTCAAGGCGAAGATCCAGGACAAAGAAGGTACTGGCACACCAGAACCCCCCCAATGCATGCCTACCTTGGCGTTCCCTTATCGATGCGGACCAGCAGCGGCTCATCTTCGCGGGGACGCAGCTGGAGGACGGCCGCACCCTGGCTGACTACGACATCCAGAAGGAGTCCACGCTTCACCTGGAGGCTGGAGCTTGGCCTCCTAGGCGGCTACTTCTTCTGGTCAGTCTCGCCAACCCTCCGTGCCCTCGCGTACAAGTACAACGTCAACAAGATGAGCTGCCGCAAGTAAGCACACACACGCACTATCGAGATAAGATACACCATACACCTATGGGTGTGTGTGATCTGTGTGCAACTCAATCTTGTGACTGAAATGATCGATCTGGATTACTCGTATCAGTTAAGCAGTTATCTCACCTGTCACACACTACATAATTCTTTTTCTTTTTTGAACGAGATGCGTAATTACTGTTAGGTCGATCTCCACCACCACGGCCCAAAGGCCGTGATGGGCTCGGTCCACGCACCCTGATCGGGGGAGCCCAACCTAGCATTGGTTGGTGGGCCCCCGTTGCACAGTGCTATAAAGATAGGGTGGGGGGCTAGGGCGCACAGCACGAGGTTGACCGCGCCGCCAGCACCCCACCTACAAACCCTACCGATCGAGGGAGCACTGGAGCAGCGGGAAGCTCCACCTCGACCGCCGCCGACGTCCGGGTGGGTGCGGCGCACACGGTGCCACCGCCCCGACCTCAACCGCATCGTCCCCTCCGCTCCAGCGCCACCTCAACCCGCGGCCGCCCCTGCGACCGCCACCGCCGCCATGGCTGCCGACCCCGTCGCCACTACCAATGGTCTGCGCATTCCCTTTTTCCCTTCTAGATGTTTTGTTCTAGATCTAAATGTTGTACACGTGTTAGCCATGTTCTTTATCCTATTGTTCAAGTTTTACCCGTGAGTATTCTACTACTAGTTGATCCTATAATCCTATCAATGGTATCAGTTAGCCTAATCTAGTAGTAGATTAGTTCTCTGGGTAGGTTCTACACTCGTTTTATTCAAGTTTTTACTCACTGTTAGTTAGACAGGGGGAAGAGAGTGTAGAAAAATGAAAGAAAATGGAAGAAATTGATGAAAATCGATTAAATCAGAAGGAAAAGAAAGAAAAATCGATGAAAATTGAAAAAGTGGATCTCAGATCCAAAACTCCGAAGCAAACCCTAACCCTAACCCTAGATCTACAAGAAAGGGGGCGCGGTGCGGGGGAGGACCTACCTTTTGGTCTTCTCCGCCGCCGGGCCGTCACCGCCGTGCGCTGGAAAGTCGCCGGAGCGACACCGCTCGACGGCGGCGCGCTCGCCCAAGATGGGGAACGCGCGCGCCAGCGAGGGGTATCACCCCGGCGTTGCGCAGAAGGGAGGGGATGCGCCGCGGCCTTGGGCCAGCGGCGCCCGCCTCGCCGTGCGCCGGCAAGATGCCGGCCATGGCCGGCCGTGGGCCGCCTCTCTCTCTCGGATCTGGGGGAGTGGAGAAGAAGCAAGGGGAAGGGGAAGTCGAGGGGGTGCGCCGCGGCCATGGCCGGCGGCGCGCTCGTCCCCGCCGTCGCCGGCGAAGAAGCTGAGCGCGCCGCAGGCCATGGCTGCCTCGCGCGCCGTCGAGCTGGAGCGGAGAAGACGGGGAGAAAGAAAGAAAAGTGGTCGGTTTAGGGTTTTCCCGGGCGCCGTCCGCTATTTATACGCGCGAGATGCGCGGTGGACCGTCGATCTCGGATCGACGGATCCGACGGCCGTAGGCGCGCCACGTCGCCTCGGCGCCGACGCGGGCCACAAGCGGCCCGTGCGGGAGGAGAAGCTGGGCCAGATTGGCGGCCCAGCCGTCGGTTTACGGGCTGAGAGCCCACGCGGGCGAGCGCGAGCGCGCTGGGCCGCGATTTATAAGTTGGGCCGCGAGTTAAAGGGCTAAAATCGCGCAGGCGGCATAGTCCAGGGAGCAAAAGCGGACTTCTGTCGCGAAAATTAAGAAAAGGGCTGGGCGTGCGGCTGGGCCGCTGCTGGGCCGAAGCGCGCGGAGGCGCGACGCGCGCGCGCATGGGCCGTGGGCCAATTTTTGTTTCGCGGGCCAAAAGTGACGAGTGAATAGTAACTTTTTCAATTAAGTTTATTTATTTTCAGAAGCTATATTTGGTTGTTTTTGGTGTTTATTTTGCATGTTTTCAAGTAATTATCTCTGTTTAAAGTTTTGCACATAGTAATTATTTTTACAGAGAGTAGAATGCTTCTGAAAATTACTTTTTCTCATGATATTTGATGTTTTTTCCGCTGCGTAATTATTCTCTAGTTAAATTGAACCAAAGGGATATTTAATTAGAGAAGTAGAAATATTTTATATTCAGTTTTATGATATTGTTATTTTCTGGCCAAAGCTGATAATTACAATATTATAAATATTCTTGTTCAAGTTATTATGCATTTATTCTATTTTCTGCCAAAGGTGATATAGAATTGATGTAGAAAGCATGTTGTATGTGTTGATTTTGACCAAAGTTAAATTAATACATGCAATATTTATTTTTATTATTGTTCTCACAAATTTTATGTCAAAATTTCAGGCCCAAATTCTTCAAGCTATGTGTCTGATATCCCTATCCTGGTTGGAAGCAACTACGGAGAATGGCGCACGCAGTTCAACCTGGCAGTGGTGATGACAGATATCGATACTGCCATGAACTACCCATATCCGGTACTGCCTGAGGTACCAGTGCGTGGAGCAAATGAATCTGATGAGGCATTCGCGGCACGAGAGCGTGACCACGCGCCCGTTAGAGCACTTTATGATCTCGAGAAGAGAAAGTGGGATATTTTCAACAAGAAATGTGTGCTGATTATGCGGACAAAGATGGCAGAGGCCATAAGGAACTCTATCCCAGAGAAAAATGCAGAGGGTGTTGCTCACACCGCACCTGAGTATATGGCACTAGTGGAGGCCCAGTTTACTGGGTCGTCTAAGACTTATGCCAGGACGCTGATAGATCAGTTTCTAAACACGAAATATACGGGTGGGGGTGTGAGAGAGCACATCCTGAAGTTGAGCAACCTACATGGGAAGTTGGCTGCCTTGGACATGAAACTACCTGAAGATTTTCTTGTCCATACAGTTTTTCGCTCACTTCCAGCTGCATTCTCCAACTTAGAGATCACTTATAATTCCCTAGAGGAAAAATGGGATATGCAGAAACTCATAGGCCGCTGTGTGCAAGATGAGGACAGAATGATTGCACAGAATGGTGGACAAATCAACTATGTCCACCATCAGCAGAAGAAGAAGAACTTTCCCAACAAGAACTTCAACAAGAACTTTAAGCCTAAGAACCAGTGGGAAAGTGGCCCTTCAAATGCTTCCAGCAAAGACAAGGGCAAGGCACCAGTGCAGTTTGATCGCTCTAACAAGCCACAAGACAAGAAGCAAGTTGGCAAACATGAGTGTCTGCATTGTGGGAAGGCGGGACACTGGCAGAACAAGTGTCCTGACTGGCTTGAAATGATGTGGAAAAAGGGTGAGAATTTTATTACTTTTGTAGATGAATCCCTGTTTTTATGTTATGATAAATCTACTTGGTGGATTGATTCAGGTGCAACTACTCACGTTGCTAATTTTATGCAGGGATTAAGTATGAGCCGGATGCTGCAAAGAGGAGAAAGAGGAGTTAAAGTTGCAAACGGCGTTGAAGCTGAAGTGGAGGCGATAGGAGAACTCCCCATCAAGTTGAAAGACGGCTTCACGCTTCAGCTGCACGACGTTCTTTACGTTCCCTCTTTGAGCAGAAACTTAATTTCAGTTTCATGTTTAGCAGACGATGGTTTTGAGTGTCTTTTCGACAGTGAACAATGTTTAATTATGTTAAATAAAGTTTGTGTGGGTCTTGCGTTCCGACGAGACAAACTTTATAAGTTATCTGTTTATGATGATTTGTATGCATGTGAAGATGTGTATGCAAGTACTGAGATTGTGCATGAGATTGAAAATGTATCCTCGTCTACAAAAGTAACCAAGATGCGGAAAAGAATTTATGACGTTTCATCGAAATTATGGCACTGTCGTTTAGGCCACATTTCGAGGGGGAGAACATAATACACACAGACATCTGTGGTCCGTTTCCCGTTGCATCAGTGGATGGTCTTGACTCGTTCATCACATTCACAGACGACTACTCCCGTTATGGCTACATTTATCCAATAAAACAAAAGTCAGAAGCGCTGGATAAATTTAATATATTCAAAGCCGAGGTCGAGAATCAGCTTAATAAGAAAATAAAATTAGTAAGATCAGACCGTGGGGGAGTACTACGGTCGACACACCCCGTATGGCCAAATTCCAGGACCTTTTGCAAGGTACCTTCAGGAAAATGGCATAGTTGCCCAGTACAGTGCACCTGGTGACCCACAGCAAAATGGAGTAGCTGAAAGGAGAAACCGTACCTTGATGGATATGGTTAGAAGCATGATAAGCTATTCCACTTTACCAGTTAATTTGTGGATGGAGGCTTTGAAGACCGCCATTCACATCCTAAACAAAGTGCCTAGCAAAGCAGTTCCTACGACACCTTATGAACTTTGGACGAGTAGAGAACCCTCTCTCAGATATATGCGTGTATGGGGCTGCCCCGCTGAGGCTAAGATTTTTAACCCAAATATTGGGAAGCTAGATCCCAAGACAGTCAGTTGCTATTTCATTGGCTATACTGAAAAGACAAAAGGGTATCGTTTCTATTGTCCTAACAGACACACAAAGTTTGTGGAAATGAGACATGCAGTTTTTCTAGAGAATGAGATGATCAGGGGGAGCATGGCTACTCGGGAGATGGATGTTGAGGAGAAGCGGGTCTTTGCACCTTGCCCAATGATTCAAGAACCCTTTTTCGAGTTACCTGTGTCAATTCCAACAGTGGAAGCCACTGTGACACCGGTACAAGCTCCTAGTCCTGTAGTGCCAGCAATGAATGAGAATGTGGAACCTATTCCTCAATTTGAACCAATTGTGGCACAAGATGTTGAACCAGTTGTTGCTCAAGAAATAGAACCTCAACAGCCTGTGGTTCCTGAAGTACCAGTTGTTGAGCCAGCTGCTGAACCAGCTGGAGGAGGACTGAGAAGGTCTATAAGAGTGAGACGCTCAGCCATTCCTGATTGCTATGAAATTGGCAACTTAGAAGAGTTTCAAATGGGGGGTGATCCCGTCACATTTGAAGAGGCTATGAGAAGCGCTCAATCTGAAAAATGGCTGGAAGCCATGCAAGAAGAAATGAATTCAATGAGTGCCAACAAAGTTTGGGACTTAGAAGTAATTCCTAAAGGAACCAAATCAGTAGGCTGCAAATGGGTCTATAAAACAAAATGTGACTCCAAAGGGAATATTGAAAGATATAAAGCGCGACTCGTGGCTAAAGGGTTCACACAAAGAGAAGGAATAGATTACAATGAGACGTTTTCTCCAGTCTCATGTAAAGATGTCTTTAGAATCATAATGGCATTAGTGGCACACTATGATTTAGAATTACATCAGATGGATGTAAAGACAGCGTTCTTAAACGGGGATCTGTTTGAAAACGTATACATGACCCAACCTAAAGGTTTTGTTGTGGAAGGCAAAGAAAACATGGGATGCCGATTAAGAAAATCCATTTATGGATTAAAACAAGCTTCTAGACAGTGATACTTGAAGTTTGATGAGACAATTAAGAAATTTGGGTTTAAGGCAAATGTAGAGGACAATTGCATCTATGCAAAGTTTAAGAATGGAAAATATATTTTCCTAATCCTATATGTGGATGATATCCTGCTTGCTAGCAGTGATAAAAGAATGTTGCAAGAGACAAAAATGTTTTTGTCCTCTAATTTTGATATGAAAGATCTTGGTGAGGCTTCATATGTTCTGGGTATTGAAATTCACCGAGATAGAAGAAACGGGGTTTTAGGACTATCGCAAAAGACATATTTGGAGAAGATCCTAAAGAAATATAATATGCATGCGAGTAAAGCCACACCTGCACCGATAGTGAAGGGCGATAAGTTTGGGGATTTTCAACGCCCCAGGAACCAGTATGAGATCGATCAAATGAAAATGGTTCCATATGCTTCAGCAGTTGGTAGCTTACAGTATGCACAAGTGTGCACTCGCCCTGATTTGGCTTATATCACCGGAGTACTCGGTAGATATCAAGATAACCCAGGCGTAGAGCACTGGAAAATGGCAAAGAAAGCTTTGCGGTATGTGCAAGGCACAAAAGACCTCATGCTAATATACAGAAGATCTGATTCTCTAGAGATAAAAGGATATTCAGATGCAGACTTTGCGGGAGACAAGGATGATAGAAAATCCACATCAGGTTATGTATTCACACTTGCAAAAGGAGCTATTTCGTGGAGAAGCTCTAAACAAACTCTGGTTACATCATCTACGATGTATGCAGAGTTTATAGCATGCTATGAGGCAACGTTGCAGGCCAAGTGGCTAAAGAAATTCATACCCGACTTGAAAGTGGTAGATTGTATTAATAGACCACTTAAAATGTACTGTGATAATGAGCCTGCAGTATTTTACGCTCACAACAACAAGTCGAGTAATGCTACCAAACCAATAGAAATAAAATTCTATGTTGTGAAAGATAAAATCCAGAATCAGACTATAAGTCTGGAGCATATAAGTACGAAGAATATGCTTACGGATCCGCTCACTAAAGGTTTACCACCCAGTGTGTTTAGAGAACACATTACCGGTATGGGTTTAAGGGAAAGCCTTATGATCACTGCATAATGGCCCAAGGTACGATCCTTTGCAATAGAGAAGTTTATTGTGGCTGAGTAATCTAATTGAAATGTCAATTTTGATGACTCATGCTCAATGTGCTTTTTTGTTATGAAGTGGATGTCAGGCGAAGAGCTTAAGGTAAGAAAACATAAGGTGAGATCGAGGGGGAGATTGTTAGGTCGATCTCCACCACCACGGCCCAAGGGCCGTGATAGGCTCGGTCCACGCACCCTGATCGGGGGAGCCCAACCTAGCATTGGTTGGTGGGCCCCCGTTGCACAGTGCTATAAAGATAGGGTGGGGGGCTAGAGCGCACAGCACGAGGTTGACCGCGCCGCCAGCACCCCACCTACAAACCCTACCGATCGAGGGAGCACTGGAGCAGCGGGAAGCTCCACCTCGACCGCCGCCGACGTCCGGGTGGGTGCGGCGCACACGGTGCCACCGCCCCGACCTCAACCGCATCGTCCCCTCCGCTCCAGCGCCACCTCAACCCGCGGCCGCCCCTGCGACCGCCACCGCCGCCATGGCTGCCGACCCCGTCGCCACTACCAATGGTCTGCGCATTCCCTTTTTCCTTTCTAGATGTTTTGTTCTAGATCTAAATGTTGTACACGTGTTAGCCATGTTCTTTATCCTATTGTTCAAGTTTTACCCGTGAGTATTCTACTACTAGTTGATCCTATAATCCTATCAATTACGTTTCCCCATGAGTTGCATGGTTCTGGGGTTCATTGGGTGGCAAGAATGGTTTTGAATCGGGTTGAACCTGCAAAATTACCTTACAAACACAACTAAACTTCTGTTTGCGCTGCCAATTTCCCTGTCAGCACTTTGCTGCAACTGCAGAGATTACTATGTTCCCTAGTCAGTTACCGGTCCGGATAGTCCATGAATTAATAACTTAGGTTGATCCGTGAACCCTTTGATACCTTTCTATGTTGTTAGCTGGCAATAAATTTTGTTTTTCAATCAGATGTGCCAGTTAATGTGGCGGAACAAAATCTCAAATCACATTTTTCTTTTCACCTGCAATTTCTACCCTGCCTGTTCTGTATGTCTCTTGAATTCACTTAGACAATAAGTTGGTCTGGAAAATGCTACCATTTGAAAATGTTGGATTGACCTTGTGGTTGTAATGCACATGACAAAGCCTATCTTTATTCGCGATTTTTGTTTTTCAGGTGCTATGCTCGCCTGCCGCTTGGGGCCAAGAATTGCCGCAAGAAGAAATGTGGCCACAGCAACCAGGTGAGCCCTATGTTTCTCCCAGAGTTGCTGTTAGTTGGCATCACTATGCTCTAGCTTCTAGGTACTCTCAAGCTCATGCCTAGCATTTTAGAGCTTGGTGTTGTTCACAAATGTATGCCTGCTTTACATTTTGGTTCATGGTATGTACTGTGTTCAATTTCTCTACTGTTCTAGATTTGGTTGTATGTTGTGCGTGCTTCATATTTAGACTGTGCACACTGTGCTCAATATCTCAAACAAAAGGCTTTTCTGATTTAAGAATTGTTTGTAAAATTAATATATTTTATTTTTCCATTTAGCCGTAGCAGCTGATGATAGCATTGTTGTAGTTTCAGAGACCAATCTCCTTTTCCTTTTCTGGTTTGATGATGTATTTTGCCCGTTTTGTTCTTTTCAGCTAAGGCTAAAGAAGAGCAGGGACCGGCACAGGTTCTGCTAAATCAACTATCTCTGTTCGGCACGTCTTCTTTAGTTTTGCCGCGGCGTAAAGTTCCTCCTCTTCTTTAGTTTTGCCGCGGCGTAAAGTTCCTCCTGGATACTGAACATGCGTCTTTCTGAAAAAAGAACATGAGTCATGGACTACGCTTCTGAATGCTTGGGTTATGTTGATGGCATGGTTAAGAAATGCTAGCTAACATTGTGGTTTAACTTGTATTTGCTGAAATGAACACTCCTGACCCTGGCTCAGTTTGCTGCTAAGTTTTCTTTTAAAGCTGCTACCGAGTATTGAATTCTGGCTACTCTGCTAATAAGTAGTTGTGCCGGGCTTCAGTTAACTGTTAACATGGTGCTCGCTGGGATTGCGCTCTCTGCAAACTTTGAGATGCTATCATGATACAGTTTGTATTGTCAGCACTTGCAATTTAGAATTGTTCAATGATACCGAGTGTTGTCTGGTTCTAATAGCCACTGGATCGATGATTTTTTTAAATACATGCCTCCACCATTATAAAAATAATTCAAAGTAATGCTCTAAATATATGTATTTAAGTTAGCCGCCTTTGCTATTATGAAAATATTCTAAAGAATCCTCTAAATTTATATCTAAATTACCCATGTACGTTATTATGAAAACAATATTATAAATTAACCCCTAGTCCTTATCTAGAAATTAACTCTGAATCATGCAAATAAATTAACTACCGCTATCTGTAAGTGTTTTGTTAGATTATACTATGATAATGATAGAGGGCAAAATAAGCAATTCTACACTTAATTTTGAATTTCTGACAATTGTATCGTGCAGTAGCACATGTCAAAGGACTGTAAGATTAATCTAGTTATACTGAACTAACTGCAGATAAGCAAATGAAAAGACATTTTTGTCTTCGTTTTGGCAGAGAAGAAAGACCAGAAAACTGAAGTTGCAATCGTCTTCCGTGGATCAACGTGATCGGACGGACTATCTTGATCCACCCCCCGCTCATTACTCTGACGCCGTTCATTATGCGCTGGGCCGAGGCTCACTGTCAGATGGGCCGATCTCGGCCGAAAGTAATTAGCAACACCTCACTGAGAGGCGAATGAGTATTAGCGCGCTAATACAAGTAATTACGGTTGCTAACCATCGTAGTGTCACGGCGGCTTCGCCATAGAGCGCCAGGTTGGCAGCTAAGGTTTTCCTCTCCACTGTGACTTGGCGGGCGCGCTACGTACCTGGCCTTGCGGTTACGGCCTACGGCTGCCAGCTATATAACACCGCACCCGCGCCGCCGCCTTGGCTGCTTCCACTCCCACCGCCATCACCATTCACTAGAGGCACTCGATCCATCAAACCAGAGCGAGGGCTCCAGCGAGATCGACGAGATGCAGATCTTCGTGAAGACTCTGACGGGGAAGACCGCCATCCTCGAGGTCGAGGGCGGCCACACCGTCGCCGCCATCAAGGCGAAGATCCAGGACAAGGAAGGTACGGTACCGGCGTATCCGTGTTGTTGGCCGCTCCATCGTGCTCCAACTCGCGTTGCTTCGCTGTTTAATCGAGTTTTCCTGTTCGATTTTGCTCGATCCGTGCTCAATCGCCGATCGGTCGTCGTGCGCTTGTGTAGGTGTCGCCGCGGACGAGCAGGAGCAGCGGCTCATCTTCGCGGGGACGCAGCTGGAGGACGGCCGCACCATGGCCGACTACGGCGTCCAGAAGGAGTCCACGCTTCACCTGGAGCTCGGCCTCCTCGGCGGCTGCTGGTATCTGGAGCCAAACCTCCGCGCCCTCGCGTACAAGCACAACATCGGGAAGTTGATCTGCCGCAAGTAAGTACACACATGGACGGATGCACCTTGTATCTTGGATGCGTTTGCGTGATCTGTGAAACTTAATTGAGTGACTGCGATGATCGATCTGCATTTGTCACTGGTAGGACGGATAGGTTTTACTTTCGCTAAGTTTTAATTTCTAATCAGGTTCCTGGTTTGTCATGTTGGCTAGTTAATTGCATGATTTTGAGGTCCATTCGATGCCAGGAATGGTGAATTAGTTGAATCCACAAAATCGCCCGAACCAATTTCGCAGTTAGTACTGTGCTTCAAGCCTTCGACTGCCGAGAATGTCTTGTTCGTTACTGGAGTACTTTCTGCTTTGTGAAATCGAAGTATTTGTGCCTGTTTAATTACTAGTATTATCTGTCAACAAAATAGGTTACTCAATTAGATGTGCGAGTAAATTACCTGAACAAACTCTCAAATCAAAATTGTTTTAAACTGCAACTCTGTTTTCTATGCCTCCTGGATTCGTTATTTGATAAGTTGGTTAAGAATTCCCCACAAAAAACTAGGTTAATCATTGTGTGCTTGCAATGCACATGACAAAGCATGTCTGTATTCACCATTTTTTTCCTGCAGGTGCTATGCCACCCTGCCCCCTGGGGCCAAGAACTGCCGCAAGAAGAAGTGTGGCCACAGCAACCAGGTAGGGCGTAGTTCATCCTATCCCCATCTTGTTGAACATAGCAGTGACATTTTTGCAAGTATGATTTGGGTCCATGTTTGAAAGTTTTTGTTAGTTGGCATCACTGTGCTGTTCCTCGGAAAAAAATGTGCTCTAGGTTCTCATGATCTTATATCCAGCATATTAGACCTTGATCGATGTTTCATCCTTTTATGTTATGCCTGCTTTAGATTTAAGTTTATGGTGGGTAATATCTATACATTTTAACTTTTCGGTACTGTCCAAGTTTCCAAGCTTTGGTTTAAGGTGCATACTACATTTGTACCTCACCAGAAAGGCTCTTCTCATTTAAAAACTGTTTGTAACAAATTAATTAATATATGCTGAGTTTTTTGGTAACACCTATGCTAATAATAACAGTATTAGTAACTTTGCGTTGCTTGATCTAATATATTGTGTCCAAATGTATTCTTTTCAGCTGAGGCGAAGGAAGATGGGGTTCTTCAAGAGAGCTTTCAATGACTGCAGCTGACTCACCAGTTGAATCAAATTGTCTCCGTTTGATATCAGAGTATCAGTCTTGTAAAGCTTTGCTGCGGCATAAAATTCCTCCTGGATACTGAACATCGATCCCTATTCTGAATGCTTGGGTTATCTTGATACACGGTCAATGCTAGGTGATGACTTGATATGGTAGTTTAACTCTCTTTGCTGGAATGAGCATGCTGCTCCGTTTTGTGTGTTTGAAGTTCCTGCTTCCGGTTACTCTGTAAATGTAGTTGGTACCATGCTTCGGTTAACTGTTAACATTGTGCTAGCCGGGATGATGTTCTGTAAATGTAGTTGGTACCATGCTTCCGGTTCTACTTACAATTCAATGTTTTGGATCAACGCGACAGGACGGATAAACTGCTGGCCTGATCACCAACCCATTATAACCCATCGCGGTTCATACGGGTCGATCTGGTGATCTTTTTGGTGGGCGCGCTAGCGCTACGGTTTGAACCATCGTGCTCAACAAGCAATGCAAACGAGCAACATTATATGAAAACCATTCATAAAAGAGTCCGTCACAACAGAAGGTCCAGCAAGCATGTGCTAGTGACAGGGTGGATAGCTCCAGCAATGCAAAAGGAACGACGACCATGAAATGTCAGGCACAAGCTAGCACGCAAAGTTCTGACTTTATGGATTCATCTACCACTGAAACGAATCGAGATATAACTTATGGTTTGTGTCCTGACACCTGATTCCGATCTCAATGCAGACTGTAGGTGTCTATGGAGTACAGTTCTTTATATACACAAATACAACAGGGTACATGATTCTTGATGAAACCCAAGCTAAATTAAAACTGATTGGGATACTTAATCTGGGATGGCTATCAGCTCCGCTGAAACACAAGACGCCCAACACTTGTTTGCTTTGGTCTTTCATAGTAGTGAGTCGAGGTATGAGTAGTTGTAGCGGCGGCCAAACTGAAGTAGGCTGCCGTATATCCTGTCTGAGACTCCAACATAAAGCGTGTCTGTGTCGGGGCTGAACGACATACCAGATACATCACCAAAGAAATCCAGCTCCTGTCTCTTGGTGTAGTCGCTTTTGATGTCAAAGATGTGGACAAAGTCTGCTGCCTCAGCCATCGACAAGAACTGCCCATCTGATGTGAAGCGAATAGATCTTATCGCTCCAACATTGCCTCTCAATACATGGACAGATTGGGAGAGATTTCTGGCGTCCCAGATCCGGCAAGTTTTGTCCTGGTTACCAGTGGCGAATGTCCGGCCATCTGGGCTCCAAGCCGATGCAAAGGAGTAATCCAAGTGACCTTTCATGGCATGAATAGTCTACTTCCACATACAAGACATACAAGACATGTTAACTTAAAATCAATGCACTGGCAGATATTCTGAATACCTTCCAGACTTCTAAACCTACTTTTGCAACAGAACACTTACCTTTCCTGAATTAGCATCAATAAGCAAAGCATCTGTGTCATCGCCAACAATAACAACAAGCTTTCCATCAGGGCTCAATGAAGTATGCTGTGTCAACAAAACAAGAAATAAAGGTACTAAATCAAATTGGCAAAAATGCAAAAATCTCACAAGCACCACATGATCGTTTTTTGGGTCACATTTGCACTGAACTCTGACAGATGAAATCTGTTCTTGTACTATCAGAAACACAAATATACCAAAATAAGTGTTTATAACTGGCATTGTAAACACAGAGCATGTATATCTGAATTCTAGGTGAATCACCTTTGATTTATTCCTTGCACACTGGCAAAGAAAAAAAAAGACCAAATGCAACATTAATTCCATTCAACAAGAATGGAATCACAACACTATAAGAGTTCCCTAACCTTGTTCTTTTTACTGCACCATCATCGATTCAGTCTGCATGTTTTCATAGGGTTGTCTACAAGACAGTAGCAAGACCTAAAGCAATAAGTATGTTCAACCAAGTTTATCCTATCATGTTATAAGTTGGTCTTTGGAATAGTCTAAGCTAAAAACAAAAATAATGGAGTGCTATTCCGTTCAACAAGTTTACCCTATCATGTTATAAGTTTTTTAGACACCATCATTTCAAAGGCCACCCTATGAAAACAAATTATAACATGCACTTCTGCAACTGTCAGATATGTAATAGATGGAGAGAGCTCTCACGAATTCCTGCCACATGTGGGTGCTGAATGTCTAGATATTCTTTTATGCAATGGTAAGTTATGTGATGAACTGGCTATTGATTGATATCATTTGTCTTTTTAGCCTCTTGATTTAGGCTAGCTTCATGGGTTCTTTGCTTCCTTGTATGTTTCGCCTAAAGACTTTTCGTATATTTGCAATTCTTATATTCTGTAAGGGCAGGCTGGGCGCAGTGGTAGAGTCACTTGTGTCCTGGATTTGAATCTCCTTGCAAAATAAGTGAAGGTAAAGCCCGCCGTGGGAGCTTTCAGCACTAGGTACGCTCTATTAAGTCTGAATAGTCTAGGAAGGATCCTTCATGGAATCATGGTTGGTGGAGCCTCCAGTTGACAGGCTAATATCCATGCTCGGACGTAGGTGCTCACAGGTCGTGTGGTATCAGTACTCCCCAATCTTAAGACAAAGCATAGGAATATGTTTGCCCATTGCTGAAGCTTATTTTTAGGACCATTCTCTAATGTAAATAAACTAGATCAAAGAAGTCAAAAGTTGGGAAAAGTAAACAACTGTACTTACATTCACTGGCCAATCAAATCGGAAATGCTTATACTGCTGGTATCTTTCCATATCATACTCCCTTACACCACAGTCATTGTTGGATGCAATGAAGTGAAGAGCTCCACTGAAACGAACAGTGAGATCAGGGGTTTTCTAGGGGAGTTCAGAGATAAATTTGAACGTCAATATCCTTTAAAAAAAACTGTTAGCATAAGTATAGATAAAAGGAGTAGGATTGAGCAAGCAGTAGTTGAAGCTTTAGTTTGGATCGAATGCTCAAATTTAGGCTCTAACTTCTACTTTGGAACTGCTTAAAAGAGAGAGTAGGAGCCAAAACTAAAAGCAGGAGCCTAAACAGCGGTCGACACGGGCCTTTTTTCCTGATGTAATTTCACAAGGTTTAATGTCTGACCACATAGGATGATCATTTACCTAGTTGTGTTGAATATCTCCAATGCATTGGTAATTGCATTATCATCAAATGTTGTCCTGCAGCAAAAGCTTATCCCTTCTCGATCTAGGTGCTGGATCATATTTTCAAATGATACTATCAATGAATTATCAGTATTACAAGTTCACCAAGATTTCATCATTCCCAAACTCAAATGTAAGTAGCAAGGAAAATTTACTTTGCATATTAGCTCTCCTTGGAAACCGCCAGCTACTAGCAAATTATCCTTCACTGCCATGGTACTGATTTGAGTATGAACAAAACCTTCTAATAAGCTTCCTGGGTGCCTCTGCAACAAGATAGTGCAATAGCATGAATATAGGTGCTAATGATTCAAAGGGAGAATAAATAAAAAATTGTTTCCCACCTCACTAGGTGCAACATGTCCATGTACATCCATAATTTCTGTATTCATGCCACTTAAGGCCGACCAATGAAGTACAGAGTAATGCAATAATAGGTAGACATCATGCTTCGACGTGGCCCATACTAAATTTCTCAGCTGTAGGTAAAAAAAAAGTTAATTTCAACCTAATTGAACAAATAACATTATGCACAGGAAGCAGACTAAAGCAGCACCAATCAAGACTAGCCACAACTAGTCTTCATATTTTGAAACTCGCTAGTAGATCGGATTGGAAGGGAAGAAGGGTGGAGCTTGTTCGCCCTCAGTAATGGCTCTTAGATGGATTTATGTTATGGTTCAACTTCTGCTTGGATTCAACTCAATTGCTGAAGCCATTGATGTAAAGTGAGCGCCCAACAAACTCCCAAACAAACTAATTAGCAAATTGACTACTTATCCTCTTAACTAGTTGCCTGCTGGGGCACTGGCGGAGCCTCGTGGAGGCCAAACTGGGTGCCGGCCCCCCCTTCCCACAAAAAGTTTACTAGCAATTGCTTGTATACATGCTTGTGCATGTACAAAGTTCTTCAAACTCCTCCTGATCTGATCATGTTTCTTACTCAAATAATCAAATTTCAGCTTTCCTTTACTTCTAGAGTATTTTAGGCCTAACAGTTTCTAAATGGCCCCTTCTTGATATCAGTTCACGCTCCGCCACTGTGCTGGGGTAGGGTACATGATCAATAGAACTCGGCTGATCCAGGCTGGGGTAGGGGAGCCCATTCCTAACCAGTCAGAAAAGGTCCGCTCACCGCTTATAGGCTGATAAGTGCAGCCAATACGTCCACAACAACTTGACAGTGTGTT